>OX638130.1:55251874-55866874 GCA_951804985.1 Dryomyza anilis | reverse complement strand
TATATATTTATATATTTATATATTTATATATTTATATATTTATATATTTATATATTTATATATTTATATATTTATATATTTATATATTTATATATTTATATATTTATATATTTATATATTTATATATTTATATATTTATATATTTATATATTTATATATTTATATATTTATATATTTATATATTTATATATTTATATATTATATATTTATATATTTATATATTTATATATTTATATATTTATATATTTATATATTTATATATTTATATATTTATATATTTATATATTTATATATTTATATATTTATATATTTATATATTTATATATTTATATATTTATATATTTATATATTTATATATTTATATATTTATATATTTATATATTTATATATTTATATATTTATATATTTATATATTTATATATTTATATATTTATATATTTATATATTTATATATTTATATATTTATATATTTATATATTTATATATTTATATATTTATATATTTATATATTTATATATTTATATATTTATATATTTATATATTTATATATTTATATATTTATATATTTATATATTTATATATTTATATATTTATATATTTATATATTTATATATTTATATATTTATATATTTATATATTTATATATTTATATATTTATATATTTATATATTTATATATTTTATATATTTATATATTTATATATTTATATATTTATATATTTATATATTTATATATTTATATATTTATATATTTATATATTTATATATTTATATATTTATATATTTATATATTTATATATTTATATATTTATATATTTATATATTTATATATTTATATATTTATATATTTATATATTTATATATTTATATATTTATATATTTATATATTTATATATTTATATATTTATATATTTATATATTTATATATTTATATATTTATATATTTATATATTTATATATTTATATATTTATATATTTATATATTTATATATTTATATATTTATATATTTATATATTTATATATTTATATATTTATATATTTATATATTTATATATTTATATATTTATATATTTATATATTTATATATTTATATATTTATATATTTATATATTTATATATTTATATATTTATATATTTATATATTTATATATTTATATATTTATATATTTATATATTTATATATTTATATATTTATATATTTATATATTTATATATTTATATATTTATATATTTATATATTTATATATTTATATATTTATATATTTATATATTTATATATTTATATATTTATATATTTATATATTTATATATTTATATATTTATATATTTATATATTTATATATTTATATATTTATATATTTATATATTTATATATTTATATATTTATATATTTATATATTTATATATTTATATATTTATATATTTATATATTTATATATTTATATATTTATATATTTATATATTTATATATTTATATATTTATATATTTATATATTTATATATTTATATATTTATATATTTATATATTTATATATTTATATATTTATATATTTATATATTTATATATTTATATATTTATATATTTATATATTTATATATTTATATATTTATATATTTATATATTTATATATTTATATATTTATATATTTATATATTTATATATTTATATATTTATATATTTATATATTTATATATTTATATATTTATATATTTATATATTTATATATTTATATATTTATATATTTATATATTTATATATTTATATATTTATATATTTATATATTTATATATTTATATATTTATATATTTATATATTTATATATTTATATATTTATATATTTATATATTTATATATTTATATATTTATATATTTATATATTTATATATTTATATATTTATATATTTATATATTTATATATTTATATATTTATATATTTATATATTTATATATTTATATATTTATATATTTATATATTTATATATTTATATATTTATATATTTATATATTTATATATTTATATATTTATATATTTATATATTTATATATTTATATATTTATATATTTATATATTTATATATTTATATATTTATATATTTATATATTTATATATTTATATATTTATATATTTATATATTTATATATTTATATATTTATATATTTATATATTTATATATTTATATATTTATATATTTATATATTTATATATTTATATATTTATATATTTATATATTTATATATTTATATATTTATATATTTATATATTTATATATTTATATATTTATATATTTATATATTTATATATTTATATATTTATATATTTATATATTTATATATTTATATATTTATATATTTATATATTTATATATTTATATATTTATATATTTATATATTTATATATTTATATATTTATATATTTATATATTTATATATTTATATATTTATATATTTATATATTTATATATTTATATATTTATATATTTATATATTTATATATTTATATATTTATATATTTATATATTTATATATTTATATATTTATATATTTATATATTTATATATTTATATATTTATATATTTATATATTTATATATTTATATATTTATATATTTATATATTTATATATTTATATATTTATATATTTATATATTTATATATTTATATATTTATATATTTATATATTTATATATTTATATATTTATATATTTATATATTTATATATTTATATATTTATATATTTATATATTTATATATTTATATATTTATATATTTATATATTTATATATTTATATATTTATATATTTATATATTTATATATTTATATATTTATATATTTATATATTTATATATTTATATATTTATATATTTATATATTTATATATTTATATATTTATATATTTATATATTTATATATTTATATATTTATATATTTATATATTTATATATTTATATATTTATATATTTATATATTTATATATTTATATATTTATATATTTATATATTTATATATTTATATATTTATATATTTATATATTTATATATTTATATATTTATATATTTATATATTTATATATTTATATATTTATATATTTATATATTTATATATTTATATATTTATATATTTATATATTTATATATTTATATATTTATATATTTATATATTTATATATTTATATATTTATATATTTATATATTTATATATTTATATATTTATATATTTATATATTTATATATTTATATATTTATATATTTATATATTTATATATTTATATATTTATATATTTATATATTTATATATTTATATATTTATATATTTATATATTTATATATTTATATATTTATATATTTATATATTTATATATTTATATATTTATATATTTATATATTTATATATTTATATATTTATATATTTATATATTTATATATTTATATATTTATATATTTATATATTTATATATTTATATATTTATATATTTATATATTTATATATTTATATATTTATATATTTATATATTTATATATTTATATATTTATATATTTATATATTTATATATTTATATATTTATATATTTATATATTTATATATTTATATATTTATATATTTATATATTTATATATTTATATATTTATATATTTATATATTTATATATTTATATATTTATATATTTATATATTTATATATTTATATATTTATATATTTATATATTTATATATTTATATATTTATATATTTATATATTTATATATTTATATATTTATATATTTATATATTTATATATTTATATATTTATATATTTATATATTTATATATTTATATATTTATATATTTATATATTTATATATTTATATATTTATATATTTATATATTTATATATTTATATATTTATATATTTATATATTTATATATTTATATATTTATATATTTATATATTTATATATTTATATATTTATATATTTATATATTTATATATTTATATATTTATATATTTATATATTTATATATTTATATATTTATATATTTATATATTTATATATTTATATATTTATATATTTATATATTTATATATTTATATATTTATATATTTATATATTTATATATTTATATATTTATATATTTATATATTTATATATTTATATATTTATATATTTATATATTTATATATTTATATATTTATATATTTATATATTTATATATTTATATATTTATATATTTATATATTTATATATTTATATATTTATATATTTATATATTTATATATTTATATATTTATATATTTATATATTTATATATTTATATATTTATATATTTATATATTTATATATTTATATATTTATATATTTATATATTTATATATTTATATATTTATATATTTATATATTTATATATTTATATATTTATATATTTATATATTTATATATTTATATATTTATATATTTATATATTTATATATTTATATATTTATATATTTATATATTTATATATTTATATATTTATATATTTATATATTTATATATTTATATATTTATATATTTATATATTTATATATTTATATATTTATATATTTATATATTTATATATTTATATATTTATATATTTATATATTTATATATTTATATATTTATATATTTATATATTTATATATTTATATATTTATATATTTATATATTTATATATTTATATATTTATATATTTATATATTTATATATTTATATATTTATATATTTATATATTTATATATTTATATATTTATATATTTATATATTTATATATTTATATATTTATATATTTATATATTTATATATTTATATATTTATATATTTATATATTTATATATTTATATATTTATATATTTATATATTTATATATTTATATATTTATATATTTATATATTTATATATTTATATATTTATATATTTATATATTTATATATTTATATATTTATATATTTATATATTTATATATTTATATATTTATATATTTATATATTTATATATTTATATATTTATATATTTATATATTTATATATTTATATATTTATATATTTATATATTTATATATTTATATATTTATATATTTATATATTTATATATTTATATATTTATATATTTATATATTTATATATTTATATATTTATATATTTATATATTTATATATTTATATATTTATATATTTATATATTTATATATTTATATATTTATATATTTATATATTTATATATTTATATATTTATATATTTATATATTTATATATTTATATATTTATATATTTATATATTTATATATTTATATATTTATATATTTATATATTTATATATTTATATATTTATATATTTATATATTTATATATTTATATATTTATATATTTATATATTTATATATTTATATATTTATATATTTATATATTTATATATTTATATATTTATATATTTATATATTTATATATTTATATATTTATATATTTATATATTTATATATTTATATATTTATATATTTATATATTTATATATTTATATATTTATATTTTGTAATTTATAATTTATAATTTATAATTTATAATTTATAATTTATAATTTATAATTTATAATTTATAATTTATAATTTATAATTTATAATTTATAATTTATAATTTATAATTTATAATTTATAATTTATAATTTATAATTTATAATTTATAATTTATAATTTATAATTTATAATTTATAATTTATAATTTATAATTTATAATTTATAATTTATAATTTATAATTTATAATTTATAATTTATAATTTATAATTTATAATTTATAATTTATAATTTATAATTTATAATTTATAATTTATAATTTATAATTTATAATTTATAATTTATAATTTATAATTTATAATTTATAATTTATAATTTATAATTTATAATTTATAATTTATAATTTATAATTTATAATTTATAATATGAAATTTATAATTTATAAACATTTATAAAAAAAGCTTTGAATATTCGCGCTCTCCGCGCGTGACTCTCTTTCCGTTTGCGCATACTGGGGGTGGGTTTTTGTACTCGTACAGCGAGTGTAGATTCTCTCTTGCAATGATTTGTGTGATTTCGCAGCATTTGTAGTTGTTTTGTTGTTGCCATTTCCTGTGCCAGTGGCATTCCACGTCTCCTGTGCCCATTCGCGTATAAAATTCACGCGCCTCTTCTCTACATGTATGCTCCATCGAGCGTTGATTTGTCGTGCGATCTGTATGTAGTTTCACGCGATCATGCTCCATGGAGCGTTGATTTTGTGCGCGACCTGCATGTACATTTTCGCGATCATGCTCCCTCGTGCGTTGATTTTGTGCGCGACCCGAATTCCATTGCTTCTGATTTGCAAGCACGTTTTCCGAATATTTGTTTTCCTGGATCACAACATACGCGACAGTGGCTTATTTTAGGATTGAGCGTTAATTTTTCTTGCGATTTTCCTGAAATACCACGCGACCTCTATTTACTTTATGCTCCAATGAGCGTTGACTTTGTGCGCTATTCTCCTGAAATTTCACTTTTGCTCACGTGGGCTGTATCGTTCGGGAATTGACGCGTCGGGACACGAAACGGATTCGAAATTTTTACTAAATGTTTACCGCTGTCGTTGTCACAAGTACTGCGACCGCCTTGTGGTCGCTTCGCCTGTTATTGCCCTGCATACTGCCGGCTGTGTGTCGCGGTTACTACCGCTGTCACTTGTGCTACTCTGCGTTCATCATCGCCGTCTTCGTGATTTACTTCGTTGCTCTGATTGTTGTTATGCGTACGCCTCGCATATTTGCGCCTACGTGATTTATCGTCTCTCCGCATCACATTGTAGTGGCACGCGTTGTCTTGCGACACTAGAGCCAGCTGCCGCTTCACGTTTCCAAACTTCTCGCACAGCCACTCGGCTCGCTTGTTTGGTGTCTGCGTTGCCATGCCTGTTCCTATGGTGACGTCGTGAAGTGCCTTCGACGCACTAGTTTTCTGCTCACTGCGTGTGTCGAGTCGCACCACTGTGCATACCGCCGACTGATCGGGTTGCCGCGCTATTTCTCCTAGCGTGACAGTACCTTAGCTTCTTCGCTGGTATATTTGCCTTCATTTGTAAAGACCACGAAATTTTTGCGCACTCCGGCACTTCGACAGTGCCAGTGCCATTAAAGTCGAATTCTGCGGCGTAAGTTGTTAGGTCCTCCTTCCGGAGACCGTACACCCATGTCACCTTGACCATGACTGTTTCTAATGTATATTTATGTTTATGTCCCTCTTGTATTGTTCACTGTGTCTTTTTTTCTAATTTTAACTGCGGTTTTCAAATTTTCTCAAGGGCTTTGTTCTTTTTTTTTTCTTTGTTCAAATGTTCTCTTTTTTTCACTTTTCTAGGGGCTCCTTTTCTGTTCACTTTTCACCCGGGAGGTTTCTTTGTTCAATTTTTTTTCTCTATTCTAGGGTCTTCTTTTCACTTTTCTCAGGGGGTTTCTTTGTTCATTTTAACTGTTCTATTTGACCCACTGTTTTCTTTTTCGGTAGTTTATTTTTTTCATCATACGTGACTCTTGTTTAATATTCATTGTTTCACTTATTTCTGCGAAGTTTGTTGTTTTACTAGTTTTGGCGATCGTTGTTTTATTTATTTATTTATGCGGCGTTCGTTGTTTTACTTGTTTATGGGGCGATCGTTGATTTTATATAATTCTTTATTTAATTCATTGCTTATTAATGTAATATGATGGGGCAGCGTCCTGCCAGATGCACTCGACGATTCTCGTGGGTTCGCTGAAAATCTGTATTTGGCGTTGTTTTGTCTTTGGCCCATAACCAGGACGGAAACTCAGTCAGTTAAGTCTGTAATGGAGCAAAATGGAACGCCGCTAAACTCCACAGCTTCTATAAGTTGATGGCACTGAGGTGCTGCATCAAAATGGCGACAGTAGCGACAATGTGCCAGTGCAGCGTCACGGAAATCTTACCGCGTGTTACTAATGTCATATTTTTGTGTTATTTTGTTTTTCGTATATTTATTTGTAATATTATTTTATTTTTGAATTACATTAGATTTTTTGTGATTTTATATTTTACTTAGTAAACGACCAGTTTGTTTTATTGGCAAGTTACTGGTTGGCATTGTTAATTGGGTAGTACTCAAATCTGGGCTAAGTACTCGATTTCGTACGTGGCCCAGATTTGAGTTGGCCCAAGGAAGATCAAACTTTGGAATGGTATATATATTTATATATTTATATATTTATATATTTATATATTTATATATTTATATATTTATATATTTATATATTTATATATTTATATATTTATATATTTATATATTTATATATTTATATATTTATATATTTATATATTTATATATTTATATATTTATATATTTATATATTTATATATTTATATATTTATATATTTATATATTTATATATTTATATATTTATATATTTATATATTTATATATTTATATATTTATATATTTATATATTTATATATTTATATATTTATATATTTATATATTTATATATTTATATATTTATATATTTATATATTTATATATTTATATATTTATATATTTATATATTTATATATTTATATATTTATATATTTATATATTTATATATTTATATATTTATATATTTATATATTTATATATTTATATATTTATATATTTATATATTTATATATTTATATATTTATATATTTATATATTTATATATTTATATATTTATATATTTATATATTTATATATTTATATATTTATATATTTATATATTTATATATTTATATATTTATATATTTATATATTTATATATTTATATATTTATATATTTATATATTTATATATTTATATATTTATATATTTATATATTTATATATTTATATATTTATATATTTATATATTTATATATTTATATATTTATATATTTATATATTTATATATTTATATATTTATATATTTATATATTTATATATTTATATATTTATATATTTATATATTTATATATTTATATATTTATATATTTATATATTTATATATTTATATATTTATATATTTATATATTTATATATTTATATATTTATATATTTATATATTTATATATTTATATATTTATATATTTATATATTTATATATTTATATATTTATATATTTATATATTTATATATTTATATATTTATATATTTATATATTTATATATTTATATATTTATATATTTATATATTTATATATTTATATATTTATATATTTATATATTTATATATTTATATATTTATATATTTATATATTTATATATTTATATATTTATATATTTATATATTTATATATTTATATATTTATATATTTATATATTTATATATTTATATATTTATATATTTATATATTTATATATTTATATATTTATATATTTATATATTTATATATTTATATATTTATATATTTATATATTTATATATTTATATATTTATATATTTATATATTTATATATTTATATATTTATATATTTATATATTTATATATTTATATATTTATATATTTATATATTTATATATTTATATATTTATATATTTATATATTTATATATTTATATATTTATATATTTATATATTTATATATTTATATATTTATATATTTATATATTTATATATTTATATATTTATATATTTATATATTTATATATTTATATATTTATATATTTATATATTTATATATTTATATATTTATATATTTATATATTTATATATTTATATATTTATATATTTATATATTTATATATTTATATATTTATATATTTATATATTTATATATTTATATATTTATATATTTATATATTTATATATTTATATATTTATATATTTATATATTTATATATTTATATATTTATATATTTATATATTTATATATTTATATATTTATATATTTATATATTTATATATTTATATATTTATATATTTATATATTTATATATTTATATATTTATATATTTATATATTTATATATTTATATATTTATATATTTATATATTTATATATTTATATATTTATATATTTATATATTTATATATTTATATATTTATATATTTATATATTTATATATTTATATATTTATATATTTATATATTTATATATTTATATATTTATATATTTATATATTTATATATTTATATATTTATATATTTATATATTTATATATTTATATATTTATATATTTATATATTTATATATTTATATATTTATATATTTATATATTTATATATTTATATATTTATATATTTATATATTTATATATTTATATATTTATATATTTATATATTTATATATTTATATATTTATATATTTATATATTTATATATTTATATATTTATATATTTATATATTTATATATTTATATATTTATATATTTATATATTTATATATTTATATATTTATATATTTATATATTTATATATTTATATATTTATATATTTATATATTTATATATTTATATATTTATATATTTATATATTTATATATTTATATATTTATATATTTATATATTTATATATTTATATATTTATATATTTATATATTTATATATTTATATATTTATATATTTATATATTTATATATTTATATATTTATATATTTATATATTTATATATTTATATATTTATATATTTATATATTTATATATTTATATATTTATATATTTATATATTTATATATTTATATATTTATATATTTATATATTTATATATTTATATATTTATATATTTATATATTTATATATTTATATATTTATATATTTATATATTTATATATTTATATATTTATATATTTATATATTTATATATTTATATATTTATATATTTATATATTTATATATTTATATATTTATATATTTATATATTTATATATTTATATATTTATATATTTATATATTTATATATTTATATATTTATATATTTATATATTTATATATTTATATATTTATATATTTATATATTTATATATTTATATATTTATATATTTATATATTTATATATTTATATATTTATATATTTATATATTTATATATTTATATATTTATATATTTATATATTTATATATTTATATATTTATATATTTATATATTTATATATTTATATATTTATATATTTATATATTTATATATTTATATATTTATATATTTATATATTTATATATTTATATATTTATATATTTATATATTTATATATTTATATATTTATATATTTATATATTTATATATTTATATATTTATATATTTATATATTTATATATTTATATATTTATATATTTATATATTTATATATTTATATATTTATATATTTATATATTTATATATTTATATATTTATATATTTATATATTTATATATTTATATATTTATATATTTATATATTTATATATTTATATATTTATATATTTATATATTTATATATTTATATATTTATATATTTATATATTTATATATTTATATATTTATATATTTATATATTTATATATTTATATATTTATATATTTATATATTTATATATTTATATATTTATATATTTATATATTTATATATTTATATATTTATATATTTATATATTTATATATTTATATATTTATATATTTATATATTTATATATTTATATATTTATATATTTATATATTTATATATTTATATATTTATATATTTATATATTTATATATTTATATATTTATATATTTATATATTTATATATTTATATATTTATATATTTATATATTTATATATTTATATATTTATATATTTATATATTTATATATTTATATATTTATATATTTATATATTTATATATTTATATATTTATATATTTATATATTTATATATTTATATATTTATATATTTATATATTTATATATTTATATATTTATATATTTATATATTTATATATTTATAATTTATAATTTATAATTTATAATTTATAATTTATAATTTATAATTTATAATTTATAATTTATAATTTATAATATGAAATTTAGAATTTATAAACATTTATAAAAAAAGCTTTGAATATTCGCGCTCTCCACGCGTGACTCTCTTTCCGTTTGCGCATACTGGGGGTGGGTTTTTGTACTCGTACAGCGAGTGTAGATTCTCTCTTGCAATGATTTGTGTGATTTCGCAGCATTTGTAGTTGTTTTGTTGTTGCCATTTCCTGTGCCAGTGGCATTCCACGTCTCCTGTGCCCATTCGCGTATAAAATTCACGCGCCTCTTCTCTACATGTATGCTCCATCGAGCGTTGATTTGTCGTGCGATCTGTATGTAGTTTCACGCGATCATGCTCCATGGAGCGTTGATTTTGTGCGCGACCTGCATGTACATTTTCGCGACCATGCTCCCTCGTGCGTTGATTTTGTGCGCGACCCGAATTCCATTGCTTCTGATTTGCAAGCACGTTTTCCGAATATTTGTTTTCGTGGGTCACAACATACGCGACAGTGGCTTTTTAGCTATTGGCTATTTTAGGATTGAGCGTTGATTTTTCTTGCGATTTTCCTGAAATACCACGCGACCTCTATTTACTTTATGCTCCATTGAGCGTTGACTTTGTGCGCTATTCTCCTGAAATTTCACGCAACTTTTGCTCACCCAAGGTGTATCGTTCGGGAATTGACGCGTCGGGACACGAAACGGATTCGAAATTTTTACGAAATGTTTACCGCTGTCGTTGTCACAAGTACTGCGACCGCCTTGTGGTCGCTTCGCCTGTTATTGCCCTGCATACTGCCGGCTGTGTGTCGCGGTTACTACCGCTGTCACTTGTGCTACTCTGCGTTCATCATCGCCGTCTTCGTGATTTACTTCGTTGCTCTGATTGTTGTTATGCGTACGCCTCGCATATTTGCGCCTTCGTGATTTATCGTCTCTCCGCATCACATTGTAGTGGCACGCGTTGTCTTGCGACTCTAGAGCCAGCTGCCGCTTCACGTTTCCAAACTTCTCGCACAGCCACTCGGCTCACTTGTTTGGTGTCTGCGTTGCCATGCCTGTTCCTATGGTGACGTCGTGAAGTGCCTTCGACGCACTAGTTTTCTGCTCACTGCGTGTGTCGGGTCGCACCACTGTGCATACCGCCGACTGATCGGGTTGCCGCGCTATTTCTCCAAGCGTGACACTCTGCCCACCGCAACTCAATGGGGCGCCCGCCTGCTGCAGAAAATCCATTCCGAGGATGATGTGATCGAATACTGTGGGTAACACCAGCAAAGTAAAAGGGCACTCCCTGTCCCCTAGTCTGCCGATTACCAGTATCTCCTTGCTGACGTGCCTGTTGGTACCGTCCGTAAATTTCACCGGCAAATTCCTTATACGCTCCATCGCAATTTCGTACCTCACTGTCTCTCCGGAGTGAGACACTGCTCATTGATGTTGGACTGGCGGTTGTTCCTGTTGTAATTGCTGTTGTAGTTGCTGTTGCGCCATTTGCGCCTGTTGCTGCCCCTGTTGCATCAGCTGCTGCGCCACTTGCGCCTGCTGTGCCTGTTGTTGAGCCTGTTGATGTTCCTGCTGTTTTAGCTGCTTTCCATTTGTGTGATCTGCGTGATTTGCGCCTGTTGTACTATTTGTGCCTGTGTCACCTTATGTGTTGTGTACTTGGGGCGCTGTGTACCAGCCATCGAAAATGTGTAGTGTGACGAAGTTCCTACCGACATTAACGGCTTGTTAACGAATGTGGGCAGTGTCCATGTAGCGTCCCTTCGGTCGTAGTGAGTCCAACGGGTGGTAAAGTCAGCAACTCCAGGAAACTGGTGGCTCCTGCCATCGGTAACGGTGAGACGCTCTTGCAGTACCTTAGCTTCTTCGCTGGTATATTTGCCTTCATTTATAAATACCACGAAATTTTTGCGCACTCCGGCACTTCGACAGTGCCAGTGCCATTAAAGCCGAATTCTGCGGCGTAAGTTGTTATGTCCTCCTTCCGGAGACCGTACACCCATGTCACCTTGACCATGACTGTTTCTAATGTATATTTATGTTTATGTTTATGTCCCTCTTGTATTGTTCTCTGTGTCCTTTTTTCTAATTTTAACTGCGGTTTTCAAATTTTCTCAAGGGCTTTGTTCTTCTTTTTCTTTGTTCAAATGTTCTCTTTTTTCACTTTTCTAGGGGCTCCTTTTCTGTTCACTTTTCACTCGGGAGGTTTCTTTGTTCAATTTTTTTTCTCTGTTCTAGTTTCTTCTTTTCACTTTTCTCAGGGGGTTTCTTTGTTCATTTTAACTGTTCTATTTGACCCACTGTTTTCTTTTTCGGTAGTTTATTTTTTTCATCATACGTGACTCTTGTTTAATATTCATTGTTTCACTTATTTCTGCGAAGTTTGTTGTTTTACTAGTTTTGGCGATCGTTGTTTTATTTATTTATTTATGCGGCGTTCGTTGTTTTACTTGTATATGGGGCGATCGTTGATTTTATATAATTCTTTATTTAATTCATTGCTTATTAATGTAATATGATGGGGCAGCGTCCTGCCAGATGCACTCGACGTTTCTCGTGGGTTCGCTGAAAATCTGTATTTGGCGTTGTTTTGTCTTTGGCCCATAACCAGGACGGAAACTCAGTCAGTTAAGTCTGTGATGGAGCAAAATGGAACGCCGCTAAGCTCCACAGCTTCTATAAGTTGATGGCACTGAGGTGCTGCATCAAAATGGCGACAGTAGCGACAATGTGCCAGTGCAGCGTCACGGAAATCTTACCGCGTGTTACTAATGTCATATTTTTGTTTTATTTTGTTTTTCGTTTATTTATTTGTAATATTATTTTATTTTTGAATTACATTAGATTTTTTGTGATTTTATATTTTACTTAGTAAACGACCAGTTAGTTTTATTGGCAAGTTACTGGTTGGCATTGTTAATTGGGTAGTACTCAAATCTGGGCCAAGTACTAGATTTCGTACGTGGCCCAGATTTGAGTTGGCCCAAGGAAGATCAAACTTTGGAATGGTAACTATGTGCCGTTATTGGCTATGAAAGTTTTGTCACCAAAACTTGGTAGCTTAAGGTTGGTCTTGGGTGAAGTCTAATTCACCATGACTTGGCATAAAAGAGTTGTCCGAGTCTTAGGCGCAGACTAATTCACCAAGATTTGGCAGCTCAGAGTTTGTCTGAGTCTTGAGTGAAGACAAATTCACCAAGACTTGGCAGCTCAAGGTTGCCTAGATTTGGGGTAAAGCAAATGAATCAAAATTTGGCACCTAAAGTCAAGGCTAACGCCAGCAGGTTAGGCACCCAGCGTTGGACGAATACAAATGAACAAAGCCTTGACATCTCAAGGTTGGCCGAGTCTTGGGCGAAGATTTATTCGTCAAGACTTGGTCGCCCTGGCTTGGCTTAGCATTGGCCACGTTATCAAGTCTGGCATTTCCAAATGTGTACATGAAAATCAACTGAAGAAATGTATGCAATGCTCTATCTATGCATGACATTGTTAATGCAAAGTCATGCATGAAGTGGTCGACATTTGTATAAATATGTGATCAATACTTTGCAGGGCGAAGATGCTATCTGACATTTTTCACTGGGAGGACATTAGGACGGATCGAAATTGTTTCATAAAGTTGTAACAGGGCTTAAAAGTTGCATAATGCTGCCAGAGATTACCACAAAAATGTTGAGTCAAAAAAAATAATGTCCTGTGCTCGGCATTGCAGATGAAGTTAAAAACACTTTAAATCCATATTTTTATTTTTTACCATCTAAACTTTTATTTGGATAGTAATAGACTCAAAAAATTAGAGATTGTATCTATTAATGTGCTCCTAAAATTTCATCGATTTTGAATAAAATCTTATATTCGCGCATCGTACTTGAAGTTGAAAAAGTACAAAAAAAAAATCGACATTTTCTTTGGTTAAACCGTTCTGAAATCGGCATGGATGGTTTTTTTGAAATCTAAATTTTTTAACGGTCTATTTCTAACGCGTATAGTTTGGTAATTTGGCCATTATAATTTTTTTTACTGTTTGATATTGTTTGATATTTTTTTTTTGTAATTCGGTTTATAAGTAAAGTTGACCACAAACAATTTTTTAAAAAATAAAATCAAAAAGAAGATCAAAAAAAATTACGATTTTTTGAGTATTTCACACTTCAAGGAGGATGCGCAACCACAAGATTTATTTTAAAAATGATAACATTTTGGGTGGGCGTGAATAGATTCGAAATTAATATTGGAACTTATTCTGATCCAAAACACAATTTTTTAACCCTAAACATAAATTTATATTTTTTAAAGGAATTTTTACCTTCGGTTGCAATGCGCGAACACAGGACGATATTTCTTTTTTACTAAACCAATATGTAACTTTTAAGATCAATAAATACATCAAAACTTAAAACAATTTGATAGAATCAGTAAAAATTGTATAATGGGCAAAGCACCAGACTATAGGATTTTTTTTCAAAACTGTACCCGATAGAAATTGACCGTTAACAAATTTGGATTCAGCACACATAAAACATATATAAATAATATTAGATGTCAAAATAACCACCGATGCCAATTTTAGAACGGTTTAACCAAAGAAAATGTCGATTTTTTGTACATTTTGAATTCAAGGACGATGCGCGAGTATAAGAGGGAGATTGTTCCACAAACGAATCGTGCGACAGAAGAACGAATTCTCTCTATAATGCGTGGTTCTGTTGAGAGTCGAGTGGAGTACGAAGAGGAGGGCTTGGTTTGATGCCCAAGTAGAACGAGAGAACACACGACCTGGTCGAATCAGGCCATGTATTTCCCTCGAACACTTGCCGTTGTAATATCTATAAAACAGGCTTACACACCCAACGGTCCTTCGGTGCTCAAGAGAACCAATAGAGGATGAAATATTTTCATCCCCTATTAAATATATCGCACGTTGTTGTATTCGATCCAGGAACTCCAAGGAGGATTTTGAGGCCCCTGCCCAAATGTGTGAATTGAATTCCATTTTAGGCCGTATAAAGGTAGTATAGACAGTGCGTAGGTCAGCAGGAATGAAGTATATTTTACACCGTTTTAAAATATCGAGGCACCTGGCCGCTTCTTTCGACACATTAAATATGTGGTCATTCCAACGGAGATAACATTGAATTGATGTGCCCAGAACGTCAAGAACCGCTGACTGCGCAATATCCACAGCACCCATATTGAGGGGAGGGAGGAGTGAATCCATTCTTTTGTGAGATAACAGACAACATTGGGTCTTGCTTGCATTAAAATCAACTCTATTTGCAAGACCCCACTCGGAGATTGATTTAAGGTCATTATTGAGTGTGTCATTCATAGTGCGTCGTTTACTCTCAATCTGCAAAGAGTTTGGGCGCTTGTTGAACGGATATGAATGACAAATCACCTGTGGATCTGGTCCTACGGAAACCGTATTGTCGGTCACTAAGCAATTCGTTGTGCTCAAGATAGTTCACAAGGTGGAAGTTAATTACGCTCTCCATTACCTTGGAGAGTGCAGAGCATATTGCAATGGGTCGGTAATTGGCAGGGTTCGTGGCCTCGCCCTTTTTCGGAACTGGCTGGACATTGAAAACCTTCCAACGAGATGGAAAAACTCCTGTCGTATAGGAGATGTTGAAAAGGTTACGCAACGGACAAGCCTGCGTTGATGCGCACTTATTCAACACATGGGCAGATATGTCATCTGGCCCAGAAAATTTGTTAATGTTGAGGTTTGCTAAAACCTTTTTAATTGCACGAGTTCGAAAATGTATCTCCGGCATTGCAGAAGAAACAAAATCGACGACAGGCAGTGGTTGCTTACTATCTGGGAGCGTTGAATTATTTGCAAATAATTCTGCCAAGAGATTAGCTTTATCAACCGGGTCAGTGAAGGCCTGGCCATTCATACTAAGATTTGGAGTAGACGATGTCGTCTGATTCTTCACCCTTTTTACAAATGACCAGAAATTTTTACTATCCCTGTGATAGAGTAGGACCTTTTTGCGAGCGTTTTGTTCGTGAAGAAACTTTTCGCGCGAGATCACGGCATTACAGCGATTCCTAGCTTGTATACAAAGTCTTTCAGTATCAGCATTCTTGTTAAAAGCTTCCTCTTTCGACCTGACTGCAATCCTGCAAGTCTCATTATACCAAGAGTGGTCCTTGGGTTTAATGCTAATCTTTTTAGAAGGTATGAAGGACCGCATACCTAATAAAATAATATTTTGTTCCATTAAAGCCGCGGCATTTATGTTTTTGTCTGCGAAACACAATTTCGAATTAAAGTTGCGAAAAAAATCAGCGGAAACAGTACAGTGGTCGGAGTTACCAAGAGGTGCAAGGACTTTTACATCATATTTTTCATGATGAGAAGTCAAAAAAAGGTCTAGGACTAGGACTAGTCAAAAAGTCCTAGACCTTTTTTTGACTTGGCCCACCGACGCGTGGGAGGTACGTCGGTTCCTTAACCAATTGAGTGAGTTGATTGCACTCTACGAACAACTCATTATAACAACCCTCCTGTCTTGGAAGACCCGAGTGGCTCAACCAAGTGGCGTTGTACACACTAAAATCGCCGGCAAACAACAATTTCACTGCCTGGGATTTGCTCCAATATATTTGAGATCGAATCAGATAAGGCATTCAGCTTAATACATGTGGAAACCCTATCTAGATTCGGACTCCTGTAAAGAAAGCACAAGTGCATGATGTGCGTATGGATTTTGAATTTAATCCGAATTGAATTAAATTCGGTATCCGACACACTATGTTGTTGCTGTAGTTGATACACAACGTCACTCCTAATAAATAAAGCGAGACCCCTATGGGCAGAAAATAAAAATAAAGTTTAGTTTCGATCCGCCCTAGTGGACATCTCATTTTTTGTTTAATAAACATATTTCATTTATTTTAAAAAGGGTACTAAGAACGAATTCTGTTTAACAAATATTAACAAAAACGTAATACTCTCAATATTTCACATTCGACAATATGACAATTATAAACTATAAAAATAATTCAACCTTTATCTTCTTAAAATTCTAAAGAATTATTCTTTGTTTTTTTTTTTGTTTTTTTTTTCAGATATATTTTTTCACTTTTTTTTAGATAAACAAAGTTTATTTTTTATTAAAAGTGACCAATAAATAAAAAATTTCTAAAATTGTCGTTTTGTTTTTTGAAGGTTTCATCTTCGTGTAGTTCCGTTTATGTTGATGGATCTGAAATTCGAGGATCATCAAATGCATCAGTAATTGTTAAATATGGTGCTTATATAGGTGTAGCTAAATTTATTGTGTGGATGCCTGAATTTCCTCTTGAAGTATATATTCCGGATTTTAGATTATCACAAATCAAAGGATGGAGAGTGATTGACGATCAAGAATATACGTAAGTAGTTTTTAAAATTTACCCCACAATCTTCTAACACCCAAAAATAATAATAACGAACTACAAACATCATAATATGTAAAATTTTATTGGCATCAATTACAGCATAGTTCGCATTTTAAAATATATATATATATATATATGGGGTATTCCACGTCAATTCGCCGAGGTTTGACCCTGACCCCTCCGATTTTCCTCATTTTTTAATATGTTGTTATTATTGGTCAATGAAGTTTATATTTAATTTTTCATTTTTCTATCGCACCCCCATTGCAAACTCTAAAAACACGATTTTTGTTGTTTTGCACCACAGCATCTAAAACTGCCTTTTTAAAATTTTGAAAAAATTTACATAAATTCTTGACATTGAAATAAGATCATTCCACTTTGATTTGGAGTGGTAAGAATTGTTCTTCTATTTTTTCTTAACTTTGCAAATCCTGTTTTTTAGTATATAAATCGCCTTCATTTTGGATTGGTTTGAGATGCATCAATAGAAACTGGTATATACTCATATGTCTTAAGTAAAAACCGTGTTACAAAAAATGGCAGTTTTTGTCAACTGCCACGCCTAGCTGCCATATAACATTTATAGTAAACACGATATAACTCTTAATTATTGAAATTTTGGTTTCGTTTCTTTGTCGGTGACGGTTGTTTTTGTTTTAGCGCATGCATTTGTGATTAGAACAGTGTTATTTAAAAATTAAAACAAATTAATATAAATTTTATAAAGTGTAGTGTACATTGTTTTACATTATTGTCTAACAATTGATTTAACCAATAGTTAATGTGCAATTATTCAACTAATTGCACACATTTTTTTGTAATAATTGCATAAAATATCTCTGTTGCATGTAAATTGTTATTGTTAGTTTATTTGTGTTTTCCAATTCTTCTTTGTGCTATATTTGTTTACGCTAAACTCTTGTTGTGTTGTTAGTGTGTTAAAAATCAGTAGCATTAACCCTTGCGTACCTTTTAATTTTTTTTAGCACTAAATTCTTAACTTTGTGTTTTTCGATAGTTTTATACTATGGATTTCTTATCAGTTGAAAACTTCGCTGCCTGCTCACTGAGGGACAAATGTAAAAGTCAGAACATTTTAAACTCAATGTTTTCCTGTTCTGGTCCCTGTGGTCAATTGTATCACGCTACATGTGCTAATATTTCTATTGGATGCACTGAATTTTTATGTTCAGTGCATTCAGGTTTACAGTGGTACTGTCCCTTTCTCCATCTGTTTTTTTGTTAAAATTAAAAACTTTGGTGAAAAACTTAGTATTTTAAATTCAAACTACAGTGAAATATTAAATTCGTTAAACGAATTTAGCTCAATAGTAGAAATCAGTGATACCGCAAATAAGCCAGACTGTGTTGAAGATAATACAGCTATTATTAATGAATCAGTCTCTGATAATGAACCTTCAACTAAAAAAGTTGAAAAAAAACGCAAACGAAAATATAATAATAAATCTTTAAGTCCTCCTAAGGCTAAACGTAGTTCCCAAACAACTTCTGTTACCCCTTCTGTTCCTTCTATTAGTCCATCACTATTAGCAGTTACACTGCCCAAAACAACCACAAGTAGTAAGACACCAGTTAGTTCAACGTTAAAGGCAATCCCAAAATTAAAAAGAGTTTTTTTATCTCGGTTGATGCCTGACACAACAACGGAGAATGTTTCCAATTTTATAAAAATGAATAAACTCGTGCCAACTGACACTTACATTTCTTGTAAAATCGGAAACAGGCCAACACATGCATCTTTTACTTTGTCAATTGCGGAAGAACATGCTGCGGCCGTTATCAGTTCAAATCTGTGGACTGATAACATCCTTGTTTCCGAATTCAAAACCAAAAGAAACAATAGACCAACTAAAACAGTCCACCAAAATCCAAAAAACTTAAGCGTATCTCCCTTTACTACCAAAACGCAAGGGGATTACGTTCAAAGACTCGGGATCTCTTTTTATCTACTCAGAATTTCGCGAACGATATCATCGCGTTAACTGAAACATGGCTAAATAAGAGCTTTTCAAATGTTGAATTATTTGATAATTCATTCAATGTTTTTAGAAAAGATAGATTTGACATCGAAAAATCTCCAGTCGGTGGTGGAATATTAATAGCAATAAAGAACAATTTAATAAGTTCCTTATTAGAAATTCCAATTGCTGCTTCATTAGAGCTTATTTGTGTTAGGATTGTACTTCACAATTCCTGTGTATATGTCTTAAACGCTTACATTCCTCCGAAAAGTAGCGTAGAAGTCTATGAGACCTTATCTAAGTCCATAGATTTTGTATTGGGAATGCTTAATAGTTCTGATGATATCATACTTTTAGGTGATTTTAATTTACCAGATTTAATATGGAATAACTCTGACGACGACACATATTTCTGTGCGTCTAACTCTAAATCTCGACAAGAACAGATTTTTGTTGACACTATATCATCTGACTTACAACAAGTAAGTTGTATTACTAATTGTCTGGAACGACAACTTGCCTAAGTATTTACTAGAGATAGTAACAATGTTGTAGTTACAAATTCGACGAATGTTCTAATGGACATTGATGCATATCATCCGCCTCTAACAATATTTTATCAATCTGATAGAGCGAATATCATTAATAGTAAATCTGCAGACAAGGCTTATGAATTTAATTTTAAAAAAGCCAACTTTTCATTGTTAAATGAATTGTTGTCTGCTAAAATTGATTTAATATCAGACTATATTAATGATAATGAACTTGATGTTGCCATAAACTATTTTTACCATGAACTCTTTTCCTGATATAGCACTATCTGTACCATATAGCCTTAAGTTCACTAAGATCTCATCGTATCCCTGGTACACTAAGGAATTGAAGATGCTACGTAACTCTAGGAATAGAGCATGGAATAGATATGTCAGCAGTCAAGACCCAAGTGACCTAGAAACATACAACAAATTGTTTCTGGAATTCCAGTCTATATCTAAAATTCTTTACACTGAGTATATTGATAAAATGAAGATACAAATTTTATCAGATCCAAAAAAGTTCTGGGGTTTCATCAATACTAAAAAAAAGAGCGATGGATTTCCTGCTTCTTTTAAAAATAATGATGGATTCACTAGCGACCCTAATGTCATATGTGGCCTATTTACAAGCCTGTTTAAACAATCATTCTCTAATGATTCTTTTATAACCGATGTTAATTATTTTGATTACATGCGTTCTGCTCCTAAAACTTCATTAGTCTCTATATCATTTTCTCCGGAGCAGATTTTGCAATATATTTCGACGATTGAAGATGATTTTAGTTCTGGACCAGACGGTATCCCGGCAACAGTTATAAAGAAATGTGGTACTTCGTTAGGTAAACCACTTTGTTACATATTTAATAAATCAATAAATGAAAGTAATTTCCCAATATTTTGGAAAAACTCATTTATAAGCCCAATTTTTAAAAAAGGGTGTAAAAATGATGTAAATAACTATAGGCCAATCGCTAAATTGTCATCAATACCGAAATTGTTTGAACGAATTGTATATGATCAAGTTAAAATCCACTGTAGAGATGTAATTACCACACGTCAGCACGGATTTGTAACCGGAAGATCCACAGTATCTAATCTATTAGACTTCACTTTATTTGCAATAAGTTCAATAGAATCAGGAAAACAAGTCGACTGCATTTACAGAGATTTCAGTAAAGCTTTCGATAAACTTCCTCATAACTTACTTTTATTCAAACTAAAGGTACTGGGATTTCCCGAATTCTTTGTTAAGTGGATAGGATTCTATTTATCTGATCGGTCATATCAAATACGATTCAGAAATAATTTATCTTCGCCATTTATTGCAACATCTGGGGTACCCCAGGGTAGTCATCTTGGTCCACTGTTATTTATACTGGCTATTAATGATGTGATATACAACATTAAGTACTCGCATTTATTAATTTTTGCCGATGATATGAAAATATATAAATCAATAAATGACGATAAGGACGTTCATATACTTCAGTCCGACTTAAAATCATTTGAAACGTGGTGTTGTAAGAATAACTTGATTCTTAATCCAGAAAAGTGTCAAGCCATGACATTTTCTCGCAAAAGAAATAAACTAGAATACAACTATTCACTAAAAGAGAAAATTTTAAATCGGGTGCACGTGGTGAAAGATCTTGGTGTGTTTGTCGATACAAATTTATCGTTTAATTTACATATTGAAAATATATGTAAAAAAGCCTCATCATTACTTGGTTTTATCAAACGAATTTAATAGTCCCCAACTTTGACTCTATATTGCACTCTGGTTCGTTCACAATTAGAATATGCAAGTCAAGTGTGGTCTCCTTTCTACAAGGTACATAATGACCGAATCGAAAGGATACAGAAAAACTTCGTACGTTTCGCTCTCAAGGGTTTAAATTGGATGGATAACTTACATCTTCCTCCATACGTAGATCGTTTGAAACTACTAAATTTAAAGACTCTTGACGAGCGCAGACAGATTGCCGATATCATTTACATACATCAATTAATAACCGGTAGACTTGATTCACCCGAGCTTCTTAACTATATTAGTTTTAACCATAATCGTAGAAGTAGCGGACATCGTGATGTTCTTTTTTATGTACCTTATAGTAGAACTAATTATGTTGCTGCTTCACCCTTCAATCGAATGTGTAATTTAGTTAATAATTGTCCACAGTATAATATAAATCTGTCAAAAAATCAACTCAAATGTAGACTAAAACTATAATGTAACAAATGCATATGTTGTTCACGAGCCCAACTAATTTAGTGGGTAAATATTTTCCAGCATTATGCTGTGAAAGTGCAAGCTACCTGTATTAGCTAAAACTCGATTATTAAAAAAAACGAGTTGGGAAAGTTAGGTCACAAGGGTAAGTTCGGTCACATGGGGCGGATTTTTATAGTCGGTCGGGCCCGACTATGGAATACCCTACACCTTTGGTGGAGATATTAATGAGGAATGTTTAATTGTATACCTTAATTTTAATTTTTTAATTATGCTGAACCTCCCCACCCTCAGAATATTATTCATATATTCATAGAAATTTACGTCTTATATCCCCATAAATTAAAAAATATATAAAAATTATAAAAAACTAAAAAAAAAAATTGAAAAATATAATTGGGCGGACCACGCCTATATTTAAAATTTTGAAAGGCTAATATTTTATAGATTTGATTTTAATAATTTATGGATCAAATTTCCACTATGAAAACCCGGGAAATAATGAAAAAAAAAGTGGGCGGATCACGCCCATTTTTGGACCACATATTTTTAGGTAAATTCTAACAATACGTTTTAAATTTTATAACTATACCTTGAATACTTTTCGAAATATTAGTTTCGAAAGAGTTATATAAAAGTGACTTGTATGGGAGGTGGGCGTGTCCGTTGAACGATTTTGCTCATTTTCAAACTCAGTTCCTACTTTTGGCTAAAATATATTGAGACGCATTCTGATCAGTATTTCTCAAGTTATTCTGTATTCGGACAGCAAGACGGACAGACAGACGGACATGGCTAAACGGACTCGGGTAGTGATGCTGATCAAGAATATATATACTTTTCCATACCGGACACGCCTCCTAAGGGGCGTTACAATATATGCACAAAGTTAATATACCCTGTACCTCATAGGTGAAGGGTATAAAAAAAAATTATTGCTTAAAACGAGAAATGAAATTTGGGCGTATAGAATTTTAGAGCTATACTTATGCATAGTCCAGATATAACTTTTGATATGAATGGATGTAGATGTAAATTACGGTCAAAATGGCTCAATAAAAGTACTTTTGCAATTTAAAAATACCACAAAATCCCCAGGCAATTGAAAAAACACCACAGATAAAGAAACACCGCGTAAATTCCCAAAAAATACCGCGGAAAATGGTGAGAGAGCTCGGCCTAAGTTCTTATAGGACTGTAGTGCCAAACTATTATTATTATTTATAATACTTAAAAACAAAATTTAAAAAAAAACAATATTCCTGTAATTCAATAGATTCTGACTTGGCATGTTCGTTTTTATATAAACTATTGCGTTCGCAAATTAGAGTGAATGAATATCATAGTTACGACTATTCGCTTTAATTTATTTATATATATTTTGGGTGCATAAATTAATTATTTGTAGACAAATTTCATAATAATTGATTGTATATATTTATTATACATACCAAAAACGTAATTAAAAAATATCATAAAACGTACACAGAAAAAAAAGTTCATACTATTTGTGAATTTGTTCATCAATTTAATGAATTTTCATTATTACTCAACCAATGAAAAATTCATCCTTTATGAATCGTTCATAAAACCGTAATGAAAAAGTTCATAATATTGATGAACGCTTTCATAATATATATGAAAAAATTCATGGTATTTATAAACTTTAAACTATTTAAAAATTAAAATAAAACTATTTTTTTTTTATTTTCTTGTATTATTTTTTTTATTTTATTATACTACTTTTTAATTTTATTTTATTCTTTTAATTTATTTTTTTTAACTACTTACATTTTATTTTATATCTACTATTATTGTTGCTGCCTATTGCTGCTGTTTGTTGTTGCGTGATGTAAAATACCAGTGGTGCACGTTTGTTTCGAGTTGTAAACTACAAAGGAAACGATTCGGTCTATTTGTACGAAATGACATAGCAATAATAAAAACTAAGAACTGTATCTGCTATCATCGACTATCGACGCATTGCGACGAGTTGTCAAAATAATCACTGCGCATCATGCGGCATAACCAATGCGCGTCATGGGGCATGACGCGTCAATAAAATAAAGATTTCTATTTATTGAATTGTCAAAAGTTGCATGTCACACATACGATCATACACACATAGTCAAATACCTACCTACATACTTTGTGTTGCATTTTCTATTCTCCTTTTGTGGACTAGTTTTTTATTTTTCAGTATCGCCTTTATGCTCGGCTGAATTGCTCGTGACGTGGAGGTTGCGCTGCTTTGCCTCAAAAAACTAATATGAATACCTCAATAAACGCAATTCATAACAATTATGAACGCGTTTATTATATCAATTTCGCTCAAATTGTGCGAGACATAACATATATAACTGGTTTGTAGTATAAAAAAGACCACAGATAAAAAATACCGTGTAAATTCCCACAAAAATACCGCGAAAAATCACACAAAATTTTAAAATATAGGAAAAATAGACTCTTAAATAATAAAAATGTGTATTATTGACAATAAAAGATCATTTGTATTTTTAAAATTATACTCTTGTATGATTTTTTATTTTATAAATCCTACATTTTATATAATAAATATAAGTAATACTTAAAAACAAAATTGAAAAAAAAAACAAAATTCGTATAATTCAATAGATTCTGACTGTTCGTTTTTATATAAACTATTACGTTTGGAAATTAGAGGGGAAATTATATTATGATAGATACTACTATTCGCTTTAATTTATTTATATATTTTTTGGGTGCATAAATTAATTATTTGTAGACAAATTTCATGATAATTGATTGTATATATTTATTATACATACCAAAAACGTATTTATCAACCAAAACTGGCAACTATATAGGAGGATAGTAGACACTGGTGGGATCATTTGATGCGAATATTGCATCATATTTCATATTTGGTAAATATGGCATCATATTTGGTGAATATGATGCGTAACGCCCTAATTGCATCCAACGCATCAATTGTACAGAACATATTTAACTGATTTGTAATCTAATCAATTAAAAAGAGCTTTCAAAATTTACAAAATTTGAATATTTTAATTTAACAAGTAAAAAAAAGTTAATCTAGTAATAGTTAAATCTAGTAAAAGTTAATCTAGTAATTATAACTTTTTAACTAAAAGTCGTAATTTATTTTTTTGAATGAGGGTTCAAAAATAATATATGGCACTATATAACTTGGCACTTTTGTCCCTTATGTAACAACGTTTTTTAATCATAAAATTTTTATTTTTTTGAAAAAGCAAAAGAAGATCAACGCTTATATCTCGCAAACAAATTTTATCACGCATAAAAACTATTTTTTATTTTGCGGCGCAAGGTTTTCTGCGTCTAATATCAATAATTATTTTCCTTTGTTGGAATTTTAAAAATATAAGAAGACCAAAATAATGGGAAATTGAAAAATGGGCTATATCTCAAAAACTAGAGCCAATTGAGTTTGAAAAACTGATGAAATTTTCGGAATCAGCACTACAAATGTATCAATTTATTGTTGTAACTTCTACTTCACCATGTCAAAATTTGAATTTTGTCGGGTAGTGTAATCATTATATTTATGAACTATTATTCATTTATATGCATGGCACATTTTGTGCAAAACTAACACAATAAATGCGTTCATTATTGTTATGAATTGCGTTCATTGAGGTATTCATTTTTGATGGCAGACTCCACGTCACAGGCAATTTAGTCTATGGTGAAGATGCGACGGAAAAAAATAGTATAGCAAAGACACCACAAAGTAGTTAGATAGGTATTTGAGTATGATCGTATTGACCATTCTATAAATAGATATTATTATTTTACTGACGCGTCATTCGTCACGACAAGCAGTGATTATTTTCAATGTGCGTCGCAACGCGTCGATTGTCGATGATGACAGATACAGTTCTTAGTTTTTTATTCGTATTATATAGTATTTTTTTCTGGGTGTAAGTACCAAATACACCCAGAAAAAAATACTATATAAATAATAGTTTTTTACTATTAAAAATAGTCAATAGGATAAATTATTATTTTAATCGGAAAATACCATTAAATACTAAATAGTAATATGGCATTGCCGTTGAGTTTATATGAAAAGATTTATTTTCTGTATACTATTAAATCAATATTTGTCCTTTTGACCAATTTTAATGGGATTTGATAGATTTTTTTTCTGGGTGTAAATTCAAATCAAATTCTATGAACATTGTTTGATACAAAGCCATTGTCAGTATAATATAATTATATTGATTCTAATTTTTAAATAATTTCGATATGGAACTTATACACGTTTAAAACTTGCAATATCGGAGAGAGACTGAGAACTGACAATATCAGTGTAAGAACTGGAACTGAATTCGTAATATTTTTGTTCCGATATCAAAACAAATGCCATAATTGCTTCCCTGAATCCATTATTTCGTGCCTATAATGTCTTGTGATGTTGACCGATCGTTTTTTGCTCATATATTTATATGAAGTGATAGAACCCAATGGTTTACAGTCGAAAATTTAGAAAATATATTGATTATGACTGTCAAAATAAATATTTTTTATTTTATTAGGATAATGTTCTTTCATAATATGTGTTGAAGGTTGAAGGAAAACGTGTTTTATTTTTAAATTATGAGGAACAAAAATATTTTTCCATATTTTAACTATTATTTTAATATAAAAAAAAACCTGCATAAATTTTGCATATTTTGCATATAATTTGCATATATTTTGCATGTTTTTGGAATATCATTTTGCATATAAATCCGCTCTCTAGTCATAATAATCAATTTTTGAAAACTATTAATTCACATAAATATTTCGTTTCGCAACTTTTTACCAATGCAGCCCATTATGTAAATCGCGTTCGGTGTTATTTCTTTGTATGATAATGTGCTGTGTCTTTAAAGCCTACCGAATTATTTACTGCTGACGGCAACGTTGTCTGCTGCCGTGCGCATGAGCATTCGCAAAGTGTAATCTCGAAGTCCTAACTTAAATGAGCTTTTAACTAAATTATTTAATTCATTAACGAAGACGTCGTCTTTCGTATCATTATATCTACATTTAATCGTGATTAATACTGCCGACTGCAGGTTAACCAAACGCCTCGAAAAAAATCTAATATACTGAGATACGGATACTGAGATGCTTTTCTAATAACATATTGAATGGCGTCTACTGACCTACACTCCAAATATGTACTTCTTACTAGACTGTATAGTTCATCTATTGACTCAAACTCCTTTGTACTTACAAAGTCAAAAGCATCTCTGTTGTAAATTTAGAGTTGTAAAATTAGAGTTGATTTACATACATTTATTTATTCTACAATTTAATTAATCAAAAGACACTTTTTTATTATTAGAGTTTAAAAGACACTTTTACTATTTTAGAACCTCCACTTGAGGTTGGTTAAACTACAACCTTTTAAATTGCAACGAAAGGTATTACCAATACCTTCGTTGCAAGCTTTTCTTAAATTATATTCTCACTATGTTCTAGTGAGTTTTCACTTTCACTCAATTTTGGTGTACGTGACTTTTGAAGAAAGTCCGATTTGCAGTTTTTGACTGACACCAATTGCGAAATATCAGAATTGTTGGCAATCGCTGCTTCACTTATTTTAACATAGACCCAAAATTATGCAATGGAAAATTGTATTGCAAGCCTCTTGAAAGAGGTGTGGTCTACGTAAAGCTTTAGCGCTTTTCAAAATTTTTGGTGATAATAAATATAATATGTTATATAATTTTTTAAGTTATCTATAAAAATATGTTTGAATAATTAAATGGGTGTCAATAATAATAATGATAATAATATATATATATGTATATATTTATATATATATATATATATATATATATATATATATATATATATATATATATATATATATATATATATATATATATTTTTTTTTTTTTTTTTTTTTTTTTTTCTTTTTTTTTTTAGATTTCTTCTTTTTTATATATATTTTATCTTCTCTTTTTTCATATATTGTTATTATTTGTTTTTTTTTTTTTTTAAATATCTTTTGTTTTATACTTGTGTAATATTTGTTCATACTTATAATGAGAATATAACCGATTTCATAATTGTAATTGGATGATAATTATTATACATATATATATGTATAAAGATAAACTTGTTCAATTTATTTTACTTATACGTGTTTTGCATGTGTATTGAGTGTGTGTGTTTGTTGGTATTTTAAAATGAATATATTGATTTTATATTTGGGTTAGAGAGGTGTAAATAATTACATGAGTGACTTTTGTATGCCCTACTGTTGGACCAGATTTCTAATCTTGCTCTTCTGTGTGTTGGTTCGGATTTGCCTTGTTCCTCTTCAATGTTTCGTTGTATGTAGTGTGTTGGGCTTCGATGGTTCTTGTGGAATTTACTAATGGTGTTATCTCCAGTAGACGTCGTCATGTTGATACGCTGGATTCTTAGTCGTTAAAGATATCTTTGGTCCCGTTGACTTGATTGACTTCGTTCGAGATGAGTGTTCTTTTCTGCAATCTTGTCAAACATTTTGAAAACATCTTGCTGCTCATGTCACTTTACGTAGCTTATAGATATCTGAATTGTTGATATCAGAAAATCGTTACTGCATCGCTTCTTCTATATGTGCGATGGATGACATAATAATTTGACTTTTTATATACATTTTCAAGATCAATGTTGAATATTGTTTTCTACATCTTGTTTCTGGCAGTTGTAGTTTTATGATTAAAATTCAATCATTGCAATCTACTTGTGCTTCGTATAACAACAAGTTTGCGTCTTTAAATATGCAGCCACTCAGATTCATTTCTTCGTTTTTCTTTACCATATTTGAATCTGATGGACCTCTGCTTCGCTTCTTCATCTTGTTGATAACACCCAGAGCTCCTTCCACATGTCCCCACTAAAGTCCCAAGACTCCAACGATTATCTATGCATCTTCTGAGTATCCAGCGCTGTTGGTCATTTAATTTTGTTTTTAAACTATTCCAAATATGTGGTGTCACACTACTGGTGTGGTACTAATTTATGTAATCTTAATATAATTTTCGTATAATATATAATTGTTCCTGTAACATGGCGTGTGCTAAATGTTTATTTTAAAATACTTAAATTACTTGAAATATAGTGTGCACATTATTTGAAGTATTACTATTTTGTGTAGTACTAGCTTTAATTAACAAAGTGTAATTTTAGTGTAATTATGAATTTTGCCCAATGGCTAAGATCGTCGTCTTATATGCGGAGGGACGCAATGCTGTGGACTCAATCCCCCTTCAATGCGTAAAAAAAAAACAAAATTCATATAAATTTGAATTTGAATTTTTTAATTCCTAACAATTTGCATGTATCCGAAAATAGTTTGGAAACGAAGTTCGATCCATTGTCTGTTACCAATACTTTGGGTATATTGCGGCGTGTAACTATTTCGTTGAAGAATGCTTTTGCTACGGTGTTGGCTTCCGCATCGGGTATAGCCACGCAGCACATAAATTTAGAAAAATCGTCCTGAAACGTTAAGATGCATTTATTCCCTGAAATGGTTTCAGGCAGAATACCCACCAGGTCCACTTGTCAAAGGGTCTGACTGGCGTATCAGTTAGAACCAACATTAGAACAACAATTTTTCACATAATCTTTTATTTGCTTCTGCATACCCTTCCATCGGTACTGTTGTCCAATTCTTAAAAATGTTTTTACGCCCCCTTGGTGACCACCTAACGGTGAATCGTGAAAATCTTTAATTACCGTCTCTATGTCCCGAGGTTCAGTTAGAATTATTATATTGTCATTTTCCTTTGTAACTAAATCGTCAGGATCGCATTCGGACTGTTTCTTATCGTCTTCCTTGTCTCTTTTCATGGTTTTTGAACGTGTTTGTACTACAACTACTTTTTCAGTATTATTCGGTATGCGGCTAAGCGCATCCGCGTTTAAATTACTTTTTCCCGGTTTATAATGAATTTCGAAATGATATTCCGATAATTTGTGTCGGAAACGCGCAAGACGTGATTTCTGATCTTTGAAGTTTGATATACCCTTTAGGGGCTGATGATCTGTATAAATTTTAAATGGTCTTCCCAAAAGATATGCCCTAAAATTTTTTGTTGCCCATACAATTGCCAAACATTCTTTTTCTATAGTAGAATAGCGTGTTTCCGCATGGTTCAGAGACCTACTGGCAAACGCGATCGGACGGTCGCTTCCAACTTCACCTTGCGAAAGAACCGTGCCAATTCCTTCGTTGCTGGCTTCTGTCGTGAGCAAAAAGGGTTCGTTAAAATCCGGATACGCTAGTATGGGTGGTGACATAATTGCCTCTTTAAGTTTTAAAAACGAATTCTGACAATTGTCATTGCATATGAACTTAGCGTCCTTTTTAAGCAAACAGTTTATTGGTAGTGACAGTTTCGCCATACCTCCTATATAATTAATTAAGCCTAAAAATGCTTGAACTTCCTATTTTCGGAACTATTTTTCGGAACTGGAATATTTTTTACACTCTACTTTACTTTGGCTGGGTCTGTTAGGGCACCTAACTCAGAACACTTATGTCCTAAATATATAACCTCGCGTCGCAAAAACTGACATTTTTCTGTATTTAATTTCAAATTATGTTCTCTTAGCTTTTGCAAAATCTTGCATGGCCTATGCTCGTGTTCTGCTAAATTATTTCCATAAACCACTATGTCATCTAAATAAACGAAACAGTCAATACCCTGTAAACCTGTTAGTTTGTGGTTCATTATCCTTTGAAAAGTGGCAGGTGCCCCCGTTAAACCGAATGACATTCTGTTAAATTCGAAATGACCAAGACCTGTACTGAAAGCAAATTTTTTTTGTCACAATCTTCAACTAGAACCTGATGGTAACCACTTGCTAAATCTAGTGTTGAAACATACCGACTATGACCTAACTGGTCTAAAATCTCATCTATTCGTGGTATAGGAAATACCTGTTTATTTTCAGAAATCTATAACCAGTCTCCATTTCTTATTGCCATCTTTACCGCCCTTTTTAGGTACCAATAATAATGGGGAATTCGAAGGCGACATGCTTGGTGAAATAATTCCATCGTTTAACATCATTGATATTTGTCTATTAATCTCATTTCGATGCATATGAGGAAGTTTATACTGTTTCTGATTTATTGGTGGCTGATTCCATTGTGTGGGTATTTCATGTTTTAATATCGGAGTGAATGTTAATTCATCCCCTTCCAAATGAAAAACGTCATGATATGATAAGCAAATATTTTGCAAAGATGCAACTTCTTCTTTATTTAATGATTCATCGATCTTTACATTCCCTAATAATCTATCAATTCTATTTTTTATATTAACCGAGTTTATTGTATTTATTGTAGAACTCGCCTTTGTTGTTTCTTTATATTTGTTAAAATTTGAAAATTGTGGCTTGAAATTGCTATCAATGGTTACCTCCTTATCGGTGGCATTTAAATTGATGCATGTACTCTATTTCTTCTAACGTTTGTTAAACTCTCTCCCAAATATACTCCTGGCTGAATTTCCTGTTTGTGCAACAAAACTATAGGAATTCTTGTTCTTATCGGCAATGATACAACCATGGCCGTTCTGGGCTGTACACTAATTTGCTGATTAAAATTAATATTTTCTATGTCTTGCAATGATTTTAATGGAAATTTAACATGGTGATTTTTTTCTTCATCAAAAAATGTAATTTTTTTATTTAACGCATTTATTATAGATCTGTTCCATAGATTGTCACGCCCGACTATTCCATCTGCTGGTATCCCTTGTTCAAGTGACACAACGTGTAGCGTTAAACTCAGGTTTTCTGTGTTGAATCTTAGTGGAGCCTAAGGTTCTAACACATCCACCAAAAGCACCACTCAGATCTTTCTGAATATTTTTTATGGAAATTCGGCAAATGTGCCATCCTTTTTTTCTTTAATCAGGCTGGACTCAGCTCCAGAATCCACTAACAGAGTAAGTTTTCCATTTTTTGCTGCCTCGCAAGGTACTTCAATGAACACATTACTCGTATCGGATATCTTGAAACACTCTCCATGCCGGTTAAACATTTTACGATGCATGCCTAATAAATTTACATAAATTTACTCTTAAAATTATTAGCAATTGAAGACATTTTAATTTTACAAATCGTGAATTTATTATACATTTCTGACGATATATGTGCGTTTTATCGTCAGAAATGTATAATAAATTCGCTAATAATAAAAAGAAATATTGAAATTACTTCATTACAAATTATACTCGCCCCTGTACGGAATGTATCCACAGTCTTGCCAGACGTTTGATCTACAATTCAGGGCAGCTAATTACGACATCCTTTCTATTTGATTTACTTTTGATTTTATTATTCTTGATTTTAATATTTTTAACTTCTGATTCAATTGGTTTTACTTTCTTTATTTTTTTTTTTTTTTTTATAATTTGTTTATTTTTAATTTCCTTAATTCCTATATTCTGTTCATTATTCGTGTCAAGTTGTGTATTATTACTATTTAGTTCATTATATGTTTTTGTTGGAATATTTCTATCTTCATTAATATGTATTTTTACATTTTGTTCTTCATTTTCTGCGTTAATAATATTCGCTGTTTTATTTTGTTGTAGTGTGCTATTTGGAACTTCTACAACTACTGGCCTAACTACACTATTTGCTAACGGTCCCCAGTTTAGTGGCCTTGACTGGGCCCATGGTAGTTTCCCTGGGGAGTGCTATTATTGTACCATGCATCATATTTGCGTTTGACATAACAATTCATAATAACATGTCCGTCCTTTCTGCACCAAGTGCAATATTTAGCAGGCCTGTTTGCAAAATTCCCATTACTATTATTTCCTTGAAAAACTTGTGTATCGCGTTTAACACGACAAGCCCCCTCGACGTGTCCCCCTCTATGGCACCAATCGCATCTAAATCCTGGAGCACCCCCGCCTTGGGTCTGGATACCACTTTGACCATTTACCTGAGGTACGGGTGGCTGACTTCCTTGGGGAGCAGTATGTCCTGGAAAAACATTCCGACCCGACCGATCTGCGCAATGTTCATGTCCATAAGTACGACAGTCACTGCAATACGGAGTGTTTCTCCGTGTATGACATTCATCCCTCAGATGTCCCTTCTTCTTGCAAAAAGAACATGTAGGTGTAGGCTGCTTCATACTTTCATTTTGTGTTTTCTCTTCCGTCTCCTTTTTATCATTGCCTCAGGTGGCCAACCTGATGCATTACGATTATGACATGTATTATAAGTTTATGAAGGCCGATGAGGGCTCATTGAAATGGACTCCAAACTTGTCTATGCCCATTAACTCTGCTGACTCCCTTATCCAGTGTTTGCTTACTGCTCAACATGAGCATTCGCAAAGTGTAATCCCGAAGTCCTAACTTAAATGAGCTTTTAACTAAATTATTCAATTCATTAACGAACACGTCGTCTTTCGTATCATTATATTTACATTTAATCGTGATTAATACTGCCGACTGCAGGTTAACCAAACGCCTCGAGAAAGATCTAATACTTTCCCCCGGATACTGAGATGCCTTTCTAATGTCATATTGAATGGCATCTACTGACCTACATTCCAAGTACGTATTCCTTAACAGATTGTATAAATTATCTATTGTGTCAAACTCCTTTGAACTTACTAAGTCAAAAGCATCTGCCTATAAACGAACCCTATCGCCTTTAAAAAACTCCTTCATTTGTTCAGGCTTCAGTTATGCCCTCACCACTTCACATCCTTCAATAAAACGGTGAAGATCCGACCTCAGCGATGATGAGTCTGCACCTGCAAAATCTGGCACCGTATTTTTAACGAATTCGCGACTTCGCATAATCCCATGTTGCCCTGTGTTGTGATATCGTCACTTTCTATGTTATCATTGTGGTATAAGGATGTCCCGTGCGCTGTCTTAACCTCCTCGTTCAAATATCTAATACGCGCGTTCAACTCCTGTATTTTGTTGTTCGCTTTCTCCAACGTCGCGTACTCCTCCCTTGTCTGGCGTCTGACCGAATTATTTATTGATTCCTCAGAAATATTCTTTTCTTTCAATAAATTTCTAAATTTTATGTTTTCCTCTTCTATTTTACCTGTTTCTTCTAACTCTGCAGTACGTTTTAAACAATAGTCGTTTAAACGTTTTCTCAACACGTCAACTAATCTTTCTAATTCACAATTTTCTACTAAAACAGATTTTATTTTTAAATTCTGGAAATTTAGTAACTCTTATACTATTTTATCTGCCTCCTCTAATTTAGATAAATGCAGAATTCTAGATATATTATCTTTTAATAATGCTGTACTATCTTTATTTAGTATTGTTGGTACAAATTAGAATTTTTCAACATAATTTTTCAATAAATCTGTCCAATTCGCTAGATTGCTTTTGAATATACGCATTTAAATTATTAGCATCTGCCATTAAATATTTTCAATCAATTTAAAACGTTATCTTTATCTTTTAATTAAAAAAATAAATTTCATTTATTTGTAATTGAAAATGAAACAAAAATGTTACCCAAACAACAACGAAATCAATTTTGGCATTCATGAAGTATAAAATTAAACTATATTTTTTTTCAAATTTATTTTCAAGCTTTTTTTTTAATTAAATAAATTTCATTTAATTGTAATTGAAAATTTCAATGAAACAAAAATGTTACCCAAACAACAACGAAATCAATTTTGGCATTCATGAAGTATAACTATAAACTATATTTTTTTTCAAATTTATTTTCAAGTATTTTTTTTTTAAATCTGTTTTCTTTAAAATTGGAAAAATAAAAATAATTTTATTTTTCCAAATAAAAAAAAATTATGTGTATATTGTAAAAAAAATTTTAACATACAATGTTTTTTTTTTATATAATATTTTTGTTATTTTTAAAATCATAACAGCAATCAGTGCTGTGTTCACGCGCTTTAAAATTAAATAAAATCATTTAGTTTTTATTTGTTATACACTGGAGGGTCCGTAGTTTGGAATCTCAGTATTATTTCGATTTATTTATTTGGAAATGTTAATTTTCCTTTTTAAATAAAATAAAGTTTTTTAAAATCTTTATTTTTCAGTTGTTATACACTAGAGGCTCCGTAGTTCGGAATCTCAGTGTTATATTATATATTTATTATTCATTGAATGTTAATTGATTCTATTAAATATTAACAATATTCATTTAAATTTTAAAAATAAATTTATATTTTAACTATATTCCGTTGTAAAATAGTCCCTTTCTTCTTCTTTTGTTTTTAAACTTCTAAAACACTACTCATAAAAAAAATCATAAAAAAATTATCCTTTTTCTATTTTTATATCTTATTTAAAAAAAAATAAAATTTTCAAACACTTACCATTTTATTTTAGGGTCCTTCCTCTTTCGTCCTTCCTTCTTCCTATCTCTCGGTCCTTGAGAGGATGTAATGTAATGTTAGCGTTGTAAAGTTAGAGTTGATTTACATACATTTATTTATTCTACAATTTAATTAATCAAAAGACACTTTTTTATTTTTAGAGTTTAAAAGACACTTTTATTAAATTTACTATTGAAAAGACACTTTTACTATTTTAGAACCTCCATTTGAGGTTGGTTAAACTACAATATTTTAAATTGCAACGAAAGGTATTAACAATACCTTCGTTGCAAGCTTTTCTTAAATTCTATTCTCACTATGTTCTAGTGAGTTTCCACTTTCACTCAATTTTGGTGTACGTGACTTTTGAAGAAAGTCCAATTGCGAAATATCAGAATTGTTGGCAATCGCTGCTTCACTTATTTTAACATAGACCCAAAATTACGCAATGGAAAATTGTATTGCAAGCCTCTTGAAAGAGGTGTGGTCTAAGTAAAGCTTTAGCGCTTTGACAAATTATTGCCAGCTTCTGTTAACTGTGCAAGCTAACCTGAAAGAGGTGTTCGCGCCTGCGAAGTTTTCCTAAATTTCGTGACTTCGCCGAATCCCATGATTCCCTCAGTCTCACTTGTCTGGCGTTTGACAGAATTATGGTCCTATATTTTCCTTTGACCACAGAAATATCTTATCAGTCTTCCTTGCAATCCAAGAATTGCCAACAGTCATCATATTTGGTTTTAAAGGTGAACCGAATTGATTTTAATTCATCACTGAATACTTGCAGTGAAAATTTATTATGGTTGTCAACCGAAATGTCATTAAATGATGACTGAAATTCGATCAGTGCATCTGCTGCATGGATAAAAATATCCAAAGCAGTCTCGTTGAAGCCCAAAAACAAACTAAATCAGTAGAAATAGTCAACAGTAAATGTATTTATTTTTGTTGCTTCAAGGATGTGTTTCCAAAAATATTTTTGAATTTTTAAAACAATTAAAATATAATAATAATTAAAATGAATTTTAAATCTTTAAATCAATTTAAAATCAAATTGGTCGTAAAATATTTTAAATTTGAAATATCATAAATGAGTTACATTGTAGAACAATTTAAAAACATATATAAAATGTGCGAAAAAGAAATTAAAAATTTCAAAATAATTTAAATAATAATAATAATAGTTTGGCGCTACAGTCCTGTATTGAACTTCGGCCGAGCTCTCTCACCATTTGAGCTGTGCGTGTTATATTTGTTCTCAAAGTGGTGAGACCTACAGTTTATTGCCGAATCCGAACGGCGGGTGAGAGCTTTTTCATAGGCAATGTTTTACTCTCGTAGGTTTGCCATTTACTGACGAGAGGTAGCGCGGTATAGAAAAATGTTTCTATGAAAAAATGTTGTTAGCCCCAGTCCAGACTTGAACCGGGGACCTTTCGGCTCGCAGTCCAACTCACTAACCACTGAGCTACCGCGTAATACAATTATGATAATAAATAAAATAATTATAAGAAATAATTATATAATGATTCCAAAACATTAATTGCATTTGTGCTTATTAAGGATGTTTATATTGAGACCACACAGAGTCTCAATATAAACAAATTTATTTAATAGTTTTAGTTTTTATAGGCAGCACTCCCACGTCGTTGTCATATAATAAACAAATGGGCATCGTCCATTTCAGCATATATATATATATTTAAAGTTTAGTTTAAGATTCAGTTTAGTGAATAAAACCAAACGGCTAACAACTATAACGCGTGTTCGTTTTCCTTTTTAAAAAGGCTTTATCGTTTTCGATATAGTTCACTGGCGCAGTCGGTAGTATTGTCCACAAGTCCCTACGGTAGAGTTCTTATATATTAATGTTTAATGTGGTAATTTTAAGAAAAAAAAAAATTAAAAAGAACGAACAAATGCGACAAAATTTTTAATACACCAGAAATCGTAAACAGTGAGAAGAAGTAACCACGTACAGTTCTACCAACCCACCAAAACGAAAAAAAAGAGCTATAAAATCAAGAAGGAATCAAATAACACGACGATCCAGAAAAAGATTCCCTAGATTGTACTAATTCTTTTACGCTGGAAGAGGACAGAATTGCTGAGACAGAATTGCTGAAAATTGCTGAACAAATGAATTACTTAATTCATGGATTGCAGAATGAACATTTAAATTTTCTAAAAACCAGAAGGAATCAAATAACACGACGATCCAGAAAAAGATTCCCTAGATTGTACTGAATCATTGAATCATTTTGATGGCTGATCGAGTTTAGAAGAGTTGTTTGATAAGCTCAAAAGTATAACTTTTAAATCAAATTGTGTAGATTTTTACAACGAAATTAAAAAAGTGTTGAGACGAATTAATTTAAAAACAAAAATTAAGCAACAAATGCCGAAATTGCAGAGCAATCCATCATAAATAATAATACATAAGCACTTAATCTATTTAAAAGTAAAATTCCAGAACCTATGCGTTCAATTATATTTTGTAGAAACCATATTAACCTTGAAACTGCAATGGATATATTACATGAAGCCGGTTATGCATATATATAACCTATATAATAATGGGAATAATGTTAGAAGAAATAATATAAACTATAATTATCAAAAATCATATAATAACAATCAAGGGTGAACCCAATATAATTCAAATCAAAAATATAATCGAAATAACAATAATCAAAACAATGTTAAAAGATATAATAATGATCAAGACAATTCAAATCAAAACTATAGCAACCAGAGAAGATATAATAATGATCAAAATAATTCAAACAAAAATGTCACAAATATTATTAATCCGAACAATAGGCCTACATCAATGAAAATCGGAAATTTTCAGGTAACTCCCGAAAGGAATTGTGCTACATAGTAATTAATATTTGTAAATTTTTAATAGATACAGGGACAACGAATTCCTTTGTAAACCCAAACGTTTTTAATGAAAATCTTGTACACACTTTAAGCAAACCTAAAGCAATAAATAATAAGGGTATTCATTTCACTTCGTATCGTCTGCGTATATGCGTATATTGTATAAATTGTTTACTTTAAAGCTTTTGATTTTTACGACATACGCAGTAGATACGAAGTGAAATGAATTCCCTTATTATAACTTTAACAAAAAAGTAACTGTAAAAGCATTTGAAGAGTTTCATTTAAAGAATGAATATTTTGATTTTTACATAGTAAATTTTAATAATGAATATGAGGGACAAATAGGTAATGATAAATTAAAAAATATAAAATAAAAAACATTTTAAACTGTATTTATGCAGTTCAAAAGAAAATAAAACAATTGAAATAAAAACATTTTTATAATATTCCTGTAGATAAAGACAACCGAAATGTCTTAATAAAAAATAGTTATTTAAATGAAAAGGTATGTTTAGTAGAAGGCATATACGATGCCAAAGATTTTAAAGCTATGGTCAAAATAAATAATTCAGATTCAATAAAATATATATGTGATATTTACAAACCATTTAAAACAGTTGAAATTCGCAAAATTCATAATTTTGATGATTATAATTGTATGGAGGACGAATGTTTTAATAACGAATATATTAATGCAGAAAATATGACTAATTGCACTGACGATCAAAATATTAATAACGAATATATTAATATGACAGAAAGAAATAAATACAATAAAGATGGAAATATAAATAACGAATATATTTATAGATCAGAGGGAAAGGTAGATTTGAGTATAGATCATTTGAATTCAGAAGAAATTCAGAAGTTATGAATATAATTAAAGAGTTTAAAGGAATTTTTATTGAAAATAAAATTCTAAGTTTTACCAACGCTATAAAACACAAAATCATAGTAAAAGATGATATTTCTTTTAAGAGAAAAATATACAGATACCCTTATACATAGTTGAAGTATATACAGGTTAGGTCATCTTTCAAAATTCAGTCGCCATTTACTTTTTTTTGAAAACTGTTTGAAAGACTCAACATTTGTTTACGAAAAATTTTAAACAAAACATCAATGCTTTGTTTACAAATTCATAAAAAAATTGAAACTCAACATTTTAAAATAAATAAATTACAACACTTTGGTAATTCTCAAGCTGTCTATGGGCTCCAGAAGAACACCGCATTGTATACCAAAAGTGAAAAAGTGAATTTGTGGTGTGAAATTTGAATAAATTAGCCAATTTAAAGTGCGAAAAACATAAAATTGAAATAAATTTTATAATGAAAATTAATTGTTGTAATTTTTAATTTTCTTATTGACATGTTCAGCATAGTGTATGCCAACTAACTGTCTAGATGAACTAACCTGTATATACTTCAACCATGTCCTTATATACATAGGAAATATTAGAATCAGGAGTTATTAAACCAAGTTCGAGTCCATGTAATAGCCAAGTTTGGGTAGTACCGAAAAAAAATGATGCTTCCGGCAAAACTAAGTGGCGATTAGTGATTGATTATCGGAAATTAAATGAAAAGGCAGTAGATGATTCTTACCCAATACCAAATATATGTGACATATTAGACAGATTAGGAAAAAGTAATTATTTTACAATAATTTACTTTAAAAGTTGATTCCACCAGATAGAGATGGAATCTAAAGATATTGAGAAAACCGCTTTTTCCGTAGACAACGGACACTACGAGTTTTGTAAAATGCCATTTGGGTTAAAAAACGCACCTAGTACATTTCAACGTTTAATGGATAACGTACATGGATGATATTATGGATGATATTATAATTTATTCTAACGGTTTAGAAGAACATATTAAAAACTTAAGAGCGGTAAATGTGAATTTTTAAGAAAAGAAGTTCAATTCCTTGGACATGTTGTGACCGAAAAAGATGTCAGTCATAATTGAAAGAAAACCGAAATTATTGAAAACTTTAAAATACCGAAAAATACTACAGAAATTAAGAGATTTTTAGGCATGACAGGATATTACAGGAGATTTATAAGAGGATATACGGATATAGCAAAACCAATGACAATATACTTTAAGATGAATGATATTATGAATCCAAATAACGAAAAATATATGGAAAGTTTCAATTGTTTAAAGAAAAATTAATAAATGCACCTATTCTAATATATCCAGATTTTAACAAAGATTTTGAAATAACTACAGATGCAAGCAATTATGCGATAGGCGGAGTTTTATCACAAGACAATAAACCGATATCATTCATATCAAGAAAACTAAATGAGTCAGAACTTAAGTACAGTGATTTAGAAACATCCGAAGAATCTCAAATTGAAACAATAATACAAACAAAAACACCTGGAGCACCCCCGCCTTGGGTCTGGATACCACTTTGACCATTTACCTGAGGTACGGGTGGCTGACTTCCTTGGGGAGCAGTATGTCCTGGAAAAACATTCCGACCCGACCGATCTGCGCAATGTTCATGTCCATAAGTACGACAGTCACTGCAATACGGAGTGTTTCTCCGTGTATGACATTCATCCCTCAGATGTCCCTTCTTCTTGCAAAAAGAACATGTAGGTGTAGGCTGCTTCATACTTTCATTTTGTGTTTTCTCTTCCGTCTCCTTTTTATCATTGCCTCAGGTGGCCAACCTGATGCATTACGATTATGACATGTATTATAAGTTTATGAAGGCCGATGAGGGCTCATTGAAATGGACTCCAAACTTGTCTATGCCCATTAACTCTGCTGACTCCCTTATCCAGTGTTTGCTTACTGCTCAACATGAGCATTCGCAAAGTGTAATCCCGAAGTCCTAACTTAAATGAGCTTTTAACTAAATTATTCAATTCATTAACGAACACGTCGTCTTTCGTATCATTATATTTACATTTAATCGTGATTAATACTGCCGACTGCAGGTTAACCAAACGCCTCGAGAAAGATCTAATACTTTCCCCCGGATACTGAGATGCCTTTCTAATGTCATATTGAATGGCATCTACTGACCTACATTCCAAGTACGTATTCCTTAACAGATTGTATAAATTATCTATTGTGTCAAACTCCTTTGAACTTACTAAGTCAAAAGCATCTGCCTATAAACGAACCCTATCGCCTTTAAAAAACTCCTTCATTTGTTCAGGCTTCAGTTATGCCCTCACCACTTCACATCCTTCAATAAAACGGTGAAGATCCGACCTCAGCGATGATGAGTCTGCACCTGCAAAATCTGGCACCGTATTTTTAACGAATTTCGCGACTTCGCATAATCCCATGTTGCCCTGTGTTGTGATATCGTCACTTTCTATGTTATCATTGTGGTATAAGGATGTCCCGTGCGCTGTCTTAACCTCCTCGTTCAAATATCTAATACGCGCGTTCAACTCCTGTATTTTGTTGTTCGCTTTCTCCAACGTCGCGTACTCCTCCCTTGTCTGGCGTCTGACCGAATTATTTATTGATTCCTCAGAAATATTCTTTTCTTTCAATAAATTTCTAAATTTTATGTTTTCCTCTTCTATTTTACCTGTTTCTTCTAACTCTGCAGTACGTTTTAAACAATAGTCGTTTAAACGTTTTCTCAACACGTCAACTAATCTTTCTAATTCACAATTTTCTACTAAAACAGATTTTATTTTTAAATTCTGGAAATTTAGTAACTCTTATACTATTTTATCTGCCTCCTCTAATTTAGATAAATGCAGAATTCTAGATATATTATCTTTTAATAATGCTGTACTATCTTTATTTAGTATTGTTGGTACAAATTAGAATTTTTCAACATAATTTTTCAATAAATCTGTCCAATTCGCTAGATTGCTTTTGAATATACGCATTTAATTCATTAGCATCTGCCATTAAATATTTTCAATCAATTTAAAACGTTATCTTTATCTTTTAATTAAAAAAATAAATTTCATTTATTTGTAATTGAAAATGAAACAAAAATGTTACCCAAACAACAACGAAATCAATTTTGGCATTCATGAAGTATAAAATTAAACTATATTTTTTTTCAAATTTATTTTCAAGCTTTTTTTTTAATTAAATAAATTTCATTTAATTGTAATTGAAAATTTCAATGAAACAAAAATGTTACCCAAACAACAACGAAATCAATTTTGGCATTCATGAAGTATAACTATAAACTATATTTTTTTTCAAATTTATTTTCAAGTATTTTTTTTTTAAATCTGTTTTCTTTAAAATTGGAAAAATAAAAATAATTTTATTTTTCCAAATAAAAAAAAATTATGTGTATATTGTAAAAAAAATTTTAACATACAACGTTTTTTTTTTATATAATATTTTTGTTATTTTTAAAATCATAACAGCAATCAGTGCTGTGTTCACGCGCTTTAAAATTAAATAAAATCATTTAGTTTTTATTTGTTATACACTGGAGGGTCCGTAGTTTGGAATCTCAGTATTATTTCGATTTATTTATTTGGAAATGTTAATTTTCCTTTTTAAATAAAATAAAGTTTTTTAAAATCTTTATTTTTCAGTTGTTATACACTAGAGGCTCCGTAGTTCGGAATCTCAGTGTTATATTATATATTTATTATTCATTGAATGTTAATTGATTCTATTAAATATTAACAATATTCATTTAAATTTTAAAAATAAATTTATATTTTAACTATATTCCGTTGTAAAATAGTCCCTTTCTTCTTCTTTTGTTTTTAAACTTCTAAAACACTACTCATAAAAAAAATCATAAAAAAATTATCCTTTTTCTATTTTTATATCTTATTTAAAAAAAAATAAAATTTTCAAACACTTACCATTTTATTTTAGGGTCCTTCCTCTTTCGTCCTTCCTTCTTCCTATCTCTCGGTCCTTGAGAGGATGTAATGTAATGTTAGCGTTGTAAAGTTAGAGTTGATTTACATACATTTATTTATTCTACAATTTAATTAATCAAAAGACACTTTTTTATTTTTAGAGTTTAAAAGACACTTTTATTAAATTTACTATTGAAAAGACACTTTTACTATTTTAGAACCTCCATTTGAGGTTGGTTAAACTACAATATTTTAAATTGCAACGAAAGGTATTAACAATACCTTCGTTGCAAGCTTTTCTTAAATTCTATTCTCACTATGTTCTAGTGAGTTTCCACTTTCACTCAATTTTGGTGTACGTGACTTTTGAAGAAAGTCCAATTGCGAAATATCAGAATTGTTGGCAATCGCTGCTTCACTTATTTTAACATAGACCCAAAATTACGCAATGGAAAATTGTATTGCAAGCCTCTTGAAAGAGGTGTGGTCTAAGTAAAGCTTTAGCGCTTTGACAAATTATTGCCAGCTTCTGTTAACTGTGCAAGCTAACCTGAAAGAGGTGTTCGCGCCTGCGAAGTTTTCCTAAATTTCGTGACTTCGCCGAATCCCATGATTCCCTCAGTCTCACTTGTCTGGCGTTTGACAGAATTATGGTCCTATATTTTCCTTTGACCACAGAAATATCTTATCAGTCTTCCTTGCAATCCAAGAATTGCCAACAGTCATCATATTTGGTTTTAAAGGTGAACCGAATTGATTTTAATTCATCACTGAATACTTGCAGTGAAAATTTATTATGGTTGTCAACCAAAATGTCATTAAATGATGACTGAAATTCGATCAGTGCATCTGCTGCATGGATAAAAATATCCAAAGCAGTCTCGTTGAAGCCCAAAAACAAACTAAATCAGTAGAAATAGTCAACAGTAAATGTATTTATTTTTGTTGCTTCAAGGATGTGTTTCCAAAAATATTTTTGAATTTTTAAAACAATTAAAATATAATAATAATTAAAATGAATTTTAAATCTTTAAATCAATTTAAAATCAAATTGGTCGTAAAATATTTTAAATTTGAAATATCATAAATGAGTTACATTGTAGAACAATTTAAAAACATATATAAAATGTGCGAAAAAGAAATTAAAAATTTCAAAATAATTTAAATAATAATAATAATAGTTTGGCGCTACAGTCCTGTATTGAACTTCGGCCGAGCTCTCTCACCATTTGAGCTGTGCGTGTTATATTTGTTCTCAAAGTGGTGAGACCTACAGTTTATTGCCGAATCCGAACGGCGGGTGAGAGCTTTTCATAGGCAATGTTTTACTCTCGTAGGTTTGCCATTTACTGACGAGAGGTAGCGCGGTATAGAAAAATGTTTCTATGAAAAAATGTTGTTAGCCCCAGTCCAGACTTGAACCGGGGACCTTTCGGCTCGCAGTCCAACTCACTAACCACTGAGCTACCGCGTAATACAATTATGATAATAAATAAAATAATTATAAGAAATAATTATATAATGATTCCAAAACATTAATTGCATTTGTGCTTATTAAGGATGTTTATATTGAGACCACACAGAGTCTCAATATAAACAAATTTATTTAATAGTTTTAGTTTTTATAGGCAGCACTCCCACGTCGTTGTCATATAATAAACAAATGGGCATCGTCCATTTCAGCATATATATATATATTTAAAGTTTAGTTTAAGATTCAGTTTAGTGAATAAAACCAAACGGCTAACAACTATAACGCGTGTTCGTTTTCCTTTTTAAAAAGGCTTTATCGTTTTCGATATAGTTCACTGGCGCAGTCGGTAGTATTGTCCACAAGTCCCTACGGTAGAGTTCTTATATATTAATGTTTAATGTGGTAATTTTAAGAAAAAAAAAATTAAAAAGAACGAACAAATGCGACAAAATTTTTAATACACCAGAAATCGTAAACAGTGAGAAGAAGTAACCACGTACAGTTCTACCAACCCACCAAAACGAAAAAAAAGAGCTATAAAATCAAGAAGGAATCAAATAACACGACGATCCAGAAAAAGATTCCCTAGATTGTACTAATTCTTTTACGCTGGAAGAGGACAGAATTGCTGAGACAGAATTGCTGAAAATTGCTGAACAAATGAATTACTTAATTCATGGATTGCAGAATGAACATTTAAATTTTCTAAAAACCAGAAGGAATCAAATAACACGACGATCCAGAAAAAGATTCCCTAGATTGTACTGAATCATTGAATCATTTTGATGGCTGATCGAGTTTAGAAGAGTTGTTTGATAAGCTCAAAAGTATAACTTTTAAATCAAATTGTGTAGATTTTTACAACGAAATTAAAAAAGTGTTGAGACGAATTAATTTAAAAACAAAAATTAAGCAACAAATGCCGAAATTGCAGAGCAATCCATCATAAATAATAATACATAAGCACTTAATCTATTTAAAAGTAAAATTCCAGAACCTATGCGTTCAATTATATTTTGTAGAAACCATATTAACCTTGAAACTGCAATGGATATATTACATGAAGCCGGTCATGCATATATATAACCTATATAATAATGGGAATAATGTTAGAAGAAATAATATAAACTATAATTATCAAAAATCATATAATAACAATCAAGGGTGAACCCAATATAATTCAAATCAAAAATATAATCGAAATAACAATAATCAAAACAATGTTAAAAGATATAATAATGATCAAGACAATTCAAATCAAAACTATAGCAACCAGAGAAGATATAATAATGATCAAAATAATTCAAACAAAAATGTCACAAATATTATTAATCCGAACAATAGGCCTACATCAATGAAAATCGGAAATTTTCAGGTAACTCCCGAAAGGAATTGTGCTACATAGTAATTAATATTTGTAAATTTTTAATAGATACAGGGACAACGAATTCCTTTGTAAACCCAAACGTTTTTAATGAAAATCTTGTACACACTTTAAGCAAACCTAAAGCAATAAATAATAAGGGTATTCATTTCACTTCGTATCGTCTGCGTATATGCGTATATTGTATAAATTGTTTACTTTAAAGCTTTTGATTTTTACGACATACACATATACGCAGTAGATACGAAGTGAAATGAATTCCCTTATTATAACTTTAACAAAAAAGTAACTGTAAAAGCATTTGAAGAGTTTCATTTAAAGAATGAATATTTTGATTTTTACATAGTAAATTTTAATAATGAATATGAGGGACAAATAGGTAATGATAAATTAAAAAATATAAAATAAAAAACATTTTAAACTGTATTTATGCAGTTCAAAAGAAAATAAAACAATTGAAATAAAAACATTTTTATAATATTCCTGTAGATAAAGACAACCGAAATGTCTTAATAATAAAAAATAGTTATTTAAATGAAAAGGTATGTTTAGTAGAAGGCATATACGATGCCAAAGATTTTAAAGCTATGGTCAAAATAAATAATTCAGATTCAATAAAATATATATGTGATATTTACAAACCATTTAAAACAGTTGAAATTCGCAAAATTCATAATTTTGATGATTATAATTGTATGGAGGACGAATGTTTTAATAACGAATATATTAATGCAGAAAATATGACTAATTGCACTGACGATCAAAATATTAATAACGAATATATTAATATGACAGAAAGAAATAAATACAATAAAGATGGAAATATAAATAACGAATATATTTATAGATCAGAGGGAAAGGTAGATTTGAGTATAGATCATTTGAATTCAGAAGAAATTCAGAAGTTATGAATATAATTAAAGAGTTTAAAGGAATTTTTATTGAAAATAAAATTCTAAGTTTTACCAACGCTATAAAACACAAAATCATAGTAAAAGATGATATTTCTTTTAAGAGAAAAATATACAGATACCCTTATACATAGTTGAAGTATATACAGGTTAGGTCATCTTTCAAAATTCAGTCGCCATTTACTTTTTTTTGAAAACTGTTTGAAAGACTCAACATTTGTTTACGAAAAATTTTAAACAAAACATCAATGCTTTGTTTACAAATTCATAAAAAAATTGAAACTCAACATTTTAAAATAAATAAATTACAACACTTTGGTAATTCTCAAGCTGTCTATGGGCTCCAGAAGAACACCGCATTGTATACCAAAAGTGAAAAAGTGAATTTGTGGTGTGAAATTTGAATAAATTAGCCAATTTAAAGTGCGAAAAACATAAAATTGAAATAAATTTTATAATGAAAATTAATTGTTGTAATTTTTAATTTTCTTATTGACATGTTCAGCATAGTGTATGCCAACTAACTGTCTAGATGAACTAACCTGTATATACTTCAACCATGTCCTTATATACATAGGAAATATTAGAATCAGGAGTTATTAAACCAAGTTCGAGTCCATGTAATAGCCAAGTTTGGGTAGTACCGAAAAAAAATGATGCTTCCGGCAAAACTAAGTGGCGATTAGTGATTGATTATCGGAAATTAAATGAAAAGGCAGTAGATGATTCTTACCCAATACCAAATATATGTGACATATTAGACAGATTAGGAAAAAGTAATTATTTTACAATAATTTACTTTAAAAGTTGATTCCACCAGATAGAGATGGAATCTAAAGATATTGAGAAAACCGCTTTTTCCGTAGACAACGGACACTACGAGTTTTGTAAAATGCCATTTGGGTTAAAAAACGCACCTAGTACATTTCAACGTTTAATGGATAACGTACATGGATGATATTATGGATGATATTATAATTTATTCTAACGGTTTAGAAGAACATATTAAAAACTTAAGAGCGGTAAATGTGAATTTTTAAGAAAAGAAGTTCAATTCCTTGAAAGAAAACCGAAATTATTGAAAACTTTAAAATACCGAAAAATACTACAGAAATTAAGAGATTTTTAGGCATGACAGGATATTACAGGAGATTTATAAGAGGATATACGGATATAGCAAAACCAATGACAATATACTTTAAGATGAATGATATTATGAATCCAAATAACGAAAAATATATGGAAAGTTTCAATTGTTTAAAGAAAAATTAATAAATGCACCTATTCTAATATATCCAGATTTTAACAAAGATTTTGAAATAACTACAGATGCAAGCAATTATGCGATAGGCGGAGTTTTATCACAAGACAATAAACCGATATCATTCATATCAAGAAAACTAAATGAGTCAGAACTTAAGTACAGTGATTTAGAAACATCCGAAGAATCTCAAATTGAAACAATAATACAAACAAAAACACCGATCAATTTATATAAAAAACCAATCATATTAGAAATTATATAATCAGGATCAATGAGTATAAGATATATTGGGAGAATTGCACTTTACCGGCGGAAGTGAAAAAAAAAATATTGCCACCCCCTGTATTTAAAAAAAAAAAAATACAACAACAGCAACTAAAAAGTCGCTCGGACCCCTGGTGACCTTGAAAAATCAAAAACCGGTACACCTATTTACAGGGTCATGTGGGTACTCAAATGAAAGGTAGTTGTCTCACGATTACAAATATGTAATTTGTGTATTTTTAAGATCGGTCAAATATAGCGCCCTTTGTTCATAATATTTACACATTTGTAGGTTGAATTTAGGTTTTGTATTGCATGAAGTACAAATATAACAATATTAAAGTTGTTGTTGCGTACAGCAATTTTTTAAAAATACAGGGGGTGACAATTATTTTTTTTTTTCACTTCGGTCAGTAAAGTGTAATTCTCCCAATATTGCTTACAAATATCTTTAAAATTTATGATTATTTATATCAACCATCAATTAAACATCTTACAAATATGAAGATAGTTGAGGAATATTTGGGAAGGTACTCCATTAGAATTCGCAGAGTAATTTTTATTGAATTGATATAAAAGATATCAATTGGTTTTTAATTATTCTAGAATTAAAACGGTTTCCTTGATATATATCACCATCGTCTTTAGAAATCCTTCGAAAGTAAAATTGTAGAACGACTTGAGACTTCTTCGCGGAAGTACCAAGTTGGCTCGGCGCTGCTTTTATAAAAGTAAACTCTGAAAATACATTATTTTCTATCACGTGTTGAAAATTTCAGTTTCGCACATTTTATTTTCACTTTTACCGTTAAAATATAATATTAAGGTTGACACTTTTTTTACACCATTGGATTTACATTATTGTTGTGGATAAATCGAGCGTAAGAAAAAAGTACGCCATTTTCTTTTTATAGTAGTCATAATAGGCCACAGTTTTGTTGCAAATCTCCAAGAACACAGGATGTTTGCAGTGAGTCTATTGTAAATAACACAATTTTCATTATCGTTATGGCAAACATCTTGTAACTATCTGCATATATGTCATATTTACAATAATACTAAGAGTTTTTCAACAAATTTGTTCAAACTTATGGGATGTTTAAATATTTGCTAGAAGACATAAATATAAACTGATATTTGCAGCAAGTCTTTCATAACCATTTTGTTTTCTTAGTGTTCTGATAAAGTTTTCGCAAACCAATAGATTCTTTGACACGTTCACGGCACGGCATTTTATTTGTTTTCCGCCATTACAAAACAAAAACATTTATGCTTGTACATTGATTAACTTGTTCGTAAATATTACGAAAACCGTTTGATGTATGTCGTTTGTCACTATGACGAGCGATACTTTTACCAGTTTTTAATTAAATAATCATAAATTATATAAAACGTTCGTTTTTTAATATATTTTTATAGACATACAAAAAAGGATCATCGCCGAAAAAAACGTTCTTATTTGTGGGGGCAACAACTAGACAGTTTTACAAACAACATAAATTCAGAAAGACCATCCTGCCGAGCACGGTATCAACAGAGTCCAGTTGATGTATATGTACGATTCTTGGCGATTGACCAGGTAATATATAGTAAAAATCTGCATGAATGTTATTGAAATGTGTTGTGGTGTAAAACAACGCATTTCTAATATTATACATATGTATGTAAAAATTAAATATTGTTACGAAAATTGAATCTACGGAAAACTGATCTACGAGTTCGTATCGCTGGATTGTGTACAAAATAAAAACACACTAATATTTGGTTTTAACTAGTATTATTTCAACTAGTATTTAATTAACTTTATTTATTGAAATAACAAGTTAAAGAATAATCACTTATATAACTGCTGAATTTATACAATTTAGCTTAACAATGTTCACTCACGAGACGCACTAGTTCACTATCAAATCACAACTGAAGTGCTGTACCTCAGATACCTCAGTTCGACACGTTTCGACAAGCTTCGACTTGTTTCGAGAACCTTCTACTCGTTTCGTGAATAACGCATGCTATTGGCATCTCATTCGCACTCATGTGTTGTAATGTGTATATCTTCCCTCTCTTTCTCGCACATAGCTTAGTGCGCTGAATGATCTTCCGTCTCTTTCTAACACATTGCTTAGTGCGCTGAATTGTCTTGCGTCTCATTTATTATTGTTGTTTGCTTGCACTATGGGACAAATTACATCTATTCGTAACACTGCCCTCCACCTAAATCTGTTCGTCCCGAACAGATGTTAACCCTCTCTCTCTATATGGCGCCAACCTTTCTAAATGTACTACTTTCATTTTTCGTCGAACGCCTGCAGTATTCTGAATCCGATACACGACATCGTTAATTCTTTTAATTATCTTGTATGGTCCTTCCCAGTGTGTTTGTAGCTTAGGGGATAGGCCTTTCTTCCTTGTGGGTTATAGAGCAAAACAAGTTCTCCTTCCGCAAATCCCTCTGAATTTGTGCGCAAGTCGTATCTGGCCTTCATCTTATCACTCGAAAATTGTGTATGCTGCCTTACAAACTGATGCCCTTCATTCAGTTCTTCACTTTTCTGGAAACATAGTCGTGTACAGGAATTCCAGCTGAATGACTCGCACCAAACTTTGCTCGTGTTTTGTGTATCTTGAGGACTTTGCATACTTCCTTAAATACTGCAGACTCAAAATTTCTTTCTTGATCTGAATGCAATTCCAATAGTACTTCAAAGCGGCTTACCCAGTTGTTAACTAATACTTCCGCAGCTGTTGTGGCTTCTTGATTCGGCATGAGATACACTTCAGGCCACTTGATGAAGTAATCAATAACGATAAGGACATACTTATTACCCGCATCACTGATTGGAAACGGCCCGGCGACATCCATGGCAATACATCCATGGTGCTTCCACGTTGTACTGATGCATTCTGCCGCGACTTCTGACTGTTGGCCCTTTTGCTGGTACACATTGCGGACAACTGCGAATCCAATCGGCGACTGACTCTTGGCATCCAATCCAATAAAAACGCTTCTTTACCTTCTCGACCGTTTTATTAATGCCCAAATGACCACCACTAGATCCACCATGGTATTCCGCTAATATCTCTTTTATTTTTGACATGGGAACAACAATCAAACTTCGAGTGGATGTGCCATCTTCATTTTCCCATACACGATATAAGCAACCATCTTGTAGCTTTAAGCTCTGCTAATGTGCCCAGTAAGCTTTAGTTATTGGACTGTCGGCAGCTATATCTTCCCATGATGGTTTTCTTTGCTGCTCTTTGAACATCATGATTTTTGTAAGATCGGGATCACTCTTTTGATCGATTTGAATTTGTTCCGGAGTCCATTTTTCATCGGGAAAAACATTTAACAAACGAATTTCAATTATATTTTCTTTTGACCCAGATACTTGACTTCTTTCTTGAAAAGTGAGCATTTCTTTGGGCTAAGTTGTAGACCCTCATTTTTCAATCGAAGGAATACTTCCTCTAGATTTCTTAGATGTTCGTTGAAATCCTTGCCCATAACAATTATGTCATCAAGGTATACTAGGCATGTTTTCCAGTGTAAACCTTTTAATACGTGCTCCATTAACAGCTCGAATGTTGCTGGGGCATTGCATAGTCCAAACGGCATTACCAAAAATTGCCATAGTCCATCTCCAGTACTGAATGCGGTCTTCTCTCGATCTTTCTTATCGATTTCTACTTGCCAGTAACCGCTTTGCAAGTCCAACGTGGAAAACCACTTAGCATTAGATAGTGTATCCAATGTGTCATCGATTCTGAGATGTTACCCACTAATCTTTCTTGGTGACATCATTAAGTTTTCGGTAATCAACGCAGAACCGAGTACTACCGTCCTTCTTTTTCACCACTACTACTGGTGAACTCCATGGACTCTCAGATGGTTCCACCACGCCATTTGTGTGCATTTCTTCAATCAAATGTGATACTTCGTCTCTTTTTGCAAGTGGTACTCTTCTTGGTGCTTGACGAATTGGCTTAGAATCCCTAGTGTCTATTCTATGTTTTACAATGGAAGTTCTTCCATCCTTTTGGCCCTTTTCAGCAAATATACACCGATATTTATCAATTAGCTTTTGAACTTGACTCTTTTCTTTGGCAGCCAAATCCTTCGTCCACTCATTTATAAACTTGTGAGTAGATTGTTTATTTATTTGCGGTATGACATAGTCCTTTGGTGGATTTGACTCGCAATTTATAATCGCTGATGCTTCTTGACACTGGCCTATCATTGTTCCCTTTTTGATTAATTTTGACGAGTTTTCCAAATTGAGAACTCTTATAGGTACAATTCTGTCTTTCTCCGCCGCAACAAGTGTTCTTCCTACCACTATGTTACTTTTATACAGCTCTTCGTTTGCTTCAATAACCCACAACTTGCTTATTCCACAATCTCCATTTAATTTCGCCCAAACAATTGCTTCTGAATTATGTGGTATTTTTCTATTTTTATAAGCAATAACTTGTTTAATTTTCGGGCTCTGGTCACAATCAATATTTAGTTGGATCTCCGTGTTGGCATAATTCAAATTTTTTCTTGTTAAATCAAGTGTGAAACCGTTCTTTATCATGAAGTCCATGCCAAGTATTATTTCGTCTACTATTTCTGCCACAATAAAATCATGCTTAACTGTCGTAGTACCAATCGTTATTTTCTTGGTAATCTTTCCTCTGATAGGGGCCACTTCACCTGTAGCTGTTTGTAATCTTATTTCTACAAGCGGCTTTACTTCATCGTTAACAAGGTTACTTCTTATTATTGAGTGTGAAGCTCCCGTATCCAATATTACCATATATGCTGTACAATCAATCAGTCCTTCGACAGTTAAGCTATTTGCCTTTCGAGCAATTTGTGAAATGGAGATTCTGGGGCAATCGGTTATGGGAGTCAGATCGTGCCCCGCAGAACTGACTCGTTTTAGTTTAAAGATTGTTTAAAATTTACGTTATTTTGAACATGATCCTGGGTTTTTTCAAGTCGGGGTTCATTTGCAAATGGATTCATTGAGCGCTTGCGTTGTACAGTTGTAGCATTTACCTTTAAATTGGGTGTCTCGGTTGGCAGCAGTGTAATCTGGTTTAGCTCCACTTTTTAACGCTTGACAAATTACCTGAAGTAGGTCTTCATTCTCCACATCTAGTTTACGGACCTTTGGCGCTGGGCGGCACAACGTAGTTGCTGTCTCCTGTGTTAGCGCTGTGGTTACAGTTTCCGTAAATGTCACTTTCGGCACTGTCACTGTGGCACGTCTTGTTTCCGGATCACGTATGCCGTCAACGAAGGCGTCGATTTTGCACTTTTCTATGAAATCACTCGTTGAATCTGCTTACAACAAATGCGCAAGCCTCTCGACGTCCTCTGCATACGCCTGCAATGTTTCACCATTTCTTTGCATTCGGCACTTTAGTTCCATTCTGTAGATTTGCTTCATGTGATGACTGCCATATTTGCGCTGCAATGCACCCATAACCGCTGTGTAATTATTTCTATCGCTTTCTGGAACAGTCTGCAATACTTCGGCTGCGCCTCCTTTTAACGCCACGATAAGTGCGGCTACGCTGTCCTCATTGTTCCATCGATTACTTACAGCCGTGGTCTCAAATTGCAGCTTGAAAATGTTGAACGCTGTGGTTCCATCGTACATCGGCGATTTCAACCTCGTACCACTGGCAACATGCAGTGATGGTCCACTTATCTGTAGTAAATTGACATCTTCTTGTATTTTCTGTAGCTTTTTGTCGAAACCATTTTCCAACTTTTCAAATTTGTCATCAATGTCAACTACAATGTCATTTACATGTGCCTCAAGTTCGTTTACTTTGCCATGGAGTGTATTGGAAACTTCCAGAAGCTGCTTCGAATGTTCATAAAGCTGTTCGGTATTCCTGAAGTTTCTGTTCTATTTTATTGGAATGCTCATGAAGTTCGTTCTTCATGTCTAATTTAAGCTGGTTAGAATTTTCTAGAAGTTTCTGTTCCATTCTGGTCGAATTTTCTTGGAGCTGTTTTGAATTTTCTAGAAGTTTCTGTTCAATTTTGCTGGAATTTTCTTGCACTTTCTGCTCCATTTTGATGGAATTTTCTTGAAATTCCCGCTTCATGTCCAATTTCAATTGGTTTGAATTTTCCTGCATAGCCGCGATCAATTCTCTCATATCAAAACCTGGGGACCGTACTTTTTCTTCTGTATCCAGATTTGACGGGGCGGCAGCTTCGACCCAAAATCATGTTCTGCGAGATTAATGCCCTGTGACTCTAATTCTTCCATTAGACGCTTTTGTAGCTCTACTTTTGTACCAGCAGTTGCCAGATCACGAATCGACAGCTCCTTCTTTAGCTGGTCGACTTTAAGTTGATCAAATTTAACCATTTTGTATCACAATCCCACTTCTGACACCAATGTTACGAAAATTCAAACTCAAAATTTCTTCCTTGATCTGAATGCAATTCCAATGGTACTCCAAAGCGGCTTACCCAGTTGTTAACTAATACATCCGCAACTGTTGTGGCTTCTTGATTCGGCATGGGATACACTTCAGGCCACTTGATGAAGTATTCAATAACGACAAGGACATACTTATTATCCGCATCACTGATTGGAAACGGCCCGGCTACATCCATGGCAATACGCTCGAATGGTGCTCCCACGTTGTACTGATGCATTCTGCCGCGATTTCTGACTGTTGGCCCTTTTGCTGCTACACATTGCGGACAACTGCGAATCCAATCGGCGACTGACTCTTGGCATCCAATCCAATAAAAACGCTTCTTTACCTTCTCGGCCGTTTTATTAATGCCCAAATGACCACCACTAGATCCACCATGGTATTCCGCTAATATCTCTTTTATTTTTGACATGGGAACAACAATCAAACTTCGAGCGGATGTGCCATCTTCATTTTCCCATACACGATATAAGCAACCATCTTGTAGCTTTAAGCTCTGCTAATGTGCCCAGTAAGCTTTAGTTATTGGACTGTCGGCAGCTATATCTTCCCATGATGGTTTTCTTTGCTGCTCCTTGAACATCATGATTTTTGTAAGATCGGGATCACTCTTTTGATCGATTTGAATTTGTTCCGGAGTCCACTTTTCATCGGGCAAAACATTTAGCAAACGAATTTCAATTATATTTTCTTTTCCTTCCGCTCTTGAACAATGTCTGCATTCTGGTTTACATGGGCGTCGTGAAAGAGCATCTGCATTTCCATGATTTCCTCCTTTTCAATGTTCGATTGAGAAATCGTAGCTCTGTAATCGTTCTATCCAACGCGCAATTTGGCCTTCCGGATCTTTGGCTGAAGTAACCATCGTAGTGCTGCGTGATCGATTCTCAAGTGAAACTGTTGTCCGTACAGATACTTATGGAAATTTTTCACACTTTCAATTACAGCAAAAAGCTCCCTCCTGGTGACACAGAAATTTCGCTCGGGCTTGGACAATATTTTACTGTAGTATGCGATCACTTTTTCTTGCCAATTGATCACCTGAGAGAGAACTCCCCCTATTCCGTATTCACTTGCATCCGTATCAAGTATAAATTTCTCACTTGGAATTGGATACGCAAGAATTGGTGCCGAACACAGTAGATCTTTTAATTTCAAAAATGCCCTTTCTTGATCATCGCTCCATTGAAATGCGCGGTTCTTTCTTTTCAACTCATGAAGACTGCTAGCAACATTGGCAAAATCTGGAACTGTTTTGAATCAGAAACGTTTTTTTATGTATTTAAGAAAGACTGCACTAACCAGTATGCTCTTAAAGTTCAAATCTAAAAGCACAATAATAGATGCTTGTTAACTTAACATAACGTCTACGACGTAACTGGAACAAGTGCATAATGTTTATGAGTGCATACTTTCAGGATATAAAATTAAGTCCGCTTAAAAGCAACGAAAAATGCACTGGTTGCAATTTGATCCGAGACTCGCGCTAGCAAGTGTGCCGTCTGTTTAAAAGCAACAACAAAAGCATTGGTTGCAATTTAAGTCAAGATTAACGCCAGCATGGGAACCAATGAAGAATTTAGCACATTGGAATTTTCTCAGTTAATGATTTCACAATACTAGTAATATCTGATGTGGGGTTCATGAGGTTTTTAGTAGTACGTAGATTTAAGAATATGCTTGCTTTCATTTATGAGTTGTGTTTTAAGAAAAAGTATAAGCAAGGGGTTCGTGAGTCGCACGATACCGAGGTGATGAGTAGAGGTTAAGTTTAGTTTTTAAGCATTATGAGTTTAACTGCCTTAGAGTGCAGACGTGTTTTCAGTTTAAACTCAAGCTTGTAAAAATACTTAAAAATAATTAATAAAAGTATAAAGCAAGTCTAAAATATCCTTGCGTTTTTATTTAATAATAAATGTTAGGAAAAGAATTGTGGACTTCGAGGGAAAAGTTTCACTGACGGTTTCATCAATAAAGGCAAGTACAAAAGGACCCGTGGAGTCCGCAGCCGGTTTTTCAAGAATCTACAAAAAGGACGAATTTGAATGAGCATTAAAACAAACAAAAAATAAATGAAGAAACACAGAAGTGGAAAGGAAGGTATAATTAAATATTGAGTCAATTTTAGTGATTTTGAGTAAAAGCAGTAAATAAATGGTGAAATTAAATGATAGAAAGAATGAAATTAAACAAATTTATAAATTTTAATTAAAATTTTAATGATTATATGGCGAACTTTGAGGAATTTGAATGAGCATTAAAACAAACAAAAAATAAATGAAGAAACACAGAAGTGGAAAGGAAGGTATAATTAAATATTGAGTCAATTTTAGTGATTTTGAGTAAAAGCAGTAAATAAATGGTGAAATTAAATGATAGAAAGAATGAAATTAAACAAATTTATAAATTTTAATTGAAAATTTTAATGATTATATGGCGAACTTTGAGGAATTTGAAGTAGCATATAGAAATATATTAGGACAACTTGGCAGATTTACTGAGAAATTGTGGAATCAAATTAGTATGGAAGTTAACAATAAAGAAACTTTAGAATTAATAAAAAATAAAGTCAGTTCCACACGGGTATACTCAGAAGTCGAAAGAGTTGACGTAGTTTTTGAACAATTAGTATACTTCTTGGAACATAAAAGTGCTCATAAAATAAAAGAATTCGAAGATTGGAAAGGGGAATTTACTGCATTAAATAAAAAATTAAACGATATTGTAGAAGAACGGCAGGAGTTTGTTAGATCAGGCTAGTGGAATAGAGGAAGAAAACGAAAAATTAAGAACTTTGCTGAAAAATAAAGATATTTCGGACGAATCAATTGAACGAGCACTGAGCCAACAGCCCAGACTAGAATTCGAAACATTAGAAGAAGCAAATAATAAAGTAAGGGAATTAGATTCGAAAATCAGATTTTTAGAATCGGAAGTTAAGCTAGCCCACGAAACATTATTATATCATAAGGAGGCATTACAGATTGAAGGACAGTTTGATAAAATAACAGCACCAGAAACAACATTAGAAATGTCGTTATATACTGTATAGAATTACGTAGGATGTCTGGTTCCATTTTTTATGGGATCGGAATCACCGGCCGTTAAAACTGAACTTTATAGATTCATGGACGCTTGTGCGTTAGCAAGTCTAAAAATTACAGAAGAAAACAAAGAAGAATTCATTAGCTGTGTCAAACTGCATCTTCTTGGTGACGCTTATGATCTAGTCCGCACAAGAAAGTTCAATGATTTAGAGGAGTTATTTGACGTTCTAAGAAATACATATTTAAAAATGACTACGTTAGATTCGGTTCAGGATAGTATTAGAAAAGCATATCAGATGGATGGTGAGAGTCTGAGGACATTTGCAAGAAGATTAGAAAGATTATGGGCAAACGCTAATGAAATAGCAGATTCAAGGTACAAAAAGATAAATCTACCTACAGATGTTTTTAATACGGAACTAGTAAACTCAGTTCTGACAGCATTCAAGGTAGGTGTAAAAGATCCTACAATAAAGGTTCTATTATTAAGTAGCAAAGCAGAAAACTTGAATGATTTATTAGATGAAGCATTAAAAGCCCAGATAACAATTCAAGGGGGTCCGAGATTCCCCGAGGAAGTCTACAGTTTCGAACAACGATCTGTAAGCAGTCCAACGAATTGTATTCAAAACAATCATTTTCAAACTACCCCACTGAATCACAAAATATCAACTCAAAATAAAACACGACCAAAATGCTCTTTTTGCCAGAAAAAAGGACATACACGAGACGATGTATTACGCGGAAAAACACACCGTTTTGTATAGAGTGTGAAAAATATGGGCACGAATCTAGTTGGAGGTGTGCTTCCATTAGATTAGAAGCTCAAAATAAGGAAGGGTTTGGACGTACACAAAGCTAACCAGTCATTAATAGGGAACTTTTAAACAACAATTTGCAAACAGGACATAACACTACGTACCGTGCCAATAATAATAATAATAGAAATAATAACAATAGAAATGGGAATACCCAAAGAAATAATTTAAAATGTGATTGGTGTCGTAGACTTGGTCATGTAGAAACTAACTGCTACGCCAAGAGGCGAGGGAGAATAATGATCAAAACAAGGTAAACTACCAGGGGCCCAGCCAAGGCCAGTAAGCTGGGGACCCATTAAAAATATCAAAATTAGGTCAAAAAGGGTAGAAAGAGTAAATCATAAGGCTGGAGGGTCTGTTGCAAATCAGACGTCGGAAGTGACCGTTGATACACATAATGATCCACCGTGGTTTGATTGTGAGGGAGTGACAATGGTAATTTTTGAATTAATACATTTCTATATATATATGATAATATCAATAGGGGCAAAAATGATTAACTTAGTAGCAGATGAAACTAATCGGCAAAGATGTGTATGGGAAGAAATGCAAATAGGTCAAAAGGTGAACAATATATTTATAGGAATGTTGAAAAAGTTTTAAAATTTTATAACATGTTATGAAAAAAAAAATCAGATAACAATTGAGTGGATTAAATAAAAAGAGAATTAACAAAATATACAATAGAGAGGGGGACTGCTTCAAATTGTATAATGTAAGTGATGTGTTCATTGAAGTACCTTGCAAGGCAGCTAAAAATGGAAAACTCATATTACTAGTAGACTCAGGAGCAGATGTAAGCATAATAAAAGAAGGTGCAATGACACAACTACCGGAATTTGACAAAAATAGTTAGAAAGATTTTAATGGGGCTTTTGGTGGATGCGTAAGGACGTTAGGCACGACCAATATACAACACAGTAATATCTCTCTTGAACAAGGAATACCAGCAGACGGAATAATAGAACGGGATAACATATGGAATAGATCCGTAATAAGCGCAATTAATAAGACCATAACATTCTACGATAGAGGAAAGAATAACACTATCCGATTACCAATAAAACGCGAGCCGACATAGAAAATATTTATTACAATCATGAAATAAAAATCATGCCGAGAACCGTAAAAATAGTAGAAATTAAACTAAAAACAAAAATTCCAATTGTATTAATACATAAACAAGAAATTTATCGTGGAGTATATTTGGGAGAAAGCTTATCGAATGTTTACCAAAATAAAGATTATGTCTCAGTATTAAATGCTACAGAAAAGGACATTATAATAGACAACAATTTTAAACCAAAATTTTCAAATTTTAATCAGTATAGGGAATCAGATACAAACAATTCTACATTAAATACTATAAATTCAGTGAATATAAAAAATAGGATTAATAGGAAATCACATCATTACAAAATCTTTGTAGTTCTTACCACGATGTTTTTCACTTAGCAGGTGACGAACTGTCATACACGCTGATACTTAAACACGACATAACAACACAATGGAATCAACCACCAATTAACCAAAAGCAATACAAACTTCCACACACACATAGAGAGGAAATTATTAGACAGGTTAACAAAATGTTAGATGCTGGCATTATATCGCCAAGCATATCACCCTGGAATTCACCATTACTATTGGTACCGAAGAGGAGCGACAAAGACGGTAACAAAAAATGGAGACTTGTCATAGATTTCCGTAAATTAAATGACGTAACCGTAAAACAGGTATTTCCTATTCCGCGAATAGATGAAATATTACATCAATTAGGTCACAGTCGGTATTTTGGGAACTTTAGATTTAGCAAGTGGCTATCATCAGGTCTTAGTAGAAGAAGTTGATAAAGAAAAAAACTGCCTTCAGTACAGGACTTGGACATTTTGAATTCAATAGGATGCCTTTCGGTTTAACAGGGGCACCAGCCACTTTCCAGAGATACCCTTAACAGGGTTACAGGGTATCGATTGTTTTGTATATCTTGATGATATAGTTGTGTATGGGAAAAATAAAAGCGAACATGAACACAGATTAAGTAAAGTATTACAGAAACTAAGAGACCATAATTTAAAATTAAATACCGAAAAATGTCAGTTTTTACGTCGTGAAGTTGTATATTTAGGGCATAAATGTTCAGAACTTGGTGCGCTGCCAGACCCCGCTAAGGTCGAATGCTTAAAAAATATTCCAGTACCAAGAAACAGAAAAGAAGTACAAGCATTCTTGGGATTAATTAATTATTACAGAAAGTTCATAAGCAATATGGCAAGGTTATTTTCTTTACCAATTAATAATTTACTTTAAAAGGACGTTAAATTTAAATGGACGAACGATTGTCAAAATTCATGTATTAAATTGAAAGAATCAATAATTTCACCTCCAATATTAGCCTATCCAGATTTTACAAAAACTTTCTTATCCTATCTAGTCCTATCTCAAGGTGATCTAGGAAGCGACCGACCGATCGCGTTTGCAAGTAGAACTTTAAATGGAGCAGAAAAACGATATTCTACCATTGAAAAGGAATTTTTAGCAATTGTTTGGGCAACAAAGAATTTAAGAGCATACCTATTAGGGCGACCATTCAAAATGTTTACAGATCATCAACCTCTAAAAGGTATTGCAAATTTAAAAGATCAGACATCCAGCCTTGCTCGTTTCCGACACAAATTATCGGAATATGATATTGAAATAATGTACAAACCAGGCAAAAAATTTAAATGCGGATGCTTTAAGCAGAATTCCCTATATATGGATATTACAGATATTACAGCCGTACAAACACGATCCAAAACTACACAAAATATTTTAGATCAGCAAATCACAAAAATAAAACCACAAATCAGTACACCAGTCGTAGATGAAACAATAATAGATACAAATAATGAAACGAATTCAACTCAAATATTAACTGATCCAGATGAGATTAAAACCGTGATGAAAGATTTTCATGATTCTAGGAGGCCATCAGGGCATACTTAAAACATACTTTCGGATTAAGAAACAATTTAAATGGAGGGGAATGCAGAAACAAATAAGGAATATGTAAGAAACTGTCCTAAATGCCAAATGAACAAAAGTTCAAAGTTAACCAAAATGCCAATGGTTTTGACAGATACGCCAACACGTCCATTCGATAAGGTTTATATGGACTTGGTAGGAATTTTGCCCGAAACAGTATCAGGAAATAAATATATATTAACTTTTCAAAACGATTTTTCAAAATACATGTGCTGCGTAGCTATCCCAGACGCGGAAGCAAGCTCAGTAGCTAAAGCTTTTTACGAAGAAATTATCACGCGTTATAATATTCCGAAAATTTTAATTACAGGTAATGGGTCAAATTTTGTGTCAAAATTATTTTCAGACACGTGCAAGTAATTAAACATTAAAAAAAATGCATATAACACCTTATCACTCGCAGGCGAATGGCTCGTTAGAACGAAGTCACAGACCTTTAGCGGAGTATTTGAGATGTTTTGCAAAAGATGATGGGTCCAACTGGGACCAATGGTTGAATTCGGCAATGCATGTGCATAATAACACAGGGCATATGTCAACAGGGCAAACGCCTTGTCGTACTTTATACGGATTTGACATGCCAACTAACCTAAAACGAAAATGTTCACCAATTTATAACAGTGAAGATTACAATAAGGTATTAAAATACCAAATACAGCGTACACATGAGATAGTCAGAGAAAATCAAGAAAAAGCTAAGGGAAGATCTAAACGAAGTTACGATAATACATTTAATACGGTAGTTTTTAAGGAAGGCGATAAAGTATTATTAAAAAACCAGAATATGAAAAACAAATTTTCACCAATCTGGGTAGGACCCTATGAAGTCCTTTCGATAATAAGTCCTGTGACAACAGTGATCTGTATCAAGGGAAAAGGAAAAAAAATCCATAATAACTTATTAAAAGCATATAACTCTTAAGTTATACACAATCGAACGAACAAAAACAACGAAATTAATAACTGAACCAACAGTTCATAATGATCATTAACCGCAATGCATAATATTACAAACAACATAAATAAAGTACGCGTAAATATTTTTTTTTTAGAAAATATGTTTTTAAAATCTAAATTAGTGCATGAGGAAATAGCTATGTATTAATTTTAGAAGATGACTAGCATTATATCATGTATTATGTATGAGAAAGGAATAAAGTATAAAGAAGATTATATTAGATATTTCATAAATAGGAATTCAGTACGAATTTTCCAAAGCAATAAAATATACATTGTCACTATAATTGAGATAGGTCAGTACTTCAGTTTCATTATCAAGATCATTTGCAATGGAAACAGACAACAGAAAGATCATTGCACTTGTAGTACAGATAGGTGTTAGCGTAGCACATATAGAAATGAGGAGCTAATGCTATAAGCGATAAAAAGCAATTCAGCGTTTTGCATCTACGAACAATGCACAAATGTACCGAAAATGAAACGAGATACGTTAATGCAGCTTAAAAATTTGAACAATAATTGTATGATAAGAAAAAAATACAATACACAATCTAACAAAATTAACAAACGTTTTAAATGTGATCATTACACGGTAATGAAAATATATATGTACCTATTGAATGTACAAAAGTAATTATGTATAAATCGCGCGCGCTTACCATTATTGAAAATTGGCAATAATGATTAAATTCATAAAATAGTGCATGAATATATAGCTAAGTATTTTTGAAAATAATTAGCATTGATGTGCTAATGAAATTTTAAATAAAAGAATTTCTATATATTAAGAAAAAAATTAAAGATTTTAAAATTCAATAAAATATGTACACAGTGGCAAAAGTAAAAAGTAAAATGTTCAATATAAATATACAATTAAAATATAAAATGTTAATACTATGATGTAAGGTAATATAAACAAAGATTATGAATACTGAAAGTAGAGTAATAAGTAATTTTAATAATAATCCTGGCTCTGGAAATACATTTCAACCACGACAAAGAAATAAAACATGCACGAAGAAGAACTAGCAATCCACCAAACAATAAAATTCGACGCAGAAGACACTAAGTTTAAATTTTAATTGTCAAAGAAGATCGTTTAATTTTGTTGGGTAAAGGTCTGAAATGGTAATATTATGTAATGAAGTACAAGAGAAGAATAATAAAGAAACATGTGAGAGTCATGGCGCGGACAACAACAATTGTACATCAATAACATGTTTAATTAAAAGAAAGGAGCTCACTATAAACATGGATGAAATCAGCAAAGTTGCGACTATTCTACTATAAAGAAGCAACAACATTTTACATCTTTACGTACATATAATTAAAAGATATTAATTTTATCACTCAAGGAACAAGCTAATATTTTGTAAATAAGTTGAAGGAGCTTTTCCATATACACTTATTCAGCTGTCAATGATAACCTTATGGAAAAAGAAATTTGACACATCAACAAAGTTATCATAATTGTAAATCAACAACGTTTCACACATTATGCTGACATTTCTTCAACAAAAGAACATAATTTCTTAAAAGAGAAGACGAAAATTAAAAACACTAAGAACTTCAAATACTCAAATATGTTTACAACAAGTGAAATATAAAAGAACAACATCAAACAACAACATGTACGTATAATTAAAGATGATTTCCGAAGATGACAATTTCTCTACAAGAACTCTTAAAACATTTAAAGAAGACAAATTCGTATTAATATACAGAAATATAAAATTACAAAATTACCAATTTTAGTATCTGCTCTTAACAAAATACGATTCAATTTGACTGAAAAAACAACGCAACATAGAAGACATCAAATTTAACAAAGCTAAGAAAATCAAGACGAAAGATGAGATTAAATGATGATAACAATGTTTTTCGAAACAGTGACAGAAACAAATAAAATGCAGCCAGCCAACCTAAACACGTAAACAGAGAGTAACAGAACTATCGATCACAGCAGTTTATGTTTTAAATTGATAGAAAACACAATTATATTTTTTTTGTGTAATTAATTTAATAGACTAGAAATAAGTAATGAAAAACTTGAAGAAACATTAAAATATGAAAACTATAAATATAAACAATAAACAATATAATAATAAATATAAAATAAAATAAAGATATACTCAATAAAAATTAAATGTATTATTTTCAATAAATACCGCAAAATATTTAAAAGAAAACAAATCGTTACACAAATTAAAGCATTTAATGACTTAAATGAATAAACAAGAAAAACAAGAGAGCAACACGGAACGCAGCGATTGCAAAGCGGTAACTTGATCAACTACTGTTTTGTCAATTGCAACGTTCAGTGACTTGTAAATTTTTCTTTTTAGCGTTGCATAAGGTATATAAATATCACTAAAACTGCGACCATTAATTAAGTAATTGAGTAACGAAGATAAGCATTAATAAGATTCTTAAAATGAAAATAAGTAAAATATATAATAATAATAATATGAAAAATAATTATTGATTTTAAATATTATTGAAAGTTCAATAAATTAAGAAATATATTGAAATATTAATGATGTAAAAGAAAAAAACTATTATTCTTTTTAATAATAATTTTTTATTTTAGTTATTTTTTTGGTAATCTTTCCTCTGATAGGGGCCTCTTCACCGGTAGCTGTTTGTAATCTTATTCCTACAAGCGGCTCTACTTCATCCTTAACAAGGTTACTTCTTATTATTGAGTGTGAAGCTCCCGTATCCAATATTACCATATATGCTGTACAATCAATCAGTCCTTCGACAGTTAAGCTATTTGCCTTTCGAGCAATTTGTGAAATGGAGATTCTGGGGCAATCGGTTATGGGAGTCAGATCGTGCCCCGCAGAACTGACTCGTTTTAGTTTATAGATTGATTAAAATTTACGTTATTTTGAACATGATCCTGGGTTTCTTCATGTCGGGGTTCATTTGCAAATGGATTCATTGAGCGCTTGCGTTGTACAGTTGTAGCATTTACCTTTAAATTGGGTGTCTCGGTTGGCAGCAGTGTAATCTGGTTTAGCTCCACTTTTTAACGCTTGACAAATTACCTGAAGTAGGTCTTCATTCTCCACATCTAGTTTACGGACCTTTGGCGCTGGGCGGCACAACGTAGTTGCTGTCTCCTGTGTTAGCGCTGTGGTTACAGTTTCTGTGAATGTCACTTTCGGCATTGTCACTGTGGCACGTCTTGTTTCCGGATCACGTATGCCGGCAACGAAGGCTTCGATCTTGCACTTTTCTATGAAATCACTCGTTGAATCTGCATACAACAAATGCGCAAGCCTCTCGACGTCCGCTGCATACGCCTGCAATGTTTCACCATTTCTTTGCATTCGACACTTTAGTTCCATTCTGTAGATTTGCTTCATGTGATCACTGCCATATTTGCGCTGCAATGCACCCATAACCGCTGTGTAATTATTTCTATCGCTTTCTGGAACAGTCTGCAATACTTCGGCTGCGCCTCCTTTTAACGCCACGATAAGTGCGGCTACGCTGTCCTCATTGTTCCATCAATTACTTACAGCCATGGAGTGTATTGGAAACTTCCAGAAGCTGCTACGAATGTTCTTGAAGCTGTTCGGTATTTTCCTGAAGTTTCTGTTCTATTTTATTGGAATTCTCATGAAGTTCGTTCTTCACGTCTAAGTTGAGCTGGTTAGAATTTTTATACCCTACACTAAGAGTGAAAGGGTATATTCAGTTTGGTACGCCGTTTGTAACACCCAGAAGGAAGCATCTCCGGTATGGAAAAGTATATATATTCTTGATCAGCATGACCTCCTGAGTCGATTTAGCGATGTCCGTCTGTCCGTCTGTCTGTCTGTCCGTCTGTCTGTCCGTCTGTCTGTCTGTCTGTTGAAATCCCTAAGACTTTTAAAATTGAAGAGCTAGATAAATGAAACTTATAACTTAGATTACTAATATACCTACGCTGTATGTGCGAAAAAATTGGCGAGATCGGTCCATTGTGACCTATGATCCGACCACTTATGTTCAAATACCTCATATAAAATTTACATATACAGATCAATTTTACTGTATACGTGCTTAGGTAAACTTTTTTGGTCAAATATGTATTGACATCATGCTCAAATACATGATAATAATGTTTGCCGGCGAAAAGACTTGTGGTTCACCAAAAAAGAAATCGATATTCGGTACACCTACCCATATGTAAATATGGGTATCAAATGAATGGAAATTCTTCAGCGATTGAATGTGTGTAGTTATTTTCAGGATTCGTATACCCTGGTGACCTATATATCACTTTGAATGGTAACCACACATATGTGTAGGGTATTTATAGTCGGCTTAGACCGACTATAATTTTGATAATCCGAACTATCATAATTACACCTACTTTAAAATTTCCCATGTGATCTAACCTTCCCAACTGGTCTAGAAGTTTCTGTTCCATTCTGGTCGAGTTTTCTTGGAGCTGTTCTGAATTTTCCAGAAGTTTCTGTTCAATTTTGCTAAAATTTTCTTGCACTTTCTGCTCCATTTTGATGGAATATTCTTGAAATTCCCGCTTCATGTCCAATTTCAATTGTTTGAATTTTCCTGCATAGCCGCGATCAATTGTCTCATATCAAATCCTGGGGACCGTACTTTTTCTGCTGTATCCAGATTTTTCGATAACGAGGCGGCAGATTCGACTTCAAAATCGTGCTCTGCGAGATTAATGTCCTGTGACTCTAATTCTTCCATTAGACGCTTTTGTAGCTCTACTTTTGTACCAGCAGTTGCCAGATCACGAATCGACAGCTCCGTCTTTAGCTCGTCGACTTTAAGTTGATGAAATTTAACCATTTTGTATCACAATCCCACTTCTGACACCAATGTTACGAAAATTCAATCTACGGAAAACTGTTCTACGAGTTCGTATCGCTGGATTGTGTACAAAATAAAAACACACTAATATTTGGTTTTAACTAGTATTATTTCAACTAGTATTTAATTAACTTTATTTATTGAAATAACAAGTTAAAGAATAATCACTTATATAACTGCTGAATTTATACAATTTAGCTTAACAATGTTCACTCACGAGACGCACTAGTTCACTATCAAATCACAACTGAAGTGCTGTACCTCAGATGCGGCTCCCTTATATACTGCATGCATCAGTTCGACACGTTTCGACAAGCTTCGACTTGTTTCGAGAACCTTCTACTCGTTTCGTGAATAACGCATGCTATTGGCATCTCATTCGCACTTATGTGTTTTAATGTGTATATCTTCCTTCTCTTTCTCGGACATAGCTTAGTGCGCTGAATGATCTTCCGACCTCATACTCAGTTTTTATACCCTACACTAAGAGTGAAAGGGTATATTCAGTTTGATACGCCGTTTGTAACACCCAGAAGGAAGCATATCCGGTATGGAAAAGTATATATATTCTTGATCAGCATGACCTCCTGAGTCGATTTAGAGATGTCCGTCTGTCTGTCCGTCTGTCTGTCTGTCTGTCTGTCTGTCCGTCTGTCTGTCTGTTGAAATCCCTACTACTTTTAAAATTGAAGAGCTAGATAAATGAAACTTATAACTTAGATTACTAATATACCTACGCTGTATGTGCGAAAAAATTGGCGAGATCGGTCCATTGTGACCTATGATCCGACCACTTATGTTCAAATACCTCATATAAAATGTACATATAAAGATCAATTTTTATGTATACGTGCTTAGGTAAACTTTTTTGGTCAAATATATATTGACATCATGCTCAAGTACGTGATAATAATGTTTTCCGGCGAAAAGACTTGTGGTTCACAAAAAAAAATCGAAATTCGGTACACCTACCGATTTGTAAATATGGGTATCAAATGAATGGAAATTCTTCAGCGATTGAATGTTTGTAGTTATTTTCAGGATTCGTATACCCTGGTGACCTATATATCATTTTGAATGGTAACGACACATATGTGTAGGGTATTTATAGTCGGCTTAGACCGACTATAATTTTGATAATCCTAACTATCATAATTACACCTACTTTAAAATTTCCCAAGTGATCTAACCTTCCCAACTGGTTCAGATTACCACAAGTTTTTGGGTTATTACGTAATACATGTATATGTCAATTTTCATGTTTTTCTACATATTTTGGACCATTGAGAATATTTCAGCTAATATTTTGAAATAAATTTCATGAAATTGATTTTAATCTGACCGAAGTTTGGACTTGTCAAACAAAAAATATTGATTTTAAGGTGCACGTCCAGTTTCAAGGATATTCGACTAAAACGAAAAACCACATTTTTGAGAATTCTTCTGATTGGTAAGCGTTAAATATAAAGTCACTCTTATTTTTATTTTATTCAATACATGCATAACAGAACATAAATTATATGTATATATCAATTTTAAAAATTCATTTAACAGGACCTGAGATATGAAGAAAAAAGGAAGCAGTTTTGGCAATTTTTTCTCAACTCTCAGGTGTGCACCATTATGGTGCTTTACATTATACATCAGCAAATTTTATCAATTACAATCCTGTTTTATTAAAAAAAGTCGTAAACGTCAAAATTGAGCATAAGAATTATAAAATGTGAAAAGTTTTAAAAAATAAAATAAAAATTATTAAGCATAATAAATTGGTAGAAATATTATTAAGTCGTTCTTTTTACTCTTTTACAATATTAATGTAGTGAAGGAGATAGTTTGGGTCAAATTTATCAATTCATTTGACCTCTTAATACCAGATATAAATCCTTATTCATAATAATACTTTACAAATTCTGAAACTAATAACTGGTTTCAACTGGTGAAATGAATTAATACATTTGACCAAACTATCTCCCTTAACACAATAATATAGTAAAAGAGTTCAAAAATACGAGTTAATAATATTTCCATGAAATTTGTATGCTTAATATTTTTATAACATACACTAAGAGTGAAAGGGTATATTCAGTTTGGTACGCCGTTTGTAACACCCAGAAGGAAGCATCTCCGGTATGGAAAAGTATATATATTCTTTATCACCATGACCTCCTGAGTCGATTTAGCAATGCCTGTCCATCCGTCTGTCTGTTAAAATCTCTACTACTTAAAAAATTAAACAGTTAGATACATGAAACTCATAATTTATGGGCCTGTTTTTAGCCCATAAATGAGTTCTTTTCAAACGTGGTTTTTGATTTTTGTCAATATCCTTGGAATTGGACGTGTAAGGAAAAAACTAAAAACGCAAAGTAAGAGTTCTAGTTTCATATATAATATATAATTTTATTTCGTTATTAAAACTTAATGACGCGTAACTATATAATTTTTAAACTCTTTAAACAAAAAAAAAAATATCTTGTTTGATGCAAACAATAATGCAAACAAATACTTGAAGTGTATGCATTTTTATTTGCAACAACCAATTTAAATAATTTGTGGCAAATGCTTAAATTATTAATCGCAAACATTTGTAATATTCGTACCAAACTATATAAATATTTTTCTTTTTTGCTGGAAACACTCCTACACAAAAGTGTTTCTCATAAATACTTCTATTCCTTCCAAACTGAATCCACATTCCACAGAGACACATGCATGAATTGAACATATTTTGTTGTTACTCATTTAGCCATGGAGTGTAATTTAGAATTAAAAAACTTAAATAAAATCGAATACAAATAATTTTTTGATTAACTGCTTCAAACTCCATGATATCCAAGGAGTATTACACAAAATCTGTTAATTTGTCAGAGTCAAATGTGAGTTCTGGCGATAAATGTTGCACGTTGCGTGAGGTTCCACACAGCACTAAAAACGACATGATTGCTTTCGGAAATATTCGGGCAAATACTTCCTCTCTAGCAAGTGTTTCGAGCAAACACTTCAAATAATTATTATTTGAGGCAATTGACAAGTGTTTGTTCCAAACACTATTTAAAAAATTTAATTTAAGACAAATATATTCTGCGAATGTTACGAATACTAATAATATGAGGTGTTTGTAGAAAACAGTCATTATTTATGGCAAATTATATAAAATTATAGATTAGGTTAGTAAAGGGGTGCTCTTGAAGTTATATCAGCGAACACTCACGGTAGCCTAGTGGTCCATTGTGTTCCCTTTTATTTGTGTGGTAACCATTGTATGTTGACAACTTTTCGAAACCAACTTGATCTTCTTACGAACCCTAGCAGATTTTTAATTCGAACTTCTACTATTTCTTCCAGTTCTCCAAAGAACCTGTTCCCCATGTACTGGAGTCGGCGCGTTAGAGATTTGGACAATCGCATAGTAGATGTTCAATTGATTCTACTTCCTCAATTTCTTTGCAACTCCTGCTGTATTCAAGCGCGGGGAGCCCAGTATGTGCGCCTTTGTGCCAATTTTACAATGTCCTGTCAGGACGCCGATGAGTGTGACCAGAGACGACGTGAGATAATGCAGCCGTCTCTGGATGACCAGTTTGCGTTTGTTTTTCCGTCGACATGCATCCTCAATTCTACGTGTGGAACCCTGCCGAGCTAGCTCATCGGCGTTTTCGTTCCCGTCTATATTGCTATGTCCGGGAACACAGCATATGGTTATTACATGGGTTTGACTTAGAATGTTGACTGATCGGAGACAGTTGAGAAGTTGAGTTGCGTGCTAGGATGGCAGCTTGACTATCCACAAAGATTGTAATCTCCGATGGATCCATGATCTTCATTTGGATGGTCTATCGCAAATATTTCTGCTTGAAAGACTACTAAGAGTTGCTCTAGAATTCTGATTCTCTGAGTCGTGTTCTTTGCTGCTGTACTCCATCGTTTACCGACATTTTTCTTGAATGAATAGAAAGCTCTTTTTTAACTCTTTCTTCTGTGTTGCGCTGGATTCACTAGATAGAGTGAGTGTGGAGCCATCAAGGTTTGGAAGCTCAAAGTTTACAATTTTCATTTTATTTGTGAAGAGTACGAGTTCAGTCTTGGAGGCGTTTACTCCTAGGTCGTTTTGTCCTTCCCACGTTGACAATTCTTTCAGTGCAGTTTCCATAATGCAGTATTAGTAATAGTAGGAGGGTATTTTCCGCTTACCATAATTACTACATCGTCTGCATATGCTACTGCTTTCTTCCTTTATTTCTTAGTATTGCTATGATTTTGTCAGTTACTAGAAGGCGGAGAAGGGAGGGTGTAAGCCCCTCCTTTTGGTGTACACCTAGTTTTCCGTGCTTTACTAATACCCTACTGTGATTTAATTATTCTGTTTAGCATTTTATAGATCCTTTGCGATTGTTTTCTGATTTTTCTCTAATGCTATTTTTATGGATTCCATTTTTACGTTGTAAAACGCTCCTTCGATATCCAAAAATGATGTTAGTGTGAAGTCCATGTAGTGTAAGTTTTTCTCAATTGTCGTAACTAGCTCATGCAGTGCTGTTTCAACCGATTTGCCCTTAATGTACGCGTGTTGGTAACTGCATAGATCGTTATCATTTAGTTGTAGTCTAATGTTTTGATCATGAATTCTCTCCAGCGTTTTTAACATAAACGGATAGTCCATAAACAGGTTCAAGGGCTAAGATCGGAACAATACAATCTGTTTCACTCCACAAATGGAGTTAAGAAAAGATGCTGTATTCTAACTAGGAAAACACTAAATGATTTGTTTCTTCACAATTACAGTAATGATAACACGGTGGCAAAACAGGTTGAAAACAACAAGAAAACGATAATTTTCAGTTTAGCCTATATGCCATATGACAAAGAGACCTCCCTCCGAGAGCAGTCCGAGAACCTGCAGAATATGTGAACACACATAACCTGCCACTGGTAATCGGGTGTGACGCCAACGCACATCACAGCCAGTGGGGTAGTAAGGACGAGGTGAGTCAATCTTTGAATTTCTTATGTCCTCGGACATAAGACAAAATATAGTAAGAGAAAACAATCCTTGACCTGAATTTAATCAATAAATCTGAAGTGATTCAGGTCGAAGACTGGAAAGAGTACTCTAAAAACTCGTTTTCGGACCATTTTAGAATACTTTCCAAAATTAACTTTAAACCTAGTAAGCAAAAACCATTTAGGAATTCTGCAAAGACAATGTGGTCAAAATATTCAGAGTGGATATCGGAAAACGTACCACACATGTGAAACTTCTTTTCCTGACAGTATATCCATAGACGCCGTGGTAGACTTGATCACTAAGAATATGAACAAAGCCTTCTTAAAGTTGTGCCCAATCTCTCGCCGTCACAAAACTGCCAAAAACTCTTGGTAGACGAGTGAACTCAAAAAGCAGAGAAAAGATGTTAGAAAACTACATAACAATGCCAGAAAAAGTAAGCATGAAATTGACAGGACCAAGTATAGGTCAGAACTAAATACGTATACGAAATCGATAAGGGACGCTAAATTCAACTTATGGAAAACGTTCTGTGAAGAAATTGAAAATTCTAATGATGCAGCTAGACTACGTAGAGTTCTATCCAAGGACACTGTAATACCCAGCTACCTCAGAAGACCAGATCGAATCAAGTCAAGAATCTCTTGCACTCCTAATGGATGTTCACTATAAAATAATAAGTCTTAAGTGGAAGCAAAAAGTTCTCACGACAAATATTTTACAAATGTTTATGGCAAATAATTCTTAAACAATCCTTTTTATGTGTAGTTTATTTTAATGTAAAGCTTTTTGATATTTTCGTAAAAAATATCGTAATTAAATTTAAGCTCCAGGTTAATTTTGACTGTAGTTACGGGCCAATATGTTATGCAATAAATAATTGGTATACCTTAAATCAATATTTTTTGTGTTTGGCTGGTCATAACTTCGTTCAGATTAATCCGAGTTTATTTAAAAATGTTAGCTGAAGTATTCTCAAGGGAATATAAAAAATCGTTTACTCAAATCAATAAAATGTTGAAGTCCAAAATATGCGGAAAAATACGAAAATTGCCATATATTTGTTTACGTAACAACTCAGAAACTTGAGGCAATCTGTCAAAACTGAGTATAAGGTCGTGTTTAGAATTTTGAATTTCATCGAAAAATCACACTAAGATTGCTGATATTTTTTGTTTTGCTGTGTAATATATAATTAATCTTGACTTATTGATGAATGCATGGCGGAGGCGAAATTAACTCCCAATCCAAAAACAAATCCGTAACTCAATGGTGGCTGATACAAACGAAGCCTCAGTCCAGAAATATTCTGTTAAAGCTATAAATCGGCGTAGAAAGTTAATACCTTTCAACGACTATTTTATCTTGCATTATAGCAAAAAAAACGAAGAAATTGTTAAATTTGAAAATCTTGTCATGCCAAAAGGGTGAATATTTTCGTTATTTTGCTATATCCTTCATTGGTGCAATAAAAAATAGTGATATAGAGGCATTTATTGTTTGTTTTAAAACACCTCTCGATTGGCATCATTATTTAAAAATATTTTTTCAAACATTTTTCTGCAAATAACAAATGGCAAATTAATGTTTGGCAAAATATTTTTTAATAATGATTCCAATCGCACCTCTCGATAAAAACAAACAATTATTGCCTTTACATTTCTATTTTATCTTACGCAAATAAAGATAATATTTGCGTTTTGATCAGAATATAGCCTCACAAAATCCGTATTTATAATTCAGTTAGTTGACCAAATCAAAAGATATTTTATATACGTTTAATAATTGATGAATAAACCAAAATAACAGAAAAAAAACAAAATTTTACTAATTTTTAAAGTACTTCAAACTTTAAAATTTGATTTCCCAACATTTTTAATAATGCACCTTTGCATTACGGTGACGATATAATAGGCAAACAGAAAATATTGAAAATATTTTAATTATTAAAATAATCAAAAAAATATACAAAAAATTCAAATAATCAAAAAAATTTAAATGATCAAAAAAAAAGTAGTCGGATTACTTTTTTATGATAATTTCAAATAATTAAAAAATAATAAAAAAAATTATAATAATCAAAAAAAAAAGTAGCCGGATTACTAAGAATCAAATTACTTTTTGGTTATTTCTAATCGTAACCTAAATTTTTGATTATGACTACAAAGAATCGTAATTAAAGTTTTTGATTACGACTACTAAAGAATCGTAATCGTTTAGTAGTCATTACAAAAGTAGTCATTACTTTTACAGCTCTGGTATGAAGAACAATGAAAAATTTTATCGTCATAACACAATTTGCAGTATTGGTATTTTAAGTTATGCTGGGCCAAATAAGACATCATTAGTGTCTTAATTTGTTCTCAGCGACTAGCCACGAGTGCTCCGAAGGTCTTTTTTATTTTTTGTTTTAAAAAGGAACAAAACAAGCGCTCTAATTTTTGATGACTGCATTTGATGATCTGCATGCGGAGTGAACATTTCTCGTGCAGCAATTTGCTACGTATAGGCTGTGCACTGCGTTAACAGTACAAGATTTACATCAACATATTTGACGTTTGCCAGAGATCTGAAAACCATTGTCAAATCAGAAAACTTTATTCCACAAATTACACCACATCTGCTATGACTCTAAGATAGTTAAAAACTCGCTCAAGATATGAAGAACGTCTTCAGGATAAAAATAAGAAGTATGTAGACTAAAAACGAAGACCACAAAATGCAATAAATGTATTTGATCGCGTGATGGTAACAAGACATCTATAAAGCAAAGCAAACCAAAGTTATACATCGAAATTTGCACCACGTCTATTATGTGATAGCGGCTCGTCATGTTATGTCATATCGGCTGAAAGCAAACTAGATATGCCACTAGCAACTCATCACGTTTCCGCTTTAACTTTATATAAAGGCTCTGCAGAAATACCTGAAAACCAGCCAAATATCACTGCAGCAACTAAAAATGCTGCAACAATCAACAACACTGCAGCAACCAACAACATTGCAGCAACAAAAAACACTGCAGTAACCAACACAACAATATCAGGGGACGAATTCCTGAAACGATCATCAAGGCGAATCTAAAATTAAGTCCTGTTGCATCATAGGGACAATTTTAGCAACAGAGGGGGAGATTGTAGCGGATACTTTTTTAATCATTGTATATATTTTATATTAGCAATTTTTCAAACTATTAAGTTTAATTTACATTATAATTTGTTTGCCACTACTGTTTACAAAATATATTGTTGCTTGTTATCAATTGATTAACTATAACTAACTTCACACAAACGTATTGTATTTGTAATATTATTGCAGTTTTATAAATGTGACTCTTCTGTAATTTTAAAGACCGAGCAATGTTCACTACGCATGCAGATCTCGGCGAATAAAGTGATCTAAAATTAGACCGCTTGTTTTGTTCCTTTTTAAAACAAATAATTAAAACTAAGATACTATAAGACCTTCGAGGCTCTCGTGGCTAATCGCCGAGGACAAATTAAGACACTATTGCTGTCTTATTTGGCCTAGCATAACTTAAAATACCAATACTACAAACTGTGTTATGACGATAAAATTTTTCATTGTTCTTCATACTATTTTTTGTTACATTTTTAACCCTACACTAATGTCGATTTCCATGGCACTTCAGTTGTTGCCCTATTCTAGCATTTGTTGCACTGATGAATTTCCAGAGCAACAACTGCTAGAATAGTTGTTGCTCTGAGTTTTTAGTTGATGCCCTTGTTTTGAATAAAGTTTTTCACGCAGACAAACACAATTTTTTAGGAATTAAATTTCGCTGATTTATCTCGCATTCACTAATTGGTAGAAACTCTCCATTTTTTTGAAGGATTCATTATTTTTTGATGCACAATATTTACAGACAATAAAATATAAAATAAAACACTTTAAACAGAAACATAATAAACAAAAAATGACAGAATGAAAAGTCAATGTGAAATTATTTACGAACACATATTAGAAAATATAAAATAATTTCCCTGGCTGGTGCAAGTACTGAGTTTTTGGGGCAACAACTAAAAACTTGCCATCGAAATCGACATAAGAATAAAATGGTAAATTCAGTTTGATACTACGCACGGTGAACAAAATAATGAATATTTTGAACAAAACGCCATTTTTTTATTTTTAAATTTTCAAGTTTTTTTTTACTGTTACATACATAAAAGACACACTAAGAATAATCTGTAACCATTTTTCTTATAACATTAACAGATTAAGAGATATGAGCATTCAAAGTTAGGAAAAAAATTGCATTCCATACAAAAATATATGGAAATACATATTGGAACATAACTAAAATATCCTTGAATATCCTCTCAAATCCTTGAAATTGTATTTAGGCTTTTACAAAATACACATTCTAAAAAAAAGTAGCTTCCGGTTTACAAGAAAATTGTTGTGAAATACTACCATTTTCGTTAGAAATTTACTTATTTGATTTAAAGCGTTTAGTGTAATAATTTTATATCAATTAAACCTACAAATATCCTTCACACGCGCTAACTTTTTTCTAATCACAATTAATGTGGTGAAAAATAAAAAAAAAATCATAGCGATATCTTTCCCGGATTAGGAGAAATTACGTGTCAAAAATTACCTTTTTTTATTCTAATTTCATACATTTGTGCCTTTTTTGTAAATTTATTCCAAGGACTGTAAGCGATATCCTCTGTTCGCATTATCTTTTCTCTAATCACAATCAATGTGGTGAAAAATTAAAAATATATCATCCCTATATCGTTCCCGGATTAGGAGAAATTCAATTAGCAAAAATTACCATTTTTCATACATTTGTTCCTTTTTGTAAATTTATTCCAAAAACCAGTTTTAGTCTAATTTGTATTCCAAAAACCAGTTTTATTCTAATTTTTTTGAAAATTTACTTCAAGGACTGCAAACGATATCCTTCGTATGCACTAACTTTTTTGTAATCACAATCAATGTGGTAAAAAATATTACCCTGATATCGTTCCCGGATTAGGAGAAATTACATGGCAAAAATTACCATTTTATTTCCTAATTTCATACATATGTACAATTTTTGTAAATTTATTTTAAGGACTGCAAACGATACCCTTCATTAACACAAACTTTTTTCAGATCACTATCAATGTGGTCAAAAATAAAAAATAAATCATACCGATGTCGGCTCCAGATTTTAAAAAATCACATGTCAAAAATTTCCATAAAATTCTCGAAGTTAAATTATTTTTACATTACTTTTCAATAGAAGACATTTTGTAAAGCATAACTATACCCTGATATTTTTTTATTAAGTAAAAAAAAAATCAACGAAATGTACTGATTTGTTTTGAAGTTATATAATTTTGTTAAAAAAAGTGCTTTTTTGCGCCCTGTTTTACATCCAGAAGGTAGCTGTATATATATATATATATATATATATATATATATATATATATATATATATATATATATATATACATATATATATATATATACATAGATATATATATATATATATATATATATATATATATATATATATATATATATATATATATATATATATTTTAAATAAAAAAACTGTTTTTAAAAATCAGCATAGTTTCCATATAAATAAAATTTATTTGGTATTCAAAACTTTTGAATGAGAAACAAAATAAATAACAAAATAATAAAATTAATCTTTGTTTTTATTCTTCTGTAACAAAAATATATAAATTACTTAAATGACACAATTAATATACATCATACACGCATATAAAAACGTTCCTCACAAACGAAAAATTAGACAAAAGAATTTCATTTGTGGATTTCTATTGACCAACCCAGTTTTTCGATTGGGCCAAACGAGTTTTTCGATTGGGCCAAACGAGTATTTTAATCATTATTATTTATTTTTTATTAAATTTTTATTAATTTTTTTATTATTTGTTTATTATTATTTTATATATATATTAATTTATTTAAATTTTATTTATTTTTATTAATTGAACAAAACATGATTTTTATACTTTGCCCGTGCGGTGAATTGATTTCTCTTCAGATTGCAAAGCCAGTACACTTTCATTCGACCACTCTTCATTAATATTGTGCCATTAATTTTTATGTACAATTATCTAACGTTTGTTATTGGTGAATGAATTATTAAATTGGAACATACATATTATAATGTTTAAATATCATAATGATGAATTATATTATAAAAATATATTATTAATTATTAATATTAATAAATAGGAATAAAATAATTTGTTAAAGAACCAACATATGTAACTTTGTAAAATTTTATAAATTATTTAAATCGGTTTATTAAAACCGGATACGACAGAAAATACAAAATGTTTTGTTGAAAAATCGTAAAAAAAAACATTTTGTAACATAATTTACTTGTTTTTATAGAAATTTAAAGTAAATTCAATGATCTTTTCAAAATTATTGAAACTAATAAAACTTAAAAAACAACAAAATTTTGATCGATAATAATCACCTCCTTTATATAATAAAATCTTTTAACCGAGTCATTCCAACATAAAATCGAGCAAAAGAAGTCAACTTTGAAATTAAAACCACTTGGAATTTGGTTAAATTTGGGTATTTCGCAGAGCTCTCGATTTCATACGAGTATTTTCGATTAGCCCGAGTACCGAGTACCAGGACGCTCAAAAGCCGCCCAAATACCCGAAAAACCGGGTATTAAATTTTCGAGCTACCCGGCAATTCGCAAAACCCGGGTAGTTTTTTTCGTTCGTTGTTCGATCTGTTCGAGTAGCTCGTTTGTTCGTTCGTGGTTCGAACTACCCGTGTAGCTCGTACGTGCGTTTTTTGATTGACATTTGTTCATTTGATCGCTTGTTAATTTACCTGTCCGTTCTTTTGCTTATTGTGGGAGTTGGTCAGAAGTGGTTGGAAAAATGTGGGTGGGCAAAAGGGGATCAAAAACCCCATTTTGGAAAAAAAAAATTTGTGAATGTCAAAATGCATTTCTTAACGTCAGCTATCATTTTCTGCAAAAAAATATCTAGCAAGGATGTAAAATCGCTTAACGGTATAGTTTAAGGTCATTTGAGCTAGCTCAAATGAGTTTGAGCGAAGAGGTTTGAGCGATTGTTGATCGCTCAAATGAGTTTGAGCGAGAGTGTTGAGCGATTTTTGATCGCTCAAATGAGCTTCCCTAGTGAAAATTTGCCTGATGCTCCATCAGGAAATGGTCGGGTTTTTATAGGGTAAGCCATATTAGAGCAAACATAGTCAGTGCCTTGCGGTGCCCTTATCATGCTCACCATACCAGGGTTTTCATTATAGATACAGTAAAAGGTCCTGATCAAGGCAACATTACTTGTTCCTTGATTGGGTAATGATTGTGATTTAATGAGAAAAGCCCTACATATTTTTTTTGTGTTTAACGTTGCTCCGTCGAAACACATATTTTTTTATTAACGGGAAACTGTCAGACATATTTACCATTACTATGAACTATTATTTTATGAAATATTTACAGTTAACGGTCATATATATATTGATCACACATACCTTCTTATCTTAAATTTAATATATAATTTTTAGTTTACTAGTATACAAATAATTATATAAAATGATAAATTACATAAAATTTCATTGAAATAAAATTTTATCTGTTGTCTCAAATCATAATATATTTTTAACATTGCGAGCCTTGATAAAATAATACAGGCAATTCACATTAAGACTAAAATGTTCTATAAAATGAATTAATTCATGTGTCTATAATCTTAATGACACATTAAATTAAAGGTTATTTAAATTAAACACAACTGTTTTTAATTTTTTTTTATTGAAAACGGCCTTGTGTTTCCAATCAAGAACAAAAATCCAAAAGCATTTTGTTAAATCGCACGATTTGTTGCTGTCTCATCAGGATTCGGTGATTGTTAAATTCATATCAGATGAAATGGTGCAATATGAAGTTTGATAGACTTCCGTGACCAGTGGTGACGCATAAGACTCTGCAAATCTTTGGTGTCCATAGGCTCCTCATCAATTCCAAGACCTAATCAGACTACACGGTAGATGCGTGATGCATACCTCTGCGGTTTTCCACCAAAAACCAGTCAGCAGAGGTCCCGTTAACATAATAGCCAAATCCTTGACAGGTCTGATGTTATTGTCAGCATAACCTTTTAATGCAATGTCTCGATGATGGCATGATTAATTTCTAAATCCATCTCGTCGATCATGCAGCCCATTTTGAAGGAGTCTCGCCGCGTTGGCGCGTCTATGATGCTTTTCCATGTCGACAGACAAAAAGAAGTATTAGGGCCCTATTATGATTAGCGAAGCGTATGGTTTTGGCGAAGTGAACATCCAAAAAGCTATTACGGCTTACATTTGCCAGACTTCATTCGCCAAAAAATGGGTAAAATGAAGCTAACGTAAAAAAAGGTGCAACACTCAACTAAATTTCATTCGCTTCAAGTGTCAAAATCAAGCAAATCGACAGTTCATGTGACGAATCGACGAACGTAGCCTAATCTATCATTTTTAAGGTGTTTCTTTTGATTTTTTTTTTTGCTTCTGCGTTTTTGTTTATTGGGATTCTCCTAATTTTTAATTTTTTTATCCTTAAGTTTTTCTATCCTTTTATCTCAAAATTCGAGGTTGTTGTGCCCTAACTTATAAATAGAGTTAATCGTACATTGTTCAACACATTTTATATACAATTTAATAATAATAATAGTTTTGCGTTACAGCTCTAAAAAACCAGGGCCGAGTTTTCTAAATTTGAAATTTAATTGCCGTTTGACGAATCGGCGAAGGAATCTATATCTGATGTTCTTTCGGTTTATCTTTTGAGTTTGTATTTTTTTGCTTCTGTCTTTTTGTCTATTAGGATTCACCTGACTTTTAATTTTTCTTATCCTTTATTTTTTCTATCCTTTTGTCTCAAATATCGTTGTTTTTGTACTCCAACTAATAAATGAGTTAAACGTATATCATTTTTTTTTGTTAAATCCATTAACTATAAAACACTTTTATTATTAAACGGAAGTGCAACGCCCTTTTGTACAATCTCGCCCATATATAGCCTATCATTCATTCCAGACTCTACCGTATCTGTGGTAAAAATTTCAAGCAAATTGGATCAGTCATTTAGACGGAGAAGCGGAATAAAAAACCAAACCAAGAAAGAGATTTATTATACTAATAGGATTTAAAAATAAAAATTTTAGACCTACAACGAAGATACCTTTTCTTTATTAAGTCACATATTGATTGTTTTATGTAAAAATTACCTCTTAATCATCTTAAAGATTGCATTAATATTTCTTTATTTAAATAGTTAATAGATTTTTCAATATGCTTCGCGTACATCTGGTAAATGCACTAAACGAATTTCAAATTCTTAGCATATATAAAAGAAAAAATACAACAGATTTCAACCAAAACTTAAAAGAAAACTTATCATCTAAAGAAAACACATAGAAAAAGGAGCTTAAACAATAATTACATGTTGGTCAGCAGTGCATCCACCGAGTCATCGGTAATATCCAAATAATCCGGCAGCGCACAGGTAGCAATTTTATAAAATTGTTGCAAATCCAATTTCTCATCGAGCGACAATTGACCGATGACACACAAACCCAGCTCGTATTTGGAAATGTAATTTTGCCAAAAATCAAAAAGAGGTTGCTTGCAAAACTGCGTCTTCAAGGCACGCAACCAATCGTTGCACTCGCCAAAAGCATTAAAATCGAGACTGCACTTGTGGCATTCAAAGGTTTGGTGGCAAACAAAAGTTGCCAGATGATATCGCGCATTTGTTTGGCATAAAGTTGAAATTTAGCATCACACTGCGTTTTATTGTCCAAACGCAGTATGTGTTGTTTGAGTAGTTTTTCTAAATCATCGGCTGGAGTGAGCAGGCCAATGCAATGTTTTGGAATATTTGCATCTTCATGATTTTCGCTGGACTGCTGCGTGTTGTTGTTATTTGTAACACCATCACTTGGTTCCTTTTTCACTTCTGCCTTGGGTTTGACGACGACTCTGCTCTTGAGCGAAAAGAGCTCTTTAACCCTTTTGGCTGCACTCTGCTCTATGGGTTCGGGTAGTTTCCAGAATAACTCATTGTAGTCCTTCTCCACCAACAGGTCCTGTATGTAGTCATCTTCGGCGCCGACGGTATTCAACACCTTTCGCTCGTGCGTATCGCAATATAAAAACAATATTTAATTGTAATTAAAAATAGCACCAATATTAAAATTTAAAAACATATTTAACTATACATTTTAAATAATGTGAATTGTTCCGAAGTTTATTTTTATAATTTTTGATCTCTTATAGACAAAAAATTACAAAAAACCGAAAAAATATTATTGCTCTGAATCGAGTTACCTTTTTTTAAACCATAAATAATATAAAATATTATAATATAACATAAAAAGGGTTTTATAACAAAAAAAAATCAGTACAATTGTATCGAACTTATCATCACTTGCCTGAGGTGAATACATGATCAGGGCACTGCGTTACAAGGACATCGTGCCCCCGATTTGTTTCCTCGTTTGGGCCTCGTCATAACCCGATCATCTCAAATAATGGCATAATCAGCAGGGTTACCGTTATGCGACTAAAGTGGCAAAATGCGACCTTTTTATTGCCACGAGACCATGAGACGAATTTTCAAAAATTACCTTATTTTGCGACTTTTCTGAATTTTGGAGTGACTTTTGAGACTTTTAAGATTTATTTAAATTATTTCAGAAAAAAATATTTTAAATAGATCTCCAACACATTTTTGAAGTTCCGGACCATAATAAAATTATTCAAGGTAGAAGTATTAGAGTTCTTGTTATTCTATCAAACGCCTGAAGATACTGTCAAAATGTTGTATGGGATACGAAAATTTTGTGAGAGGCGCTCTGGGATACTACTACCTTGTTATTGTATCATGTTCCGGAACATAAGTTTAAAAAAAATTATATTATCAAATTCAAAAAGTGAGAAAACAAATTATGGAAATTTTGTTTAGCTAATTAATTGCAAGGATACAATTATTTCAATGATGGAATATGTATCCCAGGAATCTGATAGAAATATGAATACTTGGTTACGAGAGACCATCTTCATTGATAGTTAACGTGGATCATGTCGAAAATCAGGATTTATGAATCGTAAATTTGCGGTGAAAGTAAAGTGTTAGAATTTAAGCCTAACAATCAATAAGAGATGTGACAAAAAATTTAGTGTATTTCATATTTGCACATTATCGAAAAGTAAAGTCAGATTTAAATTGAGATCATTCAAAATTCCAAATAAAAGTGATCAAATGTGCCCAAATAAAAGTGATCAATATTGAAATAAAAATTTTTTAAAACTAAAAATTTAGACGAAATGGTGTCTAACGGCTGATGGCTTGAAGACTAACATAGGAACTTTTGTTCTATCTCATTCAGAAATATATATCTTTAAATAATTTTAAAAACTATGAAGTATGGAAATGTGAAATATTTGTACCTTTGTTTTTTTTTATAAATTAATTATTTTTGTTACGCTGCATTGCTAATAAATAAAGGCAAGCGACTTTTTGTTCCTGGTTGCACCTTTTTTGGACACTTTTTCAATATTCTCAACGGTAACCCTGATGATCAGTGCATGAGCATGGCCTTACCCAAATTTCTACTAGGGTTGAGCGATTGTTGATTGCTCAAATGAGTTTGAGCGAATATGTTTATTTCGGAGCACTCAACTGATTGTGACAATTCAATACTTTTAAGACAAATAATTAAACCTCGGTGGAATGGTTATGGCCCAAGTGTTTTTTCTACAAAAGTGATACACTACGAAAATAAGTGACGTAAAATAATTAAATAAAATTAATATTAATTTTATTGAAATACTTTCGTAATAAAACGTAATATTTAAAAAAAAATTATGAGATCATTTTCTTTCAAATTAAATAAAAAATGTTTAATTTTATTACGTGCGCATTTAATTTCATACATATAAAAATATTATTATTATAACAATATTTATAACAGTTTTTTATTACCTACCTAATAAAATCAAATAAAATTAGTAAATACTAATAAAAAAGTAAATACTTCAAGTTTAAATAAAAAGTATTAAATTTTAATAAATAAACTAGTCAAAAAGTATTTTAATTTATAACTTTTTATATATTCTTTAATACATTTTTCCCTTAGTGTATGCTACCAGGCGCATTTTTTTTTAAACTCGTTTCATTTGGATTTGTACAGAACCAAGTATATCAAGTATCTCGTCCAAAAAAGTAGTAAAGTAGTCTACTAAAATAATGTATTGTTTTTTGATATTTTGAAAAATATTAATTGTGTACTAAATATGAATCTGTATCAAGGTGTAGAGGTATTAATATATATACTACCCATATTTTGATATTTTTTCTGAAAGACAGCGCATGCTCTGTATTTACTCTTCACTGCTACACACAGAAAACTGATTTGTTGCGGCATCCAACTAAATTGCCGGTTGTGGTAACAACTGATATAGTAGTTGCAACAACCTCTTAATTTGGTTGAGGCAAGTCGGAGGTTATGAGGTTGTGACAACCTTCTAATCGGTGAACATGAGGTGTGGTAACCTCCAAATCGGTGATCATGAGGTTATAAAAATCTTTAAATTGGTGAGCATGAGGTTGTTGCAACCTCCTAGTCAGTAAACATGAGGTTTTCTAAACCTTCAAATTTATGTAAACATATGCAAAAAGAGCCGCGGTAGCTCAGTGGTTAGTGCGTTGGACTGCGAGCCGAAAGGTCCCCGGTTCAAGCCTGGGCTGGGGCTAACAACATCTTTCATAGAAACATTTTTCTATACCGCGCTACCTCTCGGCAGTAAATGGCAAACCTACGAGAGTAAAACTTTGCCTATGAAAAGCTCTCACCCGCCGTTCGGATTCGGCTATAAACTGTAGGTCCCTCCACTTTGAGTTCAAATATAACACGCACAGCTCAAAATGGTGAGAGAGCTCGGCCGAAGTTCTATACAGAACTGTAGCGCTAAACTATTATTATTATTATGCAAAAAGAGTAGGTGTGTTTGTACTTTCTTATTTGGCCATGACAACCCATATAGAGCGTAATTTTTGTCCATCGAGAGAGGGCTCTGCTCCTCAATAGCCTATTGAGCCCAAAGTAACAAATGTTGGCAAGAGTTATTCTTCGGCTAATCTCCAGGCTGACATTGTTTTCCTTGTTGATGCTGGTTCCTAGGTATACGAAGTCCTTCACAACTCCGAAGTTGTGGGTGACGTGTTGTCTAAGACGCCGGGACTCTTTGTTTGTTGACACTAGGTACTTCGTCTTGTCCTCGTTCACCGTAAGACCCATTCGACGCGATTCCCTCTCTAAACTGGAGAATGCTGCACTGACTGCTCGTACGCTCTGCCCAATGATGTCGATATCATCAGCGTACCCGAGCAGCATGGAATTCTTGTTGAAGATAGTGTCATTGTGATGAAGTTGTGCAACTCTTACAATCTTCTCCATTATTAGGTTAAAGAACTCACACGATAGAGAATAGTCTTGTCTGAAACCTCGTTCGGTATTAAACGTATCGGTGAGGTTGTTCCCACTGAGCAACGTGTGTCGCTCAGGGTCGTCCTGCAAAGCCTTATATGTTTCGCAGGTATATCGAACTTAGGCATGTTGGCGTATAAGCGACTGTCGAAGGCAGCTTTGTAGTCGACGAAGAGGTAGTGGGTGTCGATCTGCCTCTGTTTGGTCTTTTCCAGGATTAAGCGCAATGTGAAAATCGGTTCTATGGTGGACTTGCCAGGTCTGAAGCCGCACTGATAAGATCCAATCAGTCTGTTGACGATGGGCTTCAGTCTTTCACATAATATGCTCGTTAGAACTTTATACGCGCTGTTGAGGAGACTTATAACACGGTAGTTGGCGCGTATTGTGGGATCCCCCTTCGTAAGGATTTGGCAGTGTATACTGAGATTCTATTCGCTAGGCATGCTTTCTTCTGCTGATGAGCTGGTGCATGCTCGTTATGAGCTCATCGCCTCTGGTCTTAAACAACTCAGCAGGCAGACCATCCGATCCTGCGGCTTTGTTGTTTTTCAGCCTGTTGATGGCTGTGCAGACCTCATCACGGTGAGGCGGCGGTCTGCCAACGCCGTCGTCAGCAACTGGGGTTGTCAAGCTGTCTTCTCTATCAGCGGAATAGTTGTCATCATCGCCTGCTAGAAGATCAGAGAAGTGCTCACTCACACTCCATGAAATGATGTCTCTCAAACATATTAAACTAAAAATGTGGGTATGTCATCTGGTGGAAAATTTTATTAGCTTTTCAAGAAACTATAAATGAAAAAAATCGGATAAAAAAATACAGAAGCGGTGTTTATTTAAACAGGCATTCTTTGTTTAATATTTTCCACAGTCACTCCCAAAATCTATTTTTTTATGTGGGGTATCCAGTTTTTTTGTTTTTTTCCAGTATAAGTTTGCGAATAAATACTTGAAATAAATAGATACAGCAATTCAACTACAGAAAAATATTCAGCTCATTAATCTACTATATATTTGCGAATGTAAGTATGTATGTCTGTATGTTCCGAATAGGCGTCAAAACGGCTGAACCGAATTCAATCAAATTTTGACACAACATGTATGTTGGGTCTGGGCAGAGTATAGGCTATATCTCGGTGAGATTGGTGGACTGGGCGTGGCACCTCCCATATAACCCAAAAATTAAAAACACATTATGTCAGCAATTAGCATAGCAAATTTAATGAAATTCTGGTCAGCGTTATATATAACCATTCTAAACGGTCTCGCGGAATGTGGGCGGTATTATACCACTGGGCGTGGCACCCCCCATAGAAGGTACATTTTCCAAATGGTTTATTTCAACAGATATTATAGTGATCTTTGTAGTGATCTTATGATATTTCACACCTGGGTATACCAACCATCCCAAATTCTTTAAACTCACCACACCGAAATTCACCAAACTAAAACTCACCAAACTAAAACTCACCACTCTAAAATTCACCACACTCAAACTCACCACTCTAAAATTCACCACAACAAAACTCACCACTCTAAAATTCACCACAACAAAACTTACCACACCAAAATTCACCACACTAAAACTCACAACACTAAACTCACCACACTAAAATTCACTACACTAAAACTCACCACACTAAAATTCACCACTCTAAAATTCACCACACTAAAACTCGCCACACTAAAACTTCTACTTGGGAAAACTCTACGGGGAGAATTCTACGGGAAAGAATTCTACCCGAAGAATTTTACGGGAAAGCGTTCTACGGGGAAGAATTTTACGGGGAAGATATGAATAATAAATATGTTCTTTATATTAATAAAATCACTCCATATCCTTGCATTCACTAAATCTTGGCACGAGTCGTGCACGGGTCCAGCTAGTGTACAATAAAAACAAAGATGTTTGCCACAAGTATTACAGTCTGAAAAATAAATTTACTCACATATTATTTAAATCGTATGTATCTGCAATACATCTTTTCAAATGTGCGACAAATACAATAAATATATGTGATCTTTCCAACATATAAAAAATACGATTAAGTGTGGCAAACATCAATTAAACATCTTACGTCGTCGTTGTACAAATTAAATATTAACAAAATATAATATTTAAGTATGGGATATCACTTCTTTTTCCAATTGACAGCTATGGTTGTTAAAAATTATAATTGAAGTTTTCAGTAAAAATTTTTTAGTTTTCACCAATATTTTTTGTTTCCGTCTTCATCCACATTTTGTTTTTTTTTGCTATGTTTTGGACTGCACTTAAAGATTGGAAATTAGTGCTGTGCAATTAATCAAAATCTTGATTAATCAGAACGCTGATTAATCATAATTTTGAATATATAAAAATGAAACCATTTTATTCAACAACATTTGAAGATTTTTTCAACTTAAATAAAGTTAACATTTATTCATAAAGTTAATAAAAAATTAAAGAAAAAGATAAAAGATTAAAGAAAAAATTTCAATATTGATTAATCAATGTCCTTATTATTCGTAAATCTTGATTAATATATTAATAAATTAAAATATATATATATATATATATATATATATATATATATTTATATATATATATATATATATATATATATATATATATATATATATATATATATATATATATACATATATATATATATATATATATATATATATATAATTTTTAAATATCAAATGAAAGGCAAACTTCTACAAGTTCTGCTGCTAGTAATTTTTTGTTCAACAATTTTTATTCAAAATGGCAAGAGTTGACCGGCTCTCAAATTAGTTGATACCTCGTTCGATATTAAACGTATCGGTGAGGTTGTTCCCACTGAGCAACGTGTGTCGCTCAGGGTCGTCCTGCAAAGCCTTATATGTTTCGCAGGTATATCGAACTTAGGCATGTTGGCGTATAAGCGACTGTCGAAGGCAGCTTTGTAGTCGACGAAGAGGTAGTGGGTGTCGATCTGCCTCTGTTTGGTCTTTTCCAGGATTAAGCGCAATGTGAAAATCGATTCTATGGTGGACTTGCCAGGTCTGAAGCCGCACTGATAAGATCCAATCAGTCTGTTGACGATGGGCTTCAGTCTTTCACATAATATGCTCGTTAGAACTTTATACGCGCTGTTGAGGAGACTTATAACACGGTAGTTGGCGCGTATTGTGGGATCCCCCTTCGTAAGGATTGGGCAGTGTATACTGAGATTCTATTCGCTAGGCATGCTTTCTTCTGCTGATGAGCTGGTGCATGCTCGTTATGAGCTCATCGCCTCTGGTCTTAAACAACTCAGCAGGCAGACCATCCGATCCTGCGGCTTTGTTGTTTTTCAGCCTGTTGATGGCTGTGCAGACCTCATCACGGTGAGGCGGCGGTCTGCCAACGCCGTCGTCAGCAACTGGGGTTGTCAAGCTGTCTTCTCTATCAGCGGAATAGTTGTCATCATCGCCTGCTAGAAGATCAGAGAAGTGCTCACTCACACTCCATGAAATGATGTCTCTCAAACGTATTAAACTAAAAATGTGGGTATGTCATCTGGTGGAAAATTTTATTAGCTTTTCAAGAAACTATGAATGAAAAAAATCGGATAAAAAAATACAGAAGCGGTGTTTATTTAAACAGGCCTTCTTTGTTTAATATTTTCCACAGTCACTCCCCAAATCTATTTTTTTATGTGGGGTATCCAGTTTTTTTGTTTTTTCCAGTATAAGTTTGCGAATAAATACTTGAAATAAATAGATACAGCAATTCAACTACAGAAAAATATTCAGCTCATTAATGTACAATAAAAACAAAGATGTTTGCCACAAGTATTACAGTCTGAAAAATAAATTTACTCACATATTATTTAAATCGTATGTATCTGCAATACATCTTTTCAAATGTGCGACAAATACAATAAATATATGTGATCTTTCCAACATATAAAAAATACGATTAAGTGTGGCAAACATCAATTAAACATCTTACATCGTCGTTGTACAAATTAAATATTAACAAAATATAATATTTAAGTATGGGATATCGCTTCTTTTTCCAATTGGCACAGCTATGGTTGTTAAAAATTATAATTGAAGTTTTCAGTAAAAATTTTTTAGTTTTCACCAATATTTTTTGTTTCCGTCTTCATCCACATTTTGTTTTTTTTGCTATGTTTTGGACTGCACTTAAAGATTGGAAATTAGTTTTAATCAGAACGCTGATTAATCATAATTATGAATATTTAAAAATGAAACCATTTTATTCAACAACATTTGAAGATTTTTTCAACTTAAATAAAGTTAACATTTATTCATAAAGTTAATAAAAAATTAAAGAAAAAGATAAAAGATTAAAGAAAAAATTTCAATATTGATTAATCAAAGTCCTTATTATTCGTAAATCTTGATTAATATATTAATAAATTAAAAAAAAAAAAAAAAAATATATATATATATATATATATATATATATATATATATATATATATATATATATATATATATATATATATATATAGATATATATATATATATATATATATATATATATATATATATATATATATATATATATATATATATATATATATAATTTTTAAATATCAAATGAAAGGCAAACTTCTACAAGTTCTGCTGCTAGTAATTTTTTGTTCAACAATTTTTATTCAAAATGGCAAGAGTTGACCGGCTCTCAAATTAGTTGAGCGCGCCGATCACTTAAATGAGCTTGAGCAAACTGAAAATTTGAGCGCATGTCACGCTCAACCCTCTCCGCTCAAGCACATTTGAGCGATTAACATGTACATAATCTACTTCGCTCAAGCTCATTTGAGCGAACAAAAATCGCTCAACCCCCTTCGCTCAAGCTCATTAGAGCGATCGACCATCTCTCAACATTCTTCGCTCAATTGACTGTTGATGAGTTGAGCGATGGACTTGAGTCCACTCTTTTACAACCTTGGAATCTAGAAATGTTTAGTTATTTTTTTTATTTTATCGGACAATTATCTCAGTGACCACTTAACCAGTGTTAAATTATCATTGTTCTTGCACTAAGAAAAAAGTAAAAAGTAAATTTACGAACGTATTTAATTTCCAATTAAACAAATTACGTGCATTAAATTCATATTGTTACGAAAATACAGTCTATGTTATATAAACATAGATATATATATATATATATATATATATATATATATATATATATATATATATAATTTTTAAATATCAAATGAAAGGCAAACTTCTACAAGTTCTGCTGCTAGTAATTTTTTGTTCAACAATTTTTATTCAAAATGGCAAGAGTTGACCGGCTCTCAAATTAGTTGAGCGCGCCGATCACTTAAATGAGCTTGAGCAAACTGAAAATTTGAGCGCATGTCACGCTCAACCCTCTCCGCTCAAGCACATTTGAGCGATTAACATGTACATAATCTACTTCGCTCAAGCTCATTTGAGCGAACAAAAATCGCTCAACCCCCTTCGCTCAAGCTCATTAGAGCGATCGACCATCTCTCAACATTCTTCGCTCAATTGACTGTTGATGAGTTGAGCGATGGACTTGAGTCCACTCTTTTACAACCTTGGAATCTAGAAATGTTTTGTTATTTTTTTTATTTTATCGGACAATTATCTCAGTGACCACTTAACCAGTGTTAAATTATCATTGTTCTTGCACTAAGAAAAAAGTAAAAAGTAAATTTACGAACGTATTTAATTTCCAATTAAACAAATTACGTGCATTAAATTCATATTGTTACGAAAATACAGTCTATGAAATACTGTTCTAATAGTTCGTATCTCTGGATTGTGTAAAAAACGAAAAACACACTTATATTTGGTTTTAACTAGTATTATTTCAAACAGTATTAATTAACTTTATTAACTTAAATAACAATTTAATAACAATCACTTATAACAACTGCTGTATTACTTACTACAATTTATCTTTACAATATTCGCTCACGAGATGCACTAGTTCACTATCAAATCACAACTGAAGCACTGTGCCTCAGATGCGGCTCCCTTATATACTACATGCATCAGTTCGACACGTTTCGACAAGCTTCGACTTGTTTCGAGAACCTTCTACTCGTTTCGTGAATGACGCATGCTATTGGCATCTCATTCGCACTCATGTGTTTTAATGCGCTGATCTTCCATCTCTTTCTCGCACACTGCCCTAGTGCGCTGAATGATCTTCCGTCTCTTTCTAACACATTGATTAGTGCGCTGAATTGTCTTGCGTCTCATTTATTATTGTTGATTGCTTGCACTATAGGGCAAATTACATCTTTTTTTTTGTAAAACTGCTCTCCACCTAAATCTGTTCGTCCCGAACAGATGTTAATCCTCTCTCTCTCTATACGGCGCCAACCTTTCTAAATGTACTACTTTCATTTTTCTCCTAACGCCTGCAGTATTCTGAATCCGATATACGATATCGTTAATTCTTTTAATTATCTTGTATGGTCCTTCCCAGTGTGTTTGTGTGAGATAAGCCTTTATTTCTTTGTGGGTTATAGAGCAAAAGAAGTTGTCCTTCCGTAAATCCCTCTGAATTTGTGCGGAAGTCGTATCTGGCCTTCATTTTATCACGCGCAAATTGTGTATGCTGCCTTATAAACAGATGCACTTCGTTCATATCTTCACTTTTTCTGGAAACATAATCGTGTACAGGAATTCCAGCTGAAGGACTCGCACCGAACTTAAAATCAGCAGGTAATCTTAAGTCTGTTCCAAAAACAATTTTTGGAGCTGAAGCAACTGTGGTGTCATGAACCGCCGTTCGATATGCCATGAGAAACAGTGGTATGTGCGTATCCCAATCTTTTTGATTTTTATAAACCCCTTTTCTGAGATACTCTTACAAAGTCCGATTGAATCTCTCCACCATGCCATCAGATTGCGGGTGCAATGGCGTTGTTCGAGTGTTAATACAGCAGACTCAACATTTCTTTCTTGATTTGAATGCAATTCCAACGGTACTCCAAAACGTGGCTTCTTGATTCTGCATGGGATACACTTTAGGCCACTTGCTGAAATAATCAATGACGACAAGGACATACTTATTACCCGCATCACTGATTGGAAACGGCCCGGCGACATCCATGGCAATGTGCTCGAATGGTGCTTCCACATTGTACTGATGCATCCTACCGCGACTCCTGACTGTTGGTCCTTTTGCTGGTACACATTGCGGACAACTGCGAATCCAGTCGGCGACTGACTCTTGGCATCCAACCCAATAAAAACGTTTCTTTACTTTTTCTACCGTTTTATTGAAAAGGTAGAAAAATGACCTCACTAGATCCACCATGGTATTCCGCTGATATCTCTTTTATTTTTAATTTGGGAACGATAATCAAACTTCGAGCGCTTTCCCATACACGATATAAGCAACCATCTTAGAGTTTTAAGCTCTGCCACTGTACCCAGTACGCCCTAGTTATTGGGCTGTCGGCAGCTATCTCTTCCCATGATCGTTTTCTTTGCTGTTCCTTGAACATCATGATTTCTGTAAAATCGAGATCACTCTTTTGATCGATTTGAATTTGTTCCGGAGTCCATTTTTCATCGGGTAAAACATTCAGCAGACGAATGTCCATTATGTTTTATTTTCCTTCTGCTCTTAAACAATGTCTGCATTCAAGTTTAAACGGTCGTCGGGACAGAGCATCTGCATTTCCATGATGACCTCCTTTACGATGTAGAATAGTGAAATCGTAGGTCGCTCTATCCAACGCGCTATTTGGCCTTCTGGGACTTTGAACTGAAGTAATTATCTCAGTGCGGCGTGATCGGTTCTCAAGTGAAATTGTTGTCCGTAAAGACATTTGTGGAAAGTTTTTACACTTTCGATTACAGTAAGAAGCTCCCACCTGGTGACACAGTAATTTCGCTCTGGCTTGGACAAGGTTTTACTGTAGTATGCGATTACTTTTTCTTGGCCATTGATCACTTGAGAGAGGACTCCGCCAATTTCGTATCCAACGCGCTATTTGGCCTTCTGGGACTTTGAACTGAAGTAACCATCTCAGTGCGGCGTGATATCTTTTCCGTAAAGATATTTGTGGAAAGTTTTCACACTTTCGATTACAGTAAGAAGCTCCCACCTGGTGACACAGTAATTTCGCTCTGGCTTGGACAAGGTTTTACTGTAGTATGCGATCACTTTTTCTTGGCCATTGATCACTTGAGAGAGGACTTCGCCAATTTCGTATCCACTTGCAGCCGTATCCAGTACAAATTTTTCACCTGGAATGGGATTGCTGGGGCATTACATAGCCCAAACGGCATTACCAGAAATTGCCATAGTCCATCGTCAGTACTGAATGCGGTCTTCTGTCGATCATTCATATCGATTTCTACTTTCCAGTAACCGCTTTGCAAGTCCAACGTTGAAAACCACTTAGCATAGTGTATCCAAGGTGTCATCGATTCTAGGCAGCGGATAACTATATTTCTTGGTGACATCATTTAGCTTTTGGTAATTAACGCAGAACCGAGTACTACCGTCCTTCTTTTTGACCAATACTACTTTTGACTCGCAATTTATAATCGCTGATGGCTCTTGACCCTTTTTGATTAATTTTGACGAGTTTTCCAAATTTAGAACTCTTATAGGTACAATTCTGTCTTTCTCCGCCACAACAAGTGTTCTTCATACAACTATGTTACTTTTATACTGCTCATCGTTTAATTCAATAACCCACAAGTTGCTTTTCCCACAATTTCCATTTAATTTCGCCCACACAATTGCTTCTGAATTAGGTGGTATTTTTATGAGCAATAACTTGTGTAATTTTCGGGTTCTGTCAATCAATGTTTAGTTGGATCTCCGTGTTGGCATAACTCAATATTTCCTTGTTAAATGTAGTGTGAAACCATTCCTTATCATGAAGTCCATGTCAAGTATTACTTCATCTACTATTTCTGCCACTATAAAATAATGCTTAACTGTAGTAGTACCTATCGTGATTTTCTTAGTAATATTTCCTCTGACAGGGACCTCTTCACCGGTAGCTGTTTGTAATCTTATTACTATAAACGGCTCTACTTCATCCTTAACTAGGTTACTTCTTATTGTGGAGTGTGAAGTCACCAATGTTACCATATATGATGTACAATCGATAATTCCTTCGACATTTAAACTATTCGATTTTCGAGCAATTTGTGAAATAGAGATTCTGGGGCAATCGGTTATGGGAGTCAGATCGTGCCCCGCAGAACTGACTCGTTTTAGTTTAAATATTGTTTAAAACTGTTATTTTCGACATGATCCTGTCGTTCGTCATATCTGGGTTCCTCTGTGGATGCCATATGCCCATATGTATCACAGATGTAGCATTTACCTTTAAGTTGGGTGTCTCGGATGGCAGCCATGTAATCTGGTTTAACTCCACTTTTTAATGCATGGCAAATTACTTGAAGTAGGTCTTCATTCTTCACATCGAGTTTACGGGCCTTTGGCGCTGGGCGGCACAACGTTGTTGCTGTCTCCTGCGTTAGCGCTGTGGTTACAGTTTCAGTAAATGTCACTTTCGGCATTGTCACTGTGGCACGTTTTGTTTCCGGATCACGTATGCCATCAATGAAGGCAACGATACGAAGGCAACGATATGAAATCACTCGTTGAATCTGCAAACGACAAATGCGCAACCCTCTCGACTGCCGCTGCATACGCCTGCAATGTTTCACCATTTCGTTGCATTCGGCTCCATCCTGTAGATCTGTACCATGTGATCACTATCTCATTTGCATTGCAGTGCAGATATAACCGCTGTGTTACTGTTTATATAACTTTCTGGAATATTCTGCAACACTTCGGCTGCACCTCCTTTTAAGGCCACAATAAGCGCTGCTACGCTGTCTTCATTGTTCAATCTATTACTTACAACCGTAGTCTCAAATTGTGGCTTAAAAATGTTGAACGCTGTGGTTCCATCGTACGTTGGCGATTTAAGCTCCGTACTACTGACAACATGCGGTGTTGGTCTTGTTATCTGCAACACATGCACATCTTTTTTTATTTCCTGGAGCTCTTTGTCGACTCAAGCTCATTGACATGGAAGGTATTAGAAACTTCCAGAAGCTGTTTCGAATGTTCCTGCATTTGTTTCTCCATTTTATCTTGAAGCTGATTTGAATTTTCTTGAAGTTCGTGTTTCTTGTCTAATTTGAGTTGATTGGAAATTTCTTGTAGCTTCTGTTTATTTTGTTGGAATTTTCTTGCGAATATCAAATTTTATGTTGACCCACATGTAGAAGTTGTGAAAACTGACTTCGGTAAAACATTCGTTAGGTTGAAAGAATTTTACAAAGCATATCAAACAGTATAAATACTTATTTAATATTTATTTTATGTTATATATTGAATTAAATTATTTTTATTTTCATATGTTTCTTTTCGACAAATATTTTATTTTATTTAACAAAATATTTAATTGATCCAATTTCTATCGAATGAATTTTTTAATTGATGTTACTAATTAATTAATTAATGATTTAAAAATTCCCAATAAAAAATATAATATATATAACAACTTTAATATCAATGTGACAAAAAAATAATTAAAGTTTCTCTAATTAACATATTCTCATTATTACGAATATGGAATTAAATGCTACTAAAAGTTACAATTAAGTTTCAATTAAAAATTAATTGGATTGATTAACATTTTAGTTATATTTACACACTTTTTTTCTGTGTGTATATAGGCAGTTTTGCAGTATCACCGACGATATGTTAGTAGTGTAATTATGAATTTAAATCTTTAGAAACCCTTAAAAACCACTAAAGTTCAGATAATGAGCAACATCTAATTCAAAACATTATTTTTTTTTTGTTCCGGAACCCTTTACAAACCCTGAGAAAAAGTTGTATAGGGTAAATAGTCGACAAATCAGTGCTAATGCCCAATGATACAAACATTAAGCATACAATTAAAAATCGCATTGTAAAAATGAAATTAATGGCTAAATAATGTTTAGCGACAAGTTATGCGATGCGCGGCACTGAGAAGCCGCCGCAGAAATCTATTTAAAATTTCCCACAACAGCAGGCAGCAAAAGTCAGCATATGCACAGGGCAAGGTTCATATGGAACAAACTAAAAATCCCCCTTTAGATTTTTGTAACAAAGTAATATCTGCGGAAAGAGCACGAAAATAAAGTTGGAGGCGTGTCGCAACATAAAACTGAGCAGGGGCCGTCGCGCGCACAAAAGATTGCGCATTTTTAGGGGTTGTGACGGAGAAATGACTGACGTACTGACTGACTGACGGACGGAGGATGCGAGCGAGATTGTAGCTTGTTAGTTTTGCAAATTGTTCACTTACAGTGCGACGTTTGTTTCGGCCCATAACGCAGGCGACACTCAAAGGATCATCGATGGAAATCGATTAAAAATGTTCTATAAATGAGTTGCTGAATGAATAACCGAATGAATGCCAAACAGGACTGAATGAATGGATAATGGTTGCTTAGCTAATAAGTCAGCCTCAGGCCTTCGCACAAACTAATTATAACTTATGTCGTAACACTCGTCTTCATTCGGTAAGTTATTGACAGACGAAGTTGGCAACGTTGCACAGCATTTTTGCCTATGTTTATTTTGTCGTCGTGTGCAGTATTTATTGGTCATTTTAAACATACTGATGTTTGAAAATAAAGAAAAAAATTAAATAGATGTAAATAAAGATGTAAATAAAAGTTGACACTAGACACTTCAGGGAATATACATATTTTAGTTTTAAACTTGTTCCATGTACATGTAATTGAAAGGAAGAGTTGACTGATTTGTTGATATGAATAATATATATAAAAAATAGAAATTCCTAGTTTTTCAACAAAATATCATTAAATTATATTAATTTATATTATTCTCTTATTTCTGGCATAATCAGTTACATTTTGTTCAATAATTGAGAAATTATTAGGCAAAATGTGAAATACGACAATAAAAAACATGGAAATAATGTAAAAAAATGTGGTCGGATTAAGCCCATTTTCGGAACAAATATTTTTAGGTAACAATACGTTTTAAATTTTGTAATTGTATCTTCTGTACTTTTCGAGTTATAGATTCCTAAAGAGTTATATAAAAGTATCTTGTATGGGAGGTGGTCGTGTCCGTTTGGACACATTTCCGTACTAACAACCATTGTAAAACCAGGGTAAAAAAATGTGTTTTTGAATAGAATAAGCTCCAAAAATTAGATTTCGAATCTATTAACGCTCTCCCAAAATTTCACCATTTTTTTTTAAACAAATCTTGTGGCTGCGCATCGACCTTGAAGTGGTAAAAACCCAAAAAAATTTAATTTTGTTTACGTTCTTTTTGATTTTTTTTTAGTGAAATTGTTTGTGGTTAATTCTAGGACCATTATATAACTTATACCCAATAACACAAAAAAAAAGATCAAACAATATGATGTAATAATAAAAAATTGTATAATGGACAAAGCACAAGACTTTAGGATTTTTTTTTAAACTATACCCGATAGAAATTGACCATTAACAAATTTGGATTCAGCACACCTAAAAATACATCTCAAAATAACCACCCATTCCGATTTTAGAAAGGTTAAACCAAAGGTAATGTAGATTTTTTTGTACTTGTTCAACTTCAAGGACGATGCGCGAGCATAAGACGTTATTCAAAATTGATGAAATTTTAGGAGGATATTAGTAGAGGATATTAATAGAAAAATATGGATTTAAAGTGGTTTTTTAACTTCATCTGCAATACGCGAAAACAGGACATTATTTTTTTCAAGCCAAATTCTTTGTGGTAAACTCTAGCAGCACAATGCAACTTTTAAGCTCTATTACAACTTTGGGAAAAAATTTCGATCCGCCCTAATGTACATTCCAGTCAAAAATATTCCGAGTATTCGGAAAACGATCAATGAATTCATATATATTATGTGTTACTTACTACATTGATAACGTCGTAAGTTGAAAAATAGTATAAAGACATCATTTTCAACAAACTTCAAATGTTGTGTTATATACAGCATCAATTACTTGTATGTTCGAAATAAAATATAGAACATATTTTCGTTTTTAATATTATAACTTCATTTACTTTGTAAACCACAAACGAGTACAGAATATTTTCTAACCTACTTCCAATAATAAATAAAACCAAAAAAAAATAAATTATATATTTGTCAACACAAATTATATCAATCATTCATTTTAAAAACAAAGTCCACGGACGGAATTTAGTAGTATAAAAATACATATTATAATGTAAGTGTACAATTTCCGTCGATGCAAATTATGTATGTCCAATAACACTTTTTCAGAGTCCAAAATTAATACTGTGTACCTGAATGAATGGCCGCGGTAGCTCAGTGGTTAGTGCGTTGGACTGCGAGCCGAAGGTCCCATCTTCAAGCCTAGACTGGGGCTAACAGCATATTTTCATAGAAAACATTTTTCTATACCGCGCCACCTCTCGTCAGTGAAAGACAAACCTCCGAGTGTAAATCATTGCCTATGAAAATCTCTCACCCGTCGTCCGGATTCGGCATTAAACTGTAGGTCGCACCACTTTGAGTACAAATATAACACACACAGATAAAAATGGTGAGGGATCTCGGCCTAAGTTCTTTTGGACTGTAGTGCCAAACTATTATAATTACCTGAACCGCTGACCGACCAGAAGATCTACTGTCGACCTCGTCATATATCTATTTTTTGCATGTTTATTTGGCTGTTTTAACTTAATCCAGTTTCTTATAAAGTACACAAAGATTGTAACATTGAATAACATTTATATAAAATAAATTACACAAAATATATGTGTACATTGCAAGAAATGGATATTTGCAATTATGAATATTTGAGAGGAAAAGGGATACTTTCAGTGCTATATTCAGCGTAAGCTATAGTGTACACTACGCTACTTACTTTCCTGTATACATTGTATGCTAGCCTGTACAATACATACTTCGAAAGTTATAAAGAAAACAGAGCTACTTTCTAGACGGTTTACAGGGTATGCTATGTTGTATACAGGACAACTTACGTTCCTACTTAGTTGTGGAACGAAAATACATCGTCGACAAAGCGGCCATACCCCCTGTAAAGTACTCTAGGATGTAGTCTGATTTCCGAGTACTCGTAGCTACAAAGTAAGCAGGAGACGATCGATGCAGTAAGTAACACATTTTATTTTTGGTATATATATTTTTAGGCAAATTCTAACAATATGTTTTAAATTTTATAACTATATCTTGAATACTTTTTGAGTTATTGGTTCCTAAATAGTATTATATAAGTGAGTTGTATGGGAGGTGGACGTGTCCGTTGACCGATTTTGCTCAAATCCAAACTCCGAACCATTTTTTTGCTAAAACCTATTGAAACCAAATTTCATTACATTCTGACCATTATTTTTTAAGTTACCTTGTATCCGGTCAGACAGCAAGACAGACGGACAGACAGACGGACATGGCTAAACGGACTCGGGTCGTGATGCTGATCAATAATATATATACTTTTCCATAAAGACACGTATCCTAAGTAGCGTTACCGTATCTGCACAAACTTATTATACCATGTACCTCACAGGAGTAGGGTATAATTAAAAGTATAAATTTGTCTATTTAAAAAAAAAATCGTTATCGATCCAAGTTGGTTTTGCATTAGCCACAATTATCAACACAAGTTGCATCCTGTTTACAAAAAAGTTTTTTTCGAAATATTTTATAATTGGCTACATTTTTCGGCGAATGTTGAAATTAAAATTTTTAGTAATTTTTTAAAGTGAATACGAAATACATGATTTTAACTATAATATGTGAAAATATTAATGTAACAACTTAACAAGAAGTAATTTAAATTAAATTTTAAAAAAAGAATTCAAAAACATATTAAAATTAACAAAAAATCAAAAAGGAGCCCACTTTGGTTGATATCCTGTTGAAAATAATACATATAAAACAATTCATTTAATGGTTTTCTATGCACTAGGATGTCTATTTTATGATTGCACAAAAAAAAAATCAAATTGTTGAAACTTTTGTTTCGGCCCAAATGCGCGCCTTCGATCCACTGTGACTGTGACTCGACTTAAACAAGTGAAATATATGTACGTAAAAATATTTATAGTTCAAAACTTTGTGAATTAAAAATCCAATTTTAAAATATTACTTAAGAAAGGAATACTGTCTAAATGTTTTAACTTTTGGTTCAAGTTTTAATTAAACCTGAAACGGAAACACATTTTTACATATTTACGCATGTAGAAGCAATCAGTTATATTGATTAAATATTTTTTATCGGTATAGAATTGATGAATGTATTTCGAAATAGTAGCTAAACTGAACTGTATTTGAAATCATCTTGATTGAAGATAATACTTTGCAATATTTAAGAGCTGAATTGCTTTTACCATAAATACCGACTTAAGAAACACATCGTGACAAATTTTCTTAAATGTTTTTTTTTCCCAAATGGACTTCAAATATTTACTAATCTGGTCATAAAAGATACATTTTGTAAATTAAAGGTATTTATAAAATAAACCAGTTGGGAAGGTTAGATCACATGGGAAATTTTAAAGTAGGTGTAATTATGATAGTTAGGATTATCAAAATTATAGTCGGTCTAAGCCGACTATAAATACCCTACACATATGTGTGGTTACCATTCAAAGTGATATATAGGTCACCAGAGTATACGAATCCTGAAAATAACTACAAACATTCAATCGCTGAAGAATTTCCATTCATTTGATACCCATATTTACATATGGGTAGGTGTACCGAATTTCGATTTTTTTTTTGTGAACCACAAGTCTTTTCGCCGGAAAACATTATTATCATGTATTTGAGCATGATGTCAATATATATTTGACCAACAAAGTTTACCTAAGCACGTATACATAAAAATTGATCTTTATATGTACATTTTATATGAGGTATTTGAACATAAGTGGTCGGATCATAGGTCACAATGGACCGATCTCGCCAATTTTTTCGCACATACAGCGTAGGTATATTAGTAATCTAAGTTATAAGTTTCTAGTTTTCTAGCTCTTCAATTTTAAAAGTCTAAGGGATTTCAACAGACAGACAGACGGACGGACAGACAGACGGACAGACAGACAGACGGACAGACGGACATCGTTAAATCGACTCAGGAGGTCATGCTGATCAAGAATATATATACTTTTCCATACCGGAGATGCTTCCTTCTGGGTGTTACAAACGGCGTACCAAACTGAATATACCCTTTCACTCTTAGTGTAGGGTATAAAAAAGTATATACATTTTCAATAAAGCTGCAGAATAAACTAAATCGAATAACTTTTCATTATTGATCTCAATATAGTCTCTTAAATTACACTGTTCTACAAGGATTTTAATCTGGAAAAAAAACCTATCATTTCTGGTTCATTTCGGTCTCCTGATTCTTGCTACGTACTCAGAATTTTTCCTACACGTCGAGATTTTGCAAAAAATCGAGTAAAAATTGAAAAAAATGCTATTTGGTACTTTATATCGCAAGTTATCGCACGGTTTCGACATGTTGCATATGCAAACTTTATCACAAAATAAAATATGAAATTTGTCCTGCGTACAATTAGCAACAAAAATATGTGTCCAGGTATTAGTTTTTGCAAAAAATCATAAAGAAATTTGTGTTACAAAAAAGGGTGTCTAGAGAGTAATTAATCACAATTCTCTAAGCTCTTTTGAAACATTTTAATATTAGTTCGCAATGTTTTTGCTGTCAAAATTTCAAAGTATATGTGTATATGTATATGTGACTCGTGAATTTGCAGTGCATCGTATAAAATGTCGGATCCAGTCCCTATTTCCATCTTAATTATAATAATAGTTTGGCGTTACAGTCTTGTATAGAACATCGGCCGAGCTCTCTCACCAATTGAGCTACGCGTGTTATATTTGTACTCAAATTGGTGGGACATACAGTTAATTGCCGAATCCGAACGGCAGGTGAGAGCTTTTCATAAGCAATGTTTTACTCTCGTAGGTTTTCCATTTACTGCCGAGAGGTAGCGTCGCATAGAAAAATGTTTTCTATGAAAAAGATGTTGGCACCCGTCTTAGACCCGTCAATAAATACCTGAAGGTGGTTATTGCTTGTTGACGAATTAGCGTGCCATTGTTCTCTACTAGGTATTATGATAGAGTAGTTTGGATTTCATTCCATCTGTGGTGTTATATAGTCTGTTTTTGGGAATTCGATCATGCAATAACATTTTTACGTTGTTAACCGCTCCTTCGATATCCAAAAATGCTGTTCGTGTGAAGTTCATGTAGTGTAAGTTCTTTTCAATTGTCGTAACTACCTCGTGCAGTGCTGTTTCAACGGATTTACCCTTAAGGTACGCGTGTTTGAACTGCGTAGGTTGTTATCATTTAGTTGGAGTCTAATGTTTTGGTCGAGAATTCTCTCCAGCGTTTTTAACATAAACGATGAGAGACTTATTGGTCTATAGTCCTTTGCAGTAGAGTGTGTTGTCTTTCCCGCTTCGGGAATTATTTCTATTTCAGCGGTATGTACCCCAGCCTTAGACTACTATTGAAGATTGCCTTTAGCCATGTTCTAATTTCTGGAAGAGCAGATTTGTTGGGAATTGGTGCCAAGATTCTATTGTGAATCGGCTCCGAAATGTATGTAGCTGTCGTGTTGTCAGGGTCTCTGCAGCCTGTGAAGTGAACTTCCATTACGAGTGCATGAGATTTTTGACTTGATTCGGTCCAGGTATTGTCTGGTCGTCTGAGGTAACTGGGTATTACAGGGTCCTTAGATATAACTTCACGTAGTCTAGCTGCCTCATTAGTCTTTTCAATTTCTTCACATAACGTTTTCCATGAGTTCAATTTAATGTTCCTTATAGATTTCGTATAGGTATTTAGTTCTGACCGATTCTTAAGTAGATTTCTAACTTCTGTTCTCTGCTTTTTGAGTTTACTAGTTCACCAAGAGTTTTTGGTAGTGTTGTGACCGCGAGAGATTGAGGAAAACTTTAAGTGGGCTTTGTTCATTTTTTTAGAGATCATGTCTACCGCGGAGTCTATGAATATAATATCAGTAGCTCGTTTCTGTATTTGTTTTTGATCGCAGTTGTCGACTACTATTGTCGATTTGACGTCAAAATGACGTCATTTTCATTTTTAATGTTTCTGTAAAATATTGAACGTTTGAATCGTTTCATTTTGATATGTTCCAATTTCACATTAGTAGGAATTTACTCACATCACTGTTTCTACAAATAAATCGAATCGTTTTGAAACGATTGTATTTCTCACTAGCTTTTGACTTGGTGCGAAGCCTCTCGACTTTAAAAATGATTGATATTTGGTTGGAAAATACTTAATTTTTTGAATTTTAATAAACTAAAGCGCAGATATATGGCTTAAAAAGCCGATGCTGCAAAGACAGACGTGTGGGCAAGCGACAATTCACGTCCAAATATACTAGAAAAGAACACTGTGTTGTTTGGGAGACAGTTGTAAGTGAATTGAATGCCATGGAGGTGCAACGTACACTCATTTCCATAAATGACGAGACTTTTACAATAGGTAATTTGTAGCATCTTTGGTGAGCCGAAATAACTTCATAAATCGCGAATCGCGAACCGACGCCTCTTAAAACGCAACATGTTGAATACGAATTCAATTGCGTATTGTTTTATACATAATTTTTATAAAATTTGCTTTAAATATTTTGTAAATAACTTAAAAAACAGATGTCAATTGTTCAAGATTCACAAGTTTCTTTTAGATTTTTGTGCCAGTTTCAAATCAGACCGTTTTTAAACGATTACTTCGTACAGAAACAGTAAATATCGCACAATCGACAATAATGGAACGAAACGACGTGACGTCACAAAAATCGACAATTTGTCGAATATGTTACAGAAACGAAATACAGGAAAATAAGTTTCGCATGTGTGCGGAAAGTTTTCCGATATCCACTCTGAATATTTCGACGATTTTGTCTTTGCAGGATTCCTTTGATGTTGATAGTGAAAAGTATTCTTAAATGGTCTTAACCCTTAAATGCCTACTGGTTCCGCTAGGAATTAACGGATGAAAATCAAAACTTTGTTCAACGAATTTTATTTGTTTCTCCTCCGACCTTTGTTTCTTGGCTGACAACCCCGAGGTTCCGAGGTTGTCTGTTCGTTTGTTTTTGTCATTAATTACAGAGTGTTAGAAAAAGCACTTTTTATATACTTGAAAAACGACTTAGTGTTGGTTGCAGGCCTTGTTGAGGAGATCAGAAATCAAATTTTCGGAAACATCCGCAAAATTCGGAGTTATGCAGAAAAAACGGTTTTAAGGTTAGTTCGAAAACTTATGAACGTGTAACTTACAAATTTTGTATTCGATTTTAAATTTTTAAACAGAAAGAAGAATAATTTAGCATTCAGAACATATACACTTGTTGACACGTGCGTATAAAAATAGTTGTAATTTTCGTAAGAATGTCTGATCTGTTTCCCATTTTTTTTTTAGTTTTTTCGAATTTGGTCACATTTTTATTGAAATTTTCTTTAAAGACAAATATATATGTATACATATTTTTAAAGCCAACTTTATTTTGAGTAAAACTAAGTTTCTTTTATCAGAATCGATGGAAAATTGTAAAAGTTAGTAAAGTTTTTACAAATTGGGAAAATTATCTTATATACTATTTTGAATCCACTTTTGAATCAATTAAAATAAAAAAAAAGTTTGTCAATCGATTTTCTATATATTTTACGTTTGCTCAACCGGAGATTCGCATGCTCCTACGTTTACCACCACTGGGTAAAGAATTGACTACCTTTTTTTCTGGAACACTTTTATCCATACGTTCAGACATGTCCGTAGGCGCTGGAAATTTATACGCCTGACTATGTCAATGTCTGCATATATTTTCCGAAGAATCTTTCTTTCGAACGCTCCTAAAGTTCGCTCATCGGTGTTGAGAACTGTTCATGCCTCAGCGTCATAGAGGAGGACTGGCATGATGTGTGATTTATAGAGCGTAATTTTTGTCCGTCGAGAGATGGCTCTGCTCCTCACTTGCCTACTGAGCCGAAAGTATCACTTGTTGGCAAGAATTATTCATCGGCTTATCTCAACACTGACGTTAGACGAAGTCCTTCACAACTCGATATCATCAGCATAACCCTCCATCATAACTCTTGTTGAATATAGTGCCATTGTGATGAAGTTGGACAGCTCTTACAATCTACTCCATTATTAGGTTGAACAAATCACACGATAGGGAATCGCCCTGTCTGAAACCTCGTTCGGTATTAAACGTATCGGTGAGGCTGTTCAAAATTCTCACTGAACAACGTGTGTCGCCCAGGGTCATCCTGCAAAGCCTTATAGTATCGCAGGTACAGTGAACTCAGACATGGTGGCTATTAGCGACTCCTTATCGAAATGTTGCTTTGTAGTCTACGATCAGGTGGTGGGATGCCTCTCTTTGGTCTTTTCCAGGATTTGGCGTAATGTGAACATCTGATCTTTGGTGGACTTTCAATGTCTGAATCCGCACTTATAAGGTCCAATCAGTCTGTTGACGATGGAATCAGGGTTGGGCGGGATTGTTTACAAATGTAGATTACACGATTGTTTACACGTAGACAATTGCATGTAGACAATCTCTAAAATACATATAGACAATGTATGCTATGTAGACAATGTATACAATTTATAAATATTTGTATTTTGTAGTGATTTAAATTGAGAAACTAATTAATTTAAGCAGGTAAATAAATTTATTTTTATAACAAACACTCAACAAACTTTGGAGTGCCGTTTTTTTTCTAATACGTAACGTTTTAAGAAAAGTATGGAAAGTATATATTAACCTTACCCAACTTCTTACCCAAAAAATGTTTCTTTTAAATGTACTAATTTATTACATCCGTAAATTATAATTTTGTAATATAAAGAAGAATTAAGATTTTTAAAAATTCTAATTTTGAAACGAAATATCGTGTATTTGAAAAATATATAATTATAGAAATTTAACAAATAATAAAATTAAACTATTGAAAAAAAAAACGATAAAGAGAGTAGATGATTTAGTGGTAATCAGTATCAGATATATTGTTTAAATGTCGTTTAAATATAGTTTGGCCGTTCAAATGTGTTTTTTTTTGATGTTTTTAGTAAAGATAGTTTATGGGCTTTTCTATACATTTTGTATTATTATGAACTGAATAAATTTAATTATTTAAGATTTTTGTACCTATATATTGTACAATAATATTTCAACATTTTTACACTAAACATAAAAACTGACTTTAAATCAAAATGTTGTTTAAAAATTAAACAAAATTGTTTTAAAATTATTTACATTGATTTTAATAATCGAGAATATAGGTATGCAACATTTGCAGTATGTTGCATAAATGTAAAATGCATTAAGCACATTGTATTCAATGTCGCCCTGTCCTTCATATAATTCCTTAACCATTTCAGTAATTTGTTACCATATGGCAACAGCTTTCAAAGACATTTTTTAAACACTCCTTGCTATAATATTTCGACAGAAACAAGTTAACTGATAGTTTATGATATATATTATGTGTTACTAAGCCAATTTATCTAATAAAAAGATATACTTATGAACTGTGAGGTGATATTTTGCGCAAAATAAGAAAGTTTGCATATTCAGGTATTAAGCCATTTTTAGTATTTCTTATATTTAAAAGATATTATAATATATACCTAAGTATTTATTTTTTGTTAAACACTAGTGTATTCAGTGTCGAATGGATTAATTTGAATATTTGTGTCCACTTGGGACACGGGCGACTTCACTTGCTGCTAAAAATATACCATGTTTGGATGATTGATGATGATAAAACCATTTTAGAATTTTAAAGTTAACATAAAAATATTTACTGAAAGGGTTAAGAAAAATTATTATTAATGTTGGTAGATGATGACCTGTTGTAAAATAGGTTACTGGCTTTAGCAAGTACTCATACTGTTCCATAAAAGAACAGAAGACAACAATTAAAAATTAGAATTTTATTTTAATGTTGTTTGTTTTTAGTCGGCCTTAAAATAGAGTAATGCAAAAACTAATTTGTCGGGATCAAGGTCTACCAAATGCAATATGTATTTTGCACTGGTTCAAAAAAAAAGCATTAATTTACAAAAAAGATAGAGCCTGACAAATTAGTTTTTGCATTACTCTATTTTAAGGTCGACTAAAAACAAACAACATTAAATTATGACGCAAGGGCACGGTGCATACAAATACACAAATCCATTGATATAATTTTTATCCAAAGTGCAGTTCTCGGACAGAACTGCACTTTGGACAGAAGCTTTGTATAGCTCGCCTAAAATCGGAAATTAAAGTTTGTTGCAGAAAGTTTAAAAATATTTTTTTATAACTATAGGTTTTTAATGCAATTCAAAACGTGATTTTAAACAAATATTTTTTTTAGAATAGAAAAATTATTATAAAATTTAAACATATAAAAAACTAAGAACATGATTCAAAAACATAAAGTATCAGCAGGTATAAATTAACAAAGTAGTTTTCAAGTTAAAACACCCTCTCTCAATTAGACAATTTTAATAAATTTCTAATGTTTTCAAAACTTGCAATATCAAGAGATTTTGTGAAAATATCAGCTATTTGATTCTTTGTTCACACGTATTCAATTTTCAGATTTCCCTTCATTATATGATCTCGGAGAAAATGATGCTTGATGTCAATGTGCTTCGTGCGTTTGCACTCAATATTTTTCGCCATTGATATACAACCTGCATTGCCTTCATATATTGTGATTATTCAATCCTTTTCTGATAATATTTGTACATCTTCTAGAATACCACGAATCCAAAGACCCTCTGAAGTTGCATTGCTAAGTGCTACGTACTCAGCTTCACTAGATGATGTTGCTACTGTGGTCTGTTTTTTACTAGACCATGATACAGGATTTCCAAATACATGTATCCGCTTGTCGATTTACGATTATCCGGACTAGATCCCCAATCTGCATCAACGAAACCAACAAGAGCTTCTGCGTCGTTATTTTTCTGTATCGAAGTTTAATGAATTTCGAACCCTTTAAATACCGTAATATTCTTTCCAATGTTACCCAATGAATTTCACCAGGATTTTGCTGTAATCTGCCCATGTAGCCAACTGCATAGCAGATATGAGGTCGAACACACAGCATCAAATACATTAAACTTCCTAACAACTCGCGATAAGGATTAGTTGTACTGCGTTCTTTTTCTTGATGTTTCAGTTGAAGTCTAGTTTCCATAGGCGACCTAGCACTATTACAATCTGCCATTCCAAATTTCAACAACATTTTATCAATACTGCTTTCTTGACAAAAAGTCATTAATCCTTTATCACGGTCATAATCAACCTTGATACCAAGATAATATTTTAATGGACCACAGTCAGACATTTCAAAATTTAATGACAGCATTTTCTTTAGTTTTTCTATTTCAGATAGCTTGTTACCTGCAATCAGTACGTCATCAACATACAACAAAAGTAGAATGACACTATCATTTGAAATATGAGTATAAAGGCAATAGTCATGTTTCGACTTTTGGAAACCAATATTAAGCAAACACAAATTGAACTTCTCGTTCCAGCAACGAGGACTTTGCTTTAGTCCATACAGAGATTTTTCTAGTTTCAAAGACATACCTGTTTCCGTACACATTCCTTCAGGAACTTCCATGTAAATAGCTTCTTTTAAGTCACCATGAAGAAAGGCAGTTTTAACATCGAGTTGATGAAAATAAAAACCTTTGGGAACTCCAACCGCCAAAATTACACGCATCGTGACCAATTTAGCAACTGGTGAGTAAGTGTCTTCATAGTCTGTTCCGTATTTTTGTAAAAATCCTTTGGCTACTAGTCTCGCCTTGTAACGTACCGCATTCCCATCAGCATCCTCCTTTGTTTTGAAGATTCATTTTGTCTTTAATAAGTTTTTGTTTTCTGGTTTCTTGAAAATTTACCACACGTTGTTTTTCTGCATTGATTGTAATTCTTCTAGGATCGCAGCTAACCATTTAGCCTTGTCTTCACAATCTTCAATATCCGAAAAAGTATTCGGAATATCCATTGTTCTACCAGATGTTGCTTCGAATATCATCGCCTAGGCTCGATTGGAATATCATCGATATTATTACGCGGCATGACTTCTGATGATTCAATGACTGGTGGAATTTGATGCGGTTCAATGACATCTATATTTTCTTGCTCCTGAACGTTATGATCAGTTGATCCATTTTCTTCTTCGGGTCTATTCGAATTGTCTTGTGCTTGATTTGCATTTGAGACACTGCATTCCCTCTCTTGATCATAACGGTCTACAACAAATCGATGGGTTGACATCCTCTATGTTCTTAACTGGATAGCATTCTTCGTTACATTTAACATCACGAGCTTACACCACGTTGCGCTTTTCTGTGTCCCACAGCCGGTAACCATTGGGACAGTATCCAATCAAAATGTATCTTTGCTTTTCGTGTCCACGCATATGTTTGACATCCGAAAATACGAAGCGTTTTAAAGTTTGGCTTATGATGATACCACAACTCAGCAGGCGTCTTGTGTACTTGCAACGAACTAGTTGGACTTCTGTTGATTAAGTAGGCACTCGTAAGAGCTGCTTCTCACCACATTGATTTTGGAGCACCAGCTTCTAACATAATTGAACGCATTTTTGCAACAAGTGTTCGATTATATTTCTCTGCAACTCCATTTTGCTGTGGAGAATACGCCATGGTTTCATGTATTTGGATGCCATTTTGTTTGCAAAAATGTATCATGGCACTTGATTTATATTCGCGTCCTTGATCTACTGTTAGCGTCGAAATTTTTGTTCCAAACTTTGCCGTTAGTACTGCCTCATATTCTTTAAATTTTTCAAACACTTCCGAATTCTTCTTCAATAGATATATCATTGTAAAATGTGTGCAATCATCTATGAATGTTAAAATGTATTTAGATCCATCCCACGCCGATGAACTTATGGGTCCACACACATCCGAATGAATGTGATCGATTGGCCTAGTTGCTCTGATTCTTGTTCCACTAAACGAATTTCGACTGTGCTTACTTTGTATGCAAACGTCACAAAAGTTCAACAAATACTCTCCAGATAGTCCAGTTGCCATGCTATGTTTTACAAGTTCGTTATAGCCTTGTTGACTGATGTGACCCAAACGTTTATGCCATAACGTTCCCTTCTCCAATGTACTTAAATTTGCCACTGTTTTGATAATTGAGTTCAAAAAGATTACCGCATCGATGTGCTGCTGCAATGACTTGTCCTTCCTTTCGAATAAATGCGCGCGTTTTCTCAAATTGCACATGTAAACCAGCTTCAACCATTTTGCTCACCGATAAAAGATTTTCTCTAAATTGAGGACTATATAGGACGTTGTTCAGATTTATAGTCGTTCCAGTATTGCTTAATCCAGTGATTGTTCCAATTTTTGATACTAAAATACTTTGATCAGCCTTGGCAACATTTATATATCTTGGAGCATTTAATTTTCTCAGTTCATTAAATATACTTTCATATTTGACGAAGTGCTCTGCCATAAAACTTACGCCATGCATTGACTGTGTAGCAACTTTTGCTTCTTTGACTCGGCAATCCTTCTTCATATGGCCAAACTTGCCGCACCGATGACATTTTCCATTAAAACGTGCGTGAAACTTCTTACTTACTTACTTACTTAAATGGCCCTTACAACCGTGGGTCGGTTTTGGCCGCTGAGATAAAGCCGCGCCAGTCGGATCTGCTTTGCGCGCGCTGACGCCAGTTAGAAATACCAAGCGTTGCCAGGTTGTCCTCAACTTGGTCTTTCCAACGCAGATTTGGACGCCCTCTTCTACGCTGTCCACCTTCGAGTTTCGATTAAGCACCTTCTTGGCTAGAGTGTTTTCATCCATTCGTTCGACATGACCTAGCCAGCGAAGCCGCTGGATCTTGATGCGCTTGACTATGTCAATGTCGTCGTATAACTCATACAGCTCGTGGTTCATCCTGATTCGATACTCGTTAGCAAAGCAGATAGGGCCAAAGATTTTACGGAGAATCTTTGTCTCGAACGCTCACAGTACTCTCTCATCGGTGTTTCTGCACCATAAAGTAGGACGGGCATGATGAGTGACTTGTAGAGCGTTATTTTTGTCCGGCGAGAGAGGGCTCTACTTTTCAATTGCGTACTGAGCCCAAAGTAGCACCTGTGTGCAAGAGTTATTCTCCGTTTAATCTCCAGGCTGACGTCGTTGTTGCTGTTGATGCTGGATCCCAAATAGCCGAAGTCCTTCACAATGTCGAACTTGTGGGTGTCAAAATCAGCTTTTTGTCCAAGACGCACGGATTCCTTTCTGCTTTTTGACACAAGGAACTTCGTCTTGTCCTCGTTCACCGCTAGACCCATTCGACGCGACTCTTTTTCCAATCTGGAGAATGCTGCGCTGACTGCTCGTGTGCTCCTGCCAATGATATCAATATCGTCGGCATATGCGAGCAGTATGACACTTTTGTTGAGGATAGTGCCGCTTTGACGGAGTTCGGCAGCTCGAACTATTTTCACCATCAATAAGTTAAAAAAAGTCGCACGAAGGGAGTCACCCTGTCTGAAACCTCGTTCGGTTTGAAATAGCTCGGAGAGGTCTTTTCCTATTCTCACTGAGCAACCTGTGTTGCTCAGGGTCATCCTGCAAAGCCTTAAAAGTTTCGCACGTATACCGAACTCAGACATTGCGGCGTTTAATCGTTCCCTTATCGGAGTGTCGAAGGGACTTTTAGGGTATAGGGTCTTTTCCTGGATTAGGCGCAATGTGAAAATCTGGTCTATGGTCCAATCAGTCTGTTGACGATGGGCTTCAGCCTTCACAAAATACGCTCGATAGAAACCTTGTATGCGATATTGAGTAGATTGATCCCACGGTAGTTGGCACAGATAGTTGGATCCCGTTTCTTAAGGATTGGGCAGACTGCACTGAGGTTCCAGTCACTTGGCATGCTTTCATCCGACCATATTCTGCTTACGAGCTCCTGCATGCTCTCTATTAGCTCTTCGCATCCGGTCTTAAACAATTCAGCAGGCTGATTCCTCAGGGGGCGTTGGAATCCAAGCACCTCTTCGGCAGCCGTACGCATAGAGCAGGAGACATGGTTCCACTGCGCGCTTATATCATCGAGAGCAGGAGTGTTTTGTCTAAGCAGGTGTGAGAGTCGAGTGGAAAAGGCTTGCGTTGTCTGTTGTGATTGCAGCTTTCCGACGTCTAGCGTACGTTCTTCGCAGCGCTTAAGCGTATGTGGACCTTGGCTGCTACAAAGTAATGATCCGAATCCATATTGGCACCTCGGATAGTGCGTACGTCCGTCACGCTCGAAGTTTGCCTTCCTGGCTTTTTGATCGGGCGACAACCATGTGACCTTGTGGATATCGAAATGTTCGAATCTAGTGCTACTAACTACCATGTTTCGTGCTGTGGCGAAGTCGATTAGCCTCGTTCCGTTATCGGAAGTGTTGGCATAAAGGCTAAATTTTCCGATTGTGGGACAATAGATGGCTTCTCTGCGTTAAAATCGCCTAACACGATTTTGATATCGTGGCGGGGTTAGCGCTCGTATGCGTTGTCTTGGCGCTCGTAGAAGCGCTCTTTTGTCTCATCATCTTTCTCGTTCGTCGGAGCGTGTGCACAAATTAGGCTGATGTGGAAATATTTAGCCTTGATGCGGATTGTTGCCAGCCTTTCGTCCACGGGCGTGAACCTAGAGACAAGGTGGCGGAGTCTCTTGCCGACCACAAATCCACATCCAAATTCGTGTCTCTCCGCATGGCAGCTGTAGTAGGTATCACAGGACGCTTTTTTCGAACAGCCCTGTCCCGTCCATCGCATCACCTGGATAGCGGTGATGTCAGTCTAATATTTTTCGAGGACATCTGCCAGCTGGATAGAGGCACCTTCCCTATAAAGGGTCCGGCCATTCCAGATGCATATCCGTAAATCATGGTCCTTAAAACGTTTGCGTGGTCGTCATCGTTGTACTCGGTCGTTATCCGTGGCTTCTTTTGTGTTTTCATTGGGCGCATAGGTTTTTTCAGTGGTGGGACCCAAACCCAAAGCACGAACCCTCTCTCTGAGGGAGATGTTCGCCACCCACTTTAGCCGACTTCTACACCGGGTGGTGTGGAGCGTCGTTTCCAGGGGCTTCCGCGCGGAGGAGTTCCACCGAAGTGGAAGCGTCGCCATTTGACAATTTGTCAAATGGTGACCAGTGTGTTGACTTGAGACGACACCGACAAGGATTGTTCTTGCTTCGCCATGTTGAAGCGCTCAGACACGTTGCCTTGTGCTAATCGTTCCCATAATCGACCCCATAGCGTGAAACTTCTTCTTCTTAACAGCCTCACTAGCGAATCGAATTTCAATAAATGCGTATTCAAGTCCTCTCCCTCTCTTTGTCGTAAATTTGCCAGTTCTTTACGAATTAGAGTTTGTTTCTGTGGCGATTTTTTAGCGAACGATACTATTAATGAATCCCACATATCCTTGGCGGACGACTTGTCTCCGAAGTATTCTAAATAATCAGCATGCACAAAACATGTGATTATATCTTGGGCTTTTGCATCCTTTTTGATGAAGTCCCTGAAGAGATGTCCCTGACGTTGATTCTGCAGCGCTTGCGTTAGATGAACCAGCTAACGTGGATGGAGCTGACTGTTTTACAGCTTCCAAACACCCTGCAGAATACAGATGCTTCTGAACTCGAAAACTCCAATTTTCAAAATTCGATCCGGCGAATTGCACGATACCAGTAGCCTTATCCATGGTCATAACCTTTTATAACTATAGGTTTTTTATGCAATTCATAACGTGATTTTAAACAAACTGTTTATGAAGAAGATTTATTTTAGAATAGAAAAATGATTATAAAAGTCAAACATATAAAAAACAAAGAACATGATTCAAAAACATAAAGTATCAGTAGATATAAATTAACAAAGTAGTTTTCAAGTTTTAACATATTTTAAAAAAGTTTAAAAATAATTTATCAATAATTTATGGCAACCTAGAGAACAAACAAAAAAATTATATACCCTAGTGAAAAAATCCTTCTGTAGGCTTGCTTAAAGTCAAAAAATTAAAACAAGTGCTTTTTAAGAATTAAAAATGGGTTACATTAAAACTGTGATAACTCTTTCAATATATATTTCACATGCAGAGTGTTATTTTTATATTATTGGGATTTGAGAGAACTATCATCTTGTGTATCAAAAATTTCAATTGGCTATTAGTTTTTTTCCTGATTATTGGTCAAAAACATAAAACAAAAATTACATATTTTTTATACACAAGTGACATGAAAAAAAAAGCTTCCAAATGCTCTCATAAATCTTTTTTACAGGCATAATGTCTGAAATGTCTATCTAACGGTGATAAACATGCCTGCATTAGTTTGCCACACGTCATTTAAAATGAGTTTAAGTGATGAGAAATATACGAATATCGTAAAATAATTTAACTAAATTTTGTTATTTTAAAATGTCAGTTTTGCCTTTTCTGTCATTATAGTTGACTAAACTGGCTCATATTTGGTATGGTAGTTAAGAATTGTGATATGCACCATAGTACCTAATATTATCAGTATATCTCTTGCGATGGTCAAGTTAAATAGTTTAAGAAGAATGGTAGGCGTGGTGGTTTGCCAATCACGCCCATATTAAGAATGGTCATGTGCAATTACAGTATATATCAAAATACCAATTATAAACAAAATATCTCATTCCAAACAAAAGTTATAGTCATTTTACCATTTCAATTATATGAAATAGTGGGAATGGACCAATCTTGTTCATTTTCAAATTGAAATCTATTCATAGACCATGTATGGCTTAGTGTAAAGTTTCGTTAGGATTGGCGCAAAACTGTATTTACGGCGAGAATTGACTTCTGTCCATCAGTGCACTGTAAAGACTCTACAGCCTATACTAACTTGCTGCAACACAACAACAGCAATTGACAAAAATTAAACTTGGTGCAGTTTTTGCTGCTTGGCTTCTCGTCACTTTGTGCAGAACAGAATTCGCATTTTGTTCATTAAACAAAGTGATGTCATAGGTTTAGCTAACCACAAACTGCATACAAGACCGCTGATGAGAAAGTTTGGCTGCTTCCGAAAGAGCTGCACGGTCGGCAACAAGTTTTGGGTTTTTTTGTCAAATATTTATTGCATTTGGTAGACCTAGAGCCCGACAAATTAGTTTTTGCATTAATTAGAACAATAAATAAAATAAAAAATTAAACGATTTAAAATAATAAATAATATAATTATAAAAAAAATTATAAAAACACACCGAAAAAAATACTGTATTAAAAATAACTAAAAATGTCTTTAAAATAAATACATATGTACTTGTTTTACGTCCCAAAGCATATGTATTTATTTTTACTAAACTGATGTAGTTGTTTTTATATGGTAAATTACTACATAATTTAACAGCTTTTCTATATAAAATTTCAATACATATGTATTAAAAAACCTACATAATTTATTAAATAACATATTTGTTTTTGTAATCCGGAAAATTATATGAATGAATATTAATATAATTTTTTGAATACCAAAAATAAGATACAGGAATTATAAATCTGAAAACTATTTAGTTGTATAGTACAAATACAACTAAAGATTGTTACCCACAAATACAAAAAAATCTACACATACATAAATAAATAAATAAATAAATAAATAAATAAATAAATAAAAATATAAATAAAACAAAAATTTTCCTGATCATAAGATGGAAGCACCACTAAGTATCATCAGTTCTGATGACTCAAAGGAATGGCAAGCACTGAAGTGTTTCTTTTCGGTTAAAACACATAAGAATAATATGCAATGGTAAAACCATGCGATGGTAAAACCATACCATGGTAAAACCATAAAGATGTCATATCAACTATTACTGCCTGAACAGAGTACAATCAGAACGATCAAAAAATGAGAGAGCGAACATTGAAAAAAACAAAATTTTGCCGTCTCAATGCTAACGTCATGACGCGCCACATCAGCAAACTACTCATCTGCAGCTGTGTGCTATATTTGTATACTGCAGAGTTGACAACTATGTTTTAAAACCAAAAATATTCAGCGGTAAACTTAGGTGGTAGCTCTATAGTCATCTCTCATTAAGACGGTTCGGTCAGATGCTACGGACAGTTTTGGTTTATTTATATACCTCTTTCGCAGTCATCCGTCGTGTGCAAAAAAAACAATAACAACAAAACCAGTTTCTGCAATATGAAACCAAAGAATTCGTTTATACCTCCACGAGGGACGACCTTTCGTAATTCGTTCGTCAGTGATCCCACACGAATTCAAATGAAAGCAAAAAAAAAACATCCATACAGTTTGTGCAATATGTAGAGAACGAGTTTTCAATACATAGTGTAGTAAAAAAAAAGACATATAAAGGCAAATGTATTAAAAACCAACAAAATGTACTAGAAATATATTTTTTCAAAACAAAGACATAAAATGTATATAATTTGTTACAGTAATTTTTTCGGTGTACAGCTTTAACAAATTAGTGGCTTTTTGACAAGTCTTTATTTTAAATTGAAAATTATTTTTTTATTATTTGTAACGCAAATATTTAGTTTTAAAAATATAAAAAAACTTAGCTGTTTTTGAAAGTAAATTATGTTTTTTTTTTTTTCATATTTAGAGACATTTCAATAGGGCTGTTAATTTTAGGATTGTATATAATAAATTCAATTTTAACCAAATTTTTATAAAAACAATTAGCTTTAAGTGATACTAATTTTTGTATTTGTGTATTATTTATAGAAGAATTTATAATAATATGTAAATAATTTATAATTTAGTATTAAACTATAATACACAAAATAATAGCATAATACATTATATTTATTATGTAGTACACGTATTTGAAAAATAAAAACTACATAAAACAAATACATACTACATATTCTGCAATAAGTAGAAAACGAATTTCTAATACATTCTAATACAGTGACAAATTATTACATATGTATTAAAAAAACTATCAAAATGTAGTAGAACTGCATTTTTTCAAAACGAAGACATAAATGTAGTGTAATTTACTACAGTAATTTTTTCGGTGCACATTTGTTAACATAGTCTACGTAATTGTCTACATAGTCTACACATTGTCTACACACAAATGTAGACAATTCCAAAATACACGAAATTACCCAACCCTAGATGGGATTACTTAGGGCCGGTTTTAAAGTGGTAGTTTAACTAGATTTGTGGGTTAAACGTAGTTTAATCTCAGAATTCAGTATTACAGTGACTTTAAATCGTCGTTTAAAATCAGTTTAAACGTCTTACGTTGGCCATTTAAACTACGTTTAAAATCTTAAAGTTTTTGACAGATACTATCCACAGGAATGAGAGTTGCACTCTTTTTGAACGGTCCGTCCACGCTATCTGTTTCTTGTTCCCGTATTGTCTTTTTTTCTTGCATTATATAAATCAAACTTCTATTCTCACATGTACTGAAGTTGCGCGATCTTTTGTATATTTCAATTATTTTTTAATCTAAAATCTATTTTCAATGTCTTGATTTACAAAATGTTTACATGAAATTACCAGCTGTTCCAAATGAGAGAAATAATCGATAATTTGTTGACATTTGCCAGTGATGCCATATTTATCCGACTTGACTCAGTTCATTTTAAACTTTCACTGTAAAACAGCTAGCAAATTTAAAAGTCGTTTAAATTTATGAGATGTTTAATTAATAGAAGGTTAAACTAGGTTTAAACTAGCACAGTAAAAAAAGGCCCTTAAAAGCTTACTTAAACTTATTTAAAGCATTTTATTCGATTCAAATTTTTATTCTCACCTATTTTTTTTCAAATAAAATCTAATATCTTTAACAATTTCAATCCGATTTATAAAAATTAAAAACTGTTTTATTAAGAATAAATTTGTTTTTATAAATATATATACAAATATATATACTTTCATGGGAAAATCAATAAAAAAAATTTAGTCAAAATAAAAAAAAAAACAAAAATAAATTAAAAAATTAGATATTCCTAGGGAAATCACTAAAAGTATTTGAAGCACATATTATAAAAATAATTCGCCTGCAAAGGTATAATTAAAATTTGTTAAAAAAACAACTGAGTTATGCGTTCATAAGTACTTAAACCCATTCAAAAATGGATTTTTCGGAATAACTCCGAATTTTGAGGGTGTTTCCGAAAATGCACTAAGTAATTTTCACTAGTATATTTACACTGTATCACCGTGTTATTAGGTCCCACGAGTTGCGGAGAAGTACAGTACCACCCGCACAGGAATCCGCTATATACGGATGGGGCTAGCAAAGTTCGGAGGTCGCCATGAATCCGATACCTCCGCTAGCGACAGTCCAAGTTTTTAAACTGGGCCCACTGCCATGGTAGATTCTCAGCACAAGTACCTTAATCCTGCCCAGGGGATAGAGGAGGTGGAAAGGAAAATTGGGATGAGGGAGAGGTGGGATGAAAGGACCTCAGACCTATAATCAGAGAGCATGATGGGAGTTGAACCATTAATGGGCGTAAAGTGACATTCATTCTTCCTGACCTTAGCTAACTCCATCCATGAAAAGGACTCTGGGGAGGTTATTTCCAGTTGGCACACATGTGGAGGGTTTGGAATGAGGAATTTTCCCATCCATATTATCTATTACTACTAGCTTTATTTGGCAGACTTTAATTATTGATCGAGCAGTATTAAAAAAAAGCGTAATATGCTCAGTAATTTATATAGTTTAGGATTTGTTACTTCACGAGAACTTTATATTTCTATGACATTTAAAAAAACCCTTCGGTTCGTTGGACTGCGAACTCGTAACACAGGTTCATATTTGGGCTTGGACTGTCGCATCTTTAAACATAACGTGTTTTTCCATAGGCAGGGAAGAAAATAGCTCTCCCAAATGTTTTTATCTACAAACATCGTACATGTTTGGGGAACACTGAAAACATAATATATATTTAAATAGGTGCCATGTGTAAACAAATAATAGTTTGCATCTGAAAATACAATGTTTACCCCATTACACATATTTTCTTGCGTGCATACTACGCTAACCCTAGGCAGACTCCGAGGGTCAAAATTGTCTGACAAAAGCATCAAAAAAAGTATGTTACTGCAATAAATAACTTTATATGAAAAAAAAATATATATATATTATATTTTTATACATACAGTGTATGACAAAACAAAAGTAACTCTCTTAGAAAATTTGAATTCATGCGAAAAAAAGTACCATATAATAAAAGAAATAAGAAACCAGTTGGAAAGATTAGATAACATGGGAAATTTTAAAGTAGGTGTTATTATGATAGTTAGGATTAGGTTAGGTTAGGATTATCAAAATTATAGTCAGTCTAAGCCGACTATAAATACCCTACACATATGTGTGGTTACCATTAAAAGAGGTATATAGGTCACCGGTATATACGAATCCCGAAACTACAAACTTTCAATCGCTGAAGTATTTCCATTCATTTGATACCCATATTTACAAATGGGTAGATGTACCGAATTTCGATTTTTTTGTTGTTGAACCACAAGTCGTTTCGCCGGAAACCATTATTTTCATGTATTTGAGCACGAGTCAATATATATTTTACCAAAACAAGTTTACCTAAGCACGTATACAGTAAAATTGATCTGTAGATATACGTTTTATATGAGGTATTTGAACATAAGTGGTCGGTTCTCAGGTCACAATAGACCGATCATGCCAATTTTCTTGTTCAGACAGCTTAGATATATAAGTAATCTAAATCTAAAGTTTCATTGCTCTAGTTTCTGTAATCGTGATTTCAACAGACAGACAGAGGGACAGACGGTCGGACAGACAGATGGTCGGACAGACAGACGGACATACGGACATCGCTAAATCGACTCAGGAGATCATGCTGATCAAGAATATATATACTTTTCCATACCGGAGATGCTTCCTTCTGGGTGTTACAAACGGCGTACCAAACTGAATATACCCTCTCACTCTTAGTGTAGGGTATAAAAACATTAATTTGTTTACTCAATATATCCTCTCATAAAAACACATAAAAAATTCCAAAGAGGCATAAACAAAAATTTTAATAACATTGTCTCTTTCATTTTTCGGTTTTGACCAGACTAAAGCAATTTTAAAAAAATATTATGTACGACAATAAATAACATGTTTCTTTTAATTGTTAGATAACTATAGATAACTATACTTTATTTTACTTTATACTTTATTTTGTTACTGCATAGATTATGTACATCATAATTTATGTTTTCTTTTTAATTAATACCAGTAACTTGCGATGTTGAAGTTCAGAATGGTGTACTGAATGCGCAAGCCAGTAATCGATCTCTGTTAGTTACCATAGCCTCTCCTACACAATTCCTAGTCTCACCTTCGCGTTGATGAACCCCGTTAACCCGAGCAACTAGCTGAAGATCGGGTTTCAACCCCGGTGGGAGGTCTGGTCGGGGGCAAACGAGACAGGAATATTGGCCCTCCAAAATGGCAAAAAAGCTGATTCAACGAAAGCGGATAAAATGCCTCGGATACCGACTCGAAAACACGATGACAATCTATGCAAACGTCTTTATACGTTTGCATAGATTGTCATTGACCATGATTTACGGATATGCATCTGGAATGTCCGAACCCTTAATAGGGAAGGTGCCACTATCCAGCTGGTTGATGTCCTCGAAAGATTCAAGGCTGACATCACCGCAATCCAGGAAATGCGATGGACAGGACAGCGCTGCTCTAAACAGGCATCCTGTGACATTTACTACAGCTGCCATGCGGAGAGGCATGTATTTGGTTGTGGATTTGTAGTCGGCAGGAGACTCCGCCACCTTGTCTCTAGGTTCACACCCGTGCACGAACGACTGGCAACAATCCACATCAAGGCTAAATACTTCTACATCAGTCTTATTTGTGCGCACGCTTCGACGAATGAGAAGGGCGATGAAACCAAGGAGACCTTCTATGAGCGCCTAGACGAAGCCTATGAGCGCTGCCCCCGTCATGACATCAAAATGCTTTAATGCCAAGGTGTGCCATGGGGTATCTTTGGTTCAACGGTTGGACAATTCAGCCTCCACGAGAACACCTCCGACAATGGAATGTGGCTGATCGATTTCGCCGCAGCACGAAACATGGTAACTAGTAGTACTAGATTCCAACATCTCAATATTCACAAGGCCACGTGGCGGTCACCCGATCAGAACACGCGCAACCAAATTGATCAAGTTGTTATTGACGGAAGGCACGCTTCTAGTGTGACGGATGTACGCACGATCCGAAATGCCAACATCGACTCGGATCACTTCCTTGTAGCAGCCAAGGATCGCACACGCTTATGCGCTGCGAAAAAACACACGGAAACCCACGCAAAGAAAGCTAGACGTCAGTAAGATGCACACACAACAGACTGAACAAGCCTATGCCGCTCGACTCTCACACCTGCTTGGATTCCAACGCCCACTACGGAACAAGTGGTATGACGAGTGTCGCGCAGTTGCTGTCAAATGGCGTTGACATACCGCCGACATACCACCGCCTGACCGTGATGAGGTCTGCACAGCCATCAACAGGCTGAAAAACAACAAAGCCGAAGGATCGGATGGTCTGCCTGCTGAGTTGTTTAAGACCGAAGGCGATGAGCTCATAACGAGCATGTATCAGCTCATCAACAGAATATGGTCAGAAGAAAGCATGTCTTGCGAATAAAATCTCAGTATACTCTGCCCAATCCTTAAGAAGGGGGATCCCACGATACGCGCCAACTACCGTGGGATAAGTCTCCTCAATATCGCGTATAAGGTTCTAACGAGCGTATTCTGTGAAAGACTGAAGCCTATCGTTAACAGACTGATTGGATCTTATCAGTGCGGCTTCAGACATGCCAAGAACCGATTTTCACATACCTGCGAAACTTATAAGTCTTTGCAGGATGACCTTGAGCGACACACGTTGCTCAGTGAGAATTGGGAATAACCTTACCGATACGTTTAATACCGAACGAGGTTTCAGACAAGGCGATTCCCTATCGTGTGACTTCTTCAACCTAATAATGGTGAAGATTGTAACAGCTGCAAAACTCCATCACAATGGCACTATCTTAAACAAAAGTTCCATTCTGCTCGGGTACGCTGATGATATCGACCTTATTGGGCAGAGCGTACGAGCAGTCAGTGCAGCATTCTCCAGTTTAGAGAGGGAATCGCGTCGAATGGGTCTTACGATGAACGAAGACAAGACGAAGTACCTGGTGTCAACAGCGTCTTGAACAACACGTCACTATTGACAACCACAACTTCGAAATTGTGAAGGACTACCTAGGTACCAGCATCAACAAGGAAAACAATGTCAGCCTGTAGATTAACCGAAGAATAACTCTTCCCAACAGTTGTTGCTTTGGGCTCAGTAGGCTATTGAGGAGCAGAGCCCTCTCTCGATGGACAAACATTGCGCTCTATAAGTCGCTCATCATGCCAGTCATCCTCTATGGCGCTGAGGCATGGACGCTTACCAGCATCGATGAGCGAGCTTTGGGAGCGTTTGAGAGAAAGATTCTTCGGAAAATCTTTGAGCTCTACGCCGACATTGATATAGTCGGGCGCATTAAGGTCCAGCGCCTACGCTGGCTTGGACATGTTGAGCGTATGGATGAAAGCGCTCCAGCAAAAAAGGGTGTTCAATTCTGTACTCAGTGGTGGTCAACGTAGGAGAGGGCGTTCGAATCTCCGGTGAAGCGACCAAGTGCGGGACAACATGACAACACTTGGAGTGCAAAACTGGTACCAAATGCGACTGGCGATGGGTAATTGTTGCGGCCAAACCCATCATGGGTTGTAATGGCCAAATATGTAAGTAACTTGTGATGTCAAATTCATTAGAGTTTTATTAAGAAAATGGCTAGAAAAAATTTTTGTAATGAACTAAAACAAAAAATTATTGATGATTTTCATAGTGTTATAAAGCAAAAAGACATCTGCGCTAAATATAAAATTGAATAGTCGGTGATTTGTCGGATAATTAAACGGTACGCAACTAGGAACCGCCCAAACTTTACACTGTGGTGGTAGACCCCATAAAACCACTTCTAGAGATGATCGTCTTATAATAAAAAAAAATAGAGTGGATCGTTGACTGACACCGCGACCAGTTGTTAATGAGCTTTGACTGAAAATTAGCCTAAGAACTGCGAGTAGAATGTGTGTAGACGTAGGAACCAAATGTTATAGCGCAGCCAAAAAACATTTAGTTTCGAACAAAAATAAATTGGTCCGATTAAAATTTACAAGAGCCACATTAATTGGACCATTACTAAATGAAAAACCGTCCTATTTTCCGACGAGTCTAAATTTAATTTAAAGGGATCAGATGGAGTAGCTTATGGGAGAAGGCCAAGAGGAAAACGTGTGAATCCAAAATTTTGCAAAAAGACAACCAAACATGGGGTATGCAGTGTAATGGTATTGGGCTGCTATACAGGACAAAATCGAGTCTTTGAATTTAGTTGCGTTATTTTTGTTATCATAAAATATAAGAACTTGTTTTCATTTTCATTATAAAGTACCAAAAATGCCCTTTTTGCTACTTTTTTTCGATTATTTGCAAAATCTCCACGTATAGAGAAAATTTTGAGTACGTACCTAGAGGACACCGAAATCAACCAGAACTGATAGGTTTCATTCCAGATTAGGCCAACAACCCACAATTTGTAGAACAGTGTTATTTAAGAATACGAAACTATTTTTGATCGGCTTGAGGTAATTCAGTTTTTTTCATATCTAGTAAAACAGGAATTTTCATAATTGCTTCACACTTAGTTCTAGCATAAGAAAATTTGGCTTCGAGGCATGATCTTATCAATTTTGAAAGTAAATCATTTGAGCGGAATGAATAATTGCGCTGAACCGTAAGATAATCTCAGATTCCTTCAATAACGGCCAACTGTTTTTTAATCGTCAAAATTCGAGGTCCTTAAAAAATGATTTCATAAAAAAATAATTAAATTATTGAAGCAAGAACTGAATTTTTATGATTGTCGGTTTTAAGTGACGATTTATTCATGAAATTCCACCTTTGCCTATGAAGAAGGTGTCCCAACACTTTCTGCATTTCACATCATGTAAGTGAAAACGAATGTTTTTTTTTAATGAATTGGAACCCTTTCTACAAATCATTATTAAAACACATTTTCTTTTTGGAGGAATATCTGCAATCAATAATATCAATCTATTTAATCCGATACATGCAAAATTCTAAAAATTTACCACAATACGAGCGAAATAACTGATTTGATCCACAATTTTTTGTTTATAATTCGTTTTATAATAAAAAAAAAATAACAGTAGTGTTGTACTAATAAAGTAAATAAATGTATGAGCGTTTTTATGAAAAGGATGATGATGGAAGTATGGAATAATAAATGAACAATTTATGAAAGAAGAACAATTTAAACTTCTTTTGAAAAAAGAAACCGAAGGACAAGGGTTAAAAAGAAAGACTGTCCTTTCAAAAGAAAGACGAATGGTCACCGTACGTATAACTTGGTTCAGCCCTTACTTCGAATAGCAGATCCTAAATCGATTTATGCAATAAGGGCGGTTTTTAAGTTATGAGATACGGACGTAAATAAATAACTTAAATTATATATTAACACTATTTTTATTTATTTTTAGAACTCGGGCAGAATGAATTACTTTATTTCTCGCAGAACCGGACTACGTATAACAGAATTGGTTCTGCCCTTACTACGAATAGCAGATCCTAAAATTGCGAATTTGAAAGGTAGAATATTACAAGGAAAGTCAATGGGACGAACAGATGTTCAGGTAAATAAATAACATTACATGTGTGTCAATTCTAGTCATTATAATTCTTAACATATTATAACACTATAACTATAGGTTTTATCACCAATAACTGGTCGTGTTATTGGCACTAAAGAAATTCGAGTTGGCAGTGATAAAGTTAACATAGCAAAACTGATTGTACGAGTAGTATCTGGATTACAGTTGACAATAACTCCAGATAACTCTGCTGAAAATGGATATCTTTCTGAGACATCAGTAACTCACAAACTTACTGCGCAATATCAGGAGGGTCTACTTGATATAGATATAGAATTTTCCGATGGTACAAGAACCCCTTTAAGGTTTGAACAATTTATTATTAGTTTATTAGTTAACACGATACATTTACATCTTTTAATGTACAACTGGATGAGTATTGGTATTAGAGATGGTCATGTGAGTCCTCACGTAGGACGTCCGTATCTGCTATTAAATAATATAATTTCAAATATTTACCCTACTGGAATCCCTGACACAAACTAAACTTAATAGACAAAAGGAAGTCAATACAAAAATGGGTATATAAAAAAAATATAAAAATGCATTCCACGTCTTTTACCATTAACTAAGGAAAAAAAATAATCATGAACCCACACAAATTGACTAGTTATAGTTCTGAATAGTGGGCAGACGCTTTATTATAGGCTTCTGAGTTCAAGGGGGCCTTACTTGTTCTCTTCAACTTTGTGATTCTTCTTTTCTAGGATTTTTGTGGTCATAATGTAATTTTGTGTTGTAATTTTAAATAAACTGTTTTAATTTTTTATATTTTTAAATTTTATATTTTTGTAAAATCCAGAAATTAAAAACCTATTGTAGCAAACATAATATGTTACCTGCAAAATGAATTTTTCACTTTGTGTATAAAAATCACGAAAACTGTTATATTCTACTTAAGGATGTCAAAAACCGGCGGTTCGGCTTTTTTTTAGAAACCGAAACCGTCAAACTGGTTTTTTGCACTAACCTAAAATCGGTTTTTGATTCGGTTTAACCAGTTTTAAATTTTTTGGCAAAGTTGTATATATTTTGATGCATTACTGAAAATGTAAGTTCATTTTTCTATTTTATTAATTCATTAAATTTACAAAATGAATATTTTATGACCAGATCAATAAATATTTTAAGTCCATTTTGGAATAAACATTTGGGAAAATTTTGGCACGATGTGTTGCTCAAGACGGGTTTTCGGTACAAGCAATTCAGCACTTAAAAATTGCGAAGTATTAACTTCAATCTAGAGAATCTTAAATACCGTCCAGGGACCCAATTCTCGAGTTCGTTCGAGAGGTTTTTATGCGACAATTCTCTCAATTCTCACAATATCGAAGTCGTAAATGCATTTTATTTAATAGTCCTATCAAATAGTCTAAAGTTTAGACTCTAAACGGATGTTTATTAAAATATAACGTTTGGATGAACAAACGGAAGATTAGCTAGGTTTTGTGGACGAGTATACTCTCTGCTCTGCAGTATGTATAAAAACGGTCGTAGGTAATTTTTTTTATTACAAAGTGGTTTTATTTTACACAACATTGTAAATTACATTAGCGGAAAACAATATTACCGATTTTTGTGACATTATATTTTGCAAGAGGAATCGGCTACAATATTAACTTCATTATTTACCTTGTGCGTGCACGACGATATTAACAATTAATCGCGACCATAGTTCAGACTTTGTAGCGTGTACTGTTTTTGCGCGCTCTTATTTCTGCTTTTGTTTATATTATTATTTGATAATTTGAAATTAAACGTTTTTGTTTTCTTTCTAAATAAATGTCAATGTTTTCTTAAGTTTTTAGTTTGCAATTCACAATAGATACATTGTCTAAAGAAAATTGTCAAATTCAATCTAGCACGAACTCAAGAATTGTTTATTTGATTATCGTTCGACTCTGATCAAAAGGGAATTCACGAAAGTGAGAATTCTAGCATGAACTCGCGAGTAGGCCCCAGTTTAGCTACTATTTCGAATTACATATATCAATTCTATACCGAAAAGAATGGTAATTGACAAATAATTTCATTAAATGAACTGATTGCTTCTGCATGCGAAAATATGAAAAATGTTTTTACTATTTAATTTTAATTAAAACTAACACTAAATATCAGCTTAAGCTCAATAATTCAGACAGCATTATTTTCCTTAAGTATTATTTTAAAAATGGATTTTAAATCCACAAAGTTTTGATCTATAAATATATTTGCATATATTTATTTAAGTTTAAATTACAATTATGAATATAATTTATATAACTTGAATATTAAAGTACAAATTAAATATTTATTAACATCGAACATTCGTCATTTAAAATGTATGTTTTATATTAAAATTTGAACATATGTTTCCTTTTAAATGTTAAAATTTTTATTTTCGAAAAACTGGTTTGAAATATAAATCCGAAATCGGTTTCAGTTTTTTTTAAACCAAGAAACTGAAAACTGTTTTTTTTTTGAAAGTGACGGTTTTTTGACATCCCTAATTTTAATCCACAAAAATTCCCAATAAACATTTCATCAAGTGCTATAGATTTTTTTAAAATTTAAATTATTCTCTATAATTATTTTTGAAGTCCCCAAGCTTTAATAATAGTTCGAGTTCACGTACTGTAAAGAGTTAAAGTAGATAAATATTTTATATGAACTATTTTTAAAATATAAAATCAAGTGTTTAAATCGAGTCTGTAAAATATAATGAAATAAATATATTATTTATATATATTTTATTCAACTTTAAATTATAATTCTGAATTTAATTTATATAACCCGAATTTTAAAGTAGAAATGAAGTACTAATGTATTTTTTGTGATTAATATCAAACATTCGTCAATAAAATGTGTGTGTTTTATATTGAAATTTATACATTTTTCAATTTTAAGTGTTAACATTTTTAATTTCGAAAAACCGGTTTAAAAACGGGTTTTCTAAAATTGACAAACCGAAAACCGGTTTTTTCAAAGTGCCAGTTTTTGACATCCCCCGAGACAAAAAAATTGCAAGGAAACTGGTATTATAGTAGCGGTTTTGAGGTAAACGCACAGGAATATGATAGGAAATATACATTGCATAGCAGGCATTTTAAATTTTTGAAAAATGCAGGCTTTTTTTAATTTAAAAATTTGTGTTTTGAAGTTTTTAAAAGTAGCTTTAAATCAGGAAAGTGATAGCGAAAGGTAGCCTACCTGTATCAGGAAAAAACTGATATATGAATTTCCGTTTTCAAATATAAACGTAGTTTTATAGCAGGATAATGAAAGATAATGGTAACGTTATTTCATTTGCGATCAAGGCAACTTTTGGATAATTTTTGACAGAAAATTTTATTGAAAAATATTTTTCAATATTGAGTATTTTTGTCTGTTTTTTTACGCTGCTGCCGCGTCTTTTTGTTTTTTGTGCTATTTAATTTCCTTCGGTTTGTTGAAATGTATTAAATTATCGATTCGTCTATGTTTTTGCGTATATTAGCATCAACATAACATCTTGTTGTATAAAAACTATCATGAGTTGTTTATTATAAACTATAATTTGCAGAACGATGGATTTTCGTTGGTCCGAACTTTGTGTTTTATTGTTATCTTATATCACTTATATTGTTATCTTATATCACACATGTCTTTAGCTAAGTTTACTTCAACGTTTTGTAAGTGATACAACAAACGTATGCGAATCCAGAAACACAACATTGAAGCTTGTGATCGTTCACAACAAACAAAATTAGTCGTTGTTTCTGTACAACAAGAAGTTTAGTTAGGATCGATATTGCTGGTCACGCATGATCAATATAATGGGACATATTAATAAAAATTAACTTTACTCAAAAGTTGAAGCAAATGCTCCGAATTGTCAACATGTCAATTTCCATCAATTTTAATGCTAAAAACCATTTGCTGATCATCGAAAATATAAAATTTTAAATTGGTAGGTATTAATAAAAACGTTGAACTGGCCATTTACTTTAAAAATTCTGAAATAAAGTAAAAAATTTGTTAAAAAAAAATGCAAGTTAGCTAATAAGTAAGTGCTTTTTTTATTAATATTACCCAATATGTATTTATGCTCCCTACCCATTGTCTACCATTGCCTACCACCTTACCTTTACCTGCTATTTTGCTCCACCCGTATTGCCTACCATACTCCACCTTTGCCTGCTATTATCCTAACAATTTTGATTTCACAATACATGTCTACACGCAGGAAATATGTAGGCTTTGTCTCAATGCCCACCTAAAACTACCTACAAAATTTTATTTTCATTCCAAAAATGTTTGTTTGCTTGCTAGTTTCTTTCCATTTTCCTGCCAAAATTTTAGTTTAATTGATTTTTGCCACACGTAATCGTATTTTTTTTTAAAGGTCACACCTATTTATCGTATATGTCACACATTTGAAAAGAGGTATTATACGATTTAAGTAATTTTTGAGTAAATTTATGTTTCCGACTGTAATACTTGTTGCAAACATCTTTGTTTTCATTGTACGTTAATTAGCTGAATATCTTACTATGCACAGTGTACCCACACGCTTTTAAATCGGGTGAAATTCAGTATTTTCGGAACCACTCACAGATTTTAAAAAATTAAAAAGTGTTGTATAGAGATAACTTAAGTTTTAAAATTGGATTTGTATCTTTAAAGGTAATGGAGATAAAAATCAGTAAAGTTGAGATTTTTTTATTCAATTTTTTTTTTTAATTGTTAAAAATCGAAAAGTTATCATATTTTTAAAATTATTTTGTTTATAAAAAGCTTACATTGAGATCTAAAGAAAATGTGCTTACTGGAGATAATATCTTGTTCAGTTTTAAAGATATAGACTTGAACATGAATTTTTGTTTTCATTTTTGAAAACTTTTCTTTACATATTTATACATAAATCATAAACTGAAAACCGTTTTTAAATATGTCAAGTGGTTTAGTAAATATAAAATTGTAAGGTCAATTTTTTTTTTTGTTTTCAATTTTTGTAGTTTTTTTGGAATATTGGACTTATACGCAAATCTCCGTAATATTTTATTTTCTTCAATAACATGTACTGTTCTTATATTTTTTGTTAGATATATTTAACTAATCTGGCAACACTGGTCAAACTAATAATTATTATTTTTTTTTTAATTTGACCCTTTGCAGGAAAGTTTTCAAAGTTCAAAGTCAAAATTAAAGTAAGTCACGACAAATTATTTCTTCGTATTTTTGACCCTCACTTATTTTTTGCCCGGCGAAGTATATGTGCGGGACAACATTATTTCTGAAAATATTAATTTTTAAAAGAAACATTTTTAGTTTATGATTTATGTGTCAATTGTTTAGAAAAGTCCCATACAAATATTTTTATTTCATGATGAAATGTACAATCTATGTATAAATATGTAAAGTCTTCAAAAATGAAAACAAAAATTCATGTTCAAGTCTATATCTTTAAAACTAAACAGGATATTTTATCCAGTAAGCTCATTTTATTTATATCTCAATGTAAACAAATCGGATAACATTTGGATTTATCACAATTTCCTAAATATTTTTCATGAATATAATTTCAACTTTACTGATTTTTATCTCCATAACCATCAAAGATACAATTTCCAATTTTAATACTTAAGTTCTCCCAAGTTCTGTCTATACAACACTTTTGAAAATCGGTTGAGTGGTTCCTAAAATACTAAATTTCACCCGATTTAAGAGTGTTTGGACACTCTGTGCTGTGGTTGAATTGCTGTATTATTTTAAGTATTTCGTCGAAAAATTTTACTGAAAAAGACCGAGAAAAAATAGTTTTTATTTAGTTGTTATTTTAACAACATAATTTTTAATATTTCAATTTCATTAATGCAAAAACTAATTTATCGGGCTCTAGGTCTACCAAATGCAATATGTATTTTGCACTGGTTCAAAAAAAAAAAAAAAAACAACAGCAGTAATTGACAAAAAACTTGTTTGCTGACCGTACAGCTGTTTTGGAAGCAGCCAAGCATCCTCATCAGCGGTCTTGTATGCAGTTTGTGCTTAGCTAAACCTATAACATCACTTTGTATAATGAACAAAATGCGAATTTTGTTCTACACAAAGCAACGAGAAGTCAAGCAGCAAAAAACTGCACCAAGTTTAATTTTTGTCAATTACCGTTGTTGTGTTGAAGCAAGTTCGTATAGGCTACAGAGTCTTTACAGTGTTTTAATACGAGAACTGCACTTTGGATATAACTTAAATCAATAGATTTGGGTATTTTTATGCGCCGTGCCCATGCGTCACAATTTAATGTTGTTTGTTTTCATTCGACCTTAAAATAGAGTAATGCAAAAACTAATTTGTCAGGCAATAACAACAGTAAAAAAAAAAAACCAAACACTTGTTGGCCAACCGTACAGCTGTTTCGGAAGCAACCAAGCTTTCTCATCAGCGGTCTTGTAAGCAGTTTGTGCTTAGCTAAACTTATAACATCACTTTGTATAATGAACAAAATGCGAATTTTGTTCTGCACAAAGTGACGTGAAGGCAAGCAGCAAAAACTACACCATGTTTAATTTTTGTCAATTACTGTTGTTGTGTTGAAGCAAGTTCGTATAGGCTGTATACAAGAATAATAGAACAATAAGATTACGCATTGCGCATGTACACCCTGTATTGCTGACGTCAAAAACTATGGAATGTCAAATGAAGGAAATTTAAATTAAGACATTTCATAAATTACAAATATTTATTTCACTGAAATTTTGTTATTGAAAACATTTCTGGCAAAAAACATTGGCTTCCGGCAGTTTCCTCAGTGGATGCATAAACTATCGTCCTGATCAAGACATTTCTGCACATGGACATTGCAACAACATTCTGACACAATGCAAAAATTACAGTTGTCAAAAAACTTCTACGTACATGCGCAGAAGATTCAAGTTTTGAACAACGTTCTGCGCAATCTTTGTTTCTATTATTCTTGGGCTGTATAGTCTCTACAGTGTTCAAATACGAGAACTGCACGGCGCATAAAAATACACAAATCTATTGATTTCATTTTTATCCAAAGTGCTGTTTTCGTATCTGAAAACTGTAGAGATGTGATGTCGCTATTACTGCAGTTATATCATCCAAAATAATATATATCATAGTTTTTAACGGTATTTATCTAAAATGGTATCTATTTAAAAATTATCAAAATTTCAATTAAAAACGGATTAAGACATTCGCTACAACCTTTTTTTGTTTAATTTTTGTAGATAAGCGGTTTTGTAAGAAATGAATTCAAGTAAAGATGTCCAATAATGAATGAAAACGCTTAAACCCGTTCTTCATTCATTATTTCTGTAAATTTAAAGTTGTCTGAAATTGATGTATTAGGATTATTTTTAAAATTTTATAATAATAAAGGATTAATATTGAAAATGGCAATGGTAATAACAGATCCAGATCCAATTGCACTATTTTTACAAATATATTGCTAAAATAGATGATATTCAGTATATTTAACGATTAATGTTTGTATTAAAAATTGAAAAAGAAAAACAATAGAAATAATGAGAATCCACCTGTATGGTTTTTATACCCTACACTTATGAGGTACAGGGTATATTAAGTTTGTGCAGATATTGTAACGCCCCTTAGTAGGCGTGTCAGGTATGGAAAAGTATATATATTCTTGATCAGAATGACTACCCTAGTCCGTTTAGCCATGTCCGTTTGTCTGTCTGTCCGGATACAAGGTAACTTAAAAAATAATGGTCAGAATGTAATGAAATTTAGTTTCAATAGGTTTTAGCAAAAAAATGATTCGCAGTTTGGGTTTGAGCAAAATCTGTCAACGGACACGCCCACCTCCCATACAACTCACTTATATAATATTATTTAGGAACCAATAACTCAAAAAGTATTCAAGATATAGTTATAAAATTTAAAACGTATTGTTAGAATTTGTCTAAAAATATATGTTCCAAAAATGAGCGCGATCCGCCCACATTTAAATTTTTTCATTGTTTACCGATTTTTTTAGTGGAAATTTTAGTCGTAAATTATTAAAAATTATCACATGACTTATGGAAATATTTTTTATATATTTTTATACCTTACACCTATGAGGTACAGGGTATATTAACTTTGTGCATATATTGTAACGCCCCTTAGGAGGCGTGTCCGGTATGGAAAAGTATATATATTCTTGATCAGCATCACTAGCCGAGTCCGTTTAGCCATGTCCGTCTGTCTGTCTGTCTGTCTGTCCGTCTTGCTGTCTTGCTGTCCGAATACAGAATAACTTGAGAAATACTAATCAGAATGCGATAAAATTTTGTTTCAATATATTTTAGCCAAAAGTAGGAACTGAGTTTGAAAATGAGCCAAATCGGTCAACGGACACGCCCACCTCCCATACAAGTCCCTTTTATATAACTCTTTCGGAACTAATAACTCGAAAAGTATTCAAGGTATAATTATAAAATTTAAAACGTATTGTTAGAATTCACCTAAAAATATGTGGTCCAAAAATGGGCGTGATCCGCCCACTTTTTTTTTGCATTATTTCCCGGGTTTTCATAGTGGATATTTGATCCGTAAATTATTAAAATCAAATCTATGAAATATTAGCCTTTCAAAATTTTAAATATGGGCGTGGTCCGCCCAATAATATTTTAATTTTTTTTTTTTTAGTTTTTTATACTTTTATATAAATTTTTTAATATATGGGGATATAAGACGTAAATTTCTGATATATGTATAAAATTCTGAGGGTGGGGAGGTTCAGCATAATTAAAAACTTTAAAATTAAGGTATGCAATTAAATATCCCAAATTAAAATCCCCACCAAAGGTGTAGGGTATTCCATAGTCGGGCCCGACCGACTATAAAAATCCGCCTCATGTGACCGAACTTACCCATGTGACTTAACTTTCCCAACTCGTTTTTTATTAGTTATTGTACTTTTTCATGAATTCACCGTTTTCATGTTCAAACTTGGTTTGTACTCTTATTAAAATAGATGAATGCAATTCATACTCTTATTAAAATAGATTGTATACTCAATCATCTCCCTAATATATGATTTATTTAAATAATATTTTTTATAAGAAGTCAAAATTTCAAGGATTACTAAATTTTGAGTGTAAAGTATTAAATTTCCATGTAATAATTTGGAAATTTTAGTGTGAAAGAATAAAATAATACATAAATTATTAAATAAATTATTAAAATCAAATCTATAAAATTTTAGCCTTTCAAAATTTTAAATATAGGCGTGGTCCGCCCAATTATATTTTTCAATTTTTTTTTTTAGTTTTTTATACTTTATATCAATTTTTTAATTTATGGGGATATAAGACGTAAATTTCTGATATATGAATAATATTCTGAGGGTGGTGAGGTCCAGCATAATTAAAAATTTAAAATTAAGGTATACAATTAAATATCCGCCCCATGTGACCTAACTTACCCATGTGACCTAACTTTCCCAACTCGTTTTTAAATAAATTTATCTTAAATTTACTGAAATTGCAATTATTTAGCTGTCCAGATAAGTATAGAAAAATAAATACATTTTTGTATTTTTAATACGGAAAATGTATTAAAAAAGGTTTTTTTTTTATTTTCCTTTTTGCACTCCTTTCATTTTTCCTATCTTTTGTTTCTTATTCACTTGTCTTCTTTTATTCCTTATTTACTTTATATAAATTTACCAATTGACTAAAAATGTTTTTTTTTACATTTCAGTTGTCACGAGCTGGTATCGAACTCCTGACTCCGGCGTTAAAGTCCAATGCTCTATCCGTTAGGCTACACATTCATCTTACTTTGTTTGAGATTTTTGTTTCAAAAACAAAATTTGTGAAATGTTAATTCCAAAAAAAAAGCAATTTATTTTCATTTATTGTCGATGCGTCACAAATTTTAGTCATTTGATTCAAGATTGTGAATAAATGATCTGTAGCAAATGAGGTTGAAAGCGTAGCGATGAGAACTCTTGTACCCGGGAGGTATGGGTTCAAATCCCAGAAGAAACATTTTTTATTTTTTTATTTTTTTAACTAAATATGTATATCAATATTATACATATTATAGATTAACTAGGGGAATATGATTAAATGGTTTTAGACAGTTTAATGATATTTTTAATTTATAAAGACGCATACTAATTATAAAAACGCATACAAAGTGAGTTTGATTGCCTTATTAAAGGATATCCTTATAAAATATCATTTTTCATGTAGAAAAAACTCAACCTGACACTGATACTAAATAGTGTTTTCAGGGATATTTTATATTACAACTCTTTTTTTTCTTTAGTTTCGAATTAACACAGTAATAAAAAGATAATACATATTACCTTAGCAATTGTATATTGCCACATTAATACCACTTTTAGAACTTCTACACATGTTTTTAATCCACAATATTTCACGTAAAACATATAAATTAAATTGGAATATTTTTGTAAAAGTCTTTAGTTTTCATATATTAATTTATTGCACTTCAGTATTTATAAATTTTCCATGTTGTATCACAATAGAAAAAATACAAAAACAAATACAAATAACAAGCACAAATTACATATTTTGTATTTTGTAGGAAAAAAGAAAACAAGTACACTTTTCATTAAAAAGTAAGAAAATAAATACAAATGTAATTGATATAAAAATACATTTTTTTTAAATAAGTGCACAAATTGTATTAACTTTAATACATTATTTTTTGTACTGTAGATAGGCGGTATTGCTTTAAACGTAATTACATGGCCATTTTTTGTCCGATTACATTGAGACAAACACCAAACGTTGTGTTTCTATGTCACTAAATCTCAATTTTGCAACTAGGTGCAACTGGGCGGTATTGTTACATGTAGTTAAGCGGTATTGCAGTATCGTCGACGATATACTTTTCAGATGACGAAGTTGGAAGCATAATTAAATATGCAACCATAGCCATCATCACCATTTTTGACGACACACTTAGAGGATGGGCGAACTCTATAAGTGTATATCTTGGCATATACCAAATGGGAATAATATGCACGCAACCAAACACACACACAAAAATTCCAACGTTTCACTTTGGGCTGAGTGTATGGAAAAGGCGCGCATCGAAGTTTTTTGTATGTAACTTTTAAACTAAAAAAAGATTTTGAAAAGAGAAAAATCGTTTTGAAAACTAGACTCTTCAGGGAATATATATATAAATATTTTAGTTTTAAACTTGTTCTATGAGTACCCTACATTGAAATATATATATATATATATATATATATATATATATATATATATATATATATATATATATAAAATAGAAAATCCTAGTTTTGCAACAAAATATCATAGAATTATAATAATTTATATAATTCTCTTATTTCTGGCATAATCAGTTATATTTTTAATCATTACTTAAAGAATTATTAAACAAAATGTGAAATTCGACTAAAATTTTCACTATAAAAAACCAAAAAATTATTTTAAAAAAATATGGGCGGCCATTTTTGGAACAAATATTTGTAGGTAAATTCTAACAATACTTTTTAAATTTTGAGATTGTATCTTCAGTAATTTTCGAGTTATAGTTTCCTAAAGAGTTATATAAAAGTATCTTGTATGGAAGATGGGCGTGTCCGTTGATCGATTTGACTAATTTCCGTACTCAAAACCACTTTTTAAGTAAAACATATTGGAACAAAATTTTATCGGATTCCGACTAGTATTTCTCAAGTTACCGTGTAATAGATAGACAGACTGATCAAGAATACATATACATTACATATACACATTGTTTTTCAACATTTTAGTTTTCAACATTTTTCTTTTTCGACATTTTTGTTTTCGACATTTTTGTTTTCGACATTTTTAGGTTTCGGAATTTTTATTTTCTACATTTTTGACTTCGGTATTTTTAGTTTCGATATCATACCAGACCCTATATATATATATATACATATATACATATATACATATATATATATATATATATATATATATATATATATATATATATATATATATATATATATATATATATATATATAATTTTATGGGAAAAATCCCTATGTTCCCCATATAAAAAGTAAATTTTTAAAAAATTTTACTTATTTTCAAAAACTCCAATTTTACAAAGGCTACGCTAAAAAGGAGCAAAATGGGGCAAAGCACGTTTATTCACAATTAATAATTCATTGTTCTCCAGTATTTCAAAATAAAATATCGCGTGTTAATCCGAGTTCATCGTATTCTAAAATGAAAAATAATTTATCTAAATCGAAATATCTAACTTCAACATGGCAGTATCCATCAGATCCAAATTTAATGCGAATTATTAATAAATGTATATGTTCTTATCTTCAATATCAATTATATGGAATATGTTACAATTTTTTCAATATAAATATACGTGAAATATTTGATATAATTGGGGTGGGACACAAAAATTAAATTTTTCATGTTTCTGTTGTTAAATAGGAATTATAAAAAAAGTACAAACTAAATATAAAAAAAATGTATGCTTAACTGCTATGATTCATTACCTATCATTAGACGGTAATTTTATGTCGATGTCATATAGTTGGTTTTTGGCCATAAATTTCGAATTTTATCCCAATGTGACAAGGTACATTTCACAATTTATTACATATTTACATATATTGACTCGAGCCCTTTTCCATCGCCGTACTTCAAATTACCATCCAAACATTTGGTCATTTAAAAAGAAAAAAAGCAATCAAATTTGCGAAAAAATTGTGAAGATTAGTGCAAAAGAATTGTTTCGCTGTAACACCAAAGAGCAAAAGAAGCAGTGCACATTGACCCCAGCAGCAAAAGCAGCAAAAACTGGATACCCGACCCAATAAACACAAGTATAAAAATTAAAATTTTTAATTTTTATTATTAATGATATACATTTATTTATAAATTATATTTATAATTGAATTTGTGAATTGAAAATAAATTCATAAACTTATTTGCAGCTGACCCATTGGTTTTTTTCTATTTTTCCTTTGTGTGGTCGCTGTATATAAGCAATCGCTCGTTGTTTTGGCTGCTGCCAAAAGAGTGCTTATATACACACGCACACACGATCGCTCTTCACTTACACATTTTGCCATATTGAGCAACGGCAATTGTGAGACCATATCTATCGTGGCTTTGACCCGTGGGATAAAAAATTCCACTTTCCCAAAAATGTTTGTTGTTCTCTTTCTGAGTATTTAACCGATTAAGTATTAAACCGATTATGTATTTAACCGATTAAATTAAATAAAAATTAAATTTGTTGTATAGTTTAACCCATACTAGCCACTTTAACACATTTCGACCCGTACAATTTTTTCAAATTTGTATTTCTCAAAATTTAACACGTTAAGATCCAAACGAAGTATTTCATCTCGAAAGTTAAGACTGTTCAAAAATGTTGTTTTATTTTAATATTGCGAATGGACGATTAGCAAAATCACCCAAGCTAACATACAACAAGCGATTCCCGCTACTGTTGCCGTACCAATTTACTAAGTTAATTATCCTTTTGACCCACAAAGTGACTTTGCATGGTGGAAATCAATTAGTCCTTCGACTTCTGAGAACAGAATTTTAGGTCCAAAAACTAAAGGTTCTTATTCGCTCCACCATACACAAAATTTGTACACTATATCACAAAATGCAACATACCCAAATCATGGCGGCGCTACCGCCTGAACACACAACCCTCACTCACCATTCAGTAAAACTGGTGTTGGTTTTGCTGGTCCGTTTGAGATCGAAAACTACACTGGTTGCGCTTGTTTTATAACCAATGACTTTTTTGTCGAGGCGGGGATGCCCTGTTGTGAATTAGCTCACACATTTTTCTTTTATTTATGGTTCTTCACTATTCATTCAGTCAACAGAAAGAAGCTTGCAATAATTTGGCAAAGCGCTTAAGCTTTACCTAGACCACACCTCTTGTAATATAATTTTCCATTGCATAATTTTGGGTCTATGTTAAAATAAGCAAAGCAGCATTTGCCAACAATTCTGATATTTCGCAATTGGTGTCAGCCAAAAACTGCAAGTCGGACTTTCTTCAAAAGTCACGTACACCAAAATTGAGTGAAAGTGAAAACTCACTAGTGAAAATATAAATTTAAGAAAAGCTTGCAACGAAGGTATTGTTAATACCTTTCGTTGCAATTTAAAAGATTGTAGTTTAGTCAGCCTCAAGTGGAGGTAGTAAAGTTAATAAAAGTGTTAAAATAATAAAAGTGTTCTTTTTTAATTTTAAAAGTAAAAAGTGTTCTTTAATTAATTAAATGATAACAAAAATTCAACACTAAAATTTACAACATTTTGCGCAGCCGGTACTTCGGTACCAACCTCTCAAGGACCGAGAGTGTAAAGAAGGACGAGAAGGAAAAGTAACCGAAATGGTAAGTGATTAACAATTTTAATTATTTGTTTTTTAATTTAAAAAAAGGGAGCTTTGAAAACTAGAGTTAATTATATTTTGGTTTTTTTTTTGTTACAGAGATAGGGAGAGTTTTTTAAAGTTATAAATAAAAATGTTTAACATTCTAAATAATAAAAAAAAAATATAAAATCAAATATATAAAAGAAATTACACACTGCGAATCCGAACTCCGGATCCTCTAGTGTATAATAAAATAATTCATACTATCAGTATGCAAATTATAATTTTCATTAAATATAAAACGATAACACTATAAAATCAAACCAATATTTATTTCCAAAACGTATCAGTTTTTCGCAGCATGGATGGCTGTTGATAAAGAGAATTAATTTTTATATCAAATTAAATGAAATAAAATAAAAAGAAAATTAACATTTAGAAATATTCAATATTTTAAAATTTTATAATATTCTAAATAATAATTTTACACTTGACATTTCTCTTAAACGACTTCTGTACTATGAAAATAATTACATAGTAACAGCGATTACATAAATTTTAATTTAATCATATTTTTATTAAAAAATCGAAATTTTACAAATTGTCTGAAAAGAAAAAGGACAATTTAATAATTGAAATAACACTGAGATTCCAAACTACGGACCCTCCAGTGTATCACAAATAAAAACTAAATGATTTGATTACATTTTAAAGCGTGTGAACACAGCACTGATTGCTGTTATGATTTTAAAAATAACAAAAAATTTATATTAAAAAATCATTGTATGTTAATTTTTTATTTACAATCTTGAGTAACCGAATATAACTTTTTATTTATTTTTTATTTGGAAAAATAAAATTATTTTTATTTTTCCAATGTTATAGAAAACAGATTTGAAAAAAAAATATATATAGTTATACTTCATGAATGCCAAAATTGATTTCGTTGTTGTTTGGGTAACATTTTTGTTTCATTGAAATTTTCAATTACAACTAAATGAAATTTATTTTTTTAAATTAAAAGATAAAGATAACTTTTTAAATTGATTGAAAATATTTAATAGCAGATGCTAATGAATTAAATGCGTATATTCAAAAGCAATCTAGCGAATTGGACAGATTTGTTGAAAAATTATGGCCGCAATTTGTACCAACAATACTAAATAAAGATAGTACAGCATTATTAAAATTCTGCATTTATCTAAATTAGAGGAGGCAGATAAAATAGTAGAAGAATTACTAAATTTCCAGAATTTAAAAATTAAATCTGTTTTAGCAGAAAATGTTGAATTAGAAAGATTAGTTGACGGGTTGAGAAAACGTTTAAACGATTATTGTTTAAAACGTACAGCAGAGTTAGAAGAAACAGCTAAAATAGAAGAGGAAAAAATAAAATTAAGAAATTTATTGAAAGAAAAGAATATTTCTGAGGAATCAATAAATAATTCTGTCAGACGCCAGGCAAGAGAGGAGTATGCGACGTTGGAGGAAGCGAACAACAAAATGCAGGAGTTGAACTCGCGTATTAGATATTTGAACGAGGAGGTTAAGACAGCGCACGAGACATTCTTATACCACAAGGATACCATAGAAAGTGACGACATCACAACTCAGGGCAACATGGGATTAGGCGAAGTCGCGAAATTCGTTAAAAATGCGGTGCCAGATTTTGCAGATGCAGACTCATCATCGCTGAGGACGGATCTTCACTGTTTTATTGAAGGATGTGAAGTGGTGAGGGCAGAACTGAAGCCTGAACAAATGAAGGAGTTTATTAAAGGCGTTAGGGTTCGTCTACAGGGAAATGCTTTTGACTTAGTAAGTTCAAAGTAGTTTGATACAATAGATGATTTATACTATATGTTAAGGAATACGTACTTGGAATGTAGGTCAGTAGATTCCATTCAATATGAAAGTATTAGATTTTTCTCGAGGCGTTTGGTAAACCTGCAGTCTGCAGCATTAAGCACGATTATATGTAAATATAATGTTACGAAAGACGACGTGTTCGTTAATGAATTGAATAATTTAGTTGCACTTTGCGGGATTACACTTTGCGAATGCTCATGTTGAGCAGCAAGCAAACTACACTGGAGAAATTGGTGGAAGAGGCATTGGACCATGCGACGATATAAAGGGAGTCAGCAGAGTTAACGGGCATAGACAAGTTTGGAGTCCATTTCAATGAGCCCTCATCGGCCTTCATGCCAAATAATCGTAATGCATCAGGTGGCCAAGGCAATGGAAAAAAGGAGACGGAAGAGAAAACACAAAAAGAAGGTATGAAGCAGCCTACACCTACATGTTCTTTTTGCAAGAAGAAGGGACATCTGAGGGATGATTGTCATACACGGAGAAACTCTCCGTATTGCACTGACTGTCGTACTTATGGACATGAACATTGCGCAGATCGGTCGGGTCGGAATGTTTTTACAGGACGTACTGCTCCCCTGGGAAGTCAGCCACCCGTACCTCAGGTAAATGGTCAAGGTGGTATCCAGAACCAATGCGGGGGTGCTCCAGGATTGAGATGCGATTGGTGCCATAGTGGGGGACACGTCGAGGGGGATTGTCGTGTTAAACGCGATACACAAGTTTTTCAAAGAAATAATGGTAATGGGAATTTCGCAAACAGGCCCGCTTAATATTGCACTTGGTGCAGAAAGGACGGACAAGTTATTATGAATTGTTATGCCAAACGCAAATATGATGCATGGAACAATAATAGCAGTTCACAGGGAAACTACCAGGGGCCCAGTCAAGGCCACTAAACTGGGGACCCTTGCAAATAGTGTAAGGCCAGTAGTTGTAGAAGTTCCAAAGAGGACACTACAACAAAATAAAACAGCGAATATTATTAACGTAGAAAATGAAGAACAAAAACTAAAAATACATATTAATGAAGATAGAAATCTACCAACAAAAACATATAATGAACTAATTAATAATAATACACAACTTGACGCGAATAATGAACAGAATATAGGAATTAAGGAAATTAAAAATAAATAAATTACAAAGAAAGCAAATAACTTAAAGAAAGTAAAACCAATTGAATCGGAAGTTAAAAATATTAAAATCAAGAATAATAAAATCAAAAGTAAATCAAAAAAAATAAAGTTGTAATTAACTGCACTGAAAATTTGGGAATTGTAGATCAAACGTCTGGCAAGACTGTGGATACATTCCGTAAAGGGGCGAGTATAATTTGCAATGAAGTAATTTCAATATTTTTTTTTATTATTAGAGCTATGTGCGTTTTATCGTCAGAAATGTATAATAAATTCACGATTATTAAAATTAAATTGTCTTCAATTGCTAATAATTTTAAGAGTAAATTTATGTCGAGGAAAATGAAATTAGCTTCACAATTAGGCATGCATCGTAAAATATTTAACCGGCATGGAGAGTGTTTTAAGATATCCAATACGAGTGATGTGTTCATTGAAGTACCTTGCGAGGCAGCAAAAAATGGAAAACTTACTCTGTTTGTGGATTCTGGAGCTTAGGCCAGCCTGATTAAAGAAAATAGGATGGCACATAATTTTAATAAAAATATTCAGAAAGATCTGAGTGGTGCTTTTGTTGGACGCGTTAGAACCTTAGGCTCCACTAAGATTCAGCACACAAACATAGAAAACCTGAGTTTAACGCTACACGTTGTGTCACTTGCACAAGGGGTACCAGCAGATGGAATAGTCGGGCGTGACAATCTCTGGAACAGATCTATAATAAATGCGTTAAATGAAAAAATTACATTTTGATGATGAAATCACCTTGTTAAATTTCCATTAAAATCATTGCAAGACATAGAAAATATTAATTTTAATCAGCAAATTAGTGTACAGCCCAGAACGGCCATGGTTGTATCATTGCCGATATGAACAAGAATTACTATAGTTTTGTTGCACAAACAGGAAATTCAGCCAGGAGTATATTTGGGAGAGAGTTTAACAAACGTTAGAAGAAATAGAGTATATGCATCAATTTTAAATGCCACCGATAAGGAGGTAACCATTGATAGCAATTTCAAGCCACAATTTTCAAATTTTAAGAAATATAAAGAAGCAACAAAGGCGAGTTCTACAATAAATACAATAAACTCGGTTAATATAAAAAATAGAATTGATAGATTATTAGGGAATGTAAAGATCGATGAATCATTGAATAAAGAAGAAGTGGCATCTTTGCAAAATATTTGCTTGTCATATCATGACGTTTTTCATTTGGAAGGGGATGAATTAACTTTCACTCTGATATTAAAACATGAAATACCCACACAATGGAATCAGCCACCAATAAATCAGAAACAGTATAAACTTCCTCATATGCATAGAAATGAGATTAATAGACAAGTATCAAAGATGTTAGACGATGGAATTATTTCACCAAGCATGTCGCCTTGGAATTCCCCATTATTATTGGTACCTAAAAAGGGCGATAAAGATGGCAATAAGAAATGGAGAGTGGTTATAGATTTCCGAAAATTAAATGACGTCACCATCAAACAGGCCAGTTAGGTCATAGTCGGTATTTTTCAACACTAGATTTAGCCAGCGGTTACCATCAGGTCCTAGTTTAAGATAGTGACAAAGAAAAAACTGCTTTCTGCACCGGCCACTTTATGGAAATAATTTAGCAGAACACGATCATAGGCTATGCAAGGTTTTGCAAAAGCTGAGAGAACATAATTTGAAATTAAATACAGAGAAATGTCAGTTTTTGCGAATCGAGGTTATATATTTAGGACACAAATGTTCTGAGTTAGGTCCCCTACCAGACCCAGCCAAAGTAGAGTATGTAAAAAAATATTCCAGTTCCGAAAAATAGGAAGGAAGTTCAAGCATTTTTAGGCTTAATTAATTATTACAGAAAATTTATAGGAGGTATGGCGAAACTGTCACTACCAATAAACTGTTTTCTTAAAAAGGACGCTAAGTTCATATGGAATGACAATTGTCAGAATTCGTTTTTAAAACTTAAAGAGGCAATTATGTCACCACCCATACCACCGCATCCGGATTTTAATGAACCCTTTTTGCTCACGACAGACGCCAGCAACGAAGAAATTGGCGCGGTTCTTTCGCAAGGTGAAGTTGGAAGCGACAGATCAGCAGTCCCTAAAGGGTATAGCAAATTTAAAAGATCAGACATCACGTCTTGCGCGTTTCCGACACAAATTATCGGAATATGATTTCGAAATTCATTACAAACCGGGAAAAAGTAATTTAAACGCTGATGCGCTTAGCCGCATACCGAATAATACTGAAAAGGTAGTTGTAGTACAAACACGTTCAAAAACCATGAAAAGAGACAAGGAAGACGATAAGAAACAGTCAGAATGCGATCCTGACGATTCGATAACAAAGGAAAATGACAATGTAATAATTCTAACTTTAGGTTAGGTGGTCACCAAGGTGGCGTAAAAACATTTTTAAGAATTCGACAATAGTACCGATGGAAGGGTATGCAGAAGCAAATAAAGGATTATGTGAAAAATTGTTCAAAATTCCAGGTAAACAAGAGTTCAAGGCTGACGAAGATGCCAATGGTTCTAACTGAAACGCCAGTCAGACCCTTTGACAAAGTATACATGGACCTGGTGGATATTCTGCCTGAAACCATTTCAGGGAATAAATACATCTTAACGTTTCAGGACGATTTTTCTAAATTTATGTGCTGTGTGGCCATACCCGATGCGGAAGCCAACACCGTAGCAAAAGCATTCTTCAACGAAATAGTTACACGCCAAAATATACCCAAAGTATTGGTAACAGCCAATGGATCGAACTTCGTTTCCAAACTATTTTCGGATACATGTAAATTGTTAGGAACAAAAAATTACTTATAACACCCTACCATCCACAGGCTAATGGGTCATTGGAACGAAGTCATCGTCCACTAGCTGAATATTTACGTAGTATTGTTAAAGAGGATGGGTCAAACTGGGACCAATGGTTAAATTCTGCAATGCATGTTGATAATAACACGGTGCATACGTCGACGGGTCAGACACCATTCCGTACGTTGTACGGACTTCGTTGACTTCGACATTTATGTAACGCAGAAGACTACAATAAGGTACTAAAGTACCAAATACTGCGATCACACGAGATCGTCAGGCAAAATCAATGTAGGGCCAAGGAGGTGTCTATAAAACAATACGACAAGAACCTCAACCCTATACAATTCAAACCACACGACATGGTTTTAATGAAAAACCAACCTAGGAAGAATAAGTTCTCTCCAATTTTAAAGGGATCTTACGTGGTTGTAATGGAAAGTGGGCCTGTGACCACGACGATATTGATCAAAAACAAAGATAAGAAAATTCACAATAATTTGTTAAATGCATATCACAAATAGTGTATGCCGTTAAAACTAAAAATTTTATAATATTACCCTAGTTTAGAACCCATAAAAGTAACAATATAAAACCAATTAGCTATGCGTTGACGATTAAACTCGTAGATTGCAACGTTATGAAAATATTATGCAGCATTTAGAAAAAAAAATCTAACAATAAGCTCCACAGTAATCAGTAAAGACCTTAAATAATTCGTCATTTAGAGGAAGAAATAAATATAAATAGTTTGGGAAAACAGTAAGTAACAAACAAAAGAAAAAATATAATAATAAAAAATTAAAAAACATAGGACATATTAAAATCAATAATTTAGTAATGAAAAAATAAAAAATATATATAAAACTATTTTAGGAGAAGAACTTATAATTTTAAAGTTAGAAAAATTGTGAAAAAAAAAAATTAAGCAAAGGCAACAAATTGCCTTCATATAAAATTAAATGAAAATTCGTCATAAAATTGTCGTATTCAATGCAGATAACGCAAACCAACAATTGCATTACTGACTTATATTTAATAGCGCAAGCTAACAAACCTTGAAAATGGTCATTACACCCAAGTATTTCATGCTGAAGCACATATGCAATGTGTACGAATGTATGAATATCATACCTGAAGCGAGCGTTCAAAGCTGGCATATAAATGCAGATCTTGCAGTTTGTTTTGATATCATAAACAATGCATATAAATATCATATAATATAACTTATATAAGTACACGAAAATAAAATAGTAACATATTAAACATGTTTAAAAAATAAATCGCAACTCCAATTATATTTAATTACATGCAGAGAAATCATTGGTAATTTGTACATTAATATAATTCAATTTGAATAAGCTTAAATACAACAAATACATTTTAAACGAATTTGAAGAACTTACTTATAATAATTTAAATTACTAAAAGAAAAAGAAAAATATCAGTTAGTATTCAATTTAAAAAAAACCAGAGATATATAAATATTTAGTACAGTTAAAATTAAAAAAAGGGCACAGGAAAATATAATAGGAGAATAAATAAAATAAAAAAACAGGTATTAAATATTAAATTTATAACATATATAAAAAAAAACAAAGGATTTAAAATTAAAAAAATAGGGATTTATGCATTAAAAAAAGTTTTAATAATTGAATCGAACAAAAAGAGGAAACATATTAGTAAAATAAATAAAATGGAGAAAATATATAAATAGGTATTAAATATTTTTTTTTTTTTTTAAAAAGAATTTTTAAATTTTAAAGACAAAAAAGTGAAAAAAATATAATAAGAAGAGATGAAAAAAAAGAAATATATGAAAAAAAAAATAATAAACATGAAAAAAATGGGGAAATAAAATTTGAAAAAAAATGAGTGATACAATTTTTTATTAAAAAGAAAAAAAAGAGAAAAAAAAAGATAATAATATTAACTATTCAATTTTTAAAGAAAAAAAAGAGAAAAAAATATATATATGAAAAAAAAAAATAAAATGTTTATTAAAGAGCAGAAAAAAAATAAGAAAATAAGAAGAGAAGAAAAAAATATATATATATATAAAAAAAAAGATAAGAGAAAAAAATATATAAACAACAGATATTAACTATTATTTTTTATAATGAAGAAAAAAAAAGAGAAAAAAAATGAAAAAAAAGGAAATTAAAATTAAAGAAAACAGGAAAATAAAAAAAAAACAGGGGTAAAATTTAATTTTATCTAACATTTTATTTTATATTAAACTTTCAAAATAAATATACAAATTTGTATTGGAAATTAAATAATTTTTAAAACTAAATTTAATCAGATTAAAAAAAGACAAGAATTTATATATATATATATATATATATATATATATATATATATATATATATATATATATATATATATATATATATATATATATATATAAAGATAAGAGAAAAATATATAAATAACAGGTATTAACTATTATTTTTTTTAATGAAGAAAAAAATATAAAAAAAGAGAATTAAAATTAAGGAAAAAAGGAAAATAAAAAAATCAGGGGTAAAATGTAATTTTATCTAACATTTTATTTTATATTAAACTTTCAAAAGAGATATACAAATTTGTATTGGAAATTAAATAAATTTTTAAAACTAAATTTAATCAGATTAAAAAAAAATATATATATAATAAATTCAACAATTTTTGAGAAAATTTAAAATAATAAATATATGTATATACAATATACTTAATGTAATATATTCTATGTACACATATATTTATACATTTTTTTTTATATGAAATAAAAAAAAACAGTTGGGAAGGTTAGATCACATGGAAAATTTTAAAGTAGGTGTTGTTATGATAGTTAGGATTATCAAAATTATAGTCGGTCTTAGCTGACTATAAATACCCTACACATATGTGTGGTTACCATTCAAATTGGTATATAGGTCACCAGGGTATACGAATCCTGAAAATAACTACAAACTTTCCATCGCTGGAGAATTTCCATTCATTTGATACCCATATTTACAAATGGGTAGGTGTTCCCAATTTCGATTTTTTTTTTTTTTTGGTAACCACAACTCGTTTCGCAGGAAAACATTATTGTCATGTATTCCAGCATGATGTCAATATATATTTGACCAAAAAAGTTTACCTAAGCACGTATACAGTAAAATTGATCTGTAGATGTAAATTTTATATGAGGTATTTGAACATAAATGGTCGGTTCTCAGGTCACAATAGACCGATCATGCCAATTTTCTTGTTCAGACAGCTTAGATATATAAGTAATCTAAATCTAAAGTTTAATTGCTCTAGCTCTTCTTCTTCAATTTAAAAAAAACCAGAGATATATAAATATTTAGTACAGTTAAAATTAAAAAAAAAGGGCACAGGAAAATATAATAGGAGAATAAATAAAATAAAAAAACAGGTATTAAATATTAAATTTATAACATATATAAAAAAAAACAAAAAATTTAAAATTAAAAAAATAGGGATTTATGCATTAAAAAAAGTTTTAATAATTGAATCGAACAAAAAGAGGAAACATATTAGTAAAATAAATAAAATGGAGAAAATTTATAAATAGGTATTACATTTTTTTTTTTTTTTAAAAGAATTTTTAAATTAAAAAAAAAAAAAAGTGAAAAAAATATAATAAGAAGAGATGAAAAAAAAAGAAATATATGAAAAAAAAAATAATAAACATGAAAAAAATGGGGAAATAAAATTTAAAAAAAAAATGAGTGATACAATTTTTTATTAAAAAGAAAAAAAAGAGAAAAAAAGATAATAATATTAACTATTCAATTTTTAAAGAAAAAAAAGAGAAAAAAATTATTTATGAAAAAAAAAAAATAAAATGTTTATTAAAGAGAAGAAAAAAAAATAAGAAAATAAGAAGAGTAGAAAAAAATATATATATATAAAAAAAAGATAAGAGAAAAAAATATATAAACAACAGATATTAACTATTATTTTTTATAATGAAGAAAAAAAAAGAGAAAAAAAAGGAAATTAAAATTAAAGAAAAAAGGAAAATAAAAAAAAATCAGGGGTAAAATTTAATTTTATCTAGCATTTTATTTTATATTAAACTTTCAAAAGAAATATACAAATTTGTATTGGAAATTAAATAATTTTTAAAACTAAATTTAATCAGATTAAAAAAAAGAGAAGAATATATATATATATATATATATATATATATATATATATATAAAAAAAAGATAAGAGAAAAATATATAAATAACAGGTATTAACTATTATTTTTTTTAATGAAGAAAAAAAAAAAATATAAAAAAGGGAATTAAAATTAAAGAAAAAAGGAAAATAAAAAAATCAGGGGTAAAATGTAATTTTATCTAACATTTTATTTTATATTAAACTTTCAAAAGAGATATACAAATTTGTATTGGAAATTAAATAAATTTTTAAAACTAAATTTAATCAGATTAAAAAAAAATATATATATAATAAATTCAACAATTTTTGAGAAAATTTAAAATAATAAATATATGTATATACAATATACTTAATGTAATATATTCTATGTACACATATATTTATACATTTTTTTTTATATGAAATAAAAAAAAACAGTTGGGAAGGTTAGATCACATGGAAAATTTTAAAGTAGGTGTTGTTATGATAGTTAGGATTATCAAAATTATAGTCGGTCTTAGCTGACTATAAATACCCTACACATATGTGTGGTTACCATTCAAATTGGTATATAGGTCACCAGGGTATACGAATCCTGAAAATAACTACAAACTTTCCATCGCTGAAGAATTTCCATTCATTTGATACCCATATTTACAAATGTGTAGGTGTACCCAATTTCGAATTTTTTTTTTTTGGTAACCACAACTCGTTTCGCAGGAAAACATTATTGTCATGTATTTCAGCATGATGTCAATATATATTTGACCAAAAAAGTTTACCTAAGCACGTATACAGTAAAATTGATCTGTAGATGTAAATCTTATATGAGGTATTTGAACATAAGTGGTCGGTTCTCAGGTCACAATAGACCGATCATGTTCAGACAGCTTAGATATATAAGTAATCTAAATCTAAAGTTTAATTGCTCTAGCTCTTCTACTTCTTCCGTAATCGTGATTTCAACAGACAGACAGACGGTTATCGCTAAATCGACTCAGGAGGTCATGCTTGATCAATATATATACTTTTCCATACCGGAGATGCTTTCTTCAGTGTGTTACAAACGGCGTACCAAACTGAATATACCCTTTCACTCTTAGTGTAGGATATACAATTTATATGAAATTTTTTTTTTTTTAATTTTACGCATTGAAGGGGGATTGAGTCCGCTGCATTAAGTCTCTCCGCATATAAGACGACGATCTTAGCCATTGGTCTAAGGACATAATACACTAAAATTACATTAAAGCTAGTGCTACACTAAATAACTGTGTTTCAAATAAGTTAAACACTTACAAACAACATTTAATTTCAATGTTATTGCATACATAAACAACTATATATTACATGACACTAAGTTTAGATGAACTAATACCACACTAAATAGTAATAGTTCAATTAATGTACCATACTTTAATTCAAGTAATTTACTTAAAATCAATCTTTTTCTTGTGACGAATGTACATAAACCAATATATAATTTACCAAATTATATTAAGTTTACATAAGTTAGTACCACACCACACATTTGGAATAGTTTAAAATCAAAATTAAATGATTTGTTTGTAAAATATTCAGGTAAATTTAAAATATCCCAGTGCACAAAAATTGTTATTTAGAGTGACCAACAGCGCTGGATACTGACTCAGAAGATGCATAGATGATCGTTGGGGTCTTAGGACTTTAAGGGGGACATGTGGAAGGAGCTCTTGGTGTTATCAACAAGAAGGAGTAATGAAGCAGAGGCCCAGCAGAATAAAAGAAAAGCGAAGAAACGAAGCAGAGTGGCAGCATATTTGAAAACGAGGCAGGAGACACTTAACGCAAACTTGTTGTTATACCAAATACAAGTAGGTTGCAATGCAAAGATGCAAAATGGACCTTGAAAATTGTCACAATTGCTAGATACTAGATGTAAAATGGATCTTGAAAAATATAATAAAAAAGAAAAGGAGAAATCGCATTATTATGTCTTCAATCATACATAAAGAAGAAACGATGCAATATCGAACCAAGAGGTTTTCTTATATCAACAATTCGGAAATCTAAAATATCCTACATAACGCTACATGAGCACCAAGATGATTCAAAAATTTGTTTGACAAGAACTCTCCTGAACGATTTAGAATCCAGAGTATGACCATGACGATGTCCACTGGAGATAGTACCGTTTGCAAATTCCACAAGAGCCATCGAAGCCCAACAGACCCAACGCAAAACATATAACGAACCATTGAAGATGAACAAGGCAAGTCCGTCCCATCACACAGAAGAACAAGTGGAGAAATCTGGTCCAACAGTAGGGCATATAAAAGTCACTCATATATTTTTTTTACACCTCTCCAAACCATATAATATACACAAAGATTCAATACACATACAAAACACATATAAATAAAATAATTTGCACACATTCAAATATTCAAAAATATTTTAATAGATAACTTGAGAAAAAATAAACATATTATAATTGTTAAAATAACATATTATCATTATTTTAAAATATACATATAATTGTTATTATTCTTAATTTTAATTCCAAGAAAACATCATTTCTATAAATTCAAAAATATACTTAAGATATCTAGTAAAAATTATTATTATTCTTAATATTAGTAATAATTTTTTTTTCTATAAGGGGGGAGAAATGTTGTGAATTAGCTCACACATTTTTTTTGTGGTTCTGCACTATTCATTCAGTTTTGGATGTTGCTGTACACATCTTGAGCGCATCATGTTTTTCACATCATGTTGAACTCATGTTGTACAGCAACATGTACATAGCATTGTCCCAACGCTTCACGTTGGCAACAATGATAATAATTTGGCAAAGCGGTAAAGCAATGCTTAGATCACACCTCTTTCAAGTTAGCTTGCACAGTTAACAGAAAGAAGCTTGCAATAATTTGGCAAAGCGCTTAAGATTTACTTAGACCACACCTCCTGTAATATAATTTTCCATTGCATAATTTTGGGTCGATGTTAAAATAAGCAAAGCAGCGTTTGCCAACAATTCTGATATTTCGCAATTGGTGTCAGCCAAAAACTGCAAGTCGGACTTTCTTCAAAAGTCACGTACACCAAAATTGAGTGAAAGTGAAAACTCACTAGAACATAGTGAAAATAGAATTTAAGAAAAGCTTGCAACGAAGGTATTGTTAATACCTTTCGTTGCAATTTAAAAGATTGTAGTTTAGTCAGCCTCAAGTGGAGGTAGTAAAGTTATTAAAAGTGATAAAATAATAAAAGTGTTCTTTTTTAACTCTAAAAGTAAAAAGTGCTCTTTAATTAATTAAATGAAAAATTCAACACTAAAACTTTACAACAGCAACGGTACCAATTTCGTTAGCGCATCCGTAATGTTGAAGAGAGATCGACAGTAATTCATGAAAGCGCTACAGAACGCCAGCGGCAAGCGTGGTGATTCAAGAAGCAGCTGGAAGAAAGTCCGGCAAGGCAGAAATAGGAGTGGCGGAAACAAGCATTGTACCATCAACAACACCATCAAGCGCAAGAATAACAAGACGCACACTCGACACAACTCCTCCAATCATCATGTCGCTCCAACAAGACGATTCTCAAGACCCTCGCAAGTCACTCACCATGTGGGTTGTGGAATTTGCCGTCAGGACCATCGGCTGGCGACGTGCTTTAGGTTCTGCGGGAAGAATCTAGATGAAAAATACGAAGTAGTGATGAGGTATCACTACTACGTGAATTGCTTGGCCCGGTCACACCTCATTGATCGGAGATAAGTATGTCATCTGTCAGGCGAAACACGACTCAAGCCTGCACGGACACTCCCGACTACGCAAAACTGAGCGGGAGCAGAGCAATTCACGCAGCTCTCAATTGCAGGCAAGGAGTGCGCTGCAGTCGACAAGCAGTCGTTTTCGTTCGGCTAGAACATTGTTCTAGCAAGATCTTTATACCAAAGAAATCACCAACTACAAACAATACAATATCAAGAAACCACAGAAGTTAACGTTGGAAAGCACAACAGGAATATAACGATCAACGCTGGACTCCACTCAGGACTTATTTAATATCACACAACAATTACGCCAAACCGACACTGTAACCAAAACGTTATTGAACTGGTATACCAGATTATCCCATTCATCAATAAAAAATCAATTTGTTTGTTTTAAACTCATTTTCTGTATTCTGGCACTTGTATAAACTACCCGAGTGGAAATTTAGTTCAGGATGCGGTCATTGTCTGATCAGGTAGCCTGATTTCAAGTCAGGCAAAATCAGTGTTTGATTCAAAAAGAGACGGTAATCGAAGTTTATATCCTGATCAGGTTGCCTGATGATGAATTCGATGTATATTTAAGATCTTCTAAACCTTCTTTCAAACACAAAATAGTTTTGTCAACAAAGTTGTCTTAATCATTTTTTCGAAAGACAAAGTTTTGAGTCTATCAGCGCTACCAATAATCAAAAAATAATGTACAGCATTAACAACTAGTCGACTTTTTGAGAATTTGAAATTATTTTTCATTTTAGTTTAACATTTATTTATTAGATTATTTTATCAGAATAATTTGATACCCAATTTTATTATAAAAGGTCCTGTTATGTTAATACGATATCCAATCAGTGTGTTTTCATAAGTGTCGCATAAGGTTTCATTATGAGTAAGTATGCTTTAGATCAGGATTTTTTATAAAGGATGGATTAGGTTGACTTACTGGGATTTGAAATTAGCATTGCCCTAGACGACTCTGATGAGGAACATATCAGGTGGCCCTTGGTTGGGATGCCTTATCGTATTCTGAGCAGGGACGGATGCGAAATAAGGCTTACCTTAACCAATTTCCACTCGGTTATTTTGATTTTTTTAAAAGTCAAAAAGCATGAAATTTAAATTAAATTGACTTTATTTTTACGTCATTACTTCATTGTTTTCTTTCGGAATACAAATACAGGCTCAACATTAACTTAATTTTGTCGCATAAAGAGTTACCGATTGACAAAGTCATATAGGATAGATATATTGCAAAATTTTTATAATATTTTTTTTTGTATATTAACTTAAAATATCATTACTACAACTGGCGCCTAACGTAAATTATTCAAATTTTTAAAATTTTAGTAAAATTTTACGTCATAAAAATATTAAATCGCGCTGCGAAAAACAAATAGCCATCGATTGATTCCCTGCTGATCGTCGCTTAGTTTGTAGCACAGAAAATTGTGTATATGCGCTGCACTGTCTTGCATTGCCGCTACCAGCTCATCATTGTTGTTGTTGTTGCTTAGTTCAAAGCCGCATATTTTATTTGCATTGCAAAACCCTACTTAGCTTTTTTGAGAACATCAGATCAGACTGTTGTTGTTGCGTCAACTAGATCTGCGTTTGGAGACTTTGCTGCATTTTATTTTCTCTCATCGAGAACTTACTCTTACCGGGAAGTCCCTCTCACCGAGAACTTCCTCTCAGTGAGACTAATTCTTACTGAGAACAAAAAACGAGATAGTTCTAATCTGTTGTTGTTTTTGCTGATTTGAGCTTAGAGAATTCTCTGTGTTTGAACTTAGCTGCGTTTGTTTCTCTCACTGAGAATTTTTAATCTGTTGAATTTCTGCGTTGAAGCTGCATTTGGCCGTACTCACTGATTATTTGTTGCACTTGCCGTATAGATTAGATTAACGCATAGCTAATCGGTGGCATTGATAGGGTTACCATCAGTTGCAAATAAAATGCCACGTATGTCTAATAATTCCCAAGCTACAGTCGATCAAACAGCTGAACAAAGCCCTGCCGTTCCAACAGTAAACAAACCAATCCAACTACAGCTAAGGTTACAACAAGCGCTTGTAGTGCACGTTTTCATGGTGGTAGAAGTAACACTAAGGTTGAAGATTTTATTGGCACTATACTTGTTTACAAAGAAACCGAGGCCATATTTCTCAAATTAATCTGCAAATACGGAATAAAATACAAATAAAAAAAATGGAATCATTTCAGGATTTGTCATGTAGAGCTCGTGATATTGAAATGTCCTTAAATGAAAATAAAATTTAGGAAAAACCGAGGCAAATAGAGTTTCATGACAAAACAAATATTCGTTCCACATATTGCCGAAAAAAAATCATACATCATACAAAATTCCCATTAGCCTAGCTAATATTGAGAAAAATTCACAACAATTTCAATCTAACCCAATAGAAAATTTCATGTTATGTTTTAGGAAAATAATAATATTTATTATGGTGAAAAAAGCTCAAATAGTTCAACAACATTAACAAATGACTACTCTCCTCGGAGAATTGATAAAATATTTGTAAATTCGTTACCAATTAACTACAAAACTCCAAACTAATGTAATTTTTTTCCTCCCTTAATAAATAAAAAAGCAAATGAAGCAGAAGACAATGCTCTTTCTCTTGAGCTCGATTCTATCGATGAAGCCCCTCGCCTTAACAAATTAGAGAGAGAAGCATTAAACACATTACTTTTGAATCGGATTCAAATTTTTGAAAATATTGCCGTACCAATTCAAAATATTTTTCACACGATAAATACAGGCGATCATGAACCACTACACTATACAGAATATCACCTGCAATGAAGCAGAGGCTTGAATTAGAATTAAAGGATATGCCAAAACAACGAATTATAAAGCTTGGGCATTTTCAGTGGTTTAATTTCCCAAGAAAAATAATGGAATACGGGTGTGTGTCGATTATCGTCGGCTTAATGCGATAACGGTTACTGATACGTATCCCTTTGCAAGGATAGATGATCTTCTACATGACGCAAAGACTACACCTTTTATGTATACGTTAGACTTGAAACCAGGGTATTGGCAGATACAGACTTAAGACAGACTTAAAACAGCATCTACAACATATATACCTTTTGGTATATATGTTTTTAATCGAATGTCATTCAAACTAAAGAATGCACCTGCAACCTTTCAGAGGATAATTGATAAGTTTCATAATGGTTTTCCAAATATATTAATATTGGCTTACTTGGATGGCATAATTGTGTGTTCGAAGGATTTCTATTCACATATAACAGAATTAAAATTATCATTATCAAGATTAAAAGGATTTGACTTTCATTTAAATAGGGAAAAACCGGAAGTCAAATATTTGGGCCATATTCTGACCATTAAAAGCCTTAAAATAGACCCCGAGAAAACAGATGCTGTCTTAAAACGACTTGAAGCAGTTGATGTCCCTTTTACAAACATGCTCATGGTTTCGTCGATTTATAGTCAATTTCGCAGAAGCTTCAAAACCACTTTCAAATTTAACCAGAAAAAATGTTACCTGGAGATAGTCAACACAGGAACAGTCGTCTTTCGATCATTTGAAACAATTGTTAGCATCGCCACCAATTTTACAACAAGTCAAAGATAATCAACAATTTTATTTGAGAACTGATGCCAACAACTACGCGCTCGGAGCTGTTTTGATGCAGGAGGAGAAAGAGAATGAACATCCTATCGATACGTTAGTCGTCTGTTAATTGCCGCTGAACGTGACTATTCAACCACTGAACGCGAAGCACTAGCCGTTGTCTGGGCAGTACAAAAATTTCGCGGGTATATATCGAATAATCTGAAATTTCCATTTTGACCTACCATCAACCGTTAAAAAGGTTTTTTTAGTCTTAAATCGCCGACGGGTCGCTTAGCAAGATGGTCATATTACTACAAGTGTACAATTTACAATTTTTGTATACACCACACTAAGAAAACAAGATGTTTATGATAGTCTTGCTGCAACTATCCTTTTAAATTTACGCTTTGTAGCAAATATTCAAACATCCCATGAGTTTCAATAAAGTTGCAGCAAAATATTAATATTTTTTAAATATGACATATATACAGATAGTTACGAGATGTTTACCACAACAGCAATGAAAATTGAGATATTTACAGTTGACTGATAGCAAACATCCTGAGTTTTTAGTCATTTGCAGCAAAACTTTTTAGGTATTTTGACATTTGACTATCATAAAAAAGGAAAATGACGAACTTTTTCATTTCGCTCGATTTATCCACAACAATTAAGTAAATCAAATTGTGTAAAAAAGTGCCAACTCAAATATTACATTTTAGTGGTAAAAGTAAAAATAAAATATCCTGTGATTTAAATTATCAACACGTGATGTAAAATATTTCTTTTCAGAGTTTACTTTGATGAAACATCGTCGGTCGGACTTGGTTCTTCTGCGATGAAATCTCAAGTCGTTGTACAATTTTACCTTCGAAGGATTTATAAAGACGATGAGGATGTATAACCAGGATACTGTTTTAATTCTAGAATAAATAAAAATACATTTAATTCATTTTCTTTCAATTCAATAAAAATTACTCCGCGAATTCTTTTCCAAATATTCAGCAACTATCTTCCTATTTGTAAGATGTTTAATTAATGGTTGCTATACATAATCGTAAATTTGAAAGATTGTTGCTATTTATCGTATTTGTCGGATGTTTGAGAGATGCTTGTCTCAAATAATTTGTAAATAACTTGATATTTAGAGCTGTGATATTTCTGGTAATCATATTTGTTTTGTTAGTGCGGGAAAGCAGAATGTTGTAGCTGACACTCTCTCCCACACACCTTGCCAAGAATCAGATAATGATATAGTAAATGACGATTATAAATATTCATGTATTGCAATAGATTTTCCTCGCAAGGGTGGAGAATAATTTAGAATTGCACAACTAGAAGATGTAGATATTAAAAAAATCATTGAATCATTTGAAAACAATGATGAAAATATATACCGATACACATGTCGTGGATATATGTTAATAGATGCCGTTTTATATCGTTATTGTTCTGATGAAGACTCAGAAAATGAAAAATATTATGCAACTACCACGATGATCCCACCGCAGGCCACTATGGCATAGATCAAACAATAAACCGAATAACAACCGAATAAGGTTTGCTATGAACACAGCTAAATGCACAGTAGCACAGGATACACAGCATCATATTTGACGTTTGGCAAAGAATTGAGAACCCCGCTGGAAGAGGGAAAATTTTATTCCACAAATTACACCACATATGCTACGACTCTCAGATAGTTTAAAAGTCGCTCAAGAAACTGAAGAACATCTTCAGGATAAAAATTAGAAGTACGTAGCCCATAAACGAAGATCACAAAATAATAAATGTTGGAGATCGCGTGATGGTAACAACACATCTATTAAGCAAAGCTAACTAAGGTTTTACATCAAAATTTGCACCACGTCGATATGGGCCATACGTGGTCATTGGCAAGAAAGGATCGTCATGTTATGTCATAGCGGCTGAGAACAAACTAGATACGCCACTAGCAACTAAACATCTGCATGAATATGCTAGAAACGCGTTTCAAGCCATTCCCTTGTTTTTCGAATACTTACTGTCTAGTACTTACAGCTTAAAAAACTAATATATGCATGCTTTGATCATTTTTACAAATGAGTTCAAACAAGAGAGAGTCAAAACATTACTGCAGTTTAGTCACAAAAGTGCTTGAACTGCACTACTCGCTATAGTAAGGCACACCGAGTGCAGCGAATATTCAACTAAGTAAACGAATGCAGCGAGTATACAAGTATTACAACGATTGCTGCGAGCATGAAAAAGATAGTTTTAAATGTTTAATACCAAGTATTATTAAATCAAAAGACAAATTTAATATTAACTAATTGTTATAAATGTATATAATTTATATCATTAATAAAAATCAGAGATTTACATTTTTAAAAAATTTAAAAGTGTTTGGTTGAGAGTTATACGAAAACCTTTTTTTAAAGGTCTTTGGTTAATAGTTGTTAGTAGACAGAAAATTCAACTGGTCTCATTTATATGGAATTTTGTTGGAATATGGTGATTTCGACTATTGCGTTGTTTTGTCTTCCAAACATTTTTTTAACAATTTTATTTTCCAAATTTCTCGAACATAGTTGTATACAAGAATTACAACGAGTGCTGCGAGCATGCAAAAGGTAGTTTTAAATGTTTAATACCAAGTATTATTAAATCAAAAGACAAATTTAATATTAACTAATTGTTATAAATGTATATAATTTATATCATTAATAAAAATCAGAGATCAGAAATATCTTTTAATCTTTATTTCTATTTGGATTTTCACTGAGAGATATTATATTTTTAAAAAATTTAAAAGGGTTTGGTTGAGAGTTATACGAAAACCTTTTTTTTAAAGGTCTTTGGTTAATAGTTGTTAGTAGACAGAAAATTCAACTGGTCTCATTTATATGGAATTTTGTTGGAATATGGTGATTTCGACCATTGCGTTGTTTTTGTCTTCCAAAAATTTTTAACAATTTTTTTTTCCAAATTTCTCGAAAATAGTTGTTTCAGTCGAATATTTTTATTTGTAAAATGGTGATTTTTGACCATTTTTTTTAACCACATTTTTTTCTAAATTTTTCGAAAATTGTTGTTTTTGCGAAATAAAATGTTTTGATCAAATGTGTTGTTTTCGAATATTTAGAGTCATATGAAAAGAGTATTGTGTATCAACGCTCTCAACTTCTCAAAAATTACTAATGAGAGATATATTTTGAAAACCTTTATATCTCTCGCTGTTCAACCGCAACCGAAAATTTTTAAAAATACAGTTTGCTCTCAGACTTTATTTTAATTTTTGGTTTTTACTGATTTATTTAATAAATGTCATTTAGTGAGAGTTATTGAGAAACCTATTATCTCTTACCTTTCTTTACATATATTGTTATAAAAGTATTCAATTTGTTTAGAAAACAAAAAATTAAATAAATTGTTGTTGGTTTTTCTACCTAAAATAGAGTTATTGCAAAAATATTGTTTTTGCGGGCTCAAGGTCTTGTCAGATACAAAGTGCTATGTACTGGGGAGTGAAGCAAACAACAATTGAGAAAAACAAAAAGTTGTTGGCTGACCGTACAGCTGTTTCGGAAGCTGCCAAGCATCCTCATCAGCGGTCTTCTGCACAACTTCTGCATAGCAAGGCCTATAAGATCATTTTGTGCAATGAACTAAATGTGAATTTAGTACAAGCACAAAACAACCAGGCAAAACATGCAAAAATTGCACCAACTTTATGCTTGTCAATTGTTGTTGTCGCATTGCAGCAAGCATCATATAGACTGTAGTGTCACTACAGAATCAAATACGACCACTGCACGCTTATTAAAAATTAAAATCTCACGATTTTATTATATTTTTATGCGCTGTGCCCTGCGAATGTATAAATAATTGTTTGTTTTTCGACCTAAAATAGAGGTATTGCAAAAATATTGTTTTTTGCGGGCTCACGGTCTTGCCAGATACAAAGTGCTATGTACTGGGGAGTGAGTGAATCTAGTAAAAACTTCCAATTTTGAATGATTTACAGCCAGATATTGTATCTCGATGTGACTGAGTGCTCTCACATCGTCTGAAAAGTTGTATTTCATATCTTCACACATTCCGCCCGTCAAGCCCTTACGTTGATTTTGATGGATCTCACGTTCTACGACTCTCGAAAACATGTCTTGTTACCAACAAACAAATTTCAGATGAAAAACATACAAATTTATTTAAAACTTACGAATTTTTTAATCTGGCAATACTTATTACAGCAACAGAACGAGACTTGATTCGAGAATCGAATATCGATTCGGTAAATAAAAAACATCTGTTCTGAAAAAGTTGGCAAAATTGTGTTTGTGTGTATTTCATCCTTTTTGCAAATTTGTTCTAATTTGCTTTGTAAATGAAGTTTTTGAATGAAAAGAAATGTGTAGTGTTTTAAAAAATTATTCAAGATTGTTCTGTATCCTTTTTAGGTGCAATTAGTGCCTTGTTTCGTGAAAATTTTAGTGAACGGAGCCAAAAAAGCGGCCGTCTAATTTGACACAACATTCGTGCGGTTTAGTTTTATGAAATACAAATTATTTTCGTACGTCAGCGCAAACCGGGTGACGTCAGATGTTTTGCGCTTTACAAAATTCAAAAATCCAGTCACATGGGCGTGCGTGACTATTTGTGACAATTATCGAGATACAATATCTGGCTGTTAAACACAAAATTATATGAAAACAACAAAAATTAATGAGACTTGATTTACGAAAATAAAATAATTTGATTAACCACGAAAATTAACCATGAAAAAACAAAATTTAACAACAATAAACGAAATGAAAAAAAATATTCACTACTTCACTCGGTGTACTCGCTGCATTTTATAAAGATTCATTGTTTTAGTTTTGATCTTAGAAACAAAACCAGTTTTCTACAACTTCAAGCACTGCATTGTTTTGTTTTGAAGCAAACGAATGTTGTGCAGTATTCGTTTTCTCTTTTGAGTTCATTCTATTATACTCTCTTTCAATTACATGAGTCGATCATGCAGTGTTCAATGAAGTACTGTGCACTACTGTATGTGATGAAACGAATGCATTCATGCAGATGTTTACTAGCAACTCATCACGTTACCGATTTAACTTTATATAAAGGAGCTGCAGAAACACCAGTTAACTCAATAAGAACCCGTTGTCATTCAACCAGATAAAAAATACTGCAGCATCCAACAACTCTGCAGCAACCAACAACAATGCAGCAACTTACAATGCTGCAACAAGCAACACCAGGGGAACAAACCCCTAAGACGATCATCAAGGCTAAAACGAAGCTGAATTCTAGTCCTGTTGCGCCATCGGGACAATTTCAGCAACAGAGGGGGAGATTGTAGCGGATACTTTTTTTAATCATTGTATATATTTTATATTAGCAATTTTTCAAACTATTAAATTTAATTTACATTATAATTTGTTTGCCACTACTGTTTACAAAATATATTGTTACTTGTTATCAATTGATTAACTATAACTAACTTCACACAAACGTATTGTATTTGTAATATTATTGCAGTTTTATAAATGTGACTCTTCTGTAATTTTAAAGACCGAGCAATGTTCACTACGCATGCAGATCTCGGCGAATAAAGTGATCTAAAATTAGACCGCTTGTTTTGTTCCTTTTTAAAACAAATAATTAAAACTAAGATACTATAAGACCTTCGAGGCTCTCGTAGCTAGTTGCTGAGGACAAATTAAGACGCTAATGCTGTCTGGTTTCGCCCAGCATAACTTAAAATATCACTACTACAAAAACAAATACAATTTGGTTACGTTTAGTACAATTTTGTACAATAAATTACAATATTGATATTTTCAAATATCATACCTGATATCAGGCAATTATCAATTATGTTTACATAAAATTCCGAAACATACATGTTAATGCCTGCACTTGCCTTGCGCGCACATTTGCTAAAATAGCAAACATTCAGGAACAATTAAATTCTACACTGCACTATTAAATTATATATTATACTTTGTTACTATTTGAACTCTTTGTAACATAATTTGTAAATTAATATAATTTACAAATGACAAAATTATTACCGATTAGAACACGTTTTCTCAACGAATAACAAAAATCACCAACAACAAAAGATACGGTGCCGGTCAACGAGTGTCAACTTTGTACACAAGAAGAGTGGGACAAGAATTCTTTTATTTACATTTGAATTAATTTTTTTGTTTGTTTTCATACATCAGTACCCAGTATGCCATTCGTTTCGAAATCGTTACGAGATCAATGCGAAATAAAGGAGAAATCATACGATATCGGAAACTTTCTCATACCGATATCGAGCGTCAAATTGGATCTACATGGTATGTAGATATCGATGCGTTTTGTCGGAGTTTTCTCGGTACGAGAAATTTTTTGAAATCGAAACGATATCGATGAAAGAAATGATCAATGTTCGATATTGCTTCGAAAAATATTACGATATCGATGCGATAAAAATTTATATATCGTATCTTGTCAACGAATTTGAATGTACGAGAAATTACAAAAATTAGAATCGATAAAGCAACGAGATCGAACTTTTTTCTCTAAGTTATTTTATAAAAATTCGAGGCGTCGAAGGACTCCGATACAAGGCAGACTGGGTATGTTTAAAATGACCTAATACATACTTCAAACGACGACGAAAGAGAAGTAGGTAGAAAATTCTGCTCAACGATTGCCAGCTCCGTATACAAGAACAATGTTGCAAGAATACATTTATTTAAATCCAATTTCACTTTTAAACGTCAATATGTTCAAATGATGTCAAAAGATAGCGTAGGTATGCTGCGCAACGTTGCCAACTTTATCTGTAACTAACCGAATGAAGACGAGCGTTTCGAACGTACGTTATAATTAGATTTGAATAGCATTTAAAGTTTGTTTTGAAATATAGTTATAATCAAGAAATAGTTTATTCAAATGCAATTATAATTTTATGTTTGTATTGTAACATATTTATGATAAATTTGACAGATTCTGCTGGACAATATTATAATGTTTACAAATACTAATATGTTATTACAATCTGAACAAATATATATTCAATTTCGATTATAAAATCAAGAAATAGTTTATTCAAATGCAATTATAATTTATGTTTGTATTATAACATATTTATGATAAATTTGACAGATTCTGCTGGACAATATTATATTGTTTACAAATACTAATATGTTATTACAATCTGAACAAATATATATTCAATTTCGATTATAACCCTGCAGTGTTGATGATCATTTCAAAGAGCAAGGCAAGAAATTGTAATCCTGTTCTTGCTCTTGTTCTTGCACGATAAGTCTTGCTCTTGCAATTGCATAGGTACATATGATATTGTTCTTGCAATACCTTTCTTGCTCTTTCTTGCAAGAATCTTAAAAAATTTTACTTATTAAATTTTAAATAAAAGATTATTTTGCTAACAATAAAAATCCAATAACATAAAAATTTGAATTATATTTTAAAAAGAATTAACTAATAAAAAATAATTGTATAAATCAAGTGATGTTGACGAGACATTTCAAAATATCAAGGCCATAATAAAATGAAATTATACTTTCATAATAAATATAAGGAATATTTTGTATAGGCATATTTTTTTTTCGTCGGAGATTAAAAATCCGTATGCTACACGTGCCGTATGTCAATAGAGCACACACACTATCTTGCAGGGTATCTTTATGAACACAAACTCAAACGCTACAAATCGAACACTAACAGAAAGAAGATAATACAAGAATAACGAATTACGATGTATACGCACACTTTCACAATAACAACTCTTCGTGCTATCCTGTATCATCGCATGGCAACAAACAGACGCATGACAACGGACATACGCATGACAACAGACAATCGCATTGTGGTGCCTACATGTATGTATCTAGAACAGCTATCTAGTTAGCAACAACAACGAGTTTTATTTGTGGTACAAAAAATGTCCCGCCCAAAATTCTATCAAAAGATTGGATGGTGCTTTAGTCGCATTTTTGTTGTTGTTGCACTTTCAAACGAATCAGCGAATTTATGAAAAAAAACAAACAACACTGTGAAAATGATCATATATTAATTTTTTGTTGGTTTTATAAGTTAAATGAAATAATGCATATAGAACTTTACTTAAGAAAAACGTCATGATTTTACAATTAACAAAAAAACTTTGTATAAAAGTGAAACAAAAATAATAATGTAGATAGTACAGTGAATATGCACAATCTATGTACGAACTTGCGTAGCGAGAAAAGAGAAGCAACATTGTTATGTCTATTTTATCTTTTTGAATCCACTTTTGAAGCACTTTTGAAGCTATTTACCGCTTAAAAGTGCTTCACAGACCTTATTTTTAAGATGCTTCTATTCTTTAGCCTTGAAAAACAATCAAATAAATATAAGAACACACATTATTACCTTAAAAGCATAATAAATACATAAAAATGATAAAAAACGCAAGAGTCTTGCTTTTCTTGCTGTGTTAGTCTTGCGCTTGCTCTTGTTCTTGCATTTATTATCTTGCTCTTCTTCTTGCATAAAATACAACACCAAGATGCAAGAACAAGTAATTTTTGATCATCACTACCTTACAGAGATGTGGACTAGTTACGAACTAGCGAGGTAGGTAGTTCTAATGGAATCATTTCTAGTTCCAGCTTAATCTAATTTTAATGGACGCAACTGGCGAATTCGTAATGTAGTTGTCATAGGAGTTGTCATAGGAGGTGTCACCACATATCCCTTTGATTTTCGATAGTCTTTGAAGAGTTTTTTTACGTTAACTACTTCGATAGTTCCTTTGAATTAGTATAATAATTTGTCTAATTGGACCAAATTATTAAATCGTTGCATTTACTTTTTGTTCACTAGTTTTTAAACCACTTCTAGCATAACTAATATACGAACCAATTGCTGATTAGGTAATAAAAACATTTTATAATTAGAAAATACATTTTTTATTTCATTATTTATTCAAATGAAATTTATGAGAATTAATTATAAACATTTAAAATTAATGATGAAATGGGTTTCGGCCGCAGCAATTATGCTTTGCCAGTCTCTTCTGCGTTGCGCGTGCTGGCGCAGATTTCCCACTCCAGGTGTTGTTAGGTTGTCTTGCTTTTGGTCACTCCAGAGATATTCGGACGCCCTCTCCTACGTACGACGTACGTTCTCAAATGTCACTGGGACGTAACGTATTCAAATGCTACGGATATTTACGTCTCGGCCATCACGTTACGTTTATTATAACTATTTATATGATATACGCATTTATTTAAACATTACTTCCGTTCCGATGACATTTGAGCACGGTACGCTTTACGTCTATTATAACTCCAGCTTTGAATATAAAATTTATTTAGTAAATGTACTTAGTGTCAATTTATTCTTTAGTTTACGTTTACTTAAAAAATAATGTTCACAGCGGAACACGTGCGTCCGCGCGTGTCAAATATTTCACAAAACTAACGAAATGAGACAACAATTTCACATTTGCATTGACAAAAACTGCACCGATAACGGTAAACCAAAAACAAACGTACATTGGTTATTTATTTGGAAAAAATCATACAAATCAACTTTAATATTATTCTCGTTGATCATCTGGGTCTTGTATATATGCACGGATATAAAAGATTTCTTTGAATATGTTTGAATGTAATTATAAAATAATACGAAATCACCGTACATGTATTACGAATGAAGTGTAACTAAATTATTCTACAGATGGTAATAACATATTACTATGTGTAAACATTTTATATATTCCCCAGCAAAATCTGTCAAACTTATCATATATATGTTACAATGCAAATATAAATTTTTAATTGCATTTGAATATACTATTTCTTGGCAGTTTACTTGGTTATAACTATGTTTCAAAACAAACAGAAAATGCTATTCAAATCTAATTATAACGTTTGTTCGCAACGCTCGTCTTCATTCTATTAGTTATCGACAGACGAAGTTGACAACGTTGCGCAGCATTTTCTACCTACGCCATCTTTTGCCATCGTTTGGACATATTGATGTTTGAAAACCAACAAAAAAAAATTAAATTATTCAAATATTATTAATTCCCACTGTGCATGTTCAATGATTTTTAATAAAAATTAATTAAAAAAAACAATATTTTATTTTTTTTTGTCTTTAGGATTACTGTCCAAAAATATTTAGATATGTTTTTATGCAAACATACCACTTTTTGAACAGAAACAACTGATATGTTTCTCTGGAAACATATTTATATTCAGGTCGTTCCAAATCATGTTATATTTTAAACATATTTATGTTTCGGTTCAAATATTTATTTTGTTTCGATGTAGTAATTATTATGTTTCTATTAGAACATATACCATTTTAAGGGGCAACATCAAAATGTTACCGTGATATCATAATGTAAATCAGAGCTCATTACAACACTGTTCAAGTCTCAATACAACCCTGTTTACAAATGATTTATCAGGCAATTACATATTATGTTTACATAAAATTCCAAACATACATGTTAATTCCTGCAAAATTATATTTGGGAGAGCCATTTTTTTGCAGCGTGTGTTTACTTTATGCACTACATTAGCTCCTGTTTTTTAAACATCAATTTTTCGTTGTTTCTAAAAGTCAATCTTGCAAAATAAAAATCACCTTTTGCAAACTGGTTACCTGAAAGATTACTTTGACACCAGTTTTGTAATCAAACCCTTTGTTATAGTTTCCGAACTATAGATTGTTTGTACTGGTTTGCTGTAGGAAATTTAAATACATTTCCTTCGTGTATGATAAATTCGAATTATTTATTAATTACATTAAAACATATTCAAGCAAATCTTTTCTATCAGTGTATCATTTCTGGTTGATTCTTGCTGCGTACTCAGAATTTTCCCTAGACTTCGATTTTGGTACTTTATAATAGAGTTTATATCTAATACAGCTAGTTCACACTTGCAGATGCGAACCTTATCACAAAGTTAAATACAAAACGGATAATTTGCAAAAAAATTTAGTCCAGATATTAGTTTTTGCGAAAAATCAAAATGAAATTTGTGTGACCTAAAAAGTGTGTCGAGAAAGTAATATACCACATTTCTCTAATCTCTATTATTGGATTATTTTTTATATAAGTTCGAAATGTTTTTTTGATTGGTTGATTGATTGAAAGAGGGGGGTAAAACCCCTCTGTGCATAGCACTGAATACACCTAGGCCATAAAGTCGGCCCGTTGTGACCCATCAGATCATGTGTCGTCTGTAATGAGTTGTAGCTGTTATGCTAGTCAGTGTAGTTTAGAAAAACCGTGCATTGTACAAAGTTTCTTAGTACTTTCCAGTCCAAGCTTCCCAGTTGCTGAAATATGCGGAGCTCCAAAGTGGATGAATCTTAGCCCAGTGTTTCATAACATCTTATTTCCGATCTGTTCCGCATCTGCTACTACGAATTTTCGAACAACCCTGTTCGTATCGAATCAGTTTTCGTACGTGAATAGATTCTGAATCGGACTAAACGCACCAACTTCCCGACTCGATTTTTAAGAGAGTTACGATATGCAAAACAAAATAACGAATCAAATGACAGAAAACAGAACAGCATGATAAGATAATTAGTTCAGCATACCTGACAGCATGCTGATCTAAAAGCGAATCCAAAAGAAAATTGATGACATTTAATTCAAATGCAGATTTAAGTTTAAAGTAATTCTCTTTTTATTATAGTTTTTTTTTACAACCTTGTTTCTGTTTGTTGTGTTTGCTTTTGTAATAACAACAAAAATAGTATTAAAACACAATTTTTACAACTTAAATTGCATATTACATAAATTACATTTTAAATTAACTATGATATACAGAGGAATGCGAATTTTGATTGTATCTTTAACCTCGCGTCATTATATCCCCGTAAAGGACAGGCCTGAGTAAAGCTAATATCGTCATCGTGCGGCTAGATGACGATATTAGCTTTACTCAGGCCTGTCCTTTACGGGGATATAATGACGCGAGGTTAAAGCTCAACCAAAGTTTGCTCCTGCGTTGCGAAAATACCGACTGACACTGAAAGAGTACACGTCGATCTGAAGCACAGCGGCGTTGTCGCAGAATGTCTTGTGTGCGGTATGCTCTGATAGTGAGGCAGTAATTATCGGTGAAGAAATGAAGGGATTTCTTGACCTCAATTGCCATAGGTTTGCTTATTTGGTGGCCATATGACCTTTCGAAGACAAACGTTTCTGGTTGATGCAGTACCCATACGACGAAAGTGACGATCGGTGGTCAACTTCAGGCTTTGCTTAAATATTGCTGTTATGCCAGAGTTTTACGTAAGGCGGATATTGTCTATTTGCGCCTGCTACCTCAGTTGTAACGACTGTACCTCCTAAGCTGCAGCAACTCAGTGTAGTTATTATTGGTAAAAATGCTGCTAATTTTGGACAACACAAGCTCTCTCACGTTGATATCATCCAACATTTAAAATGAACTAAAAAAAAAACAATTTAATTACATATTTTAACAAAAAATAGTGTTTGTTTACCCATGGGCAACCATTTGTTGTCAACATTAAGTCCTTCCTCATATCGCCCGGTATAGGCATCGCCGCAAGCTATTGCGATTTATGCACATCGTGTTGAAAGTTGTACGAAAATTTATATTTTTATATTTTTAATATTGACATTTAAGTCAATGATTATTTATTAATTTTATGTGATTTGAAAACGGAGAACATAAGAAATGAGAAAAATCGGCATCTATTTTTTAATAATGTTCTCTTGAGAGAAAATTAAAAGACGAAACGATTGATTTAACATAATATTTTTGTACGGGAAAAATCAGGCTGAGCTGAAATCACACTGGGAGTCTGGCAAATGCCGGGCAGTGACACAAGTTGTGTTCAAGCGTCTCTGTCTCTTCCTCACAGGCCTTGCAGAAGTAAGAGTCGACTCTTCTCCATTTAAAGAGATGACCTCTTAGCTCATTATGGCCCGTGAGGATTGTTTTAACTGCTTTTTATTAAGTATTAGAATTTTGTTGGTTTTGGATTTGTTCGGGAGGCCCCATAGCCATTTAGTGGCTTGACCCACGCTTGATTACTCCCATGATGTTTTGTGAAGTCATTAAGCTCATGAGCTTATCTCGTTTTTTAGAAATTGGAAAGGTCTGCCGGTTATGACTGAGATTGTGTCCATTTCTGATCCATTTCTCGACAATTCGTCGGCTGTTGCGTTCCCTTCAATGATACAGTGTCCTGGGACCCAGATAATATTTGAATTTGTATTGGACGTATGCTTAGAATAGTCTCAATGGCTTTGATCGAAGATGAGATGCCGAGACAACACGCCCGTTGCACTTTCTCGAGTGGTTTGATGTTACGTGTTCGTCCCAAAGTTGTCCACCATACAAGTGACGCATATGTGAGTATTGGCCGTACAACGCTGGTGTAAATCCAGTGGGTCATCCTTGGTCGAAGTCCCCATGTAGGACCAATACAAAACAGGTTGCCCAAACCCAAACGGCTTTTGTGGCTCTGATAGTTATTTGTGCCTTCCAGTTAAGTTTAGAATCCAGCATTACTCCAAGGTACTTGACTTGACCTGTAAGTGCCAGTATCTATCCGTTTACCTGAGGAAGAGGCTAGCTTCCTTTTCCTAGTAAAGAGACAGATTTCAGTTTTTTGGGGGTTTATATTTAATCATCTAGGTGATGGCGATTTGGCCGAGATGTCCAAGGCTTCTTGGATTCGTCTAGAAGGGAGTAGATGATGTGTCCCCGAGGCAAGGATGGCGATGTCGTCTGCGTTGCAAACAGCATGTAAACAGCCTCGGTTAATATTCTTAGGAGACTGTTTATGGTGACGACCCAGAGTAACGGTGAGAGAATGCCACCCTGTGGGGTACCGCGAAACACCCTTCCCCTTCCCCTGTATGCATGTTGCTTAAATTTAAGCTGCTCATAAGGGATTTTTTCCTTAACCATGGTGTCGCATATGCGTTCCATTGTTTTCAGTAAGAAGGACATTAGACTTATGGGTCTATATGCCTTGGGGGTTGAGTAGGTTTCTTTACCCGTCTTAGGTATGAAAACTACTTTTGGTTTTTGCCATGTGAGGGGGGTATTGCTCTGATAAAGGCATGCCTCATAAAGCCTGGATAGACGGTCGTCCAGGAGATCCACTGCCCATTGTAGTAGGGCTGGGAAAACTCCATCTTGTCCTGGAGCTCTATATGGCTGGAAGCTATGAATTGCCTTCCCCACCATATCGGTGGTGATGGCTAAGTTGTAGGAGTATTGAGAAGTTTCCCATTGCCTCGTGTCATCTGAGTTAACGAAACAATTTGGGAACTGCTCCTCCATTAGAATCTTTAAAGAGTCCTCAGAGTTACCTGCCCTAACCCCCTGCCTGTCTATCAGGAGTTCTGGTTGGGAGTGGGTTTTCGAAAGGAATTTCTTAATGGTTGCGGTTTTTGTAACAAAATCAACTTGTGCACAGAAGAGTCGCCATGACCCTCTTTTTGCGGAGCGCATATTCTTTTTATGTGTTTTTGACCTCCCCGTCAATGTTATATGTAGAATAGGGCATGTCCCCTAGCATTACAGTCGGAGCTTCCCCATGTTGTATGGTGAGAATTGGCATCTGTACAAATTATGAATTTCTTACCTTTTTCAGCAGCAAACCTTGTAATCCTCAGCAGTTCCTCGTATTGTGGAGGTTCCTGGAAGTCATTAGGGAGATATACTGAAGCCAGCATGAGGCCACCGCTCCCGTCATAGATTGTGGTGTCATGTGAGGAAGACAGTTCTGTGAAGAAAGAAAAAATCCTTTTTACAGATAATACAAGTCCTAGGGCGGCCTGCATTGAGTGTATAAAATATTTGGTATCGCGAGTCACCCCAACTAGCAACCCTGTCATTTACAGTCCATGGTTCCTGGATCAGTGCGATGTGCGTCTTAACTTCATCCATTCTCTCCATAAGCGCAGCCGTCACCAGTCGACTCCTATGGAGGTTGATCTGCGTAAGCAGTATCATTGGGCGAGTAGGTCATCCTCCTGAGAGGGCGTAAGGGTGTCATAAGAAAATTCCGATAGGCTCTCGTTCTCTTCTCCGCTCGTACCTTCTTCTCTGGTCGGGTTGACCTGAACCTCCCTATTGCCCGCGGCCTCGACCTTATCCTTTTATCCTCTTCGACCGGACTGGTAAGATTGCCCTTGGATTGGATTTCCGGATTGGGCCCCAGCTCCGACAGGTTTTCCGCCCAGCTTAATGGTCACAGATGACGTAAGGTAGCAGGCACGACCCCCGGACTTCTCCAGTGTCGTGATGGAGTTCTGGTCAATGCCCACAACGATAAGGTTTCCATCAGTAATCACATCCCTGTGGAACACCTTCCAAAGTTCCACTCTCAGCCCGTGGTTCTGCCTCGCCAGAATCCTAAGGATATCACACGTGGATCGCTTTGTCATGTTTGCTCTGACGAAGAAGGTTTCTTTACGCAGGACGGGTATGCCTCTCATAGCCACAAGTTGTAGCTTATCGACTACCCTTGGCTCAGGCAACCTTTCCACCAGATCGCGCAAAGTGCCGACACAGTCCAGTGTTTAACGAAACTTCCATCGGACAAAAAGGCCGCCCCCACAGGGATCACGCCTGTGGGGGCGCCTATAAGTGTTCAGAGACCCTACAGTCGGAAGAGGAGGCCGCCCCACAGGGAACAGAAGCCTACATGCCTGAGACCAGATACTGGTGCATGGTAGAATTTTAGGGATGTAACCGTCTTAGTCTGACCACTCGTCCAAGGACCTGTCCCGGCTGCATGACAGTATGCCCCTTGGAGTCAATGTGGCAAACACAAGCCCTCTCACTTCGACAAAGTGCGGGTACTTCGAGAGGGACGGAATGTTTTTACAATTAAAATTTTGAAAAAGATGTTTTAAACTGTATCTTGCTGTAATTTTTCGGAATATTTTTAAAAATTTGTATATGCAATATTTGCATGCAGCAATGTACAAATTCATAATGAAAGAATGTAGTGGGACAAAAACAGACAACGTTCTGTTTTTTTTTTTTTTTTTTTACAAATTAACCAACGCTCAGGGGATGCCCCCTATATATGCAATGCACAGTGTTGATCGTAAGAAGGGATGATAGGTTAAAGGGAGGGGGAAAGATGTCGGTGAATGTTTGTTTTGAACTTACCAATATCGAAAATGTCGGGAAAAACGGACGCAGGGAGATTGTTCCACAAACGTATCGTGAAACTGAAGAACGAATTCTCTCTATAATGCGTGGTTCGGTTGAGAGCCGAGTGGACTACGAAGGGGTGAGCTTGGTTTGATGCCCGAGTAGAACGAGAAAGCACCCGACTTGGTGGAATCAGGCCATGTATTTCCCTCGAACACTTACCGTTGTAATACCTATAAAACAGGCTTACACACCCAACGGTCCTTCGGTGCTCAAGAGAACCAATAGACGATGAAATATTTTGGCAGACTTTAAAGGATTATAAAAATGTATTACACACCTAAATCAACTAATGCGGCTCAACTGACATTTTTGAAAATTTGACATAAAAAAAACGGCACCTCTAATATTTATTAAATTTAAATTTAATATATTCAGGGTAATCAAGAGGCCCGTCGTAGCGTATATTTTCATTCGGATTCGGATTTATACACGCAGCAAAAAAAAGGGCTCTCCCAAACATAATTTTGAAGGCATTAACATGTATGTTTGGAATTTTATGTAAACATAATATATAATTGACTGATAAATCATTTGTAAACAGGGTTGTATTGAGACTTGAACAGTGTTGTAGTGAGCTCTGACTAACATTATAATATCACGGAAACATTTTAATGTTGCCTCTTAAAAAGGTGTATGTTCTAATGGAAACATAATAATTACTACATCCAAAAAAAATAAATATTTGAACCGAAACATAAATACGTTCATATTAAAACATGATTTTGAACGACCTGAATATAAATATGTTTCCAGTGAAACATATCAGTTGTTTCAGTTGAAAAAGTTGTATTTTTGCATAGAAACATATTTAAGTATTTTTGGAGAAAACATCCTGAAAATGAAATAAAATGTTGTCTTTTTTATTTATTTTTATTAAAAACCTTTAAACATGCACAGTGGGAATTTATAATAATTGAATTCATAGACAAATATACACCGATATACAATCTTGAAACGACGACAAAAGAGACGTACACTCAGGGAAAAACATTGTAAAATCAAGCAAAAACTACCTTAAATCAAGAAAAAGCCGTCATGAAAGACGAGTAAGGTTGATATTTTTTAATTCACCAACAAACAACGTTGATTTAAGATTGAAATGATAACGCGTTGCATTTTTAATTCAAAGTGTTTTATTCTTATATTAACATTGTTTACTACTATATCAAAAATTTGCAATCTTAATTTAAGATAAAACATTTTTGAATTGAATTGATAAATAGTCTTAATGTAAAATAAATTAAATGTATTTATTATTATATTTTGACATTATGTACAGAATATAAATGTAAAGCAGTAGCAATCATTGATGAAATGTTTAAAATTCTTACACTAATTACCTCTTCAACAATTATGTTTATGAGTTCGTCCCGGTTTGCATTTGTCAGATGCTGATGTGTTTTGTATCACTCCAGAAAACACTGGCCGATAGATTATCCTGAAACAAGCTCATCAAATCCTGAAAAAGTTAAAAGCATCAAAATATTTAACTATAAGCCGAAAGCAATATTGAAATTTAAATTATTGTTCTTACTTTTTCAACAATAAACGCGAAATGTCATGTGTTAGATACTTCATATTTTCTTTTTCTTCTTTATGGCCTCGATGATAATAAAGCTGTATTATTGCAATTCTGCCACTTTGCTGGGCAGCTACATAGCTTTGTCGTCAATTCCAAATTTTCTTACATTACAATCAATACCTTACATTACAATCAATACCTGTCGTATTGTCCACACAAATAATTGTTCGCGAAATTTGATTCCAAGAGGAGAAATCGATGTCTTTATATCCACGACAGATATTTAGGCAAACACACGAAATGAAGAACGCGTCCAAACGTCAAACAAAAAAATTCAAATGGCCCGTTATGCACAATGCAATGTTATTTCAAAAATGTTCTATCATAAATCAACCTTGACTTAAAATGTTTAATGTTATTTAAATGTTACCATTGTAGTACTTTTAAAATAAGTTGGTTTAATCTTAAATCAAAGTTACTGCAATCTTGATATTAGATTGCTGTAACTTTAAATTGAAAATGCATTTTTAATTTAAAGTTGTACATTTTGATTCAATGTATTTCAACCTAGTATTAAAATTTGGCGATGTTAAAACATGGTTGTTTTATCAAAAGTTGAAAATTTTAAAAACAACTATGACTGTGCTTGATTTTAAAATGTGTTTTTCCTCTGAGTGTAGGTAGAAAATTCTGCTCAACGAGTGACAACTTCGTATACAAGAAGAATGTTGGAAGAATACATTTATTTAAATCCAATTCCTTTTTTGTTTGTTTTTACATTAATATGTTCAAACGATGGCAAAAGATGGCGTAGGTAGAAAATGCTGCACAACGTTGACAACTTCGTCAGTCGATAAATTATCGAATTAAGACGAGCGTTGCGAACATACGTTGTATTTAGATTTGAATAGCATTTTCTGTGTTTCGAAACATAGTTTAACCAAGTAAGTTGCCGAGAAATAGTTTATTCAAATGCAATTAAAATTTTATGTTTACACGTGAACAAAACTAAATTCAATTTCGATTATAATTTAAATACACTTCATTCCTAATACATGTATGGTAATTTCGTATTACTTTTTAATTAAATTAGAAAATGTTAATTAGATAAATTTATTTGTCAACTGCGCGACTGTCTCTTGCTGACTTATTGGCGACCGGCACGTTGACTTGTCACTATGTCGCTCTAAATTTCCAAAGTGCTAGAAGAGACACAGCGCCCAGGGCTGCATTCCGCTGCAACTCTATCCGTAGGCGATACTCGTCGACAATGATGTGACGTTCAGCTGCGAGGATGAGGTGACGTTTTATTGCAACATCAACGCGCTGCTCTTTTGTCTGCTGGAACACAAGGTGATCAAGTCCATGCTGGGCTGCAACGCCTGTGAGATAGCGCATTCGTGTCGCTCGTTTCCAAATTTACAGCATGCGCTGGAGCTGATTCTGCACGTGGTGACCGAGGCAAACAGCCCAGCCAACCCAAACTGCAGCTCAGTAGCACGACGAAAAATAGATATCGAAAAATAGAAATCGAAAAATAGATATCGTTAAGTACAGATAACGATAAAAAAATGTTAAGTGCTATTCTGTACAAAATTCGTAACAACATTAATACATAAAATTTGTTGTTACGTATCGACAAATATCGATACACTCTCGATGAACATTTTATACTTGTTAACCTTAACGATAGTCGTTAAGTATAAGTTTGACGTTAAAAATTATTTTTCTAACGTCCGGTGTGCGAGAAATGTGGCATTTCTATGAATCTAAATGGAACTTGACTTTAACATGTCCTAAATCCGCTAAAATTGTTGTGCACGTCCACTTTTTTAATATTTAATTTCGTTATAAGGTTTTTAAATATATGCACTTAATTTTTAATGTTTGTTAAACAAAAATATTGACTTTTTTATATTAAATTCTAATTTAATTTAATTTAATTTAATTTATTTGACACTTAAATTTAGGTGATGCCATATTTTTCACAAATTTTAATATTAAAATATATCGAATTTTTTTATCTACAATAATTTTTGAAGGAAAGTTAGTGAATCACTCGATTGTTATCACAAGCTACAATTCTTGTTAATTCGCGATTTTGACATTTATCTTAAAAAAGTTACAGAATCTATCTATCTATCTATTTCCTATCTATCTATCTATTTCCGTCCATCCGTATCGCGCGAGAATTGCAAATGGGAGCTGGGCAAAGATCCGATACTCTTCCATAGGCCTATCTATTCAATTAAATTAATCGCCTACATCAATATTTGCAGACAAATATTTAATTTTTAACAATTTTTTGCAGATTTAACACAAATGATTTTAATTTTTGTTGGTAAATTTTCACTGCTTTGACTTAAACAGCTGATTTCGAATTTTTGAAGTTACATTTTTGTATTGGAAACGAGGAATTCCATTCCGCACGGCACTCATGATTGTTAAAAAATTCGTATTCGTAGCGGAGATTAGGATTCGGATTTTTGATACGACTGGCCTCATGATTGCCCTGGTTGTATTTACTGCATATCTGGATGTATGGGTGGTATGGAAATGCAGTTACGGATTATTATGTTTAATTGTTGTTTCCAAATGAAATTTATTTTTGATAAATTAATTGATATTACTTTAATTTCCAAAAAAAAAAAAAAAATTCAAAATTACAAAAAACAACGGTCCTTTTGCAACTTTGAATCAATTTTTTGCAAAATGTCGACGTCTAGGGAAAATTCTAAGTACGAAGCAAGAATCAGCGGGCGGATTCCGCAAATATGATGCATTTTTTAATGAAATTCCGCAAATTTCAGATGTACACCTTTGACCTAAATGAATATTTTAAAATAGTAAATGCTATTTATGAACTGATTTTTCAATTCCATGCAATTAAAATTCACATTTTTATTCATCACATTTTTATTCACGTCAAATAGTTGGAATTGAATTATAAATAATTATAATTTTTATAATTTCGCAACGCATTTATAAGTTTTAGACTTATTCAAGTTATACAACAACACGAGAGACTATAAAATATATTTAAATTTAAAATTTTTGAGAAATTCTATATTTGTTATTTAATCTTTCTATTCAGGTGTGCCAAACTAATTCTTGTTTTACAAAAACAATCAAAAAAAAAATGTTGGAAACAGCATTTCACTGAACAATGTTGTAAACATTTGGTTTAAACATTCTGTGTTGTGATATTCTTCGGTATCTTGTATAGCGGTAAATCAAATTAAAAAAAAAAAAAAGCAACTTCAAGGAAAAATCGACCAAGCTGTTTGTATGTCGCGCCGCCTGACTATGCATCTGTATTGTTACTTTCTTCGATCACTTCTTGCGGCAAATCGAATACAAAAAACAAAAACACACGCAACCTCAAAGACAAAATAGACAAACTGTATCTGTTTTTTCGCCTCGCTCATGTCGATCGACTTTTGAGCAGCACGCTTATGCACTGAAATATAATATATTGCTGCCAAAGGGATTGTTCGGCTGGCGAACGAAGTAATGGCAATTGGTGGATTGGGAAACACGAATTGAAATATGTAAATTTCAATTGTCGATTGGGTCGAATGGGTCGCGGCAAATACAATAATGAAATCAAAGATTTTACCTTATTTTCCAGTATTGGATTATTATGGGTTGGTGTAAATGTTGTAATTCCGTGTTGTTTCTGTTGAAGTTTTTTGTAGTGTAGGATTCCTGTGGTTGTTCCTTCCTGGTGTTGTTGTGATTTTTGGGTTTTGTTTTAATTGTTTATGTTACTTGTCGCGGAGTTTACACTTTAAACTTTAAATTTGTCGCGGAGACGGGATGGTGTACCTGTGTTTAGTTTTAGAAAAACGTAACGAGTGAAGGTATTATTTGCGGCGACCGTTGACAGAGCCGACGGTCGATCGGTTCGCCGCAGTAATCGATAAATAATCGATTCTGAGGATATGACGGACGGAGATGTTCAAACATATCGAGTTTACGTTTGTACGTAAACATTCCGCCCGCCTTGCAGTGTCTGCAATACTTCATTTTTTATATTCATTTTTTTATGTTATTAGGGTCTTAGGGTAGTTTTTTAAGGACAGCTCATTGGGTTAGGGTCTCAGAGACTACATGGACCAGAAAGTATCCAGCCGAACGCAGTGCTCTGAGCCACTGCGTATGCACTTTCGCAGTTAAAAACTCCTGAATTCAATATTTGCGGATAAACACCCGCCACCAACTCTAGCATCACTGGGTCGGAAGCCGTAACTTTTGGGTCGGCAAGCATCATGTGAGTGAATCGGCTCAAGATGGCTTCATCAACGTCACGCTCGTACGGCTTCGTAGGCAACTCGGTTGACACTAGTGCGTTAATGTCGCATCTAAATGGGTCGTCAAACCGAGAACCCACTACCACCTTGCAGATCGCCAAAGAGTCCAGACGGCTCGTACTCAGTTTTAACTGATGCACGAGCTCTTGAGCGATGATAGTGACGCTCCTCCTCGGGTTTATGAAAGCTCGTACAATTTGCGAAATTTTGCCGTGGTACACTTTGACAGTGGCAGTGGGAATGAGGGTCTGCCTTAAAAACTTGCTAGGGTTAGCAATGGGTCTGTGGTTTGTGGAATTGCCTGAGTTATCAGCGGGTCGCTTGTTGCTCGCATTGCTTGCGTTTGCAACGGGTCTTTTGAATCCTGTACTGCTTGGGTTCCGGTCGCTTTGATTGAGTCGCGAATGTCCATGCAAGCTTGTGTGGTGCCTTTCTTGGCATATCGCACACCTTTCCTTGCTGGTGCAGCTATCAATAAGATGCGACCGGGCCAAACATTTAATGCAGTAATGATACTGCATCACCACCTCATACTTCTCCACCAGGTTCTTCTCCCTGAACCTGAAGCAGGTGGACAGGCGATGATCTTGGCGGCAAATTCCACACGCCACATGTTGGGTCGAGGGTCGAGTGTGTCGTCCAGTTGAATCGGTACGACGGCTTGAGTGGGCGGAGTTAAGTTGGGAAGACTTTTTGTTGAGCCAGCTGGTGTTGTTGTTGCGGTTACCCTCGGTGCGACTGCCATTGCTCGTGCTGGTTTTGTTGTCGTTGTTGTTGTTTCACCGCTTGTTGTTGGGACTCTTGTTGTTGGCGCGCTTTTTATTGGCACCGCTGTGGTTGGGGCGCTTATTATTTGCGCGCTTGGTGTTTGAACCGCTGTTGTTGGCACCGCTGCTGACGCGCTTGTTGTTTGGGGCCATGGCTACTGAAAAATAGGGTGGGTCAAATTGTATAATGTCATGGCGACCTAAATGGGTATTTATTGGTTGGGTAGGATTACTACTTTTGTAATGGATCTAGTAGTAGTCCATTTGGCCGTTCGAATATCGACGACTCTGGTTCTTGAGTCTGAACCTAGATACGTTTTTTCTACTCGCCCTAGGGTCCACTCGTTTGGGGGTAAATTCTCGTGTCGAATAACAACGAGATCATTTACTTCAACGCATTTCTGCGGGTTTTTCCATTTATAGCGTTTATGTAATTCTTAAAGATATTCATCTTTCCATCTGTTACAGAAATGGTGATGTAATATCTTCAGCTTCTGCCAACGATTTACAACATTTAGGGTCGAGTTGCTTAAATCGGGTTCAGCTGGGTTCTATAACGGCGTACCAATTAGAAGTGTCCTGTTGTCAATGGCGAAAAATAGAGAGGATTTTCGCTTGAAGGGCTTAAGGGTCGTGAATTGAGGCAACCTTCAATTCGTGCAAGCAAAGTCGAAATCTCTTCGAACGTTAATCTGTGACTTGCAGATATTTTTTTTAAATGTATCTTGAAACTTTTGACGCCGGCTTCCCAGAGTCCACCCATGTGTGCAGCTCCGGGCGGATTAAAATGCCAGGTTAGTTCTTGATGACAGAGGGTCGCTACTACTTGGGTCTGCAGTGTCTTTAGAATGGCGGCAGGACATCCGCGCCACGAAAAAAAACAAACAAACACGCACACATAGCCTTTTGTATTCAAACAGGTTCGCCCGGTGTAATTTTTGATTTCAACGGGTACTGCGAAATCTACACCTGTGTTTGTGAATGGGTGCGTCAGTGTGGTGGGCTCTGGAGGCAATGTAGCCATTATTTGTGTTTGTTGTTTCTTTTTGTGCAACACACAAATTTTGCAATTATTGATCGTAGTTTTGATCAGGGTCTTGAGCTTAATAATCCAAAATTCAGCTCGTAGTAGCCTCGAAACTAATTAGTTACCACCGTGTAGGGTCACAATATGGGTCATATGGGTCAAGAGTTTAGCAACCTGCAATGATTCGCTAAAATTATAGGGTGGCGTTCATTATGTGTAAGGGTCGGTGACTTTGCTAATCTACCATGTGCTCTTAATAGACCTTTACTGTCTATAAATGGGTTTAGGGTCAGTAGTGAACTTTTGGACGAAATTTGGGTTTTATTCGTCAAAGCGATATATTCATCATAAAAAAACACATTTTCTGACTCACTACTATGAGTCTTTCTTTTACCATCTTAATTTCCTCGGGTACTATTTCAATAGTTGAGTGGGTCATTTGATTACGACGCGATGGTAAAGAATTTCTCACGAATCTTGGGAAAATCATTTCCAACACATCCTCTTGGGCCGTGATCGCAAATGTCTTAATTGGTTTAAGATCAAGGGTCGTGTCGATCGGGTCAGTGGACATTGGCCATTCATCTCTTACGCACCTTAGCCAACTTGGACCGTTCCACCAGAGTTCATGTTCTGCCAGTTCTAGCGTAGAACAACCGCTGCTTGCTACGTCCGCCGGGTTTTCGTGTGAATCGACATGTTGCCAATTTTCAACACCAACGCTTTCTGTAATGGTCGAAATACGGTTGGCTACAAAAGTGGTCCAAGTGCAGGACGGTTTATTGAGCCAGGCTAAGACAATAGTCGAGTCTGTCCAAAAGTACGTATTGTACTGGGTCATGTCTATTTTAGGTAGAATGGTATCAACTATATTTGCGAACAAAACAGCACCGCATAGTTCGAGTCGTGGCAGTGAAACGGTTTTGACGGGTGCTACACGCGTCTTCGCTGCCAGAAGGGTCGTGACGACAGCGCCGTTGGCATCTTGTATGCGAGCATAGAGAGGTGCAGCATATGTCTTTTCTGAGGCGTCGCAAAATCCGTGAAATTGAACGGAACTTCGGGTGCGAAATGAGTCCATCTGGGAATCTCAATTCTGTTTATCGATGGATAACCATCGATAAACGATTGCCATCTACTTTGGGTCAACGGGTTAAGAATATCGTCCCACTCAGTTTTGTCGAGCCATACCTGTTGCATAATTATTTTGGCGGCCACTATAATTGGCGCTAACCAACCAGCAGGGTCAAACAGCTTCGCAATAGAAGACAAAACTTCGCGTTTTGTGTATGCATCTTTTAGTTCGATGAGTGGGACTTGAAAAAAGAAAATATCTTTTTTAGCATTCCATCGAATGCCTAGGGTCTTTGCATTACCTTGACATTGCTCAGATAAATTGAGCAAGTGTTCTTGTGGCAGATTTTCCAATAATTCGGGTGCGTTCGCAATCCACTTGCGCAACGAAAATCCTGCTGATTTTAAAGCAGCGATTAGCTCATCTCGAGCATTAATAGCACTTTCAATTTCATGAGTGCCTGCCAGAACATCATCTACGTACATGCAGTTTCGTAGAATATACGAAGCCTGTGGGTGGGTCTCATGTACGTCTTGCGCTAATTGCTGTAGGGTCCGAATGGCAAGGTAAGGGGCACAGTTAACACTAAATGTAACTGTTTGCAACTCATAATCCTGAATGGGTTCTTCTAAGGATTTCCTAAACAAAATTCTTTGATAGGGTGAGTGTGCAGGGTCGACGCAAATTTGACGATACATTTTTTCAATGTCTGCATTAAAGACAAATTTGAAAAGACGCCATTTAATAATTTGCAAAACTAAATCTTGTTGTAGAACGGGTCCAGTAGGCAACACATCATTTAGGCTCTTGCCGTTGGCAGTATTGCTGGATGCATTTAATAAAACACGCAGCTTTGTTGTGACACGATCGGGTTTTATGACTGCATGATGAGGTAAATAGTAGTGGGTGGGTGTGCAAGATTTAGCTGGCGAATAAGTCACTTTTCTCATATGACCAAGATGCAAATATTCGGAAATCGCTTGGTCATATTCTGCTTTAACAGTGGGTCTTTTGAGTAAGGACTTTTCATTTCTCAAATATTGCGCCATTGCAATATGTCTTGATAGTCCAAGATCAATGCAATTTGGGTCTTTAAATGGCAGGGTCACTACATAACGGCCTGAGGGTTCTCGGCGTAATGTCTGTATAAAATTGTTTTCACAATTCATATCTGCATTTGAGAGGGTCGTGGATTTTGGTACTTCTTCAATTTCCCAGAAACGAGCCAATAAAGTATCGAGGGTCACTTTATTAAAATATGTAACAATATTTTTGGGTCTTGACTCAGGAATTGGCCCAGAAAGTATCCAGCCGATTTCAGTTTCTTGCGCCAACAAACATTCTACAATGTTGTGCTGAACACCGTTACGTATAATTTGTGGGTATAGATCACATCCTATGATCATATCCACGGGTCGGGTTTTATAAAACTGGCTATCAGCCAACGGTATACCATTTAAATTTCCATAGAGGGTCGGGTCGATTTTATATGATGGCAAGTCACTTATGAGGGTCTTAAGTACAAGTGCTTGCGTTTTGACTCTAAAATTCGGGTTAATCGATGAACGCAATGTCAATGGACACGATTTGGACGGGGTTGCTGCAACTGTTTGGTTGAGTCCTGTTACCTGAGCGCCTACGGCGTTAGTTGGAAGTCCTATCCGCTTCCTCAACTGCTCCGTGGTAAAAGTCTCTTCTGATCCAGAGTCGATCAGAGCGCGCGCCAAGAACATTTCGCCTTCGTGTTCAATGTTGAGCATTGCTGTTCCCATATCGCAAAACGTGTCTCTTCGATGTCTTGGGTGGGTCTTGAGTCAGTGGACTGTATAAGGGTCGTGAAAGCTTGCCGCTGTGAAGTTGACGGCTGATCAGATTTAGATGCAGCTGCACTTGTGCTTGGGCGGTCTTTTTTGTCTGCTTTCGGGTCTAGCGATGCTAAATGTAAAAGCGAATGATGTTTTTTGCTACAAAAGCGACATTTATATCCGCTGTGAGATACTGCTAAACAATTAAAACAGCACTCAAATCTTTTCACAGCATCGTGTCTATCCTCCACTTTCATGGATATGAATCTGGGCACTCACGAAGATTGTGTTTACCATTGCAAATTCTGCAAATGGCACCATCAACTTCCCATTTTGATGGCTTGGCACGGATGGGTCTTGGCTCAACATATCTGGGTCTTGTCGTTTTTGTTGCAAATGTATTTTGTAAAACATTGGTGTGAAAAGAATTCAAACGTTTGTCTCCCCAAGTTTTGGGTTCAGCATTACTGGAAACCGTCTGTTGACTAGTCTTCGTAGTCGAAGACTTAATGCCGCCAACAGATTAAAGGGTCCTGTATGTTTGGGTCAAAACCTTGTTCAAAATTCTCCATTGAGGAATTTCTGATCTATCTGCTAGAGATTTTTCAAATATCTCTAGCGTGTTTTTGGGGAGACGGGTCGAACACAGATAAACTAGAATTGGACTTCAGTTATCTGTGTCTATATCCAACATTTGCAGGGTCGTCACACCGTTGTAACTTTTTAATAGAGTTCCCGGACTCAGACGAAACTGGTGGCAAATTCAATAGGGTTAAGTTGAGCATTTACTTGCATTCTGTTATTCTCGTATTGTTCAACGAGATTACTCCATGCCAGTATAAAACCATCATTGGTAAGAGGAGTATTTTTAACAATGTCTCTTGCTTCGCCTCGTGTTTTTTGATTAAGATGGAAAAGTTTTTCCACATTGCTTAATCTGGCTTAATCTGGATTGAAGGAGGGGGGAAAACTCCTCTGTGCATCGCACAGAGTACACCTAGGCCATAAAGTAGGCCCGTTGTGACCCCTCGGATCATGAGTCGTCTATAATATGTTGTAGCTGTTATGCTACTCAGTGGAGTTTAGAAATTCAGTGGATTTGACAAATTTTCTTAGTACTTTCCAGTCCAAGCTTCCCAGTTGTTTCAATGATGAAATAAGCGGAGCTTCAAAGTGGATGAATCTAAGTCTGGCAAATGTCGGGCAGTGACACAAGTTGTGTTCAAGCGTCTCTGTCTCTTCCTCACAGGCCTTGCAGAAGTAAGAGTCGGCTCTTCTCAATTTGAAAAGATGACCTCTTAGCTCATTATGGCCCGTGAGGATGCCTGTGTATTGTTTTAACTCCTTTTTATTAAGCGTTAGAATTTAGTTTGTTTTGGATTTGTTCGGGAGGCCCCATAGCCATTTAGTTGCTTGGCCCACGCTCGAGTCTTCCCATGATTTTTTGTGAAGTCGATAAGCCCATGAGTTCATCTCGTTTTTTAGAATTTGGAAAGGTCTGCCGGTTATGACTGAGATTGTGTCCATTTCTGATCCATTTCTCGCCAATTCGTCGGCTATTTCGTTCCCCTCAATGCTACAGTGTCCTAGGACCCAGATAATGTCCACAGTGTTAACAAGTAAGAGATCAGGGCCTCTTTACATTGTAGAACCACTCTGGATTTCACCTTGTCCGTGGATAAAACTCTAATGGCAGCTTGGCTGTCTGAGAAAATTTTAATACACTTGTCTACACAGTGAGTGCTTTGTATAAATTTAACACCTTCTGTTATTGGCACTACTTCCGACTGAAAGACGGTGTTGTGGTCATGCAGACGAAGGCTTTCTTTTGCAGAAAAGGCTTCACAGAAAAAGCCCGCTCCAGTGTGACCGTTTTGTTTTGATCCGTCAGTGTAGAGGTGGATCCCCGGATTGCTAGACAATACCTGACCGTTGTTCCATTCCTCCCTAGTCGGGAAAGCGAACTTTGCGGCGGTATGATTGGTTTCTTCCAGGATGCGGTGGCAGTTCCAATTACCTGTAGAAACAGTATTAGGAATTGAGGTAATTATGGTTTGGTGATTGGTTAATGTCTCGGAATTGAGCCATCCCCTAAAGATGTTTAGTCGAGCCGCTGCGACCGCGGCGTATGTTTAGAATAGTCTCAATTGCTTTGGTCGAAGTGGTAGACATCGCCGAGACAACACGCCCGTTGCACTTTCTCGAGTGATTTGATGTTACATTTTCGTCCCAAAGCTGTCCACCATACAAGTGACGCATATGTGAGTATTGGTCGTACAATGCTGGTGAAAATCCAGTGGGTCATCTTTGCTCGAAGTCCCCATGTAGGACCAATACATCTTCTGCAGGTTGCCCAAACCCTAACGGCTTTTGTGGCTCTGCTGGCTATTTGTGCCTTCTAGTTAAGTTTAGAATCCAGGATTACTCCAAGGTACTTGAATTGACCTGTAAGTGCCAGTATCTCTGCGTTTACCTGTGGAAGAGGATAGCTAGGTAGCTTCCTTTTCCTAGTAAAGAGACAGATTTCAGTTTTTTGGGGGTTTATATTTAATCCTCTAGGTGATGACCATTCAGCCGAGATATCCAAGGCTTCTTGGATTCGTCTAGAAGGGAGAAGAGGATGTGTCCCCGAGGCAAGGATGGCGATGTCGTCTGCATAGCTGACAGCATGTAAACCAGCTTCGTTTAGTCTTCTTAGGAGACTGTTTATGGTGACGACCCAGAGTAGCGGTGAAAGAATGCCACCCTGTGGGGTACCGCGAAACACCCTTCTCCTTAGGGTAATATTGCCCTGCTGACAAGTGATCGATCTGTTGCACAACATATGACGTACCCAGTGTAAAATAGCCGGGTCTACGTCAATGTGTCAGTGTGAACGTTATTAAAAGCACCCTCAACATCTATGAAGGCTGCTAGAGTGAGTCCTCTTAGGTCCATTGACCTTTCAATTTTGTTAACTACCTCATGTAAGGCGGTTTCAACGAATCGTCCCTTTATGTATGCATGTGGCTTAAATTTCAGCTGCTCATAAGGGATTTTTTCCTTAATCATGGTGTCGCATATGCGTTCCATTGTTTTCAGTAGGAAGGACATTAGACTTATGGGTTTATATGCCTTAGGGGTTGAGTAGGTTTCTTTACCCGTCTTAGGTATGAAAACTACTCTTGATTCTTGCCATGTGAGGGGGGTATAGCTCTGATTAAGGCATGCCTCATAAAGCCTGGATAGACGGACGTCCTGGGACTTTATATGGCTGGAAGCCATGAATTGCCTTCCCCACCATATTGGTGGTGATGGCTAAGTTGTAGGAGTATTGAGAAGTTTCCCATTGCCTCGTGTCATCTGAGTTAACGAAACAGTTTGGGAAGTGCTCCTCCATTAAAATCTTTAAAGAGTCCTCAGAGTTACCTGCTCTAACCCCCTGTCTGTATATCAGGAGTTCTGGTTGGGAGTGGGTTTTCGAAAGGAATTTCTTAATGGTTGCGGTTTTTGTAACACAATCAACTTGTGCACAGAAGAGTCACCATGACCCTCTTTTTGCGGAGAGCATATTCTTTTTGTATACACTAAGTTTTTGTTAGTAGAGATCCCAATGCTCTGTAGTATTTAATCTTTTAGCTTTATTGAAAAGTCTCCGAGTATCCGTTCTTAGGTTTTTCAAAGCCCCTGTCATCCAGGGTTTTTCCTTGAAAGACTCTCGGGTGCGAAGAGGGAAAGTCTCTTCGAATGCTCATATAAGGCTATTTGTTATGGTTTTGACCTCCCCATCAATGTTATTATATATATAACTTAAAGGGGGTGCGGGAGATACGTCTAACGCATTCTTTAAAAATCTTCTGAATAGAGCCCACTTAGTTTTCGATTTGTTGCGAAACATAGGTGGGGGTATGTTAGGAATAGATAGTTTAAAACAGATGTATCTATGATCCGAGAAGGAATGTCTGCTAGAGACATGCCAGTCTTGGACCATGTCAAGTATGTTTTTAGAGCAAAGAGTTATACGCCTGGCTGCATGGCGACAGCTGCAGACGCCGGGGCAGATATCCCTACCCCTGGGTCCGTAGACCCGGTATATAGTTCCGTGGACGATTCCTAATTGGATTTAACGACCCCGCAAGTCGAATTGTTTCCAGACCCTTTGGTTGTATGTGTTTAACGACCCTTCGGTCGCACAAAAAGGCCGCCCCACAGGGATCAAACGACTATAAGTGTTTAGAGACCCTACGGTCGGAAGACGAGGCCGCCCCACAGGGAACAGACGCCTACCTGCCTGGTAGGATTTATCCGTGTCACACGGGGGTAAATGAATAGAGGGTGCATATTGAATTGGGGTCGTTTCTTCTCTTGCCTTAGGAGTTTCAATCGGTTGTTTAAGAGTCTCCATTATTTCAGAAAGGGAAGAAATACAGCGTATATATGCGTTGTATCCTTTCGTATATTTATCTTTCAGCTTCTTTCGGTCCACATCGGAACTGTCGGGTTTACTTCGTATAGTATTATACGAAGTTTGGAAATTATCCCACAGAAAAGTAAGCTGCTTCCGATGAAATTCTAAGGCATGAGGTACTAAATCTTGGGTAGGGGTCTCGCAAATAGTTTGCTCAAATTCAATAATGTCGTTTCCGAATTGAATAAATGCTGTCAGAGCCGACATATTTTTTATTATTGGGGTTGTGTTTAAATAATATTCAATTTAAATAACTTCAGAAATTCTGAAAAATTTCAATAATAAAATGTTGGGTCTGGATAGCTTAATTTAAAAAATGTTTTTTAAATTAATAACGAGTAATACTTTTTCGAAAAATAAATTTTAAAAAATTCACATAAAATTTATAAGCAAATTTTATGTGTGGGTCAATGTGATTAATCTTCAAAAATTATTTTGGATTTTCACGGGTCGTATATATTTTTTCAGAAAAAAATCTAAAAAAATTTAAAAACTTTTTATAAAAATAAATAAAATTATTTTTGGGTGTGTATGGGTTAACAGCAATTATTATTACCAACGAAACGTATTGCAAAACTTATTTTTTTATATAAAATTTCAACAAATTTTGAAAATTTTATCTTTGGGTCGAAATGGGTCAACTTTAAAATTTTATTTAGTGGTAAACCGGGTCGCAAATAAAATGTTATAGCGTAGTTAAGCTTTTTGGGTCGCTTGTAACACATTGTGTTGTAAAAAAAAATCATAAACTTTATTTAAAAATCAATTAAATGATTTTGGGTCGCTATGGGTTAAGCTTTAAAAAATATTTTTGATAAAAAACGGGTCGGCTAATTTTTTATAATAGTTTTTCTATAAAAAAAATTGTGAAATATCAATAAAAATGATTTTTTGGGTCTAAAAGGGTTAAAAAAGCTTAAATGTGGGTATAAACGGGTTAAATATTGCTCAATAGGCAATTTCCAAAAAATATGGGATAATTATACCCTACACTAAGAGTAAAAGGGTATATTCGGTTTGGTACGCCGTTTGTAACACCCAGAAGGAAGCATCTCCGGTATGGAAAAGTATATATATTCTTGATCAGCATGACCTCCTGAGTCGATTTAGCGATGTCCGTCTGTCTGTCCGTTTGTCTGTCTGTCTGTCCGTCAGTCTGTCCGTCTGTTGAAATCCCTACTACTAGAATTGAAGAGCTAGATAAATGAAACTTATAACTTAGATTACTAATATACCTACGCTGTATGTATTGGCAAGATCGGTCCATTGTGACCTATGATCCGACCACTTATGTTTAAATACCGCATATAAAATGTACATATAAAGATCAATTTTTATGTATACGTGCTTAGGTAAACTTTTTTGGTCAAATATATATTGACATCATGCTCAAATACATGATAATAATGTCGGCTTAGACCGACTATAATTTTGATAATCCTAACTATCATAATTACACCTACTTTAAAATTTCCCATGTGATCTAACCTTCCCAACTGGTTTTTTGGTTCCCACGGGTAATTTATAAAATCCCACGAAAACACTATTGTAGTGAACAACGTGGCAACCCTGTACACACTTGACAGCATCTCTCGTTACTGTGAGTGTATAAGTGTGTATGTCTATTTGTTTTATGAACAAATATAGCAAATAAACAAACGAGTTCATTTGTTTCAGCTAGCGGCGAGTAGCTAGCTGAAACAAATGAAACAAAAATGTTTGGCGATTTTGTTAAATAAAATATATTGTAACAATTCAAAAATGTGAAAATAAATAAAATCAATTGTTTTTGTTAAATTATATTTAACACTTTGGTGAATGTATATTTATTTTAAACGTATCGTATAATACGATCGTTTTCTTCGGGTCGGGTCGGTTTGCAAAAAATACGATTTTTTTGCAAAAACAATTTCACTGTAGTTCCACAATTGTTTTATTTTGTTATTATTTTCACTTTTAACAAGGGTCGGGTCGATTTTAATTAAATTAAAATGAACGCCAAATATTTTTATTGCTTCAGCGGGTCAATCCTTGCCAAAACTATTTCGTAGTCCTTTTAATAAAGGCTCGAAGTGACCAAATGTTCGGCTGGCGAACGAAGTAATGGCAATTGGCGGATTGGGAAACACGAATTGAAATATGTAAATTTCATTTGTCGATTGGGTCGAATGGGTTGCGGCAAATACAATATATTGAAATTAAAGATTTTACCTTATTTTCAAGTATTGGTTTATTATGGGTTGGTGTAAATGTTGTAATTCCGTGTTGTTTCTGTTGAAGTTTTTTGTAGTGTAGGATTCCTGTGGTTGTTCCTTCCTGTTGTTGTTGTGAGTTTGTGTTGATTGTTGGGTTTTGTTTTAATTGTTTATGTCACTTGTCGCGGGACCGAATGGCGCGTTGACGGGTTTTTGGGTTGTTTAATGTCGCGGTGGCGGGTGAGTTTACACTTTAAACTTTAAATTTGTCGCGGAGACAGGTGGGTGTACGTGCGTTTAGTTGTAGGAAAACGTAACGAGTGAAGTATTATTTGCGGCGACCGTTGAGAGAGCCGACGGTCGATCGGTTCGCCGCAGTAATCGATAAATAATCGATTGTGTGGATATGACGGACGGAGATGTTCAAACATATCGAATTTACGTTTGTACGTAAACAGGGGTATTATGTATATTTTTAAAGTATAATGTTTTTATTAATTGTAAAACCATGAAAAGTTTATCTTAAGTTGATTTATATGTGTATTACAATATATTATTTAAAAACAAAAAATATGTATTTAATACATAATTATTTCAACAGTGTACCTGCAATTCTATTTGTGTGCGTGTGTTTTTTTTTTTGATTTCGCATAACTTCTGCTTCTTTTGAAAGTGAAACACCAAAAATAAGGGAATGAACAAAAGTTAGAATCCAAGGTAGTGCTCCAATTTTTAACACAACCAACAAAACTCGTGAGCATTGTTGTACATGAAATATTTGTTGCCAACTGGTTGGATACACAAGAATAATGTAGTGTGTGTCATGCGTCTGTCCGTTGGCATGCGATGATACAGGGTAGTAACGAAAATATGCTTATACGAAGAAATATACCATTATTTTTGTTATATACAGATTTGTTTGAGTATGTTTGAAAGTAATTAAGAAGTAATCAGACATTACCATACATATATTAGGAATGAATTTTAAATAAATTATAATCGAAATTGAATTTATTTTGTTCAGATTGTAAATATAAACGTTATTCTATCATTTTTTTTCCAAAACATCGGAATATCTCGCTCGAACGCATCACTAGTAAAGAACATTATCAATCGCACGGACATTTGAAAGATGATAAATAAATTAAATTATGTGGCACATGAAACCCAATTCTAGCTGGACAAAATTAAATAAAATAATATATTGCTATATTACATCAATGCCAATATGATGTATGTATAAGAACGGGGTCGTGTTATGCATCTGTCACGCCTACCTCCCATATAACTTTTTAACAATATACGTTTTATTTCCGAAATTTTACATCATATGAAGATACAATTTGGTGTACATAACTATTTTGGCAATACGTACAACTATTTCAATAATTGTTCTGTACGGTCAACTTCTAAGACCACTTCCAATATAATCATTTTTAAGAATATGACATAAATCAGAACTTAAGCATCTTTTAAAAATACAATTTGGTGTATATCGCTTTTTTGGTAGTACTAACCACCATTCCAAAAATTATAGCGATTGGTCAACTTCTAAGTCCACTTAGAATATGACATATTTCCGAACTTAAGCATCATTTAAAAATACAATTTGGTCTATTCGGTATTTTTTTGTACAAAATCGACTATAATTTTCAAATATGCAAGTGCATGCAATTTATAATGACAGAGTAGGATATAAGGGTCTTTTCGTAACAAACTATAAGTTGAACGTTACACATTTTTGCATAACTCATTTGAAAACACTTCAAATGCACACTCTAACAAAAATGAATGAGATCTTACTACTATTATAGTTGGCAATAGATTACCTACAATTATAATAATAAAATCCCGTCGCAACGAAATACATAAAAATCACGCTAAAAGTGCGTAAAATAATAACGTTTTATATAGCGTTATTTCTCGCTAGAAAATGCGACAAAAAGAAACACAATCATTAGGTATTTGTTTGGCACTCATTAAAAACTCATCACTATTTTCTGTCAATGAGTGTAAATGAAATTGTTATTTTATCTCAGTAATCCTATCGCAGCGGCATATGTATTCACGAATGTGTCGGCGATATGTCACATACATCGCAAACACATGGCCGTTTCAGCTTACAGATCATGTTGTGGAGCTGATTTGTAAAACATTATTCATTTCGGAACACTTGCACAAATGAATGTGGGTACTAAATTAACAATGAACTAAATAAAACTACTAAATTTCTTTATATTCTATCTTTATACCTGCATCGTTTAGGAACATTTTATCAAATGACATAACATGTGTATCGTCATACATTCATACATGTTTGACAGCAAAAAAACACGCTACTTTCAACGTTTTGTGGAAATTCTACTAAAATAGCGAAAAAAATCACGTGAATTTTGGTAAATTATTAAAAACACACTGTTTTTAAAATACTAAAAAAGCAAGTTTGTTTAATTTTTTATGATAGGGTCGGATTAAAGGGTATTTTCTTTATTAGAAACAAAAAGTTAGACTTTACACATTTTTGTATAACTCCCTTAATCACACTTCAACTATAATATAATACTACACCCAGAAAACAAATCATGGTAAATTGATAGTATATCAATAGAAAAACAATAATTTATACCATTAAAATTGGTCAATAGGATGCGTCCCATTAGTTCAGTAATATTGAAACTGTTAATACAATGTGTGGTTGTACCATACATTTTATAATGTGATATTTTAATTACAATAAGAAAGACCTATACAAATTTAATAATACGTATTATTAATTTTATGGTAAAGTCGAATTACATTTTCCTAAAAATTTATTAAAACAAAAATGTATTTTAGTTAATTTATTGTATAATTTATTTTCTTTAAATGTCGAAATTTATATTCACTTTTACAACACACACATAAAAAGACACTTCTTGCTGCAAAAGATTATAAAACATTTAATGTTTGCTTTGGTTTCCAATAATTGATTGTAGTACTTGAGTCTGCAGTTATTTTTGAGTCCGTTGCCATAATAGAAGTTCGATGTTTTATTTATTTTCTGTAATAAATAAAAATATAAATTTTAATAAATATATAAATATAATTTATTTACATTAAATACATTGAATCCTTACCAATGTCGCGTTTAATAATGTGGAGTATTACAAAAAATACATGCGACCATTTTGAGTAAACACGCAGAATGACGTACAAAACGAACATGTTTGTATTCGTTTTTATGTTTTTTTACACCACTTTATTATTATAGGAGGAAACCATTAAAACAACAGTATTTATTCTATTTGAAATAATAATATTGAATTATTTAAATTTATGATACTACATTTTTCAAATACTATTGAATTAATTAGAAAACTTTTGATTTAAAAATAAAAAACTATTAATACATGAACCATAAGATCAATGGTCGTACCATAAAGTACTTAATGGTACATTTTCTTCTGAGTGTAATTTCGGTATTTTTTTGTACAAAATCGACTATAATTTGCAAAAATGCAAGTGTATGCAATTTATTATGGTATAGTCGGATAGAAGGGTCTTTTCGTTATAAGAAACAGTAAGATAGACGTTACACATTTTTGGAGAACTCTTTTAATAAATTTAAAATTAAAAAAATTCTACTCATTTTTGGTCAAATCGACTATCATTGGCAAAATTTCGAAGAACGCTAAACCTAATGATTAATCTACATAAAGCCGTTCCTTTATTATTGAAAATGATATGGAAGACTCAAAATGTTTGTATGTAACATTTTTTATCGCATTCAAAATATAAAAATAATTATTTTTAACTAGTTTTCAGAATTATATATGTACAAAAATCACAAAAATGCAAGTTAATGTATTATTTCTCGTAGTAAAGACATTAATAAATGCAAATTTGTGAGTTGGCCTTTACACATTTTCGCACAATTTTTTTTTAAATCTCATAAAAAAAAAATTAAAAATAAATGTTATAAAAAGAACATTTTTTTCAGCTCTTGTATGAGAGCTAACAGAACAAAATAATGGTTAATAATAAGGTATTTTATTGTTGTATGAAATACAAGCATAATCCAATTCCAAAATCAATTCATTCAATTTATAATACGTTTAGAATGCAAGCTTAATAATAAGATGTGTAAGATAACACTATGTGCATTGCCATTGTCTTTTTATAACTATTATTGAAGCTCTGGTATGAGAACTAACAGAATTAATTAATGGTTAATAACTCATAACTATAACCGTAAATCTGCGAACCGTTTATGTAGGATGTGAGCTGATTTATTTGCTCACGATGCTGTACACTCTCAAAAAAGACCGACGTTTGTCCGGAACCACAAATGGCCGAGGAACGCACCAGATCAATGCAGCGTCTATTGCGTATGCGCGCATGAAATACGAGCATAATGCAATTCCAATATCAATTCATTCAATTTATATCACGTTTAGAATGCTAGCTTAATATACAATAAAAATAAGATAAGTAAGATAACACTATATGCATTGCCATATCAACACAGAGACTGAAATGTGAAATTGAAAATGAAATTGTGTAACGGTGCGGTGTCCGGGTTCAGAGCTGGTATAGTTTAGCGGGCTCCAGAAGTGCATTACAAAAATTTATATTTGCAAGGGAAACTCTCAGCACCAAATAAATACGCCGTAATGTTAGTTCAATAATATAATGCTTTATTTAATTCATTGATTCTTAATATAATATGATGGGGCAGCGTCCTGCCTGTTGCACTCGAGCTTCTCGTGGGTTTTGCGGAAAATCTGTATTTGGCGAACAGAATTACTCTATACGATGTGTTTCAGGAACTGTGTTGTTTTGTCTTTGGCCCATAACCAGGACGGAAACTTAGTCAGTTATGTCGCGCTTTGGGTCCACGTGTCCCCCGCTACGGTTAAAAACCACCCAGGGTATAAAGCTTGGCAATTGTCCCCCGTTACGGTTTAGTTCAATCACGAAGTCAGGAACAGAGAGAGTGATTTTCACTCTTTCAATGCCTTTTATAGGACATTGGTTGATGACGCGATTTTGTAGCTTTGCGACGTCTGTGTATCGGTGATGCGCTCACCAGTGAGAGTGTATTCGTAACACTTTGCCGCTTCGCTCACTGGTTCGCCTGTGTTGGTAACACAATATGATGTTCTGACCGTTGGTATCTATGCTAATTCGCTCAGCAGTGAGAGTGTATGAGTGACACTTTGTAATAAAGCTCATTGGTAAGCAGGGTTACCGTTATGCGACTAAAGTGGCAAAATTATTGCCAGGAGACCATGAGACGACTTTTCAAAAATGACCTTATTTTGCGACTTTTTGAATTTTGGAGTGACTTTTGGAGTGACTTTTGAGACTTTTAAGATTTATTTAAATTATTTTTTTTTTTTTTTAAATAGACCTCCAAAACATTTTTAAAGCTCCGGACCATAAGTTTAAATATTAATATTTTTAAATTCGGATATTGTGGTCAAAGCAAATAATGCACAAAAAAATCCGTAAATTTAAAAATTATCCGATCTGTGACAAATAAAAAACTTAACAAGTTTTCAGTTATAAGTGATCGATAATGGCGTCAACAACAAAAATTCTTAAAAGTAGGGATACAAATTGTGGCCAGTTTGTTTAGCTAACCGTCGTTCTACATCGTATATTGCAAGGATAGAATGTGTATCCCAGGAAACTGATAGAAATATGACCATTCGGCTTCGAAAGACTATCTTCATTGATAGTTAACGTGGATCATGTCAAAAATCAGGATTTATGAATCGCAAATTTTTGCGGTGAAAGTAAATTGTTAGAATCTAAGCCCGACAATCAATAAGAGATGTGGCAAAAAATTTAGTGAATTTCACATTTGCACATTTTCAAAAAGTAAAGATCAGATTTAAATTGAGATCATTTAAAACTGCAAATAATAGTGATCAAATGTGACCAAATAAAAGTGATCAATATTGAAATTTTGTAAAACTAAAAAGTTAGAAGAAATGGTGTCCAGCGGCTGATGGTGGACCTGAAGACTAAAATACAAACTTTCGTTCTATTCAGAAATATAAATTCGTTCTATTCAGAAACATAAAACTTTATATATTTATAAAAACTATGGAGTATTGTTCTTCATTTGTGATATGATTTTTCTTTTTTCCATTTTAAATTTTTTAAGTTATGAATTAAAGAAAAAGTAAAAAAAATTTCATTTACATGTTTTATTATAGAAAACCAGCATATAACTTTTTTTTAAGAATAGACATCACTGATAAGAGATTGATCGTTTTACGCTTCTTACAACCTCGGATCATTACGTCAGAAGAACAAATACCGTATTGGGAAATTATTTCTTTATATTTTAATTTAATTGAAAACTCAGAATTGCTTATTAAATAATACAAAATTGTTCAGTACAAGATCCAACGTATGACACAATTTTTCCTTATAAAAATATTGGGATTATCTGGAAATCGGTGGGAAATATGAAATATTTGTACCTTTTTTTATAAATTAATTATTTTTGTTACGCTGCATTGTTAATAAATAAAGACAAAAAATACATGTTGCGATTTTTTCTGCCCGGGTGCGACTTTTTATGATACTTTTTCAAAATTCTTCACGGTAACCCTGCTGGTAAGCTTTAGCTCGTTGGTGTTCCTTCGATGCTCTGTGATGTGTTTGGTTCGACGGCGTTGACGTCGAAGCCGGTAGTTTGTTCCGCCGTGAATGTGCGGTCGCCATTTGACGCCTCAACATGGTACCGTCACAATTGGTTTTAAGAACTTTAGATGTGTTTTGAATTTGAATTTTATCCCAATGTGCGGAGCGAAGAAAAAGCAGATTTTCGAACCTCGAAAGTGTTGCTAGCTTTTTGTAGCAACTCAGCTACAGTTCCGAAGATAATATTTTTTAAAAGTTTTTATTTCGAACTTAGCCACAGTTTCGAAGAAAGATAAGCACAGTCAAAATTTAAACAAAGTTAATTATTTTGACCCATTTGACACAAGATGAAAAATATTTCAGGATTGTATATTGTACCGCCTCCAAAATTATTGTATAAATACAATAATTATTGTATCGTTGGCATTACTGGTTGTGGCTATCAGTTCTGGCTATTGTAACCGATGTTCGAAATATCGTGGCTTTGTATAACTACTATAAGAAATTTGAAATAAAAGAAGCTTGCATAAAGATGTCGGTATTTAAATATAAAATAAATAATTTTATTTGAAACATACGTTTTATGTAGTATTTTTTTTATTTGTTACATGAGATAGACAGCATTATCTCTAACTGGTATAGGGCATAAGCATGCAAGAAAGGGTCAAATGTATAAATTTAATTATAGGGGAATCTGTTTCGATTTTCCTCCAAAAAAAGTAAAATTAAAAAATAATACATTTTTTTGAAGGGTCTATTCAATAGACTGGTTCATGATCTATATTTTTGAATTAACAGAATACCACTTATTTGAATTTTAATTGATTTATAAGTGATTAAATCAAATAAATCAAAGCATTTATTCACTGTGTCAATGAGTAATATTCCACTTAAAAAGTTACATATTTTTGTATTATTTGTTATTTTTATATTTTTTTGATTCATTTCTGTTGCAGAATCCCATTCCTACAATACGCAAGTCAGTATGGCAACACTGTATTGAAGGGTCTATTCAATAAACTGGTTCATGATCTATATTTTTGAATTAACAGAATACCACTTATTTGAATTTTAATTGATTTATAAGTGATTAAATCAAATAAATCAAAGCATTTATTCACTGTGTCAATGAGTAATATTCCACTAAAAAAGTAACATATTTTTGTATTATTTGTTATTTTTATATTTTTTTTGATTCATTTCTGTTGCAGAATCCCATTCCTACAATACGCAAGTCAGTATGGCAAAACTGCGTTTGCTGTCATCGTATATTTACTTTTGTTACTCTCTTTCTGTGTTAACATTCATTCCATTTTGAACATTAAATTAAATTTGTTGAATTGAACTCGTGCGTTTTAATTACAATTGCTTTGAGCGTTGAATATTGGAAGTGATTCATCGCGGTTATTTTAATACTATGGTTGTTTTATCAGACATCGAATCGAAGAGCGACACAATAAAATTTTCTGTAAAAACTGAAACACGTGGAACTCCAATTGAAATGGCGGCAAATACTTCAACTAGCTCATCGCGCATCGAGTTGCTGTCGAAAGACAACTTTTATATATGGAGTATGCAGGTTGCGGCGCTTCTCACTACGAATGACCTTCGGGGTTATGTAAATGGAACGTGCTTGAAGCCCGCAGAAACAGATGCATCATTGTAGTTGAAACAGGACAAAAATGCCAAGTCAGACTTAGTATTATCTATTCAAACTTCTGGAGTCCAGTAATTATAAAAAGTAATAAAAAAATTAGACAAGATAAAAAAGGAATTCAAATTAACAATAAACAATTCGATTAAAAACAAAAATACAAAACAATTACTTGAAGTGATTAAAAGTTTTTGAAGAAACAACAACAAATTGAAAACACGTTGTGATAACATCAAATGTTTCGTATATATGAACAAGGCGTGATTGGGATTTGAACTCATGTCGTCAGAAACGATGGGAGTTGATAGACAAGCACGCTAGGTGTTTGGCTATAGAACCACACAACCGTCACTCTACTAATTTGCAGTTTTGTCTGCTCTATTTTTAGAACAGACTTTATTGCAACTACGACACCGGCCAAGTTGAAGGACAACTGTCTTCAATCATCACAATTGCCAGTTTGTAGATTGGCCTCCTATAAACGACGGTTCTGGTTCTGACGTCGGTGACGCGAACCTTGTTATCCTGTCCGACGATCACCGCTTGTACTCTCCCGAGTACAACGACCCTGCCGATTGTCAGATTGGGCTGGTGGACGATCCACTTGTGGCGCGGCTGGAGCCCCAGGATGTAGTCTTTGGACCACGAGCGACAGAACCTCTGCTTGAGAGCGTATATGTGATGCCATCTCCTCAAGCACATAATTTTTCCGCTGGGTTCTGGCACGGATTATGGCGGTAGCGAACGCTGTGGCCCTTCGCAGGTGCGCTGGAGTTAGCGCCTCACCGTTGTTCGGGTCCTGACTCATCGGAGCGATTGGTCGCGAATTGAGCACGGCCTCTACCTTGACGAGCACCGTTTGCATCTCCTCGGCCGTGAGCAGTGCGTTCGCATCAGCTGGTTCTTGGCGGACTTGACAGCAGCTTCCCACAGTCCCCGAAGTGCGGCGCCGTGGGCTGTATGAATACAAAGCTCACTCCCTCTTCTGCCGCGTATAATTGCAGGGCGTCCTCAACGCCTCTTGAAGGTCCTGCAGCTTCTTGTCTGCTCTCACGAAGTTGGTTGCGTTGTCGCGATAGATCTTCTGCAGGAGCCCTCGCCTTCCGACAAACCTTTTGAGAAATATTAATGAAACAGCTAGAAGTCAAATCGCTGACAAGTTCTAGGTGGACGGTCTTCGAAGTGAAACAAACGAACACAGCAATGTACACCTTTACGGGTGGTCGACCGCGAATTTTTAGCGACGTGTACAGGGGACTAGAGATGGGCATGTGAGCGTGATTTAGCGTGATTCACGTGAATCACGCGTGATCACGCGTGATTGTGATTGAATCCTTATTTTTCTCACGTGATTGTGAGTAGACCAAAAAATACCGTGAATGAGTGTGCGTGAGTACAATTTTTTCGTGAGTGAGTGTGCGTGAGTCGAATATTTCATAAAATAAAAAAATCTCAGTTTTAATTTTTTGCGATTTTATATATTTTTGCTGAACTACAGAACAAGGCTCAGAAGATTTCGGGAAGGCGATCGCCCACATTTCAGAACTATAATAAATCAAATTTCTAACGACCGTCATATACCCACCCCTTCTTCAACTCAGAATAAGTTGCAAGGTTTCAGTCAACAATTTATCTAACCTCTGCAAACCGGCCGTACTTAGTATGTGCTAGTCAATTTTTGTGGGGTCATGGCAATAGTTTTTGCTTGGTTTTATACGACCGTTCATGGAACGCATTTTTTTTCCATATACCCATTTTTGTAAAAAGTTGAATTTTCAATTTCAACTATACATGATAACTCTTTATTGACTTCTTTTTGTTTATTAACTTTAGTTTGTTCCAGAGGTTCGTGTGGGGTCCCGATTTTATTTGAGCTATAAATGTAGTAACCAAAAAAACGCTTCAAAAATAGTTTTTCCCAAAGTCAATTTACCCCTGGTTAATTCTACCCCGAACTATTATTTTATTGATAACTAGCTGGACCCGTGTACGACTCGTGCCAAGATTTTGTGAATGCAAGGATATGTAGTGATTTTATTAATATAAAGAACATTTTTATTATTTATATCTTCCCCGTAAAACGTTTTCCCGTAGAGTTTTTCCCAGTAGAAGTTTTAGTGTGGTGAATTTTGGTGTGGATATTTGTGGTGGTTGATACGCTGATGACATACACCATCTGGAAAATATAACTTCTTTTGGGGGTGCCACGCCCAGTGGTCCAATCCCGCCCACATTCCGCGAGACCGTTTAGTATGGTTATGCATAACGTTGACCAAAATTTCATTAAATTTGCTATCCTAATTGCTGATATAATGTGTTCTTAATTTTTTTTGAGGCAATTTATACTTTTTTAAATGAACAGCACATCTAAGGTCTTTCACTTTTCCATCTCCGTTAAAAATTGAGATATATTTTATCAAAATCCCTAACATCATAACATCATTATTGCGTTTTAAAGATGTAGGTTGTATTGGAGGTGCCAAGCTCGGTCGACCAATCTCACCAACAAACAATAGCAAAAAACACGTGATTCAGCGTGACTCACGTGAATCACGCGTGATTACGCGTGATTGTGATTGAATCTCAATTTTACTCACGTGATTGTGAGTGAGTGTGAGTAGAGCAAAAAAGGAAGTGAGTGAGTGTGCGTGATTAGAAATATTCTTTCATGAGCGTGAGTGAGTGTGAGTCAAAACTCACGTGCCCATCTCTACACGGGACCACAAAAATCTACGCCACATATAAAAATGGTTTTTTAGTAAGAAGCTTTGGCTTATAGCGAAAGCAATGTACGCAGGTTCGTACGGTTCTACAGCACGCTTCTCGAGCGTTTATTAACCAAATATGCTGTCGAAGAAGTGCTACCAAAACTTTTGGTCCAGCATGACAGTTAGTTAATTGCAGGTACCGTAACTAAATTTCTACGAAGTGAGATATTTTTGGCATAAGAAGTGGAAATTTTGCGTCGTACGCAATGGGTGCGTTAAGAAATCTGCCGCCAACACGAAGTAGTGACAAAGATTAATATTCATCTTTTAACTCGTGAATTAACGGAATCATTTTTTGAATGCTTGGCGGCAGTATTTCAGACTTTTGTAATTTATGAATTTTAATTGCAAATTCATGTCTCTGAATAATTTCAATAAATTTCAGGAAATCCCATTTTAGTACCTTCGCAGTCGGAATAAGCGAATTAAAATTCTCGTCTTCCCTACTGATAAAACAGTAAATGTATACAAAAACTCGAAGAAATTTTGTAAACGATGAGTGATTTAAAATCAAGTCAAAAATTTTATTCGAACTATCATCGGCTGCGAGAAGCACCACTCCACTTTTCTTCTTTTCCAATATTGTTTCTTCTTGTGACAATGCGAAATGCTTATTAATATGCCATTTTTCAGCACTGACATCTGACATCTCTCCGACTTCATAGGTCGGGTGGTTAGAAAACCATTTTGCCAATTGCATTCCGGCTGAATCTAACATTTTTGAGACTTGAACACGTATAATTTCTAGATCTTCAAAATTGTCAGCACCGGTTAACAAGTCGTCAACGTAGAAATCACTACGTACAATTTTCGATCCTATCGGATGCAAATCTTTGAACAAGTCGCCTAAATAAAATAAGCATCGTATGGCCAGAAATGGAGCTGGCGACGTACCACACGTCACGGTGGTACGTCGCCTGTATCGGATCTGTTGAATTTTCGCTCCATAATATTAGCTGGAGATTTTTATCTTCCTAGTCAATTAATATTTGGTAAATTTTAGTAATGTCAGCAGTGATTGCGTATTTATGCAATCGAAAACGTAACAACGTAGAGTACAGCTCCTCTTGTATTGTCGTACCATCAAGCAAAATATTCTAGATTTTTTTTTTATTTGCCCTTGAAGAACATCTCTGCACCAAGAGCGTATCGTGCGAACGATTACATATACGACAACGCATTCCTTTGCACCTTGTTACTGTGTGGCCTTCTTCAGGCAATTAATGCACACAGGAATTCCTTTTGCGAATTCAAACCACTCGCGATACCTGTGGTATCACAGCGATACCACAGGTATCGCTGTGAACGATGTACAGAAATCGATAGTATGATCAGCTGACCGACAAAATACACTTTTTCAAGGTTTTGCTTTGCCACATTGAAAAGCAGATATAAAATTCTTTTTTTTTTGGCGCATAATATTTTTTAAAAGCATAATCTTGCTTATGTTTACTAAACCAACTAGGCCTAGAAGTTAACGCCTCATCAGCAAAAAGGTGCTGGTATCGTTTATTGAGATCTGTCTTACAATCACTCCGTAATGGCAGCTGATCGTAATTGAGCTGTTCTTCCCATTTGGTTTTTGTGACTGGATCGACTTTCGACATTTGTAATTTTCTTATCATCTCCTATTGGCAATGGTGCGGATTATGGAACACAAGACATACGCAGATGGTTTATTAATTTCCCCAATATGGAAGAGTTTTTGAATGTTATCAAAAAACAAATAGACAGCTGTTTTCATAAACATTCTTCAAATTTGACAATGCCTTGGATAATTTAGATCAGTTATTTGGAACGATTTTACACTTCCTAAAGCTTCATCAGATAAACATGATATGAGATGATTAAATTTTTCAATATCAGTTAATGTGTGATCATTTTCGACTAAGCTCTCAAATAAACTCATGACATTTTTATACTCCTAATATTTTCCACTAAATTTCGGGAGACGCATGTTGGGTAGTCGAGAATGGTGATGTGGGGTACATGCGAAAGTAGTTTCTGGTGCACTCGGCCTTCTGTGTTTCCCAATAAATTTCCAAATTGCAATAATTTAAAAATTAAAACGAGGTTTGCCACCGGTTATAATATTTAAAATTTATTTATTTCAATTTATTTAATAAATTCCCAAATTTCATGGGATTTTTGAAGTTGGTTGGTAACCTGATTATTATCGAAGTGATAGCAACCCGATTTCTCTCACCGAATGTGAGGATGAAGCCAATAAAGCGATAAACAAAACCGCTGATTAATTAAATTCAGCAATTATTATGTTGCGTTTTTTTATCGAATCGAATGTTATAGTAATTCTAATTTTAATTATGAATTTATTTGCCGAATTAATTTGTAATTTAAATTAACTAAATAAATCGCGGGTTAAGTAACGAGTGCCTATATGCTTCAATGCCGACGTATGTGGAAATAGCGACGTCGCTGTCGGCAGCAAAAACACGATTGCGAAAAAAAATCGAACGACTGCAGTTGCAATTAATTCGATTTATAAGTAATTTATGCCGAATTATTAACCGTGTCACTGTCGCGATATTTTGTTTCACTTCTGAATATGTTTGTGTTTCAAATAAAAGTGCAATTATCTGGATGAATAAATATTTAGCAATTATTTTTGCCTTACTTTTATTAAACAGATATATTTTCTCAGTTAATAGCTCTTAAATATCTGTGATTTGCCTACTTCCTTTTGACAGATGCAGCAGTTGCAGACCATTTGTCCAAATCGTCGATATTATCTGAGCAGTAAGACAGCAGTGACGGCAGTAAGCAGCACGGGCTGAATCAATGCACAGATCAGCGTCAGCAGGCAGTAGGTCAATGACCGAGATGGCGCCAATTTGATGTATATAGGGTGTGTGCGAATTCGACTAAATTGCTGACTAAACTAAATTTTAGAAGTTTTTATTCAACCGCCATTCGGTAACCGGTAATTGTCAAAGTCTCTAATAAATCGATTAGCATATGTCTGTTTGATGTCTTCCAATTTAGTTCCATTTAGTCTGCTCGAAAATTTTCTAAATTGAAAAGTCGAACACTGCATTACAGACCTAATTTAGTTTAGTCAGCAATTTAGTCGAATTCGCACAAACCCATAATATACAAGGCGACGGCAACGAGTAGGTAACAAGCAACGACAGAGATGGTGAACCCGACAGCGATTGCAACGACAATTTGTTTAATTTAATTCGCGTTAATTTGGAAAATTACCGTGGATTGCGATTCGAGACCCGATTAAAAGAAAAGACTTTGTTCGCTTAATTGCGAAAACCGAACCAAATAATCTTTTGGTTTTCCACCTGCAACAATTTAATAAGTTCATTTTTATTTATTTTTAAAACTTTTAATTATATCTCTGAACGAAATTTAGTTTTCCGTTTAATGTTTTTGGTTTTTTATTTATTTGCTTTGTGGGATACAATTTAAAACACGATTTTGCTTTGGTAGCGGTAACAAAACGAGTGCTTATTTTATTTCATTATAAAATTCAAAATAATAGTATTAAAAAAAGTAAAATAAAAGTAATTCAATTAAAAAAAGTAATTATAAAAAGTAATAAAAAAAATTAAAAAAATATAATAAAAAAGTAATTCAAATTAAAAATAAAAAATTCGATTAAAAACAAAAATACAAAAAAATCACTTGAAGTTATTCAACAAGCATGGAAATAAGTCTAGGAAAGAAAATGTGATTTGTACTACGTTCGAGAAAATATCTAATGTGCAGCTGTTCAACCGTTGTACTCCAAACTGTTGAAATGGCACGATCGGTTGGGTCATCTGAACGCGAAAGACTTAATAAAATTATTTCGAGATCAGCGCAATGCGAAGTGTGTTTAAAAGGAAAGATGACCGCGTTATCTTTTACGATATATCGATCACCGTGTTCAGAAATACTGAAGATTGTTCATTCCGATGTTTTTGGACTTTTAGAACCGAGTCATCAGGTCGCGCGAAATATGTTGTCAAGTTTATAGACGCACAGCACAAGATGGTGTGATGTATATTTCCTACCACAAAAGAGTCTTGTTTTTGAAGCTTTTAAATTATACCAAAACCTTGTATAAAAATAGACCGGCATGCAAGTAAAATGTTTGTTGTCGGACAATGGGCGTGAGTATTGTAATAATGATTTTGACAAATATCTTGATGATTGTGGCATTGAACGTAGGCTGTCGTAGGTACTCCCCAAACAATCGGAGTAACAGAGAGAATGAACAGCACGCTTTTAGATATGACCAGGTGTCTTTTATTACAATTAGGTTTAAGTTCATCGTTTTGCTCAGAAGCTGTAGTCACAGCAAGTCATATACTCAATTGATGTCTGACGAGCAGTTTGAATGGACAAATTCCATTTGAAAAATTTGGGTCAAAGGTAATGATATTAGATAAGAACCCCAAGATAAGCTTGCGCAAAGAGCCATCGAAGGCGTGTGGAATGGTCGTGTGGTATCCTCGAGATAGAAAGGGAATCGCATATGGGATCTAAAAACACGTCCAATCATAAACGCACGTGATATAAAGTTTATTTAAGAGATTCATGATTGTTGTCTACATGTACTTTGGATGAACTGTTGACAACCGTCAAGGAAATAGCAGTAAATGATAACAAATATAAGAGGGTCATTGAATTTTGGCTCTAGCAACATAAAGAAAATATTGTTTAAGAAATTTCGAGTCCAGAATTTCAAGTGTGTAGAGCACCTGGGAGGCCAAAATTATTGCGCACGGGTACCCGGATCGACCCAGAAAGCTATTTCGGTATTGTACATCTCATCAAAAGGTTTCCTTGCTGCAACCAAAATAGAGAATGATAATGATGATCTTGTAGATGAAGAAGAAGTTTTTGCTGGTGAAGCAGAAACCAACATTAGCGCTGCGCTGACAGGAGCTGATTGCGATTAGTGAAAAGATTCAATAGAATCTGAGGTGACGAGTGTTATTAAAAATGAAACATGGGATCATGTGAAATCGTGTGATGACAAAAATATTGTTGGGTGTCGTTTTGTGCTTTCAAACAATTATGAACTGTGTGGTGAGGTAGAGCGACGAAAAGCTTGACCCACCGTGTCAAAAAAAAAAAAGAAAATAATTATAATTCGTTTTTCGTAAAAAAATATGTCAAAAAAACACGTCGGTTCATCTGCGGTCGATCGCACAGATGATTTGATTTCGCAGCTTGAAATTCCGCTTGCGCAGCGCGAACGCGAGTTTGTTGAAAGAGAACGCAAATTAGTCTAAAAAGAAAATGTGCTAGACAAAAGAGTGGACAGTGATTATTAACAATAAGCGTTTGATACCACCATTTAATCCATCCGACAAAAATTGTGAAACGGCACACGAGTGGCTCGCAACGGTCGAAAAAATAAAAAAATATAGAGTTAATTAATGCGGTTACCGGATGTATACCAAATTGTAAAACAGTACAGGAACTTCTTGTACAAATAAAATCCCATTTAAATGTTATCGAATAACGAAGCATCGCGATTTTCGGTGGATATGAAGTATTGTCAATAGGACAGTTTGATAAGATTGTCAAAATTCTAAGTTTTTGGATGCTGTATGATCTTCTAAATGTTTTTTTGTTTTTGTAAAAGAATTTGGAAGCTGTGTGTTCTTCCAAATTCTTAATTTTTGGATTCTGTGTGTTCTTCGAAATGTTTTTTGTTTTTGTTTAGAATTTGGATGCAGTGTATTCTTCCAAATTCTAAATTTGTGGATCTTCCAAATTCTAAATTTGTAGATCTTCCAAACTCTAAATTTGTGGATCTTCTAAATTAATTTTGTTTTTGACTAAAATTTAGATACTTAAATAATTTTGATGCTTTGCGATCTTACAAATTATTGACACATGGACACTATGTGATCTTTCAGAGCTTTTCGTCTCGACGTTGGATGATAAGTCATCCAAATTCCTGATTTTCGGATGATGAATGATCCATGTTTTACGATTCGTCGTATTTTCATCACTATTTTCAATTACTGAGCGAGAAAAACCCGACTCGATGCTCAATATTTGAATCACATATTCATTTTCCTACACTTCTTAGCTCGTCAACATGATCGTCGCTGTTTTTAGCTCAGTTCAAATCAATAGGCTATATAAACGGGCGTGTTGGCCAGCTCGTTTTTTCTCGTTTTAAACATGTTTGTTTTATGTTTTATGTATATGAAAGATTTATGCAGCTCTTAATGGAGTAGTATGGGGACGACATAATAGTTTCATCGCAGAATGAGTAAAGTATTGAAACAGCAACTATTAGAAGACTTTGAGATTAAAGACCTTGGTCGAGCGCATTATAGTCTTGGTTTGGAAATTATCCAAAATAATAACAAAATTGATTTAAAACAGATACTGAAATTACTCAAGACTCATAAATCATTGTTTGGGTACACTGATGCTTACTGGAGCAACTGTACTATGGATCGACGATCCATATACGCATACACTATACGCATTTATACTCAGCGGGGCTGCTATAACCACAACGCTCGGTTATGTTGTCATTTACCGAAGCTGAATACATAAGTTTAGCAGAAGCAGCAAAAGAAGCAATTTATTTACGAAGTTTTTTCTATGAGCTTGGTTTACACAAATTAGATAATTTAACGATTTTTGTAGACAATCGAGGAGCTCAATATCTGGCGTATGATCCCGTTTTCCATGCACGATCGAAATACATCGATATAAAACACCATTTCGTTAATGAATCGGTTGCTGCTGGATTTTTCATATTGAAGCATGTGTCTACACAGGATATGAAACAAGATGTGCTAACGAAATCTTTAGTGAGAATCAGCCATGAAACATGCCTAGATATACTTGGTTTCGCTCAGAGCTCTCCATTTCATACGAGTATTTTCTAGTATACGAGTATTTTTGTTAATTTGTCTCTCCGTTCGTTTGAATGATGTGGGAGTTGGTCGGAAGTGGTTGGTAAAATGTGGGTGGACAAAAGTGGGTGGGTGGGCAAAAGTGGTCGGCATGTGAAAAAAAGACCTTAACAAGTTTTATTGCAGAAATCGGTAGCAGACATCGTGGGAAATCGTATGGTACCACTCTCGGTGGTCCATGGCCATGGGGTTAAAAACCTCATAATTTATAATTTATAATTTATAATTTATAATTTATAATTTATAATTTATAATTTATAATTTATAATTTATAATTTATAATTTATAATTTATAATTTATAATTTATAATTTATAATTTATAATTTATAATTTATAATTTATAATTTATAATTTATAATTTATAATTTATAATTTATAATTTATAATTTATAATTTATAATTTATAATTTATAATTTATAATTTATAATTTATAATTTATAATTTATAATTTATAATTTATAATTTATAATTTATAATTTATAATTTATAATTTATAATTTATAATTTATAATTTATAATTTATAATTTATAATTTATAATTTATAATTTATAATTTATAATTTATAATTTATAATTTATAATTTATAATTTATAATTTATAATTTATAATTTATAATTTATAATTTATAATTTATAATTTATAATTTATAATTTATAATTTATAATTTATAATTTATAATTTATAATTTATAATTTATAATTTATAATTTATAATTTATAATTTATAATTTATAATTTATAATTTATAATTTATAATTTATAATTTATAATTTATAATTTATAATTTATAATTTATAATTTATAATTTATAATTTATAATTTATAATTTATAATTTATAATTTATAATTTATAATTTATAATTTATAATTTATAATTTATAATTTATAATTTATAATTTATAATTTATAATTTATAATTTATAATTTATAATTTATAATTTATAATTTATAATTTATAATTTATAATTTATAATTTATAATTTATAATTTATAATTTATAATTTATAATTTATAATTTATAATTTATAATTTATAATTTATAATTTATAATTTATAATTTATAATTTATAATTTATAATTTATAATTTATAATTTATAATTTATAATTTATAATTTATAATTTATAATTTATAATTTATAATTTATAATTTATAATTTATAATTTATAATTTATAATTTATAATTTATAATTTATAATTTATAATTTATAATTTATAATTTATAATTTATAATTTATAATTTATAATTTATAATTTATAATTTATAATTTATAATTTATAATTTATAATTTATAATTTATAATTTATAATTTATAATTTATAATTTATAATTTATAATTTATAATTTATAATTTATAATTTATAATTTATAATTTATAATTTATAATTTATAATTTATAATTTATAATTTATAATTTATAATTTATAATTTATAATTTATAATTTATAATTTATAATTTATAATTTATAATTTATAATTTATAATTTATAATTTATAATTTATAATTTATAATTTATAATTTATAATTTATAATTTATAATTTATAATTTATAATTTATAATTTATAATTTATAATTTATAATTTATAATTTATAATTTATAATTTATAATTTATAATTTATAATTTATAATTTATAATTTATAATTTATAATTTATAATTTATAATTTATAATTTATAATTTATAATTTATAATTTATAATTTATAATTTATAATTTATAATTTATAATTTATAATTTATAATTTATAATTTATAATTTATAATTTATAATTTATAATTTATAATTTATAATTTATAATTTATAATTTATAATTTATAATTTATAATTTATAATTTATAATTTATAATTTATAATTTATAATTTATAATTTATAATTTATAATTTATAATTTATAATTTATAATTTATAATTTATAATTTATAATTTATAATTTATAATTTATAATTTATAATTTATAATTTATAATTTATAATTTATAATTTATAATTTATAATTTATAATTTATAATTTATAATTTATAATTTATAATTTATAATTTATAATTTATAATTTATAATTTATAATTTATAATTTATAATTTATAATTTATAATTTATAATTTATAATTTATAATTTATAATTTATAATTTATAATTTATAATTTATAATTTATAATTTATAATTTATAATTTATAATTTATAATTTATAATTTATAATTTATAATTTATAATTTATAATTTATAATTTATAATTTATAATTTATAATTTATAATTTATAATTTATAATTTATAATTTATAATTTATAATTTATAATTTATAATTTATAATTTATAATTTATAATTTATAATTTATAATTTATAATTTATAATTTATAATTTATAATTTATAATTTATAATTTATAATTTATAATTTATAATTTATAATTTATAATTTATAATTTATAATTTATAATTTATAATTTATAATTTATAATTTATAATTTATAATTTATAATTTATAATTTATAATTTATAATTTATAATTTATAATTTATAATTTATAATTTATAATTTATAATTTATAATTTATAATTTATAATTTATAATTTATAATTTATAATTTATAATTTATAATTTATAATTTATAATTTATAATTTATAATTTATAATTTATAATTTATAATTTATAATTTATAATTTATAATTTATAATTTATAATTTATAATTTATAATTTATAATTTATAATTTATAATTTATAATTTATAATTTATAATTTATAATTTATAATTTATAATTTATAATTTATAATTTATAATTTATAATTTATAATTTATAATTTATAATTTATAATTTATAATTTATAATTTATAATTTATAATTTATAATTTATAATTTATAATTTATAATTTATAATTTATAATTTATAATTTATAATTTATAATTTATAATTTATAATTTATAATTTATAATTTATAATTTATAATTTATAATTTATAATTTATAATTTATAATTTATAATTTATAATTTATAATTTATAATTTATAATTTATAATTTATAATTTATAATTTATAATTTATAATTTATAATTTATAATTTATAATTTATAATTTATAATTTATAATTTATAATTTATAATTTATAATTTATAATTTATAATTTATAATTTATAATTTATAATTTATAATTTATAATTTATAATTTATAATTTATAATTTATAATTTATAATTTATAATTTATAATTTATAATTTATAATTTATAATTTATAATTTATAATTTATAATTTATAATTTATAATTTATAATTTATAATTTATAATTTATAATTTATAATTTATAATTTATAATTTATAATTTATAATTTATAATTTATAATTTATAATTTATAATTTATAATTTATAATTTATAATTTATAATTTATAATTTATAATTTATAATTTATAATTTATAATTTATAATTTATAATTTATAATTTATAATTTATAATTTATAATTTATAATTTATAATTTATAATTTATAATTTATAATTTATAATTTATAATTTATAATTTATAATTTATAATTTATAATTTATAATTTATAATTTATAATTTATAATTTATAATTTATAATTTATAATTTATAATTTATAATTTATAATTTATAATTTATAATTTATAATTTATAATTTATAATTTATAATTTATAATTTATAATTTATAATTTATAATTTATAATTTATAATTTATAATTTATAATTTATAATTTATAATTTATAATTTATAATTTATAATTTATAATTTATAATTTATAATTTATAATTTATAATTTATAATTTATAATTTATAATTTATAATTTATAATTTATAATTTATAATTTATAATTTATAATTTATAATTTATAATTTATAATTTATAATTTATAATTTATAATTTATAATTTATAATTTATAATTTATAATTTATAATTTATAATTTATAATTTATAATTTATAATTTATAATTTATAATTTATAATTTATAATTTATAATTTATAATTTATAATTTATAATTTATAATTTATAATTTATAATTTATAATTTATAATTTATAATTTATAATTTATAATTTATAATTTATAATTTATAATTTATAATTTATAATTTATAATTTATAATTTATAATTTATAATTTATAATTTATAATTTATAATTTATAATTTATAATTTATAATTTATAATTTATAATTTATAATTTATAATTTATAATTTATAATTTATAATTTATAATTTATAATTTATAATTTATAATTTATAATTTATAATTTATAATTTATAATTTATAATTTATAATTTATAATTTATAATTTATAATTTATAATTTATAATTTATAATTTATAATTTATAATTTATAATTTATAATTTATAATTTATAATTTATAATTTATAATTTATAATTTATAATTTATAATTTATAATTTATAATTTATAATTTATAATTTATAATTTATAATTTATAATTTATAATTTATAATTTATAATTTATAATTTATAATTTATAATTTATAATTTATAATTTATAATTTATAATTTATAATTTATAATTTATAATTTATAATTTATAATTTATAATTTATAATTTATAATTTATAATTTATAATTTATAATTTATAATTTATAATTTATAATTTATAATTTATAATTTATAATTTATAATTTATAATTTATAATTTATAATTTATAATTTATAATTTATAATTTATAATTTATAATTTATAATTTATAATTTATAATTTATAATTTATAATTTATAATTTATAATTTATAATTTATAATTTATAATTTATAATTTATAATTTATAATTTATAATTTATAATTTATAATTTATAATTTATAATTTATAATTTATAATTTATAATTTATAATTTATAATTTATAATTTATAATTTATAATTTATAATTTATAATTTATAATTTATAATTTATAATTTATAATTTATAATTTATAATTTATAATTTATAATTTATAATTTATAATTTATAATTTATAATTTATAATTTATAATTTATAATTTATAATTTATAATTTATAATTTATAATTTATAATTTATAATTTATAATTTATAATTTATAATTTATAATTTATAATTTATAATTTATAATTTATAATTTATAATTTATAATTTATAATTTATAATTTATAATTTATAATTTATAATTTATAATTTATAATTTATAATTTATAATTTATAATTTATAATTTATAATTTATAATTTATAATTTATAATTTATAATTTATAATTTATAATTTATAATTTATAATTTATAATTTATAATTTATAATTTATAATTTATAATTTATAATTTATAATTTATAATTTATAATTTATAATTTATAATTTATAATTTATAATTTATAATTTATAATTTATAATTTATAATTTATAATTTATAATTTATAATTTATAATTTATAATTTATAATTTATAATTTATAATTTATAATTTATAATTTATAATTTATAATTTATAATTTATAATTTATAATTTATAATTTATAATTTATAATTTATAATTTATAATTTATAATTTATAATTTATAATTTATAATTTATAATTTATAATTTATAATTTATAATTTATAATTTATAATTTATAATTTATAATTTATAATTTATAATTTATAATTTATAATTTATAATTTATAATTTATAATTTATAATTTATAATTTATAATTTATAATTTATAATTTATAATTTATAATTTATAATTTATAATTTATAATTTATAATTTATAATTTATAATTTATAATTTATAATTTATAATTTATAATTTATAATTTATAATTTATAATTTATAATTTATAATTTATAATTTATAATTTATAATTTATAATTTATAATTTATAATTTATAATTTATAATTTATAATTTATAATTTATAATTTATAATTTATAATTTATAATTTATAATTTATAATTTATAATTTATAATTTATAATTTATAATTTATAATTTATAATTTATAATTTATAATTTATAATTTATAATTTATAATTTATAATTTATAATTTATAATTTATAATTTATAATTTATAATTTATAATTTATAATTTATAATTTATAATTTATAATTTATAATTTATAATTTATAATTTATAATTTATAATTTATAATTTATAATTTATAATTTATAATTTATAATTTATAATTTATAATTTATAATTTATAATTTATAATTTATAATTTATAATTTATAATTTATAATTTATAATTTATAATTTATAATTTATAATTTATAATTTATAATTTATAATTTATAATTTATAATTTATAATTTATAATTTATAATTTATAATTTATAATTTATAATTTATAATTTATAATTTATAATTTATAATTTATAATTTATAATTTATAATTTATAATTTATAATTTATAATTTATAATTTATAATTTATAATTTATAATTTATAATTTATAATTTATAATTTATAATTTATAATTTATAATTTATAATTTATAATTTATAATTTATAATTTATAATTTATAATTTATAATTTATAATTTATAATTTATAATTTATAATTTATAATTTATAATTTATAATTTATAATTTATAATTTATAATTTATAATTTATAATTTATAATTTATAATTTATAATTTATAATTTATAATTTATAATTTATAATTTATAATTTATAATTTATAATTTATAATTTATAATTTATAATTTATAATTTATAATTTATAATTTATAATTTATAATTTATAATTTATAATTTATAATTTATAATTTATAATTTATAATTTATAATTTATAATTTATAATTTATAATTTATAATTTATAATTTATAATTTATAATTTATAATTTATAATTTATAATTTATAATTTATAATTTATAATTTATAATTTATAATTTATAATTTATAATTTATAATTTATAATTTATAATTTATAATTTATAATTTATAATTTATAATTTATAATTTATAATTTATAATTTATAATTTATAATTTATAATTTATAATTTATAATTTATAATTTATAATTTATAATTTATAATTTATAATTTATAATTTATAATTTATAATTTATAATTTATAATTTATAATTTATAATTTATAATTTATAATTTATAATTTATAATTTATAATTTATAATTTATAATTTATAATTTATAATTTATAATTTATAATTTATAATTTATAATTTATAATTTATAATTTATAATTTATAATTTATAATTTATAATTTATAATTTATAATTTATAATTTATAATTTATAATTTATAATTTATAATTTATAATTTATAATTTATATGTTTTATGTATATGAAAGATTTATGCAGCTCTTAATGGAGTAGTATGGGGACGACATAATAGTTTCATCGCAGAATGAGTAAAGTATTGAAACAGCAACTATTAGAAGACTTTGAGATTAAAGACCTTGGTCGAGCGCATTATAGTCTTGGTTTGGAAATTATCCAAAATAATAACAAAATTGATTTAAAACAGATACTGAAATTACTCAAGACTCATAAATCGTTGTTTGGGTACACTGATGCTTACTGGGGCAACTGTACTATAGATCGACGATCCATATACGCATACACTATACGCATTTATACTCAGCGGGGCTGCTATAACCACAACGCTCGGTTATGTTGTCATTTACCGAAGCTGAATACATAAGTTTAGCAGAAGCAGCAAAAGAAGCAATTTATTTACGAAGTTTTTTCTATGAGCTTGGTTTACACAAATTAGATAATTTAACGATTTTTGTAGACAATCGAGGAGCTCAATATCTGGCGTATGATCCCGTTTTCCATGCACGAACGAAACACATCGATATAAAACACCATTTCGTTAATGAATCGGTTGCTGCTGGATTTTTCATATTGAAGCATGTGTCTACACAGGATATGAAACAAGATGTGCTAACGAAATCTTTAGTGAGAATCAGCCATGAAACATGCCTAAATATACTTGGTTTCGCTCAGAGCTCTCGATTTCATACGAGTATTTTCTAGTATACGAGTATTTTTGTTAATTTGTCTCTCCGTTCGTTTGCATGATGTGGGAGTTGGTCGGAAGTGGTTGGTAAAATGTGGGTGGACAAAAGTGGGTGGGTGGGCAAAAGTGGTCGGCATGTGAAAAAAAGACCTTAACAAGTTTTATTGCAGAAATCGGTAGCAGACATCGTGGGAAATCGTATGGACCACTCTCGGTGGTCCATGGCCATGGGGTTAAAAACCTCATAATTTATAATTTATAATTTATAATTTATAATTTATAATTTATAATTTATAATTTATAATTTATAATTTATAATTTATAATTTATAATTTATAATTTATAATTTATAATTTATAATTTATAATTTATAATTTATAATTTATAATTTATAATTTATAATTTATAATTTATAATTTATAATTTATAATTTATAATTTATAATTTATAATTTATAATTTATAATTTATAATTTATAATTTATAATTTATAATTTATAATTTATAATTTATAATTTATAATTTATAATTTATAATTTATAATTTATAATTTATAATTTATAATTTATAATTTATAATTTATAATTTATAATTTATAATTTATAATTTATAATTTATAATTTATAATTTATAATTTATAATTTATAATTTATAATTTATAATTTATAATTTATAATTTATAATTTATAATTTATAATTTATAATTTATAATTTATAATTTATAATTTATAATTTATAATTTATAATTTATAATTTATAATTTATAATTTATAATTTATAATTTATAATTTATAATTTATAATTTATAATTTATAATTTATAATTTATAATTTATAATTTATAATTTATAATTTATAATTTATAATTTATAATTTATAATTTATAATTTATAATTTATAATTTATAATTTATAATTTATAATTTATAATTTATAATTTATAATTTATAATTTATAATTTATAATTTATAATTTATAATTTATAATTTATAATTTATAATTTATAATTTATAATTTATAATTTATAATTTATAATTTATAATTTATAATTTATAATTTATAATTTATAATTTATAATTTATAATTTATAATTTATAATTTATAATTTATAATTTATAATTTATAATTTATAATTTATAATTTATAATTTATAATTTATAATTTATAATTTATAATTTATAATTTATAATTTATAATTTATAATTTATAATTTATAATTTATAATTTATAATTTATAATTTATAATTTATAATTTATAATTTATAATTTATAATTTATAATTTATAATTTATAATTTATAATTTATAATTTATAATTTATAATTTATAATTTATAATTTATAATTTATAATTTATAATTTATAATTTATAATTTATAATTTATAATTTATAATTTATAATTTATAATTTATAATTTATAATTTATAATTTATAATTTATAATTTATAATTTATAATTTATAATTTATAATTTATAATTTATAATTTATAATTTATAATTTATAATTTATAATTTATAATTTATAATTTATAATTTATAATTTATAATTTATAATTTATAATTTATAATTTATAATTTATAATTTATAATTTATAATTTATAATTTATAATTTATAATTTATAATTTATAATTTATAATTTATAATTTATAATTTATAATTTATAATTTATAATTTATAATTTATAATTTATAATTTATAATTTATAATTTATAATTTATAATTTATAATTTATAATTTATAATTTATAATTTATAATTTATAATTTATAATTTATAATTTATAATTTATAATTTATAATTTATAATTTATAATTTATAATTTATAATTTATAATTTATAATTTATAATTTATAATTTATAATTTATAATTTATAATTTATAATTTATAATTTATAATTTATAATTTATAATTTATAATTTATAATTTATAATTTATAATTTATAATTTATAATTTATAATTTATAATTTATAATTTATAATTTATAATTTATAATTTATAATTTATAATTTATAATTTATAATTTATAATTTATAATTTATAATTTATAATTTATAATTTATAATTTATAATTTATAATTTATAATTTATAATTTATAATTTATAATTTATAATTTATAATTTATAATTTATAATTTATAATTTATAATTTATAATTTATAATTTATAATTTATAATTTATAATTTATAATTTATAATTTATAATTTATAATTTATAATTTATAATTTATAATTTATAATTTATAATTTATAATTTATAATTTATAATTTATAATTTATAATTTATAATTTATAATTTATAATTTATAATTTATAATTTATAATTTATAATTTATAATTTATAATTTATAATTTATAATTTATAATTTATAATTTATAATTTATAATTTATAATTTATAATTTATAATTTATAATTTATAATTTATAATTTATAATTTATAATTTATAATTTATAATTTATAATTTATAATTTATAATTTATAATTTATAATTTATAATTTATAATTTATAATTTATAATTTATAATTTATAATTTATAATTTATAATTTATAATTTATAATTTATAATTTATAATTTATAATTTATAATTTATAATTTATAATTTATAATTTATAATTTATAATTTATAATTTATAATTTATAATTTATAATTTATAATTTATAATTTATAATTTATAATTTATAATTTATAATTTATAATTTATAATTTATAATTTATAATTTATAATTTATAATTTATAATTTATAATTTATAATTTATAATTTATAATTTATAATTTATAATTTATAATTTATAATTTATAATTTATAATTTATAATTTATAATTTATAATTTATAATTTATAATTTATAATTTATAATTTATAATTTATAATTTATAATTTATAATTTATAATTTATAATTTATAATTTATAATTTATAATTTATAATTTATAATTTATAATTTATAATTTATAATTTATAATTTATAATTTATAATTTATAATTTATAATTTATAATTTATAATTTATAATTTATAATTTATAATTTATAATTTATAATTTATAATTTATAATTTATAATTTATAATTTATAATTTATAATTTATAATTTATAATTTATAATTTATAATTTATAATTTATAATTTATAATTTATAATTTATAATTTATAATTTATAATTTATAATTTATAATTTATAATTTATAATTTATAATTTATAATTTATAATTTATAATTTATAATTTATAATTTATAATTTATAATTTATAATTTATAATTTATAATTTATAATTTATAATTTATAATTTATAATTTATAATTTATAATTTATAATTTATAATTTATAATTTATAATTTATAATTTATAATTTATAATTTATAATTTATAATTTATAATTTATAATTTATAATTTATAATTTATAATTTATAATTTATAATTTATAATTTATAATTTATAATTTATAATTTATAATTTATAATTTATAATTTATAATTTATAATTTATAATTTATAATTTATAATTTATAATTTATAATTTATAATTTATAATTTATAATTTATAATTTATAATTTATAATTTATAATTTATAATTTATAATTTATAATTTATAATTTATAATTTATAATTTATAATTTATAATTTATAATTTATAATTTATAATTTATAATTTATAATTTATAATTTATAATTTATAATTTATAATTTATAATTTATAATTTATAATTTATAATTTATAATTTATAATTTATAATTTATAATTTATAATTTATAATTTATAATTTATAATTTATAATTTATAATTTATAATTTATAATTTATAATTTATAATTTATAATTTATAATTTATAATTTATAATTTATAATTTATAATTTATAATTTATAATTTATAATTTATAATTTATAATTTATAATTTATAATTTATAATTTATAATTTATAATTTATAATTTATAATTTATAATTTATAATTTATAATTTATAATTTATAATTTATAATTTATAATTTATAATTTATAATTTATAATTTATAATTTATAATTTATAATTTATAATTTATAATTTATAATTTATAATTTATAATTTATAATTTATAATTTATAATTTATAATTTATAATTTATAATTTATAATTTATAATTTATAATTTATAATTTATAATTTATAATTTATAATTTATAATTTATAATTTATAATTTATAATTTATAATTTATAATTTATAATTTATAATTTATAATTTATAATTTATAATTTATAATTTATAATTTATAATTTATAATTTATAATTTATAATTTATAATTTATAATTTATAATTTATAATTTATAATTTATAATTTATAATTTATAATTTATAATTTATAATTTATAATTTATAATTTATAATTTATAATTTATAATTTATAATTTATAATTTATAATTTATAATTTATAATTTATAATTTATAATTTATAATTTATAATTTATAATTTATAATTTATAATTTATAATTTATAATTTATAATTTATAATTTATAATTTATAATTTATAATTTATAATTTATAATTTATAATTTATAATTTATAATTTATAATTTATAATTTATAATTTATAATTTATAATTTATAATTTATAATTTATAATTTATAATTTATAATTTATAATTTATAATTTATAATTTATAATTTATAATTTATAATTTATAATTTATAATTTATAATTTATAATTTATAATTTATAATTTATAATTTATAATTTATAATTTATAATTTATAATTTATAATTTATAATTTATAATTTATAATTTATAATTTATAATTTATAATTTATAATTTATAATTTATAATTTATAATTTATAATTTATAATTTATAATTTATAATTTATAATTTATAATTTATAATTTATAATTTATAATTTATAATTTATAATTTATAATTTATAATTTATAATTTATAATTTATAATTTATAATTTATAATTTATAATTTATAATTTATAATTTATAATTTATAATTTATAATTTATAATTTATAATTTATAATTTATAATTTATAATTTATAATTTATAATTTATAATTTATAATTTATAATTTATAATTTATAATTTATAATTTATAATTTATAATTTATAATTTATAATTTATAATTTATAATTTATAATTTATAATTTATAATTTATAATTTATAATTTATAATTTATAATTTATAATTTATAATTTATAATTTATAATTTATAATTTATAATTTATAATTTATAATTTATAATTTATAATTTATAATTTATAATTTATAATTTATAATTTATAATTTATAATTTATAATTTATAATTTATAATTTATAATTTATAATTTATAATTTATAATTTATAATTTATAATTTATAATTTATAATTTATAATTTATAATTTATAATTTATAATTTATAATTTATAATTTATAATTTATAATTTATAATTTATAATTTATAATTTATAATTTATAATTTATAATTTATAATTTATAATTTATAATTTATAATTTATAATTTATAATTTATAATTTATAATTTATAATTTATAATTTATAATTTATAATTTATAATTTATAATTTATAATTTATAATTTATAATTTATAATTTATAATTTATAATTTATAATTTATAATTTATAATTTATAATTTATAATTTATAATTTATAATTTATAATTTATAATTTATAATTTATAATTTATAATTTATAATTTATAATTTATAATTTATAATTTATAATTTATAATTTATAATTTATAATTTATAATTTATAATTTATAATTTATAATTTATAATTTATAATTTATAATTTATAATTTATAATTTATAATTTATAATTTATAATTTATAATTTATAATTTATAATTTATAATTTATAATTTATAATTTATAATTTATAATTTATAATTTATAATTTATAATTTATAATTTATAATTTATAATTTATAATTTATAATTTATAATTTATAATTTATAATTTATAATTTATAATTTATAATTTATAATTTATAATTTATAATTTATAATCTGAGGTACATCACTCCAGTAGTGATTGTAAAGTGGTCGAGTGCATCTCGTGTGATAAATGTCAAGTTAAATTGTGGACATGCGGCAGTTGTTAGAATTTGTTATTAGTAAAGTTGTTTATTAAAGTGAATTAATAAAGTTAATTTTTATAATTTAAACCAAACATAAGAGTGTTTTTATTTTGTACACAATCCAGAGATACGAACTTGTAGATCAGTTTTCCGTAGACTGAATTTTCGTAACAATATAGATAATTTATAATTCAATTTTGTTATTTGAGGACCCAACCCTATGTATTTGCCGAAGAGAGTATAATATTTTTTTCAAGCGTTATATCGGTATGTCAAAATTTGTAATTAGTAGGGTTCAAATTACAAAAAACTAGGGTTATAGAAAAGTGTTGGGATGTTGGTGTCAAAATATAAAAAAAAAACCTGTTCATATTAAACAACATTGCTGAAAAATCAGACCTGTATCTTTTGAAATTCAATTATTTTGTGTACTGTCTACCAACAACCTAATTGTTGGTATTTGACCCCAAATTGTAGAGATCGTAGGGATACATGATAGAACAAAACGGACATCAGATACCATCTTTCAATTTGATAACGACTTTAGTGTAAAATGGGGTCGCTGATCTCGAATCTGAAGTTCGTTTTGTTCTATTATGCAGGTTCTTTACAATTTCGGGTTAAATACCAACAATTAGGTTGTTCGTAGACAGTACACAAAATCATTGAATTTCAAAAGATACAGGTCTGGTTTTTTCACCAATGTTCTTTATCATGAATAGGCGTTTTTTTTACTTTGGCACCATCCCAAGTCTGTTTTGCTCTATCAGCTCTGGGTTCCTCACAATTTGGTGTCAACGACAGTACTGTAACAGTAAAATATTTTCATTTCAAGAGATACAGGTTTGGTGCATTTTTTCTTTTACACCATCGACCCAACGCTTTTCTAACACCCCCCTTTTTTTCGAATTTTAACCCTACTAATTACAAATTTTGACAAACCCCGGAGCAGCATAAATCATATTTTCGAAGTTCTTTAATCTTCTTAAATTTGATCTGTAGATTCGAACTTCGAAAGTGTGGTTGGAACCTGTGTTGCTAACTTTACCACGGTGAATTAAATTTATTTATTAGCCTGGACTGTGGCAACAAACATCTTTTCATAGAAACATTTTTCTATACCGCGCTGCCTGTCGACAGTAAACGGCAAACCAATGAGAGTAAACCATTGCCTCTGAAAAGCTCTCACCCGCCTTTTCGATTATGCATTAAACTGTTGGTCCCAGCCAGTGTTGTCACTTAAAAATTATAATTATTGGTAGATTGGGCAAAAAAATAGTGGTAGATTACACAAAATAATGGTAGCTTTTTATATTTCTGCAAATACGTTAAATATAGATTTCTTAATATATTCTTTATATATATTTGACTAATTTGATTAATAAAAAATTACCGATGTAATTTGTAAACATTTCAATTGTATAATTAAACTTAATCAAATTATATATATTTCTTTAACAACACAATACATACATATATTCCAGTTAGACTCAAGCTCAGGGAATTATGTTGAAAATTTAATGTGAAATATCAAAATATTTTTTTTTTTGCAAATAAATGAATTATGACTTATTTTATATCAAAGGCTCACCTTATAGGCACATTCGTTCTAAATAGAGCATTTTTATAACGATCTTATTTGAAAGACGTACTTTGTTCAATACGTATACGTGTTGAGATTTTTTAATGGAAATTCAGGAACATAAAAACAGACAGTAAAGCGCACATATTGGAACTTCAATGTTTGCCTAGAATTCATTTTTGAAATTACGGTTATTTCTTTCAATTTTCTGATTTGAGTTTGATAGTTTTTAGGAACAACATTAGAAATTTTACATTACTTAAAAAAAAGGTAGATTTTGAACCCTCCGAATAAGAAATGGTAGAATTCGAAAAGTTCCGAAAAAACTGGGATTTCTACCACAATTGTGGTAGAGTGACACCTCTGGTCCCACCACTTTGAGTACAAATATAACACGCTCAGCTCAACATGTATAAGTTATTTAAATGATATTAAAATTTAATTTGAATGTTCTTTATTTCAAATTATTATTTCGAATGAATTTATTTTTCTATAAACATTGACATACAAATTTTAAACAAACATATATTAAATGTAAAGTAAAGCAAGTGCTTACAACTCGGCCACGCCAATCACATTCACGACCTCGTGAAAACCTGCAATCACTCAGTACCAAGCCATATTATTCACGACCTCGTGAAAAACCTGCAAAGACTCATTGTAACAAACAAATAATATAAATATATATTTTTTTTATTTTTTTGTTTATTTTTTTTTTAGTTTTTTTAATCTGACTGTTCTTCATGTATATGATAAAGTTTGATTTTGTCAGCGGTCGTTATCCCATTATATGGTTGTCGAGAACGTTTTGATCCTGGTAAATCATTTATAACGTATCTATCATTACCCAAACATTTATATATGGACCGCTATATTTAGGAACCAATTTCCGGTTTCCTTCTGTCACTTTGTTTCTTCTAACAAGTAAAAATTGACCTTTATTAAAACATGTAACTATTCGTCTTTTTTTATCATAAAAATGCTTCTGTATTTGCTGATTTTTTAAAATATTATTCTTGGCTTCCTCTCTTTTGGCAAGTACATCTGTATTAGTATTCCGTTCACTAACTTCGTTACTTAAAAATGCATCCAATTTCCCTCTTGGTTGATAACCAAAAAGAAGTTCATTTGGATTTTTACTATAGGTTTATTCACAGTTGCATTTAATCCCATTTGCTCTCCTCACTGACAGTTGAACAAATAGCAGATAAAATTGTTCTATTATATCGTACAGCCTGCCCATTTGCTCTAGGAGTAGACGTAGCATTATGTATTACTTTCATACCAAAATTCTTACAAAAACAATCAAATTTCTTACTGGTAAAGCAACTACCGAGGTCACATACTAATCTACGAGGAACTCCAAATGTATGAACAATTTCCTCAATAAACTTAATGACGAGATCAACATTTGTACTTTGAACTGGTTTAAGGAAAGAGTATTTTGTGAAGCCATCTACAATCACAATGAGATACATATTTTTGTGAATACTCCTCACAAAAGGTCCCAAATGATATATATGCAAAGTATCGAAAGGAACAGACACTTTTTCAATAGAATGTAACAAACCAACTTGTTTTCCAAAAGGAACCTTGTTGTATGAACACTGTAGACAGCATGACATATATCGGTTTACATCGCAAATCAATATTTTTCTTGCGGAAGATCATTCAGCGTACTAGCAATGTTCGAGAAAGAGATGGAAGATCTGCACATTAAAACACATGAGTGCGAATGAGATGCCAATAGCATGCGTCATTCACGAAACGAGTAGAAGGTTCTCGAAACAAGTCGAAGCTTGTGGAAACGTGTCGAACTGATGCATGCAGTATATAAGGGAGCCGCATCTGAGGTACTTCACTTCAGTAGTGATTGTAAAGTGGTCGAGTGCATCTCGTGTGATAAATGTCAAGTTAAATTGTGGACATGCAGCAGTTGTTAGAATTTGTTATTAGTAAAGTTTTTTATTAAAGTGAATTAATAAAGTTAATTGTTATAATTTAAACCAAACATAAGTGTGTTTTTATTTTGTACACAATCCAGCGATACGAACTCATAGAACAGTTTTCCGTAGACTGAATTTTCGTAACATTGGTGTCAGAAGTGGGATTGTGATACAAAATGGTTAAATTTGAACAAGTTAAAGTCGACCAGCTAAAGAGGAGCTGTCGATTCGTAATCTTCCAACTGCTGGTACGAAAGTAGAGCTGCAAAAGCGTCTAATGGACGAATTAGAGGCGCAGGGCATTGATCTTACGATGCACAATTTTGAAGTGGAAGTTGCAGCACCGTCGTCGAAAAATCTGGACACAGAGGAGAAAGTACAGACCCAAGTTTTTGATATGAGCCAGTTGATCGGAGCTATGCAACAACAATTTCAGATAATGGCTGAAGAAAATTCCAGACAGTTTCTAGAAAATTCCAACAAAATTAAGCAGCAGATGCAGGAGCATTCTAAGCAGCTTTTGGAAGTTTCTAATATACTCCATAGCAAAGTGACGGAGCTAGAAACTCATGTAAATGACATGGAAGTGAACATTGATGACAAAATTCAAAGATTAGAAAACGGTATAGACAAAGAAATCCAGGAAATAAAAAAAAGATTTGCACGTGTTGCAGATAAATGGACCTACTCAGCATGTTTTTAGTGGTACGAGGCTAAAATCGCCGATTTACGATGGAACCACAGCGTTCAACATTTTCAAGCTGCAATTTGAGACCACGGCTGTAAGTAATCGATGGAACAATGAAGACATGGTAGCAGCGCTTATTGTGGCACTGAAAGGAGGACCAGCCGAAGTTTTGCTGACAGTTCCAAAAAGTGACATAAACAGTTATTCAGCGGTCATGGGTGCATTGCAACGAAAATACGGCAGTGACCACATGGCACATATTTACAGAATACAGCTGAAGTTCCGAAGGCAAAATAATTGCGAATCGTTGCAGGAATATGCTGCGGATGATGAGAGACTTGCACATTTGGCGTATTCCGATTCAGCCAGTGATTTCTTGGAAATGTGTAAGATAAATGCATTCGTTTATGGCATACGGGATCCTGAGACAAAACGGGCAACAAAGGTTACATTTATGGAAACGGTCACCACAGCGCTTACGCAGGAGATAGCGTCTACATTGTGCCGACCAGCGACGGAGACACGTGTACAAGATGAGGAGAGAGAAAATTTATGTCAAGGAGTAAGTAGAGCGTCCAAAGCCAGCGTTAAATCCGAACATTATGTTGCCAACGGAAACACACAATTGAAAGGTAAATGCTACAATTGCGGAAAATATGGGCATATAGCACGCGACAGTCGTGAAAAACGTAAATGTGTAATTGTGCAACCACCAAAGAGATACACCCCAGAAAAGAGATCTGAGGATAGTGCGAATAACACCAGTTGCCATCTTGGAAATGCAGGCACTGTGGAATCTGGAGAATGCCGGAGAGAAGATAAAAAAATGAACATAATTCACATTCGTTCATTGGGTGTCGTGCCAGATGAGCAATGGAGTCTAGAGCAAATACGAAATGCTCAAAAGATGGACCCCGACATCGCAAAAATTCGGACGTTCAAGGAACAACAAAGAAAACCATTATGGAAATAGTTAGCATCCAACAGGCCAATAAGCAGGGCTTCTGGGCGCAGTGGCAAAGCCTGAAACTACAAAATGGTTGTTTGTACCGTGTGTGGGAAAGTGAAAATGGCAGATCTGCACGAAATTTGATTGTTGTTCCCAAGTCAAAAATAAAAGCCATAATACTGAAATGCCATTGTGGAACCAATGGATGTCACTTGAGCATTAATAAAACGATTGAAGAAGTCAGGAAGCTTTTCTATTGGGTCGGATATCAGAAGTCAGCCGCCTACTGGATTCACAGATGTAAGCAATGTGTATCCGCAAAAAGAACAGCCGTCAGGAGTTGCGGTAAGACGAATCCATACAACATAGGAGGACATTGCGAACGTACTGCCATGGATGTGAAAAATTCTATTTCAAAAAGTGTTTTGAGCAAGAAGAAAAGTGAAGACCAAGACGAGTTGCTTCAGTCTTTAAGGCAGAGTATACAAATTGCAAGTGATAAAATGAAGTGTGTGGGAAAGTGAAAATGGCAGATCTGCACGAAATTTGATTGTTGTTCCCAAGTCAAAAATAAAAGCCATAATACTGAAATGCCATTGTGGAACCAATGGATGTCACTTGAGCATTAATAAAACGATTGAAGAAGTCAGGAAGCTTTTCTATTGGGTCGGATATCAGAAGTCAGCCGCCTACTGGATTCACAGATGTAAGCAATGTGTATCCGCAAAAAGAACAGCCGTCAGGAGTTGCGGTAAGACGAATCCATACAACATTGGAGGACATTGCGAACGTACTGCCATGGATGTGAAAAATTCTATTTCTAAAAGTGTTTTGAGCAAGAAGAAAAGTGAAGACCAAGACGAGTTGCTTCAGTCTTTAAGGCAGAGTATACAAATTGCAAGTGATAAAATGAAGTCCCGATACGACTTGAGAGCAAACTCTGAGGAATTTAAGGAAGGAGATCTGGTCGTGCTTTGTAGCCCGCCACGAGTGAAATTGACAAATCCAAAATTACAAACACACCGGGAAGGACCGTACAGGATAATTAAAAGGATAAATGACATTGTAAATCGGATTCAGAATACTACAGGCGTCAGACGAATAATGAAAGTAATACTTTTAGGAAGGTTGGTGCCGTATATAAAGAGAGAGGATTACCATCTGTTCGGGACGAACAGATTTAGGTGGTGGGCAGTGTTACGAAAAGAGGTAATTTGCCCCACTGTGCAAGCATTCAACAATAATAAATGAGACACAAGACAATTCAGCGCACTAAGCAATGTGTTAGAAAGAGACGGAAGATCATTCAGCGTACTGAGCAATGTGCGAGAAAGAGATGGAAGATCTGCACATTAAAACACATGAGTGCGAATGAGATGCCAATAGCATGCGTCATTCACGAAACGAGTAGAAGGTTCTCGAAACAAGTCGAAGCTTGTCGAAACGTGTCGAACTGATGCATGCAGTATATAAGGGAGCCGCATCTGAGGTACTTCACTTCAGTAGTGATTGTAAAGTGGTCGAGTGCATCTCGTGTGATAAATGTCAAGTTAAATTGTAGACATGCAGCAGTTGTTAGAATTTGTTATTAGTAAAGTTGTTTATTACAGTGAATTAATAAAGTTGATTGTTATAATTTAAACCAAACATAAGTGTGTTTTTATTTTGTACACAATCCAGCGATACGAACTCATAGAACAGTTTTCCGTAGACTGAATTTTCGTAACAACATATTAAAGTGCTTACAAAGCAAGTGCTTACACATGGTAAGAGAGCTCGGTCTAAGTTCTTATAGGACTGTAGCGCCAAACTATTAAATTTTATTATTATTATTTTTGAACTGCGTACTCATGTTTGCTTATGTATTTTTTTTTTCACAATTAATATTTATTAGCTGAAACACATCCATGTGCGGCGTGCGGCTGTTTTAAATAAAGCCGCAGCTGTTTGCCAATATTTATCCATATTCCAAAATTTCTATTTTTTTCTCGTTTTTTTATAAATTTTTTTTAAAGGCAAAATGAAATCGACGATAATTGTGTCAAAAAATTCATTTTTGTTTACATTTTTAATTTAAATATGTGTTTCCTAATATTTTCGCCACCAACTTTCTCGCTCATAAGAGAGCGCCGCAAGTCAATAAAATAAAAAAATAGAAAAGAATCTATTCGTGCGGCTCGACGACGTGTCTGGCCGTTTGACATGAAATTCATATAATTTTCATAGTTTTTTGGAGCCGCACACACATGAAAGAGGCATTCTTTGTTGTGTTTCGGCTATATACAAAACAAATAAAAAGTTTATTAACTTTTGGTAGTGCTTAAGTATTTTTTTCTATAAGTTTTCTATAAATGTGCAAGGGTTCACGTTAGCGAAATATTGTAATGTCCATAACTTCAACGATTAAATAAGTATTGGTATTCGTACCGAACAGATATCTCTTACTTATCAGGTGCTTTTACTCCTTACCTATGCGTTGAAGTTACGAAATTTTGTCTTTCGCTATAGTATAGGCACCAGTACACAAAAAAACCAACGTAAATACAGCAATCAAAATTAATTGCACACAATTCATTGCTCCAGCAATGACATGTTTGCCATTTTTATGTATTGAGCCAACACATTCGCTAAAGATGTTATTTGCGCCCAAAAATTTACAAGTAAACAGGTTTACTTAAGTATCAAATTATTTAATTGCTATGGTCGACGTTTTAAAAGATTTTTTTTATTTTCACAATATATTTATAATTCTTTTTAGATTATTAAAAAAGAATATATAAATTCTTGTGAATTTATATTACAAATATACTTTTCTGATAATGAAGCATAATTAAATATGCAACTATTTTCCTCATCATCATTTTTAACGACACCAACAGAATATGATCAATCTCTATAAGTGTATCTTTTGACATGAACAAAGTGTGAACTGATATGCGAGCCAACTAAAAAATATAATTTAATGCGAATTCCATCAAATTCACCAGCGCTGTAAGCGAGTACACGCACACACACCACGCACTGCTATAGCGACCACGCACTGCAATAACATCAACGCTGTAAGCAAATACACATGTTTAGAGCAAATGCGATTGTTAATATGAAGATGTGTTCGCTAATACAATTAATAATTTAGTCGGTGCAGTTTTATAAAAAAATTATTTGTGTTAATGTACCTTTTTGGCTATATTTACGATTTTTTTCTGCGTAGAATGTGTAGATGTATTCGTTGAAGTTAAGGGCATAAGACCTGCTGTAGTTGCCCAAAATGATTGAAAAAAAATATTTCTAAGAATGTATTTAAAATCGAAGTTAGGACAATTTTTTGTTATTAATACGCTTTTTAAACATAATACAAAATATATTGTTTTTTTTTTATTATTCTGTTTAATGGGTGGATCTTACTCAATTTTGTAAAAGGCAAACCTACGATAGTAAATATTGCCTATGAAAAGCTCTCACCCGCCGTTCGGATTCGGCAATAAACTGTAGGCCCCACCAATTTGAGTACAAATATAACACGCACAGCTCAAATGGTGGGAGAGCTCGGCCGAAGTTCTATACAAGACTGTAGCGCCAAATTATAATTATTATTGATTCACTTCGGACCCTACTGCGTCTAACACAAACCCGTGGGGATATAAGTTTACACTATATTATTCGTCCACTGGCTATAGAGAATCTGTAAATAAAAAAATAATGAGTTCAAATTAGAGATGGGTGCATGCTGTGCTGTTTTCGTGTGACGCCCGAAAATCTGAATTCCTGCATGCTAGTTGTTGGCGTGCCCGCGCCCATTTTACTTTCAGTATCAGAGAACAATAATTTCGTGGAATGTTAACCTTTCACAGTGTTATATTTTTGATATCTTGAACAAAATTCAAAAGAAAAAGTATTTTCAATTGATATATTTTTGCATATTTAGTAGAAAAATGTCCCATTAAGCCGAAAATGGACATGCAATGAAATTGAAAAAAAAGTATTTACTACGAAAATGGCAAATGAACATGATCATTTTTCCAAACATATATATATATTTTTAATAAGCAAGTATTCGACACTTAAGATTGGATCTATGTGTTATAAGTTGTTGTGTTTTACAAATTTTGACAGTGTAAACATTTTAAGCCATTAAACAAGTTTAATTATTTATATAAGCGTTTTTTTGTAAGTCATTTAGTTTGGGCTCAAATCATTATTTAATATGTTAGTATTAAGCACATATTTAAATAGTAATGTATTAAAATCAGGAAGGCATTAGTAGATGTTCCGCATTGTTTCACATTCAGATCACTTTTAATATAAAGATTGATCAAAACCCTTCTCACAACATCTAAAATTTCCTGAGCATATGTTCGGATTTGCAAAATATAACAATTTTACAAAATTACTTTTAAAATAACACTGTTCTACAAGGATTTTAATTCTGGTTGATTTCGGTCTCCCGATTCTTGCTGCGTACTCATAATTTTCCCTATACGTCGAGATTTTGCACAAAATCGAGGCAAAGTTGCAAAAAAGGGCGTTTTTGGTACTTTATATCGCAAGTAATCGCACGATGTCGACATGTTGCAGATGCAAACTTTATCACAAAATAAAACAAAATAAAATATGTACCTTGCCGTACGTATAATTGGCAAAAAAAATCTGTGTCCAGATATTAGTTTTTGCAAAACATCAAAAAGAAATTTGTGTTACCAAAAAAGTGTGTCGAGAGAGTAATTTATCACAATTCTCTAAGCTGTCTTAAAAAACATTTTAATATTAGTTCGCAATGTGTTTGCTGTCAAAATTCCAAAAAAATGTTTTAAACTTTATCTTACTGAAATTTTTTTAAAATCTGTTTATGAAATAATTGATTAAAATGGAGGGAATTGCACGCAGATATATACAATTTCATACTGATATAATATAGTGGTGCTAGATGCAAAATCTAACAAAATTCTTAGCATCTGGTATTCGCATTATGGGAAAACAAATATACATCCGTCGTCAACGAATGCTTCTGAGCGACAGAACTGAAATTTTTGAAAATTTTACATGAAGAAAATTATCAAAATTAAATTTATAATATTGTATGGACGCGGCTGTATTTGTAATATGTATTGAACATTTCATTTTAATTAATGGCAGACTTTGAACTATTTTTCGAGACGAATATGAATTTTGAAAATTTTAAAAACATACTATTATGGATCGCTTCAGCATACTATATTAATTATTAATTATTAATTATTGTGATATTGTATAAAGATTTATTTTTTATATATAATATTTTTAGTAATATTAAAAGTATATAGTAATAATTTTTAAAATTATATTTAAGTTTTTAGTAATAGTGAAATAATAAAAATAAGGTAACAATAGTAAGAAATTAATTATAAGAAAGAAAATAAAAAATAATTTTAATAATACTTATTATTGTTTTAAATTATTAATAAAAGTAATAATGAAATTGTTTTTTTTATATACAATTAAAATTAATTAATAAGCACAATTTTTTTTTTGTTGGTACATAGTTTTATTTTTTATTTTGTTTTTTAGTAACAGTATAATAATAGTAATAATATAAATAGTAGAAGTATAATAATATTTATGAGTAACTATTGAAAAATAAAAGTAATAATAATAATAGTAGATGTTTGTTTTTTTTACTGGCAATGTTAATTATAATAAAAAATAATAATAAAATGGGTTGCGCAACGTTTGAAATCTAAATGAGAATAAAATTTATTTCATATTTTAAATATAGCAAATTTTTTGACATTTTATGCGAAGAAGTAAGCTGTTCTTATATTCTGAAAATTAATATACACACAAAAAATATCGGTATATATATATTGCGTAGCCTCTGTGAAATGAAAATAAAGGATTTTTTTTAACAGTTTTTAAAGGCCATTTAAAAAGTTCTTAATCACTTGTTTTATTAAAAAAAAATGTATATACTGAAAAATTTAAATAAATAACCAAACTTTTATATTATGGAAATTAATTAATATTTTTAAATTATTGAGTTTCAAAAAAGATTTCAATAACTTTAATTAAAAAATCTTTCGATCACATTAGATACGTTAAGATACACATTTTATGTCATTCGAATAAATGTTCTTAATCGATGCAGATATTAAAATTGAAAACATATAAATTATGTGCTTTATTTAATTCGTGTTGTTTTATTTAGTACTCCAAAGTGAATGACTAGTTTCCACAGTTAATATCCAGATTCAGTTCAGCTCACGTGATCCAATTATATTGTTTTTCAAATCACCTGATCTGTCGGTTGAAGCGGCTAGTGAAATTTCTCTTTGAAAAACTAAATAAAAGTGAACTATAAGTGTCGGTTATCAAGGTAATTATGGCTATGAAAATTGACATAAAATTCCATTTATGTTTTCACTCATTGACTGAAAATAATGAGTGGTGAAATTTATTTGACGAGCAAGCAAATACATAATGAATGACTATTTCATAGCGAGAAATAAGGCTTTATAAGAAGTTACGCGCTTTTAATGTGATTTTTTTGTATTACATTGTGACGGGAATTTACTATTATAATAGTAGGTAATATTTTGCCAACTATAAAGTAGTGAACAACCATCATTTTTTTTTAAATAAATGTTATATACAAAGAATCTATTTACTTTAAACTAGCTTATGATAAACTTCATCTTCGTCATGATAGTTCTAAATCTGCCATTAATACAAATAAAATGTTCAATACATATTACAACTACAGCCGCGTCCATACAATATTATAAATTTAATTTTGATAAAGAGTAGCTGTAGGGTGTTGCATTTTTTATTTTTCTTCATGCCAAATTTTCAAAAATTTCAGTCCAGTCGCTCAGAAGTATTTGTTGACGACGGATGCATGTTTTATTTTTTTAACCCACTAAAGCCTGCCGAATCAGATACACACCAGGAGATTACGCAGTGTAATTTTCCTCCATCATGTTTACCCATAATGCGAACACCAGATGCTAAGAATTTTGTTCGATTTTGCATCTAGCACCACTACATTATATCAGTATGAAATTGTATATATCTGCGTGCAATTCCTTCCATTTTAATCAAATATTTCATAAAAAAATATTAAAAAATATTCCGAACAATTTTAGTAAGATAAAGTTTAAAACATTTTTTTGTATTTTTGATAGCAAACACATTGCGAACTAATATTAAAATGTTTTTTTTTTTAAAGAGCTAAGAGAATTGTGATAAATTACTCTCTCGACACACTTTTTTTGGTAACACAAATTTCTTTTTGCGTTTTTGCAAAAACTAATATCTGGACACAGATTTTTTTTGCCAATTATCCGTAGGGCAAGGTTCATATTTTATTTTGTGATAAAGTTTGCATCTGCAACATGTCGAAATCGTGCGATAACTTGCGATATAAAGTACCAAAACCGGCCATTTTTGCAACTTTGACTCGATTTTGTGCAAAATCTCGACGTATAGGGAAAATTATGAGTACGCAGCAAGAATCGGGAAACCGAAATCAACCAGAATTGATAGTACGCAGCAAGAATCGGGAGACCGAAATCAATCAGAATTGATAGGTTTCATTCCAGATTAGGCCAACGACCCTCAATTTGTAGAACAGTGTTATTAATCAAATTCTCTTTGATATGGGACATTATTTCTAAAGTGTACCTAAAAAAATATGTGGTGGTGTCTTGCTGTATTGCTTGTCTATTATATTTATCGGGGTAGGACATAAATAAGACAATAAATATTGTATGTAAGTTTAGCTTATTTTACTAAGTAATGTATTTTTTACTTCCAAAAATTCAGTTAAAAAAAACATATTTTCGTAATATCTTTTATTAAACACGAATTGCATTTATCAATTATATAGCGATAATTATTAGGTGACTACAGGCGGAAAGCAATATCCTTGGAATTCCTATTGTTGATTAAAGATAGTATTTTTGTAACACTAAGAAAAAAAGTGACGTAATAAAATTAAATAAAATTTTATTTAATATTGATTTAAATACTTATGTATAATACTCAATACAAAAAATTTTTCGCACGTATTTAATTTCAAATTAAATATAAAAGTAATAATTTTAAATAAAAAGTATTTACTTCAAATTTTATTAAGTACGTAAGAAATTTAAATAAAAAGTATTTACATCACGTTTAAGTAAAAAGTATTTAATTTAAATACAAAAGACTACGGGTGAAATTTTTTTATTTAATTTTATTACTTTTTTCCCACAGTATACATTAGATTGATTCATAATCCCAAAATGTTAAAATTTTATGCTCCGCGTCGACTTTCTGAAATTAGAAACTCTAAAACTAAAAAATGCCTTTAAAAACCAAATTCTGTGATTTTGCGCAAAGAGCTTAAAGGACATTTTTGAACTTTTAACTGCTATTTTCAATATAATTATTATTGCTTCAAGTATAAAAAATATATCACTAGTTTTTCTTTTTTTCTTAACTTTAAACCATTTACTAAAATTATGATTTTTAAAATTATTAACTAATAGTAAATCATTACAGTTTCATGGCTTGCCAAACTCATAAAATGTTGACTTTTTCTTACTATAGTAAATTTAAATTTCGAAAATTTTCTAATTTTATTCTATCGAGTATCTAATAAACTTTTAACTATTATTTCACATACAATTATCTTTAAAATGATATGACACAACTTATCTTTTTAGAAATAGTATTATTAGTAAATAGTAAAAGTACACTAAGAAAAAAGTGACGTAATAAAATTAAATTAAATCTATTTAAATTTGATTTAAATACTTTTGTAATAAAAAAAGTAATACTCTAAATAAAAATATATTACGTGCGTATTTAATTTCAAATTAAATAAAAAGTATTTAATTTTATTACGTACGCAATTAAATTCATTATTTCAAAAAAATTATATTTTAGAAATATTTTTAAAATTATTAAAGTTGGTTTTTTGAAAGTAACCACGATAAAATTATGAAATACGTGGTAATGTCCAACCTATAGAACTACTGAGGGTGATAAAAATTTCGAAAAAGTAAAAAAATAATAATTTTATCTTTTCCTAAACTACTTTACATGAAATAAATAGTTCTAAAATATTAATTGACATGTTTATGATCTTGTGATAAAATTAAAATTTTATTATCTTAATAAAAAGTAATAAATAGTATTTACATCAAATTTTATTACCTACGTAATAAATTTAAATAAAAAGTATTTACTTCAAATTTTATTACGTACGTAATAAATTTAAATAAAAAGTATTTATTTAAATTTTAAATAAAAAGTATTTATTTAAATTTTAAATAAAAAGTATTTAATTTAAATAAAAAGACAACGGGTGAAAAACGTGTCGAAAAGTATTTAAATTTATTACTTTTTATTTAATTTTATTACTTTTTTCCCTCAGTGTATGCGCACCTGCATAAAAATAATATATTTTGATTGAAATCAGAAGAGTTAATTTCTGGATACAATATCTTTGATAATATCCACGACAGGAGTTAGATTTTTATTCCAGAATGTAGCTAATAAAGTCTACTTTTAAAAAATGCGATTCAAAAAATATTGATGAGTTTAAACTTCATTATGAATGGTTTACTAAAATCTTAAATTATTTTAGACTAATTTTTCCCGAAAATTTGATTTTGAATTGTAATATCTCCTCAACTATTAAAGTAATCTAATTGTTTTTTTTTTTTGTTAAAATATTTTTGTGTAAATATTTTGTAGTCGCGGTAGCTCAATGGTTAGTGCGTTGGACTGAGAGCCGAAAGGTCCCCGGTTCAAGCCTGGACTAGGGCTAACAACATCTTTTCATAGAAACATTTTTGTATACCGCGCTACCTCTCGGCAGTAAATGACAAACCTCCGAGTGTAAATCATTGCCTATAAAAAGCTCTCACCCGTCGTTCGGATTCGGCAATAAACTGTAGATCTCACCGCTTTGAGTACAAATATAACACTCACAGCTCAAAATGGTGAGAGAGCTCGGCCTAAGTTCTTATTGGACTGTAGTGCCAAACTATTATTATTATTATTATTAAATATTTTTGTGCACGTTAATATATGTAAGGATCACTTATGGATATCATGATCATAAAAGGATTGTTTAAAAAAAAAAAAAAAATTTCGCACTTGTTACCACTTATTATAAACCATAATGGTGGTCAAATAATCAACATATTATAAAATCAAAAAAATCAACTTATTATAAAAAAAATTAAAAACCGTGAAATTTTATAAAATTTTCCAACGATTTTTATTTATTTTGACCTTAAAATACTCGGGAGAGATATCCGAAACATTTTCTTAAATAAATTGTGGTAGGCATCGACATTTGAGTTGAGACTGTTTTAGCTATGTGTGCATAATTTTACTATCTACTAATAATACGATATGTAAAAATATAAGTATTACATATCATTTGCAATAATACAATAATGTTATTCGAATATTAGAATACAATTAGAAAAATTTCGACAGTTTAATTTGCTATAGTAAGAAAAAGTTAACATAAATTTATAATATTAAATACCAAAATTTTAGTAAATGTTTTTAAGTAAAAAAAAAATCTAGTGTTATATTTTTTATACTTGAAGCAATAATAATTTTCTGGAAATTGGGCGTTGAAAGTTCAAAAATGTCCTTAAAGCTCTTTAAAGGTTGGTTTTTAGTTATAGAGGACCTAGATTCATAAAGTTAATGCAGAGCGGTAGAAGAATTAGTTAAAATTTTTGTACAAATTTGAATAAGTCTAGTGTACATACTACTCACATTGAAAAAATTGTCGAAAAATAAAAACCGTAACAAATCTCAAAACCTTAATCAAGCTAAACCCTATTCGCTCAATCTTCTTTGAGCGATCTACAATCGCTCAACCCTCTTCGCCCAAGCTCATTTGAGCGATCAAAATTCCCACAATAGTAAATTAAAATTTTCGAAATCTGTACTCGTTCAACCGGTCACAGCCAAGCGACGAAAACAAAAAATGCAGTTCTCCCAAACGTGAAAATGTTTGTTTTCACATTCACAGTGCTAGGGTATGAAATTCGCGGTACAACTGCGTGCAACAGCGGAGACAACTTTCACAATTCAGCACGGAGCACTATTTAACACTGCCATATATCACAGCCACATTACCCAAATGCACTAAAATTGGGTGAAATTCATTATTTTGTGAACCACAAAAACGATTTTAAAAATTTAAAAAGTATTGTATAGAAAATTCTTAAGAGAACTTAAATTTGAAATTGAAGATTGTAGGTTTTATTGGTTATGTAGATAAAAATCAATAAAGTTGAAATTTTTTCTTGAAAAATCTTTTAAAATTTGTAAAAAATCCAAGAGTTATCCAATTTTAAAAATTCAGGTGTATGTGAAAAGCTTACTTTAGGATCACAGGAAAATGTGTTCACTTGAGAAAACCTTGCTTAAATTTAAAGATATTGAGTTTACTTTATATATTTAACTAATAATGAACAATCAAATTTTTAATGTTGGTATATTAATTGTGGTTTTAGTTTGGACTTTGCTCTAGATAAGCATAAATCATTTTCTTGTTTATCGTTACATTATAAATGCTAAATAAATAATTAAAAAATTGTCTATAAACCTAAACAATTTCAGAGTTTGTTTTCTAAGAACGTATAAAAAATTAACATTCATTTATATACTAAAATTATTTTTGACAATTATAGGAATAATAGCGTTTAAGATATTTTGGAAAATTTTGTTCAACAGTATTAAGTTTTATAATAATTAGTGGATGAAAAAGGGCTTAAACTTTCTTTTTTTGAAAACGTTACGTAATATTAAAAAACTGAGTATGCAGTAAAAATCCCTAAGTTATTAAAGTTATTAAAAAACCTTAGTTTGTTTCCTTCTTAATACGTAATGCTTTTAAGAAAATTGCAATTTTTTGATCCACTATTTAAAATATAAAAAAATATAGTATTGTTGAAAATAGTTTCCCAGAAAACCTTAAATGCACTTTTTCTTCTATTTGTCAAGACTAATTTTATATACTAAGGAATGGTAATTGTTATTAATTAAATACTTTATACATGATTTAGAATACTTGATTTTGTTGTTTGATTCTGTTGTCAAAATATTTTTTATGAAAAATTATTTTCTTTTGTATATTTTCAACTGTTCAAGCTAGATTAAAATAATATTAATAAACGTTATCGAAATATTTAAATTTCGTGTGTTTATTTCGGAAAGCTTGAACAGTAACATTTTTATTAATATTTTTAATTGAGTTTTTGGTGTCCGCGTTATTTCGTTATTTGGAGTCGGGGCTTCTTGGATCCTTTTGTCCCACCAAAGAACACATTTTATGGAACAAAGAAGAACTAGTCAGAGACTTAAGGGACAGCCTCCTACAATGCCTGTGAATCGTACACCGCCGTCTTCACCGCTGATGTCCTTTACTGAAATGCCTTTCGACACTGAAATGAATGCTGCCGCCAACACTACCGCTAACGCAGCCGCCAACGCTGCCGTCAATGCAGCCGCCAACGCAGCCGCCAACGTAGCTGCCAACGCTGTCGCCATTACTGCCATCACCAATCATGCCACCGGTGCTGAGTCCATCAATGTTTCAAGTCCTGCCGCATCTACAACTGTCGTCACCGCTACTACGCCCACTACTGAAGAAATCGACAAGGTAACAAATATGTTTAATAATAAAATAGCGGATTTGCAAAATGCCTTAATGCAATCCATGCAATCTATGCAATCCATGCAATCTCGTTTGGATTCGTTCATACAATCGGCTCAATCCATGCATCCGTCACCGAATATATCGTCCCAGTGTCAGCAAGCGTCTCTGCCTCAGCCTTTGTCGCTGTCTTTGCCTTTGTCCCAGCGCTTGCCTCATAGAACGCCTCTGGTGGCGTCTCTGCCCGATCACGAATCCCAGCCAACATCGCAGGCTGCGTTCTTGCCTCAACATATTCGTGAATTCCAGCGATTGAATACATCGTATATACCAATGCCTCAGCACTTGCCTCATACATCGCCTCTGTTGACGTCTCTGCCCGAGCACGTATCTATGCCAACGTCTCAGTCTGCATTTCTGCCACAATCTATTCGTGAATCCCAACAAATGATTACGTCATCATCCTTGCTAATGCCTCAGCGCTTGCCTCATACATCTCATATGTCTCTGCCCGAGCACGTATCTCAGCCAACGTCTCAGTCTGCGTATCTGCCACAATCTTTTCGTGAATCCCAGAATTTTATTACGCCATCGTCTATGTCAATGCCTCATTCAATGTTAAATATACCTATGTCCGAATATAATCGCAGAAACTCTGTCATATATGCCATGCCCGAGGCTCGATCTATATATAGGCCTCAATTCGAATCTCAAATGGCACTTCTATGCATCATCTGAAAATGCTACTTTGTCTGCGCCTGCATATACGTCTACGCTTACGCATTTGTCTTCACCTCAATATACATCTATGCAAACGCCTGTTCCAACGTATGTGCCAACTTCAACGTATTTAGCTCAGGCGACGTATCTGCCGCCGTCTACGTCTCAATCGGCATCTCTGCCAACGTCTCATTGCATGCCATGTTACACAACATCGTCAATGTCTAACACGGCTCCTACAGTTACGCCCGTTGAACTCTGTCAGCAACACTCATTGAATTCTCTTCCGTACGCTCAACAGTATCAACGCCACACAAAAATCTATCCTTTGCCTAAATTTTCGGGTATTCCGGAAGAATGGCAAACATTTATTGAAGCCTTTGAGAGTACAACTAGAGAGTTTGGTTATTCACCTCTACATAATGTAATGCGCCTTAGAGAATCTCTGCACGGAAATGCGCGGGAGACTGTTGAATCACTTTTGAGTAATTCGTGTAATGTTGCGTTCATTCTCGCAACATTGGAGGAAACGTATGGTCGCCCAGAACAGCTTATTAGATCACAGATTCAAAAGGTACGCGAGATTTCTGCAATTGCTGAAGGTGACCTTAGCTCATTAGTTAGTTTCGCAAACAAAATTTCAAACATGGCTACGTTTCTACAATCAGCACGTGGTGATCATTACCTTACAAATCCAACATTGTTAAGCGAGCTTATTGCGAAACTACCAATTTCAAAACAACTTCAGTTGGCTGAGAGATGCATAATGCTAGTACAAGCACCAACTGTCCTCGATTTAAGTGTATGGTTATGTAGAATAAGAAAAATCGTGAACTTGGTCACAGATTCTATGCCTGCAAATTCACTGCCAAATATTGGATATAAAATTAGTTTGGAAGGAAAAGCTTGGAAAGTTGCTTGTGTTAGCGTACAAAAGAAGTGCTGTTTTTGCGATGGTGACTGTTCATCGTTAGCGTCTTGTTCCCGATTCATAAATTTGAGTCTCGAAGAACGTTGGATAAAAGCAAAATCGATTCGTGTTTGTTTCTCCTGTTTGAAATTTGGTCACCATGTTGCAAAATGCTTCTCTAAGCGCAAATGTGGAAAAAATGGTTGTACGCATTTCCACCATACACTCCTTCACTCTGAGCAAAAATCCGAAACATCAGAAAAATCATCAACATCGGATCCTGTCGATTCGCATGAACATAGGAACTGTCTTGCAAAATCAAATAGAGATGACGATTCTGTTCTTTTCCCAATCATTCCCGTAAAACTGTACGGCAAGCACAAAATCTTGACCGTTTACGCATTTGTTGATGATGGAGCAAATGTGACAATGATTGATGCAAACCTCGCACGCGAGCTTGAAGTGCACGGACCAACTGATGTCCTGGAATTACAGTGGATAAATCAGCAAACAACGCGGAAGCCGACGGAGATAGTAGAATTTTTAATTAGCGGTGTTGAGGAAAATGCAGAATCATACCATATGTCGCGAGTTTTTGTGTCGTCTGCTTTAAAATTACCGATACAAACATTACAAGTGAGTAAACTTAATAATATCATCGATGGATCTAATATAAAAAGTTACAATAAAGTTCAACCTAAGTTAATTATTAGTTTGACTCACACCTTTTTAACGGTTCCAATTGAAACTCCAAGAACATCTATTAGTCCAGGACCAATAGCATCGAAAACCAGAAACCAGACCAACGAAAACCAGACCAACCAGGATGGATGGTCTATGGCCCCGTAGAAGGCGATTATCAGCAACAAAAACGAACATCTTGCCATGCAAGAAAAGTTCCAGACAATCCAATGCTATTGGAAGATCTAGCTACAATGATGAAGAACTATTTTGACGTCGAAACCTTTGGGGTAAAGCCAAATTTGGAACCATTACGATCGAAAGATGAAGAAAGAGCACTTTCTCTTTTAATGTGTACAACAAAACGCCAAGGAGAACGATTTGAAGCTGGTCTCTTATGGCGCGAGGATTTTATAGAGTTTCCAAACAGTTTTGAAATGGCTATGCGTCGTCTACAGGGAGTGGAAAAGCTAATGGCTAGAGATCCAGGATTAGCTAAAGAATATTGCGATAAAATCGAAGAATATGTTGCAAAAGGATACGCGCGCCGTTTGACAAACGAGGAAGCAGATATGAGAACAGCAAAAACCTTTTATCTGCCACATTTCGCTGTAATAAATCCTAATAAGAAAAAGATTCGATTGGTGTTTGATGCTGCAGCTGAAACAAGAAGCATGTCGCTGAATAAAGCTTTGTTATCAGGTCCTGATATCAATCAGCCACTGTTGTCTCTTCTTTTTAAATTCAGACAAGCACCTGTAGCAGTTTGTGGTGATCTCAAAGAAATGTTTCACCAGGTCAGTATCGTCAAAGAAGACCAAAACGCTCAACGATTTCTGTGGCGAAACGGGGATCAAACAAAACCAGTGGATGCGTACGTCATGGAAAGGATGATTTTCGGAGCTACATGTTCACCGACGATAGCGCAATTTGTTAAAAATAGAAACGCGCAAGATTTCAAAACCACTTATCCTAGAGCTGCAAAGGGTATTGTAGAAAAACACTATGTTGATGACTATGTCGACTGTTTTCAAACAGAAGAAGAAGCCATTCAAGTAATTAAAGATGTCATGAAGATTCACAAGGCTGGTGGTTTCGAAATGCACAATATCTTGTCGAATTCCGAAAAACTTTTAAAAGCAGTGTGCAATACTGCTACAAACGATTCTCTTAGTATCGAGGGTGATAAAGTAGAACGAATTCTCGGAATGTACTGGCAGTCAAAGTCCGATAATTTTGTATTCCAATTAAAGTTTTACAAAGTACCGTCCGAAATATTAAGTTTTACACGCAGGCCAACGAAACGTGAATTACTAAGTATCACGATGTCGATTTTCGATCCCTTCGGCCTCATAGCGAATTTTTCTGTATGTGCAAAACTGTTGATGCAGGCCACATGGAAGTCCGGTATTGGATGGGATGAAGAGTTACCTGATTCTTTGTATGTTAAGTTGAAGAGTTGGTTAGAAGAGATGCCAAATGTTAAAAAATTCAAGATACCGAGATGTTATTCTTTAAATTATGAGAGTGAAGATGTGGAACTGCATATATTTTGCGATGCAAGCGAGGAAGCTTTAGCTACCGTGGCTTATTGGAGAATTGTTAATTCCAAAGGTATCAGTGTGTCATTTATCGCCGGAAAAACTGCATGTGCACCAACGCGATTTCACACAATCCCAAAGATGGAATTACAAGCTGCAGTTATTGCGGCTCGTTTGAAAACTACAATCACAAAATATCATGAGAAGTGCATTAGCAGAGTGCGTTTTTGGTGCGATTCACATACTGTAATCCGTTGGATAAGGTCAGATCATCGCACATATAAACAGTATGTGGCCAATAGAGTTGCTGAAATTTTAGACTTATCTAATATAGAGGACTGGAAATGGTGTCCTGGAGAACATAATCCAGCAGACGATGCGACAAGGGCAAAATTTTCGATGCGCTATAATCCAGAAGGCAGATAGAAGACTGGACCAAGTTTTCTCTTGCGCGGAGAGGATGAGTGGCCTGACGAGTCACGCATGGACTCAAAGAAAGACATGAGCGCAGACGAACTTAAATCTAAAAAGTTTATGTGCGTTATACAGAAGGCCAGTCTGTTAGCACCAAATATATTGCGTTTTTCTAATTATAGCAGATTGAGGCGTGCTATGGCATGGGTTCTACGATATATACATAATTCGAAACAAAGATTAGGCAATGTTGAAAAATGTGTAGATGAACTTACATCAGATGAGGAGGCAAGGGCTGAAATATATTTATGTCGCTGGGCGCAACAAGAAGCGTTTGCTTCTGAATACACATCTTTAACCAAGAAGGCGAACATTTCTAAAAGCAGTACCCTTAGAACACTCAATCCATATTTAGATGAGGAAGGCGTTATACGTTTGAGTGGTAGAATAGACAATGCCTCAATTTTGCTGAATTGTTCGAGAAGGCCTATTATTTTACCAAAACATCATCAAATGACGCGTCTTATTGTCATCTCATACCATCAAAAGTTCTGCCACATGAACACTTCCACTGTTATCAATGAGATTAGACAACGATTTTGGATACCATCTATCCGTTCGTTAGTGCGTAGTGTTGAAGCAAATTGCAATTTTTGTAAAATTCTAAAGACCAAGCCAAATCAACCACAAATGGGTCAGTTGCCCACAGATAGAGTCACTCCATTTATCCGACCATTCACATATAGTGGTTTAGATTTCTTTGGACCGTTCGAAGTAGCCATAAATCGGAGTCGGGAAAAACGCTGGGTAGCGTTGTTTACATGTATGACGGTAAGAGCCGTTCATCTTGAAATTGCCACCGACCTTACTAGCGATGCTTGCTTAGTATGCATCAGAAATTTTATTAACAGAAGAGGAGTACCAGTACAAATACGAAGTGATAACGGTACAAATTTCGTAGGAATATCAAAAGAACTACGTGGAGTAACGGATTTTTTGGATCATGACAAAATCACAGCTGGATTAACGCCATTAGGAATAAAGTGGAAGTTCAATACTCCTTCAAATCCAAGTGCTGGTGGAGCTTGGGAGCGTCTTGTGCGATCTGTTAAAAGAGCTCTTTTCGTTATTCTCAAGGAACATACGCCTCGTCTTGAAACCTTTTTTAGCGTATTGGTGGAAGCTGAGAATATAGTCAACTCGAGACCATTGACGCATTTGCCCGTTACGCTCGAAGAACCCGAGCCACTAACTCCTAATCACTTCCTACTTGGTTGCTCTAACTCAACACAGACGCCGGGACAATACGATGCAAAACCCGGATACTTACGAAAGCAGTGGCACATATTACAAAATATGAGAAACGGTTTTTGGAAGCAATGGATTAAGGATTACCTCCCCGAATTGACCAGAAGGACAAAGTGGTTTTGGTGTGTGACGATAAAAGTCCACGTTCGCAATGGAAGCGTGGTCGAGCAATTGAATTATTGTATGGCAAGGATGGTGTAGCAAGAACAGCAATTGTTAAGACGAATGATGGAACGATCAAGAGGCCCGTATGCAAGCTAGCAATTCTTGACGTCAAATAGTTTTTGATTGGTGGTGGCGGTGGTGAGTCTTCCCTCCCCGGTTATTTCACGGGGGCGGGGATGTTATTAATTAAATACTTTATACATGATTTAGAATACTTGATTTTGTTGCTTGATTCTGTTGTCAAAATATTTTTTATGAAAAATTTTTTCTTTTGTATATTTTCAACTGTTCAAGCCAGATTAAAATAATATTAATAAACGTTATCGAAATATTTAAATTTCGTGTGTTTATTTCGGAAAGCTTGAACAGTAACAGTAATGTTCTTACATAAAATTTTTGGTCCTTTATATCGCAAGTTATCGCACGATTTCGACATGTAGCAGATGCAAACTTAATCACAAAATAAAATATGAACCTTTCCCTACGGATAGTTGTCAATAAAAATCTGGGTCCAGATATTAGTTTTTGCAAAAAATCAAATAGAAATTTGTGTTACCAAAAAAGTGTGTCGGGAGAGTAATTTATCACAATTCTCTAAGCTCTCTTGAAAAACATTTAAATATTAGTTCGTAATGTGTTTGTTTTCAAAATTTCGAAAAAATGTTATCTTACTGAAATTTTTCGGAATATTTTTTAAAATTTGTTTATGAAATATTTGATTAAAATGGAGGCAATTGCACTCAGAGATATACAATTTCATACATACTTAATGTAGTGGTGCTAGATGCAAAATCGAGCACAATTCTTAGCATCTGATGTACGCAATATGGGAAAACATGATGGGGAAAATTGCACTGCGTAATCGCCTGGAGTTTATCTGATTCGGCAGGCTTTAATGGGTTACAAAAATCAAATATACATCCGTCATTTCAACATATTTGTATTTCAAAAGATATTGGAATTGCGATCATTTTAATATTTTGCAAACGATAAAATATCTCACTTTTTCTTTCAAAATCATTTTTTTTTCACTCGTTCTCGAAAAGCAATAGAAAGGTATTAATTTGATTATAACCATGGATGAAAAAATTGATACTTATTAAGAAGCACTTAACAATTGCTTTTATGTTCGAAATTTGCAACATGTCCAAAAGTTGTATATCTACATTACCTCATGTCCCATTTTTCCCCAGGTTCACCTACTTTTTTCCCTCTGTGAACATATTTTTCTGGCTTCTCTACATTTTTCACTGATAAAAGGGTTTTTATATTTATTGCAAGATTTTTTCAACACATCTGCTTTGAAAAATATCAGAAATATGCAAAGTAACCTATTTTTGGTATACTGAACCTCCAAATGTTCATCTGATTAAAATGAAAAAAAAAAATTTTTTTCACAGTTTGTAAAAAAATATAAATATATATTTTTTGTTTTATATAAAGTTTTTTATTGCAGTAACATATTTTTTTGATTCTTTTAAAAACAATGATTACTTTCGGAGTCTGCCATGGGTTAACGCAGTATACATATTATATTCAAATGCAAACGTATTATATGTTACATTTCCAAATATATATTATGTTCTCCAAACATATACGTTGTTTGCCGCTAAATATGTTTGGGAGATCCATTTTCTTCCCTGCCTGTGGAAAAACACATTATATTTAAAGATGTGACATTCCCAGCCCAAATATGAACGTGTGTTACGATGTCATTAAAAAAATGTCATAGAAATATTTCTTATGAAGTAACAAATCTAAACTATACAAATTACTGAGTATCAAGGATTGAAACCTAAACGAATAACGGTTTCGATTTCGGTTTCGATTACGGTTTCGGTTTAAAGTTTTTACAACGAACTGGTTTCGGTATATCGGTTCCATGTTACGGTTTCGGTTTTGATTTCGGTTTTTGTATTAAATATTTCATAATTTTCAATGCCTTCAACAAAAAACCTGGGATAAAGTTGAACATGGGGTAATTAATATCGGCAATTGCAATTTTTGACCATGTTTTTGCATTTAAAAAATAAAAACAATTGTCAAGGACTTCTGCAACTTTTTCATCCATAGTTATAATAAAATTAATATATATTTTCTGCATATCGAACCAAGTGAAAAAAAATGTTTAAGAGTGCTGGTTGTGTTTAAAATGATCTAATATTGTATATCTTTTGAAATAAAAACTGGTTTGGAAATAATCTAACATTGTTTATATGGTGCTAAGTTATGTTCAAATTGTGATATTGGGGTAAAGTAAGAATCATTTTCTGGGATAAAGTGGGAAACGTAATTTAAGCAACAAACGTAATGTCAGTCAACTATTGTGTTATATGAATTATTTAATTGATTTCGCCAATAAAAAAAACTTCAAACGTGACCACAAACCAATAAAAAGCAACATTTTGACTTCACCTCAGATATGATCTGAATTGCAGAAGAGAGCCGAGAAGCGAACCTTAAACTAGATCAACAAGAATGCATCGGTAAATATTCTTGAACTTTATAAGAATAAGAAGAATTTTGTACAATACCCATCCAAAGAAAGTAAATTTCCGCAATTCAGTGAACTGCAATATCTGCAAAATGTATACTTAAAATGTACGAAGTTGACGCCCAGCAACTATACCTGTGTCTATTGTCACATAATAATTTTTGACTAGGAGTATTTGCACTTAATTTTTCGTATTTTCTTAAGTAGTTACTAAGATGTTTATAATTTTAAACAATTCAAAGACAATTTAAAATCTCAAGGCCATAATAAAATGAACATATAGATTCGTGAAGGCATATTTCTGTTTTCAATAACGAATTACGATGCGCATACACACACTTTCACAACGACAATTCTTCGTTGCTATCCTGTATCATCACATGGCAACAGACGCATGACAACGGACAAACGCATGACAACAGACAGTCGCATGGCACCACACTACATGTATGTATCTAGTACAGCTATCTAGTTGGCAACAACAACGAGTTTTCTTTGTGGTAAAAAAAAGTCCCGCCAAAAATTCTATCAAAAGCAGATTTGTGAAAACAAAAACACAAAAAGCAATATCAGCTAAATGTGGTACACTGTGAAAATGTTCATATATTTTTTTTTTGGTTTTATAAGTTAAATGAATTAATGCACATAGAACTCTTTTTGAAGCGACTTTTGAAGCACTTTTGAAGCTATTTACCGCTTCAAAAGTGCTTCATAGACCTTATTTTTAAGATGCTTATATTCATTACCCTTGAAAAAACAAAAACACACATCTTCATAAATATTTTGCACGCTTTCCATTGTTACTTGTTGTTCAATATTTAGTAATATCATAAATTCTTTTGAATTTCATTATTACCTTAAAAACATAATAAATACATTAAAATGATTAAAACTTGCCGTTGTTTTGGAAATATTGTCTCTCAAAAAAGAAACGTGAATATTTTTGTACAACAAGAAATTTTTATTTCGGTAACTCCAAATTATATTAAATGACATTAAAACATGCCTTGTATGTAAGATCTTCTATATAAAATAAAATATTTTTTTCTGTTTCTTTTTATATTTTTTTAAAAACCGTTTTAAACCGGTATAAAACCGAAACCGTTTATTTCGGTTTTGGATATCGGTTTATTTCTGATTTTCGTATAACGGTTTCGGTTACGGTTTCGGTTTTAAAAATGAAACGGTTTTAAACGGAAATCGGTTTCGGTTTCGGTTACGGTTTCAATCCTTGCTGAGTATATTACGTTTTTTTGAATATTGTCATTAATTAAAGTCTGCCAAATAAAACTAGTAGTAATGGAAAAATAATGTATTACCCTAACAGTAAAATAAAACACTGATTACTTCTTGCCATTCATATTTTTCCACTGCATCGAAGATCCTACCAAACTTGAAGAACATTTTTAAGTCACACAGTTCTTTAAAAATTTTGAAATATATATAGTATGCTGAAGCGAACCATATGGGCATTTTTTTCTTTAATTTTCACAATTTATATGCGTCACGAAAATAGTCCCAAATCTGCCATCATTAAAATAAAATGTTCAATACATATTACTAGAATAGCCGCGACAAAACAATATTATACATTTAAATTTAATAATGAGTAGCTGTAGGGTGTCGCATTTTTTTATTTTTTCATGTCAAATTTTCAAAAATTTCAGTTCAGTCGCACAGAATCATTCGTTGACGACGAATGTATATATGATTTTTTTAACCCATTAAAGTCTGCCGAATCAGATAAACACCAGGAGATTACGCAGTGCAATTTTCCCCATATTGCGTACATCAGATGCTAAGAATTGTGTTCGATTTTGGATCTAGCACCACTACATTAAATATGTATGAAATGTATATCTCTGAGTGCAATTGCCTCCACTTTAATCAAATATTTCATAAACAAATTTTAAAAAATATTCCAAAAAATTTCAATAAGATAAATTTTAAAACATTTTTTGATATTTTGACAGCAAACACAGTGCGAACTAATATTTAAATGTTTTTAAGAGAGGTTAGAGAGTTGTGATAAATTTTTATCCCGACACACTTTTTTGGTAACACAAATTTCTTTTTGATTTTTTGCAAAAAATAATATATGGACCCAGATTTTTTTTGACAATTATCCGTAGAGAAAGGTTCATATTTTATTTTGTGAATCAGGAGACCGAAATCTACAAGAAATGATAAGTTTTATAAGTTTCCAACAACCCTCAATTTGTAGAACAGTGTTATTAATATAGCATTTAGGCTGTGTGCGAGTTCAACTAAATTAGTGACTAAACTAAATTTTATCGGTAATGCAGCGTTCATTTTTCAATATAGCAAAATTTCGAGCAAACTAAATTAAACTAAATTGGAAGACAGCAAACAGACATAAGATAATCAATTTATTGGGGACTTTAACAATTATCGGTTACCGAATGGTGATCGAATGAAAATCTATGCAATTTAGTCGAGCTCGCACACACACTTAGTATCTAGTGTCAAAGAAGAATATGATAAATGGTTATCTAAATCATAGTATAAAATGAATATCAACCAGTTGGGAAGGTTAGATCACATGGGAAATTTTAAAGAAGGTGTAATTATGATAGTTAGGATTATCAAAAGTATAGTCGGTCTAAGCCGACTATAAATACCCGACACATATGTGTGGTTACCTATCAAAGTGATATATAGGTCACCAGGGTATACGAATCCTGAAAATAACTACAAAAATTCAATCGCCGAAGAATTTCCATTCATTTGATACCCATATTTACAAATGGGTAGGTGTACCGAATTTCGATTTTTTTTTTTTAGGAACCGCAAGTCGTTTTGCGGGAAAACATCATTTTCATGTATTTGAGCATGAAGTCAATGTGTATTTGACCAACAATGTTCACTTATGCCCGTGTAAAATAAAATTGATCTATGGATGTTAATTTGATATGAGGTATTTGAATATAATTGGTAGGATCACAGGTCACAATAGACCGATTATGGCAATTTACACATACTGCGTAGGTATATAAGTAATCCAAATTAGATGTTTCATTGATCGAACTCATCAATTTTTTAAGTAGTAGGGATTTCAACAGACAGACGGACAGACAGACGGATAGACAAACGGACAGACAGACAGGCAGACAGACAGACGGATATCGCTAAATCGATTCAGGAGGTCATGCTGATCAAGAATATATATATACTTTTCCACACCGGATATGCTTCCTTCTGAGTGTTACAAACGGCTTACCAAACTGAATATACCCTTTCACTCTTAGTGTAGGGCAGGCATGTCAAACTCAATTGGCATCACGGGCCGCATTGGCAATTCAAATGATGAGGCGGGCCGCATTTGTGTACCATAAGAAAAAAAATCGCTCATTTTTTACATTTGTTAAAAATACAATGTTAAAATTATCAAATTTTCCATTTATCTTTGTTAAAAGCGCCGCCGGCGAAATTTTTTTGTAAAAAATGGTGCGATTTTTGTCTGTTTTAAATAATTGAAAAAATGTCCTGCCAAATATTTTGTCTGAGGTATTTACAGTTGAGTACCTATATTTCAAACACTAGAGAAAATTTTATAAAACAGACACCTGACAATCATCCAAAATTGTTGTAATTTTTTATGTCGGCAAAATTGTACGATATCGAATTAGATCTTGTACCAATATCGAAGGCCAAATCGTGCAAAAACTGAAAAAATAGTTCAAAGCGACATATCGCAGTTTTATTTTCGAATCGATAATAAAAACTAATGCAAACAAAAAATTACTTACTAAAAAAAAATTAAAATGATTCCAATTCCTGTTTGTGCAAAGCAAGTTTCTTGGTTAAAAACTTGTCGTTTTTTTTATAAAAGTCCAAAGTCTGATTGCGGCTTTATTTGAAAATGGAGCTAATTCCGAAAATGGTTTTGTTAAATAGGGCCCAGTTTTTAAGATTTATAAGTTTTAATTATTTTTCTCTCCTTCTATTTTTAATAGTCGAATCAAATTTTCTTTTCGGTGTTAGACGTACAAAAATATGCGCCACCATATATTTTTTATATATGCCGGCGAAATATATCCAACGGAAATTCAAAACTTTACAATAAATTTTAAATTTTATGAATAAAAAACAATAATACTTGATGAAAAAAATGTAAAAATTATTGTTATGCCATTTTGCAAAGTCATGTATAATATTTAAAATGACAATTAGGAAAATAAATTAAGACTCTATATCAAAAACTTATTAATATCTCATTATTAAATTTTAGAAAATAATGTATTTACAAAAATATTGATTTTTTTAATAAATTAATAAGTTTTTAATCAAGATTAGTAATTTAATTTCATATATGGCATGTTAAATTGGATACATGGCGCTGCACAACAATACATAATAATCATTTTAACGCCTGAAAATAAAATAAATATTTAATATTATTAAATATATTAATGTAATTTAAAAAGTCTTCGCGGGCCGCAGATGAAAGGTTGGCGGGCCGCGTGTTTGACATGCCTGGTGTAGGGTATAAAAAGTCCATGGTATTGAAGAATTTATAATATTATATTGCTATACACTGAACATAGTGAAAAATGGAAAAAAAAGTTAATCTTCATGTCTATATCTTAAAATCCAAGCAAAATATGTTCTTAATTGCTCACATTTTATTTTGATCTTAATATAAAATTTTCAAAAATACAAGAATATTTAAAATTGGATTTTTTTACAAATTTTAAAATATTTTTCAGAAAAAATCTCTACTTATTGTAAGCTTTAGGAACAAAGTGCATATATATGAAGCTATTTTATTAATATAAATTTGTTTTTTTATTATTTATATCAATGATCAGACTGTGGACATTTTTATTTGTTTTATAAATGTAGTAACAAAAATAATTCTCCGCCAAAACAACTTTTCTCAAAGAAAATTCTTTCTCAGACTGTTAATTCCCGTAGAATTATTCCCAGTAGAATATTTCGCCGTAGAATTCTTCCCAGTAGCAATCTTCCCTGTAAAATTGTTCCCCATAGAACGCTTTCCCGTAGAATTCTTCCCGGTTGAATTCTTCCCGGTAGAATTCTTCCCGGTAGAATTCTTCCCGGTAGAATTTTTCCCGTAGAATTCTTTCCCGTAGAGTTTTTTCAGTAGAAGTTTTAGTGTGGTGAGTTTAGGTGTGCTGAGTTTTAGTGTGGTGAGTTTTAGTGTGGTGACTTTAAGTGTAGCGAGTTTAGTGTGGTGAGTTTGGTGAGGTAAGTTTAGGTGTGGAGAACTTTAGTGTGGTGAATTTTATTATGGTGAGTTTTAGTGTGGTGAGTTTTAGTATGGTTTATTTTAGTGTGATGAATTTTATTGTGATGAGTTTTAGTGTGGTGAGTTTCGGTGTGGTGAGTTATAGTGTGGTGAATTTTATTGTGGTGAGTTTTAGTGTGGTGAGTTTTAGTATGGTTTATTTTAGTGTGATGAATTTTAGTGTGGTGAATTTTAGTGTGGTGAATTTTAGTGTGGTGAGTTTTAGTGTAGTTAATTTTAGTGTGATGAGTTTTGGTGTGGTGAGTTTCGGTGTGATGAGTTTTAGTGTGGTGAATTTTATTGTGGTGAGTTTTAGTGAGGTGAGTTTTAGTGTGGTGAATTTTAGTGAGGTGAGTTTTAGTGTGGTTAATTTTAATGTGATGAGTTTTAGTGTGGTTAGTTTCGGCGTGGTGAGTTTTAATGTGGTGAATTTTATTGTGGTGAGTTTTAGTGTGGTTAATTTTCGTGTGATGAGTTTTAAAGTGGTGAGTTTTAGTGTGGTGAATTTTGGTGTGGTGAGTTTTAGTGTGGTGAATTTTATTGTGGTGAGTTTTAGTTCGGATAATTTTCGTGTGATGAGTTTTAAAGTGGTGAGTTTTAGTGTGGTGAATTTTGGTGTGGTGAGTTTCATTGTGGTGAATTTAGTGTGGTAAATTTTGGTGTGGTGAATTTAAAGAATTTCGGGTGGTTGTTACCCCGGTAGGAAAAATATTGATATCACTAATAATTTTCGTGTGATGAGTTTTAAAGTGGTGAATTTTGGTGTGGTGAGTTTCATTGTGGTGAATTTTAGTGTGGTGAGTTTCAGTGTGGTTAATTTTAGTGTGATGAGTTTTAGTGTGGTTAGTTTCGGCGTGGTGAGTTTTAGTGTGGTGAATTTTATTGTGGTGAGTTTTAGTTCGGTTAATTTTCGTGTGATGAGTTTTAAAGTGGTGAGTTTTAGTGTGGTGAATTTTGGTGTGGTGAGTTTCATTGTGGTGAATTTAGTGTGGTAAATTTTGGTGTGGTGAATTTAAAGAATTTCGGGTGGTTGTTACCCCGGTAGGAAAAATATTGATATCACTATAATAACTGTTGACTTAAACTATATGGAAAATGTTCCTTCTAGGGGGAGTGCCACGCCCAGTTGTCCAATCCCGCCCACATTCGGCAAAACCGTTTAGAATGGTTAAATATAACGCTGACCAAAATTTCATTAAATTTGCTATCCCAATTGCTGATATAACGTGTGGTGAGTTTTAGTATGGTTTATTTTAGTGTGATGAATTTTAGTGTGGTGAATTGAAGTGTGGTGAATTTTAGTGTGGTGAGTTTTAGTGTAGTTAATTTAAGTGTGATGAGTTTTGGTGTGGTGAGTTTCGGTGTGGTGAGTTTTAGTGTGGTGAATTTTATTGTGGTGAGTTTTAGTGAGGTGAGTTTTAGTGTGGTGAATTTTAATGAGGTGAGTTTTAGTGTGGTTAATTTTAGTGTGATGAGTTTTAGTGTGATGAAATTTTAGTGTGGTGGGTTTTAGTGTGGTGAATTTTAGTGTGATGAATTTTAGTGAGGTGAGTTTTAGTGTGGTGAATTTTAGTGAGGTGAGTTTTAGTGTGGTTAATTTTAATGTGATGAGTTTTAGTGTGGTTAGTTTCGGCGTGGTGAGTTTTAATGTGGTGAATTTTATTGTGGTGAGTTTTAGTGTGGTTAATTTTCGTGTGATGAGTTTTAAAGTGGTGAGTTTTAGTGTGGTGAATTTTGGTGTGGTGAGTTTTAGTGTGGTGAATTTTATTGTGGTGAGTTTTAGTTCGGATAATTTTCGTGTGATGAGTTTTAAAGTGGTGAGTTTTAGTGTGGTGAATTTTGGTGTGGTGAGTTTCATTGTGGTGAATTTAGTGTGGTAAATTTTGGTGTGGTGAATTTAAAGAATTTCGGGTGGTTGTTACCCCGGTAGGAAAAATATTGATATCACTAATAATTTTCGTATGATGAGTTTTAAAGTGGTGAATTTTGGTGTGGTGAGTTTCATTGTGGTGAATTTTAGTGTGGTGAGTTTCAGTGTGGTTAATTTTAGTGTGATGAGTTTTAGTGTGGTTAGTTTCGGCGTGGTGAGTTTTAGTGTGGTGAATTTTATTGTGGTGAGTTTTAGTTCGGTTAATTTTCGTGTGATGAGTTTTAAAGTGGTGAGTTTTAGTGTGGTGAATTTTGGTGTGGTGAGTTTCATTGTGGTGAATTTAGTGTGGTAAATTTTGGTGTGGTGAATTTAAAGAATTTCGGGTGGTTGTTACCCCGGTAGGAAAAATATTGATATCACTATAATAACTGTTGACTTAAACTATATGGAAAATGTTCCTTCTAGGGGGAGTGCCACGCCCAGTTGTCCAATCCCGCCCACATTCGGCAAAACCGTTTAGAATGGTTAAATATAACGCTGACCAAAATTTCATTAAATTTGCTATCCCAATTGCTGATATAACGTGTGGTGAGTTTTAGTATGGTTTATTTTAGTGTGATGAATTTTAGTGTGGTGAATTGAAGTGTGGTGAATTTTAGTGTGGTGAGTTTTAGTGTAGTTAATTTAAGTGTGATGAGTTTTGGTGTGGTGAGTTTCGGTGTGGTGAGTTTTAGTGTGGTGAATTTTATTGTGGTGAGTTTTAGTGAGGTGAGTTTTAGTGTGGTGAATTTTAATGAGGTGAGTTTTAGTGTGGTTAATTTTAGTGTGATGAGTTTTAGTGTAGTTAGTTTCGGCGTGGTGAGTTTTAGTGTGGTGAATTTTATTGTGGTCAGTTTTAGTGTGGTTAATTTTCGTGTGATGAGTTTTAAAGTGGTGAGTTTTAGTGTGGTGAATTTTGGTGTGGTGAGTTTTAGTGTGGTGAATTTTATTGTGGTGAGTTTTAGTTCGGTTAATTTTCGTGTGATGAGTTTTAAAGTGTTGAGTTTTAGTGTGGTGAATTTTGGTGTGGTGAGTTTCATTGTGGTGAATTTTAGTGTGGTGAATTTTATTGTGGTCAGTTTTAGTGTGGTTAATTTTCGTGTGATGAGTTTTAAAGTGGTGAGTTTTAGTGTGGTGAATTTTGGTGTGGTGAGTTTTAGTGTGGTGAATTTTATTGTGGTGAGTTTTAGTTCGGTTAATTTTCGTGTGATGAGTTTTAAAGTGGTGAGAATTTTGGTGTGGTGAGTTTTATTGTGGTGAATTTAGTGTGGTGAATTTTGGTGTGGTGAGTTTAAAGAATTTCGTGTGGTTGTTACCCCGGTAGGAAAAATATTGATATCACTATAATAACTGTTGACTTAAACTATCTTGAAAATGTTCCTTCTAGGGGGAGTGCCACGCCCAGTTGTCCAATCCCGCCCACATTCGGCAAAACCGTTTAGAATGGTTAAATATAACGCTGACCAAAATTTCATTAAATTTGCTATCCCAATTGCTGATATAACGTGTTTTTAATTTTTGGGTTATATGGCAGGTGCCACAGCCAGTCCACCAATCTCACGGAGATATGTCTAGACCCAACAGACATATTGTGTCAAAATTTTGAGTTTGTAGCTGCTGTAAGTGCCAAGTTATATAGTTTTGAAAGTTTAAGCTGTATTGGAGATGCCACGTCCCTTTGTCCAATCCCGCCCATATATAACCTATCATTCCTTTCAGACCCTACAGCATCTGTGGTAACAATTTCAAGAAAATCGGCCCAGCCGTTTAGACGGTGAAGTGGAACAAACAAACAAACAAAAGGACAAACCAACAAAACAACAAAGAGATTTATTACATTAATAGGATAATTTAGTTTTTTGACTTAAATATTTATTAAAGAATAATTTAGAAAAAGATCCTTTTATTTTATTGGCTTTTGTTTTCACTAAACGTGCATGAACGTTGAATTTAAACAATGAATTAAAAGTTATTCCTAGATATTTGACTTTTTTAAGCGGAATTTCTTTTCTATCAAGAATAATTGATAGTTGTTTGCTTTCAGGAACTACAGTGCGATGGCACTTTTCCTACGCGTTTCTAAAACCAATAGCTTCTGATTTAGCAATATTAATCTTTATGCCCCAACGCTTGTAATAAGTATTAATAACGTATAAATGTTGATTGACTAAACTCAAAGCTTAAAAAGGTGAACTGGAATGAGCATACACGAGAGAATCGTCTGCACATAAAATGATTTTACAGCCTTCAAACACATACGGAAAGTCATGAATGAAAATGTTGTAGAAATGTGGAACAAGGATGGAACCCTGAGGCACTCCCCTCTCAACTGGACCAAACACAGAAATTGAATCAATGATTTGTTCAAAAAAATGTCTGCTGTAATAAAAGCCATTAAATATTTTTACTAAAAAGGGGTCAAACCCGATTTTTATTAATTTATAGGGCAAGCCGTCATGATACGTATGATCGAAAGCCTTTTCGATGTCAAGAGATACAGCGACAGTGAAAAATTCATTACGTAGATTGAATACGACATCATTGTGAAACTTGAGCAGGGCATGAACCAAAACCAAATTGTTGGCAAGGAATATAGTCTATATCAGTTAAATTATCCAATTTCTGTTTCAGAATACGTTCAAGTAGTCTGCCCAAATTTGAAAGCATGGAAATAGGTTTGAAATTATTTAGCGATGCAGAATTTGTTTTGTTTTTCAATGGAAACATTTTTGCAACTTTCCAACTGTCTGGGAAGTACCCATTAATAATGCACACACACAGAAACAAAACTGTTGAAAAACTATAGTTTCTAAATTTCAATTTTTATTCGTAGTGTACAACAGTATAAATTGTCGTTTATATCTAAAAAATTGTTAGGTACAAGGTAGTTAACGTGTTACGGGCTCCAGGGGTCCTTTTGTACTTGCCTTTTATTGATGAAACCGTCAGTGACAATTTGCCCTCGAAGTCCACAATCCTTTTCCTAACATTTATTATTAAATAAAAACGCAAGGATATTTTAGACTTGCTTTATACTTTATTAATTATTTTTAAGTATTTTTACAAGCTTGAGTTTAAACTGAAAACATGTCTGCACTCTAAGGCAGTTAAAATCATCATGCTTAAAAACTAAACTTAACCTCTACTCATCACCTCGGTATCGTGCGACTCACGAACCCCTTACTTATACTTATTTCTTAAAACACAACTTATAAATGCAAGCAAGCATATTCTTAAATCTACGTACTACTAAAAACCTCCAGAACCCCACATCAGATATTACTAATATTGTGAAATCATTAACTGAGAAAATTCCAATGTGCTAAATTCTTAATTGGTTCCCATGCTGGCTTTAGTCTTGACTTAAATTTCAACCAATGCTTTTGTTGTTGCTTTTAAACAGACGGCACACTTGCTAGCGCGTGTCTCGGAACAAATTGCGACCAGTGCATTTTTCGTTACTTTTAAGCAGACTTAAGTTTATATCCTGAAAGTATGCACTCATAAACATTATGCACTTGTTCCATTTTTTTCTTCATATATAGAAATTCTTTTATTTATAATTTCATTACCACATGAATCAATGCTAATTATTTTCAAAAATACTTAGCTATTTATTCATGCACTAATTTGTGAATTTTATCATTATTGCCAATTTTCTATAATGGTAAGCGCTCGCGATTTATGCATAACTACTTTTGTACATTCAATAGGTACATATATATTTTCATTACCGTGTAATGATCACATTTAAAACGTTTGTTAATTTTGTTAGATTGTGTATTGTATTTTTTTCTTATCATTCAATTATTGTTCAAATTTTTACGCTTCATTAACGTATCTCGTTTCACCACAGCAACCACTGCATTTTTCGTTGCTTTTAAGCAGACTTAATTTTATATCCTGAAAGTATGCACTCATAAACATTATGCACTTGTTCCAGTTACGTCGTAGACGTTATGTTAAGTTAACATGCATCTGTTATTGTGCTTTTAGATTTGAACTTTATGTGCATACTGGTTATGTGCAGTCTTTCTTAAATACATAAAAAAAAACATTTCTGATTCACAACATTCTTCCCCCCTTATTTTAAGAAAAAATTATTATTAAAAAGAATAATAGTTTTTTTCATTTACATCATTAATATTTCAATATATTTCTTAATTTATTTAACTTTCAATAATATTTAAAATCAATAATGATTTTTCTTATTTTACTTATTTTCATTTATTTTACTTATTTTCATTTTAAGAATCTTATTAATGCTTATCTTTGTTACTCAATTACTTAATTAATGGTCACAGTTTTAGTGATATTGTTGATAAAAAAAAATAATAATATTTATATACTTTATGTAACGCTAAAAAGAAAAATTTATAACATTACAAGTCACAAGACGTTGCAATTGACAAAACAGTAATTGATCAAGTAACCGCTTTGCAATCGCTGCGTTCCGTGTTGCTCTGTTGTTTTTCTTGTTTATTCTTCTAAGTCATTAAATGCTTTAATTTGCTCAACGATTTGTTTTATTTTAAATTTTTTTATTTTTTTTATATTTATTGAAAATAAGTGATTTAATTTTTCTTGAGTATATCTTTAGTTATTGTTTATATTTATAGTTTTCGTATTTTTAATGTTTCTTCAAGTTTTTCTTTACTTATTTCTAGTCTATTAAATTATTTATACAAAAATAAATAATTGTGTTTTTTTTTATTAATTTAAAACATAAACTGTTCTTTTGTTGAAGAAATTGTCAGCATAATGTGTGAAACGTTGTCGATTTAGTACAATTATGATAACTTTGTTGATGCGTCAAATTTCTTTTTCCGTCAGGTTCGCGTTGACAGCTGAATAAGTGTATATGAAATAGCTCCTTCAACTTATTTACGAAATATTAGCGTGTTCCTTGAGTGATAAAATTGTTATCTTTTAATTATATGTACGTAAAGATGTAAAATGTTGTTGCTTCTTTATGGTAAAATAGTCGCAACTTTGCTGATTTGTCGAACTTCCACATCCATGTTTATAGTGAGCTCCTTTCTTTTAATTTAACATGTTATTGATGTCCAATTGTTGTTGCCCGCGCCATGACTCTCACATGTTGTTTTATCATTATTCTCTTGTACTTCATTACATAATATTACCATTTCAGACCTTTACCCAACAAAATTAAACGATCTTCTTTGACAATTAAAATTTAAACTTAGTGTCTTCTGCGTCGAATTTTATTGTTTTGTGGATTGCTATTTCTTCTTTTTCTTCGTGCATGTTTTATTTCTTTGTCGTGGTTGAAATGCATTTCCAGAGCCAGGATTATTATTAAAAATACTTATTACTTTGTATTGTTTACTACAACTTTATAAGTAATTTATATTTAACATCATTTTTACTTTCAGTATTCATAATCTTTGTTTATATTACCTTACATCATAGTATTAAAATTTTATATTTTAATTGTATATTTATATTGAACATTTTACTTTTTACTTTTGCCACTGTGTACATATTTTATAGAACTTTAAAATCTTTAATTTTTTTCTTAATATAAAGAAATTCTTTTATTTATAATTTCATTAGCACATGAATCAATGCTAATTATTTTCAAAAATACTTAGCTATTTATTCATGCACTAATTTGTGAATTTAATCATTATTGCCAATTTTCTATAATGGTAAGCGCTCGCGATTTATGCATAACTACTTTTGTACATTCAATAGGTACATATATATTTTCATTACCGTGTAATGATCACATTTAAAACGTTTGTTAATTTTGTTAGATGGTGTATTGTTTTTTTTTCTTATCATTCAATTATTGTTCAAATTTTTACGCTTCATTAACGTATCTCGTTTCACCACTGTGCAGTGGTTCCTAGATGCAAAACGCTGAATTGCATTTTATCGCTTATAGCATTAGCTCCTCATTTCTATATGTGCTCCACTTTAGTGTGTGCTACGCTAACATATATCTGTACTTCAAGTGCAATGATCTTTCTGTTGTCTGTTTCCATTGAAAATGCTCTTGACAATGAAATTGAATTACTGACCTATCTCAATTATAGTGACAATGTATATTTTATTGCTTTGGCAAATTCTTACTGAATTCTTGTTTATGAAATATCTAATATAATCTTCTTTATACTTTATTCCTTTCTCATTTAATACATGATCTAATGCTAGTCATCTTCTAAAATTAATACATAGCTATTTCCTCATGCACTAATTTAGATTTTAAAAACATATTTTCTAAAAAAAAAATATTTACGCGTATTTTATTTACGTTGTTTGCAATATTATGCATTGCGTTTAATGATCATTATGAACTGTTGGTTCAGTTATTTATTTCGTTGTATTTGTTCGTTCGATTGTGTATAACTTAAGAGTTATATGCTTTTAATAAGTTATTATGGAATTTTTTTCCTTTTCCCTTGATACAGATCACTGTTGTCACATGACTTATTATCGAAAGGACTTCATAGGGTCCTACCCATATTGGTGAAAATTTGTTTTTCCTATTCTGGTTTTTTAATAAAACTTTATCACCTTCCTTAAACTTCGTTTAGATATTTCCTTAGCTTTTTCTTGAAAAAAAAAATGTACATGGTATAATTCAATTCTGACTATCTCTTGTGTACGCTGTATTTGGTATTTGAATACCTTATTGTAATCTTCACTGTTATCAATTGGTGAACATTTTCGTTTTAGGTTAGTTGGCATGTCAAATTCAAATCCGTATAAAGTACGATAAGGCGTTTGCCCAGTTGACATATGCACTGTGTTATTATGGACATGCATTGCCGAATTTAACCATTGGTCCCAGTTGGACCCATCCTCTTTTGCAAAACATCTCAAATACTCCGCTAAAGGTCTGTGACTTCGTTCTAACGAGCCATTCGCCTGCGGGTGACAAGGTGTTATATGCATTTTTTTAATGTTTAATAACTTGCACGTGTCTGAAAATAATTTTGACACAAAATTTGAACCATTATCTGTAATTAAAATTTTCAGAATATTATAACGCGTGATAATTTCCTCGTAAAAAGCTTTAGCTACTGTGCTTGCTTCCGCGTCTGGGATAGCTACGCAGCACATGTATTTTAAAAAATCGTCTTGAAAAGTTAATATATATTTATTTCCTTATACTGTTTCAGGCAAAATTCCTACCAAGTCCATATAAACCTTATCGAATGGACGTGTTGGCGTATCTGTCAAAACCATTGGCATTTTTGTTAACTTTGAACTTTTGTTCATTTGGCATTTAGGACAGTTTCTAACATTTTCCTTTATTTGTTTCTGCATTCCCCTCCATTTAAATTGTTTCTTAATCCTAAAGTATGTTTTAAGTGTGCCCTGATGGCCTCCTAGTGCTGAATCATGAAAATCTTTCATCACGGTTTTAATTTCATTTGGATCAGTTCATATTTGAGCTGAATTCGTTTCATTATTTGTATCTATTATTGTTTCATCTACGTCTGGTGTACTGATTTGTGGTTTTATTTTTGTGATTTGCTGATCTAATATATTTTGTGTAGTTTGGGATCGTGTTTGTACGGCTGTAATATCTGGTTCTATATATGGTATTCTGCTTAAAGCATAGGCATAAATTCTTTTTGCCTGGTTTGTAAATTATGTCAAAATCATATTCCGATAATTTGTGTCGGAAACGCGCAAGGCGGGATGTTTGATATTTTAATTTTGCAATACCTTTAAGAGGCTGATGATCTGTAAAAATTTTGAATGGTCGCCCTAATAGGTATGCTCTAAAATTCTTTGTTGCCCAAACAATTGCTAAAAATTCCTTTTCAATGGTAGAATATCGTTTTTCTGCTCCATTTAAAGTTCTACTTGCAAACGCAATCGGTCGGTCGCTTCCTACTTCACCTTGAGATAGGACTGCACCTACTGCTTCGTTACTTGCGTCTGTTGTTAGTAAAAAAGTTTTTGTAAAATCTGGATATGCTAATATTGGAGGTGAAATTATTGTTTCTTTCAATTTAATAAATGAATTTTGACAATCGTCCGTCCATGTAAATTTAATGTCCTTTTTAAGTAAATTATTAATTGGTAAAGAAAATAACCTTGCTATATTGCTTATGAACTTTCTGTAGTAATTAATTAATCCCAAGAATGCTTGTACTTCTTTTCTGTTTCTTGGTACTGGAATATTTTTTACGCATTCTACCTTAGCGGGGTCTGGCAGCGCACCAAGTTCTGAACATTTATGCCCTAAATATACAACTTCACGACGTAAAAACTGACATTTTTCGGTATTTAATTTTAAATTATGGTCTCTTAGTTTCTGTAATACTTTACTTAATCTGTGTTCATGTTCGCTTATATTTTTCCCATACACAACTATATCATCAAGATATCGAAACCCTGGAACCCTGTTAAGATGTGATTCATTATTCTCTGGAAAGTTGCTGGTGCCCCTGTTAAACCGAAAGGCATCCTATTGAAATCAAAATGTCCAAGTCCTGTACTGAAGGCAGTTTTTTCTTTATCTCCTTTTTCTACTAAGACCTGATGATAGCCACTTGCTAAATCTAAAGTTGAAAAATACCGACTGTGACCTAATTGATCTAATATTTCATCTATTCGCGGAATCGGAAATACCTGTTTTATGGTTACGTCATTTAATTTACGGAAATCTATGACAAGTCTCCATTTTTTGTTACCGTCTTTGTCGCTCTTCTTTGGTACCAATAATAATGGTGAATTCCAGGGTGATATGCTTGGCGATATAATGCCAGCATCTAACATTTTGTTAACCTGTCTATTAATTTCCTTTTTATGTGTGTGTGGAAGTTTGTATTGCTTTTGGTTAATTAGTGGTTGATTCCATTGTGTTCTTATATCGTGTTTAAGTATCGGCGTGTATGACAGTTCGTCACCTTCTAAGTGAAAAACATCGTGGTAAGAAATACAAAGATTTTGTAATGATGTGATTTCCTCCTTATTTAAAGATTCATCGATGCTAATTTTTTCTAATAATCTATTAATCCTATTTTTTATATTCACTGAATTTATTGTATTTATTGCAGAATTGTTTGTATCTGATTCCCTATACTGATTAAAATTTGAAAATTTCGGTTTAAAATTGTTGTCTATTATAATGTCCTTTTCTGTGGCATTTAATACTGAGACATAAACTTTATTTTTGTTAACATTCGATAAGCTTTCTCCCAAATATACTCCAGGATAAATTTCTTGTTTATGTATTAATACAATTGGAATTTTTGTTTTTAGTGTAATTTCTACTATTTTTGCGGTTCTCGGCATGATTTTTATTTCATGATTGTAATAAATATTTTCTATGTCGGCTCGCGTTTTATTGGTAATCGGATAGTGTGATTCTTTCCTTTATCGTAGAATGTTATAGTCTTATTAATTGCGTTTATTACGGATCTATTCCATATGTTATCCCGTCCTATTATTCCGTCTGCTGGTATTCCTTGTTCAAGAGATACTACATGCATTATTAAATGTAACCACTTTATATTACTGTGTTGTATATTGGTCGTGCCTAACGTCCTTACGCATCCACCAAAAGCCCCATTAAAATCTTTCTTACTATTCTTGTCAAAATCCGGTAGTTGTGTCATTGCACCTTCCTTTATTATGCTTGCATCTGCTCCTGAGTATACTAGTAATATGAGTTTGCCATTTTTAGCTGCCTTGCAAGGTACTTCAATGAACACATCACTTACATTAGACAATTTGAAGCAGTCCCCCTTTTTATTGTATATTTTGTTAATTCTCTTTTTATTTAATCCACTCAACTGTTGTCTGATGTTTTATCATAACATGTTATAAAATTTTCAAACTTTTTCAACATTCCTGTAAACATATTGTTCACCTTTTGGCCTATTTGGATTTCTTCCCATACACATCTTTGCCGATTAGTTTCATCTGCTACTAATTTAATCATTTTTGCCCTTATTCTATTATCATATATATAAAGAAATGTATTAATGCAAAAATTGCCATTGTCACTCCCTCACAATCAAACCACGGTGGATCAATATGTGTATCAACGGTCACTTCCGACGTCTGATTTGCAATATTTTCCTCCTTCGGTTTTCTCTCATTTTTAGGAGTTTGGGTAGTTAATGTGATCACAGACCCTTCAGCCTTATGATTTACTATTTCTACCCTTTTTGACCTAATTTTGCTATTTTAATGGGTCCCCAGCTTACTGGCCTTGGCTGGGCCCCTGGTAGTTTCCCTTGTTTTGATCATTATTCTCCCTCGCCAGATAATCCCTCTTGGCAATTAGTTTCCACATGACCAAGTCTACGACACCAATCACATTTTAAATTATTTCTTTGGGTATTCCCATTGTTATTGTTATTATTTCTATTATTTTTATTATTGGTACGTAGTGTTATGTCCTGTTTGCAAATTGTTGTTTAAAAATTTCCTATTAACGACTGGATGGTTTTGTGTACGTCCAAACCCTAGATTCGTGCCCATATTTTTCACACTCTATACAAAACGCTGTGTTTTTCCGCGTAATACATTCGTCTCGTGTATGTCCTTTTTTCTGGCAAAAAGAGCATGTTGGTCGTATTTTTGATCCTTCTGTTTTATTTTGAGTTGATATTTTGTGATTCAGTGGGGTAGTTTGAAAATGATTGTTTTGAATACAATTCGTTGGACTGCTTACAAATCGTTGTTCGAAACTGTAGACTTCCTCGGGGAATCTCGGACCCCCTTGAATTGTTATCTGGGCCTTTAATGCTTCATCTAATAAATCATTCAAGTTTTCTGCTTTGCCACTTAATAATAGAATCTTTATTGTCGGATCTTTTACACCTACCTTGAATGCTGTCAGAACTGAGTTTACTAGTTCCGTATTAAAAACGTCTGTAGGTAGATTTTTCTTTTTGTACCTTGAATCTGCTATTTCATTAGCGTTTGCCCATAATCCTTCTAATCTCCTAGCAAATGTCCTCAGACTCTCGCCATCCGTCTGATATGCTTTTCTAATACTATCCTGAACCGAATCTAAAGTAGTCATTTTTAAATATGTATTTCTTAGAATGTCAAATAACTCCTCTAAATCATTGAACTTTCTTGTGCGGACTAGATCATAAGCGTCACCAAGAAGATGCAGTTTGACACAGCTAATGAATTCTTCTTTGTTTTCTTCTGTAATGTTTAGACTTGCTAACGCACAAGCGTCCATGAATCTATAAAGTTCAGTTTTAACGGACGGTGATTCCGATCCCATAAAAAATGGAACCACACTTCCTACGTATTTCGATACAGTATCTAACGACATTTTTAATGTTGTTATTTTATCAAACTTTCCTTCAAACTGTAATGCCTCCTTATGACATAATGATGTTTCGTGAGCGAGCTTAACTTCCGATTCTAAAAATCTGATTTTCGAATCTAATTCCCTTACTTTATTATTGACTTCTTCTAATGTTTCGAATTCTAGTCTGGGCTGTTGGCTCAGTGCTCGTTCAATTGATTCGTCCGAAATATCTTTATTTTTAAGCAAAGTTCTTAATTTTTCGTTTTCTTCCTCTATTCCACTAGCCTGATCTAACAACTCCTGCCGTTCTTCTACAATATCGTTTAATTTTTTATTTAATGCAGTAAATTCCCCTTTCCAATCTTCTAATTCTTTTATTTTATGAGTATTTTTATGTTCCAAGAAGTATACTAACTGTTCAAAAACTACGTCAACTCTTTCGACTTCTGAGTATACCCGTGTGGTACTGACTTTATTCTTTATTAATTCTAAAGTTTCTTTATTGTTAACTTCCGTACTAATTTGATTCCACAATTTCTCAGTAAATCTGCCAAGTTGTCCTAATAAATTTCTATATGATACTCCCAATTCCTCAAAGTTCGCCATATAATCATTAAAATATTCAATTAAAATTTATAAATTTGTTTAATTTCATTCTTTCTATCATTTAATTTCACCATTTACTTACTGCTTTTACTCAAATTCACTAAAAGTGTCTCAATATTTAATTATACCTTCCTTTCCACTTCTGTGTTTATTCATTTAGTTTTTGTTTGTTTTAATGCTCCTTCAAATTCGTCCTTCAGTCCTTTTTGTAGATTCATGAAAAACAGGCTGCGCCAAAATGTTGCGGGCTCCACGGGTCCTTTTGTATTTGCCTTTATTGATGAAACCGTCATTGAAAATTTTCCCTCGAAGTCCACAATTCTTATCCTAACATTTATTATTAAATAAAAACGCAAGGATATTTTAGACTTGCTTTATACTTTTATTAATTATTTTTAAGTATTTTTACAAGCTTGAGTTTAAACTGAAAACATGTCTGCACTCTAAGGCAGTTAAAATCATCATGCTTAAAAACTAAACTTAACCTCTACTCATCACTTTCAAATAGAGATGATTTTAATGCAAGCAAGACCCAATGTTGTCTGTTATCTCACAAAAGAATGGATTCACCCCTCACTCCCCTCAATATGGGTGCTGTGGATATTGCGCAGTCAGCTTCTCTTGACGTTCTGGGCATATCAATTCAATGTGATCTCCGTTGGAATGACCACATATTTGATGTGTCGAAAGAAGCGGCCAAGTGCCTCGGTTTTCTGAAACGGTGTAAGACATACTTCACTCCTGCTGATTTACGTACTGTCTACACTACCTATATTCGGCCTAAGATGGAATACAACTCGCACAGGGGCAGGGGCTTCTAAATCTTTTTTGGAGTTCCTGGACCGAATCCAACAACGTGCAATATATTTAATAAGGGATGAAAATATTTCATCCTCTATTGGCTCTCTTGAGCACCGAAGGACCGTTGGTTGTGTAAGCCTGTTTTATAGGTATTACAATGGTAAGTGTTCGAGGGAGACACATGGCCTGATTCCACCAGGTCGTGTGTTCTCTCGTTCTACTCGGGCATCGAACCAAGCCCACCCCTTCGTAGTCCACTCGGCTCTCAACAGAACCACGCATTATAGAGAGAATTCGTTCTTCAGTCGAACGATTCGTTTGTGGAAAAACAGACGTAGGGATATTACGTCTGTTTTTTCCGACATTTTTGATATTGGCAAATTCAAAACAAATATTCACCGACACTACCTCATCTTTCCTCCCTTCCTATAACCCTAATCCTTTCCTACGATCAACACTGTGCTTTGCATAAATAGGGGGCATCCCCTGAGTGTTGGTTAATCTGTAAAAAAAAACACACAACTCATAAGCAAGCAAGCATATTCTTAAATCTACGTATTGCTAAAAACCTCCTGAACCCCACATCATATTACTAATATTGTGAAATCATTAACTGAGAAAATTCCAATGTGCTAAATTCTTAATTGGTTCCCATGCTGGCGTTAGTCTTGACTTAAATTACAACCAATGCTTTTGTTGTTGCTTTTAAACAGACGGCAGACTTGCGCATTTAGATTTGAACTCTATGTGCATACTGGTTATGTGCTGTCTTTCTTAAATACCTAAAAAAACGTTTCTGATTCACAACAAACGAAACAAATTCAAAAATTTTAAAGTTGCCTGCGATCGTCATGCCTTTGATATAAAATCAAATCTATCAAAAATATTTTAAAAATAAACTTTCTGTCAAATAAAAAAATATTTATATATGCACGACTATCACGTAGCCGCGGTAGGTCAGTGGTTAGTGCGCTGCACTGCGAGCCGAAACGTCCCCGGTTCAAGCCTGGACTGGGGCTAACAACATCTTTTCATAGAAACATTTTTCTATACGGCGCTACCTCTCGTCAGTAAATGGCAAACCTACGAGAGTAAAACATTGCCTATGAAAAGCTCTCACCCGCCGTTCGGATTCGGAAATAAACTGTAGGTCCCACCACTTTGAGTACAAATATAACACGCACAGCTCAAAATGGTGAGACGCCTCGGCCTAAGTTCTTATAGAACTGTAGTGCCAAACTATTATTATTATCACGAGCATTAATACTAATTTAAAATGTGGAAAAACACAACGTGTAAGTAACGCAATTTCTCACAGAAGTTTTTTTTACTATTAAAATATTTGTATTAGGGTCCATTCATATCAGACCGCACGTTGCGTATCATGCACGTAGCGTACCATGCACGTTCATGCAAAGGCGTTCATATCAGCATCATGCAAACCTTATCAGGGTTGTAAAATATAAACTCCTCTTATACATTTCTCATAAAAGGGCAACTCTTTTATTTAATGTCAAAATAAATATAAATATAATAATTTTGTTTTAAATGTAAAATATTTGGCGAACCAGCGCTTAAATAAAACGTGATCGCACGCTAAAGCCATATCCAACGCGAAGAATATTGACGCGATAACTCGCAGAAATCGAACAATTAACACCACCCCACCAGGTGCACAAACTTATAGGCCACCTTGCCATCACAGTCTTGCGAGAACTGCACAACGCTTCACTTGGCGACATTATTGGCGCTGAGGTTCTTCATTTGATTCGTGAATTTGTTGAGATCGGTGCACTACTACAGACGATCCTCGCGAGACCAATGACTGCGGGCACTACATCCATCTTCCGTGGCAGCATTTAAGGTGGTGGAGTTGATGCCTTTGTATTCAATTTTTCAAAGATGTGCTAGACGCATGTCCTAAATGTTTGCTACTGAAAGTGGATGACTTGCCCACCGGAGAAGCTGCGTTTCGATTAGATTAGCATTAGCTATGATTGTTTTTTTTTTTAATTTTCCTAACTGGACAAATGATGCTTTTCATTTATTTTTTAAACTGTATCGATATCCAATGTTACGAAAAATTAGTAATTATATTAGTGTACCGAAAGATAAAACAAAAATTAAATTAAAACAAAGTATTTCTTATTTATTCGCATCAAGAAAAGGCTGGACAAAACAATAAAATTGTATAGATTCTTGGTTTTGGTGGCCAGCGTCACAGTGTTTTCGTTGATGTACAATTGCCTTTTGCTGCAGCAGACGCTTGTATTATGAGTAGCGTTTGCATGAGCTGGTTCCCTGCTGTAGGCGCCTGGCACAAGTGGTGATTTAGGGCCCTTGGGCGATGTCACATTGCGCGTCAGTAAGAGCTACTTACAAAGAGCTACACTACTTCGGTGTTGCGTTCCGGCAATAGATGGAGCTCATACACGGTGATGGAGCTGATACAGCCTAATTCAAGTCAATCCAAAGATGGCCGCGTTTGCCCCAAATGTTTCTTGCGGAAAGTGGGTGATTTTCGCGAATGTTTTAATATTCAATTATAATATTTGATTTCAATATTATAATTTTGAATTTAAATTTGATTAAAATTTGTTGACGTTAAATAAGGGTAGTCTTGTTAAAAAAAATAATTAAAAAATACTACAATAACACTACAATTTAAAAAATTTGTAATAAAAACGTGAAAAAGCAGTAAATATTTTATATTTCTACAACAATGCATGCGGCAGGCTCCTGCAAAAATATTTTGCATGATACGATACGTGCATGAACGGTCCCAATACGCATGATATGAACACTCTCATATAAAATGTACTGAAGAATATTTGTCGTGCATGATACGCTACGTGCATGATACGCAACGTGCTGTCTGATATGAATGGACCTTTATAACAGAAACTGAATGGCTCTGGGCTACTTTCTAACGCCAAACTGGAGGATGCCGGGGAATAGCTTCAATATTATACCGGACTTTAGCAATAATTTGTAGGCCATTGGGTTAGACATCACCAAGCCACGGTAATGTTAAGGTTCATGTACATGTAAAACGAAAGGTATTTAGATACAATCCAACTGTCAGTATAAACGACATTAACTACTTTCGCACCGACAGTAGTTACTGCTACCTCTTTTTTGACATTTGAACAGAACGACAATTTTGGATGTCGAACCAACAGCTTTTCAACAGTAAGTTACTGCGGGCTCTATTTCAGGCACGACGATTTCTTGGCATTAAGCGATTTAATAAGAATATGCAAATTATTTGTTGTTGTGAAGTGTTTTGAGTAAGAATTTTGTGAGGAGCAAAAGTTCGAAAAGAAATTCAAAATATTAGGCGGGCAAGAAGATAAAAAAATTGAGATTTTATAAGAGGAACATCAGCGTTAGATGGGATGTTTGTTGAGTAAATAGTCACTAAATGGTTTTTAAAAAGTTCAGCCTTTATAATGTCATCAGTGTAGACTGTTTCACCTACAGTGATTTTATCGCAAATACTATTTTTTTTGTAACCTATTACGCTGTATATTTGTCTGTAAGCGGTTGATGTTGCTCAGGCTTTTGTTAAAATCGTTTGCTTGGTGTATTTTTCTTTAATATTTTTTTTTAATGTAGATCTGTGAAAGAGTTCACCGATTGAGTACAGTTTTCTATACAAATGTCAATTTCTGAGTTAAGTAAATTTTTATCATCCGGAGGCAAAGATGCCGATAAAGCAGTATCCAGATCTTCTTTATATTTTTCCCAATTTGTTTTTCCTATGAAGTAAAGAAGCGCGGTGGAGTTGTGAGAAGATCGAAATTAGAAAGTCCAACATTTAAAAAATATGGGAAAATGATCAGATAACGATGGAAGGCTTGAAATACTGACATTTTGAGAAGAATTATCAATTAGGTTAGAACTTAATAATAAGTGGTGTAAAAAAGATGACCCATTTGGAAAAGAAGGGTTTATATCACAAATTCTACAGAATTCCAAAGAAGACTCTAGCCATTCTGCAAGGATCTTTCCATTTAAATTTAACATTGTATCACCCCAGATCGGATATCCTGCATTCAAGTCACCTCCTATGAAGTTACCGTCGAACTGTTCTACTAGCGCCTTAAGTTTCTCAAGTTCTGAAAGTAAAAATAATAATAATTTGGCGCCACAGTCATATAAGAACTTAAGCCGAGCTCTCTCACCATTTTGAGCTGTGCGTGTTATATTTGTACTCAAGGTGGTGGGACCTACAGTTTTTTTCCGAATCCGAACGGCGGGTGAGAGCTTTTCATATTCAAGGTTTTACTCTCGTAGGTTTGCCATTTACTGCCGAGAGGTAGCGCAGTATAGAAAAATGTTTCTATAAAAAGATGTTGTTAGCCCCAGTCCAGGCTTGAACAGAGGAACTTTCGGCTCGCAGTCCAACGCACTAACCACTGAGCGACTGAAAGTAAAACAGTAGGACAAAAATTGCATGGTATATATATACTACCCAGTAATAATCTGTTGATATTACCGGATATAGAAATTGAAATTTGGATGAAACAATTAGGAAGAGAATGACTTTAAAATTCTTTGATAATAGGAGGGTACCCTACGTTGTGAGAAGGATCACTTGCGAAAACGCTTTTTTGGGAATTTAAGAGAATAGCAAACGATTTATTTGGAACCACTAGATTACTATTAGTTTCGATATTAACATTTCTTGCAGCCTTGATTTTATTCTGTTTAATATTATTAGCAATAGTCTTTGAATGAAATCTTTGTAGGCTGAACACCCTTTATAATTGGCAGTATGACCAGCTGTGTTGCAATTCACACAGATTGGAATGGAATTTTCATTTTTATTGATTAAACATTCACCAGCTTTGTGAACCTGATCACACTTAACACAAGCGGGCTGTCTGCTGCAATTTTGAGCCCTGTGTCCCCAAAATTGACAGTTCTTACATTGAATTTTATTACGGTGCGCCTTAAGGGCCTCCCATGATATGGATTGGTTCAAAGTGTAGCGAATATTGGGCCTGATTGTTGATTCCGTTTCCGCGTTCGATCCGCAGTGAACTCATAAATTTTAAATATTCAAACCGCTATCGAAAATGTTTGTGTTGTGTCACGGAAAAAAAAAACTACTTTATCGACTCGAATAAAAATGTGTATCATTCATTCCGTGACATCGAACATATCTGTCGTATTTGTTCCGTAGAAATTTTATTGCGGTTAGAGTACAACTTAAACATGTCAACTTAAAATATGTCAGTGTTCTTAACAATTTATTAAATTACAGAAATAAGAAAAACTTCCTGACATCGACAGAGGTTAGACGAGAGTACGGCGTCACAATCTCCTACAGCTACTTATGCGTGTAGTCAGCGACTTGACTACCCACTAACAGGTGCTCCGGCAGATCCATAGTGTTAATATAATAAAAAATAACCACGTCCCCTAAAAGTGGAGAAAAATATCCGCCCCCTGTAACCACCCATAAATCAAAAACCAATCAACTGGTAACAACTGTTTTTTTTTTTTTGTTTTAGCAAGGTGGGCAATTTTTAACAAATTTTAATGCGTCAAAATTTCAAAAATAAAAATGTTGGTCTCAAAGTCACGTTGTACCGCTTCAAAATCAAAAACTGCTTTTTTGTAAATGTATTTTTATTTAACAAAGGCATATTGACTTTGGCACGAGAGGGCAGCGCTTAGACTTGTAGACTCGCGTGCCAGCATCAATGATGATTGTAAGTCCACACAATCATCATCATTACTATCGTCTCTCGAAGAGAATTGTATCCTTTATTCATAAATTTTAGCACACCGATTTGAAAAAATTCAATTTTAAATTTTTGTTTATTATTTGTTTGATACATTTCAAATAATTTAATTTCCGCAGCGCATCCGCAGTAAACTTCAAACTGTCGATAAAATGGTTTCCGTTCCGGCGGATTCAATTATTGATGACAATCGAACAGAAAAGTTCGAACGAAATTGCTATCCGTAGCGGATTGCTTTCCGTAGCGGAATCAACAATCAGACCCATTATTAATATCATTAAATTTTTTTCCAATGTAAGTGAGACGAAAAAAAGACAGGTGTCAAAGTTATTTTTAATTGAATATTGTGTTACAAATTTAGAAACACTATCAACCAAACCAGGGCCCTCCCGTTCTTAAACATCTTTAATTTCAGAGGTGTCTGTAAAGTAATAAACCCCTCTCAATACAACACGGACTTGCTTATATTGAGGGGGTAAATGAGTATGAATCAATATTCTTACCTTTTAGTATTTGCATCATCTCATCATGAGCCGATAAATCCTCAAAGTAAAACTTACTTTTATATTAAGATTTATTTATGATTTTAAATAAAATTTTAAGAGACTTCGCATTCAGTTGGTCCACTAAGTTTTTAACATTTACATTAAAAAGAAAACATAGGGGGACATTGCGATTTTTTCCCATTAGATTCGTTAGACTTCAAATTTTTAATAGGTTTAGTTACATTTATATTATTATTATTAATGTTTTTTTCAACATTTAAATCACCCAGAATTTAGAATCTATTTGCTATTATCTAAAGACTGATTATTAACTAATGACTTACAAACAAAGTTGGACACATCAACATCGTATAACAACTCTGCAATTGGATCTTTTGGAAGCTACATCTATGATCTGACTGAGGTTGTGCAGAATCTGCGGCATCACAATCCATAGACCGGATGTTGTCTAATGGCTGTTAATTTGTTTATCAAATAAAGATGCCATATAGTTATCGACGAATGCGTGTCCTTCTGAATGTACGTCTTCTTGTCCAACAGAGCGAATGGCGGCTGTTTGGGAAACTCCGTGATCGAAGACCAGCAGGTTGAATGAAATCTGCACGATCAACTTCGATGGCATGTTGAGACTCTGAGTAGCGAGAGACGCGACTAGTTGAAGCAAATTCAAAATATTGTTGAGAAGCTGGGTGTTGACCAACATGAGTTTGTGTTGATTAAACCAAGTTTATTTTACTGCATTGCGAAGAAACTGCAAAACGATTATGGTGCGTAGCGGCAGCATTATGATAAACTAGCGCTGTGCTCTCTGAAGAACCACTAGGTGAATGTGAAGAGGTCATCTCGGCAGCACGGTCAACCGACGCTAAAGAGCTGCTATCCAATGCTTGCTTGTTATGATTTAACGGTGGACGATAATTGATAGCGGATCCGAACGATTCGAAGCTTGAGCGTATTGCTTGAGCGTACCGCCATTTTCTTTTTATTTGGATGCTTTTTAAAAGCCTTCGAGCGGCCATTAGGTTGTTTACCCATCCTAATGAAATGATAAACGAATTCGTAAATAGATTCTGGAATTGTTTATTAATATTGAAATTGTCGTGAAGGCGTTGAACAATAAGAATTATAATTTTTTTTTTAATATGAAAAATTTTATTAAGCTCACGTTTTCTTGACAGCAATTGCCAAGCAATCCCAAAATATTCCAAAAAACTTTTTGGAATATCCATATGAACCTAGATATTTACTTCCGTTTTTGTCCCGTCCGGAACGCCCATTATTATATTTATATCTTTTGATCTACCGTATAGAATTCTATAATTTTTTGCAGAAGTTTAGTCCTATTTAAATAATACATGCAAAAATCAAGTAAATTCATTAATTTTCCTTCGAGATATTTAAGTTTTAAGTGTACGAATGTCCCGTCCGGAACCCCAGGAAATGCCCATATGCATCGCAAGCGATATCCCTAGATAATTGTATTGCTTTAAATATCATATTCTTACAAAATAATGAATACATTGTAAATTATAAATTTGATTTGCAAGCTTTTCAAATTTATTCGAATTTTTTATTCGTTATTCAAATATTTATTAAAAGTAAATTTTTATTAACAAATAATTTATTTTGAATACATTTGTTTAAATAAATCTGATTGAAATTTCGAATAACGAATAAATGATCGTAAATTGTTTCTTTTTTTATGACGTTTGAAAAACTAATGAATACAATTTTGTTTTTATTTTTAGAATTAAAAAATACGCAATTTTTCTTTTAACTGTCAAAACTAATTGCAATATACCAACACATACTATTATTCCGATTGGTTTATAGATTTTTAAATATAAACCAGAGTTCGTAAAATATCCCTCAAAGATATTTATCATTTTATATCCCTCACAAACTGAGGGATATAAATTGATGAAAAAAAATGTCCATCATTGAGCGATATTTTCATTTTCATCATTGATGAGAAAAAATATATCGCTCAATGATCGAAATTAATTCTCATCTCAAACGTACTCAGCACTGATGATGAAAATAATTTGTATCTTCAATTTTTCTCATCATTGAATGATGAGAAAAAGTAGAACGTAGCGAATTCTCATCATTTGAAGATGAAAAAAAATGATGAGAAAAGAAAAAATTATGAGACACATAATGGTAAAATGATTAGAAAGGTATGAGGACAAATGGACACATCCGATTGCTGCTGAATGATATGTATGCAATGGTTTCGACATGTCCATTGAAAGATGAGGTGCTCCTGGACATTGGAACGCGGACATAATCCCAATATGTCGGTATTTGCTGTGAGTATCGATAACACCGTAATAATGAAGTTAGGTAATATATAACTTATTATGTTGAAAGGTAAAAATCTCTAACCGCAAAGGTCAATACAGTTTATACCGTAATAACGAAGCATAAGCAATATAATATGAAATGTTCAGGTATATTAACTGCATAAAAATTGTAACCAAAAAAAACCAAGCGAGACCGTAAAAAAATTATTTTTCGAATAGGTATAATCGTATAGGGTATTATTTAGATGAATGAATACAGAAAGAAATAACATTCTTAGGTCAAACAATTTTATTACAGCTCAATTTGTGCAAACTACGTATTGCGAATATTAAAAAGATTTAAAATTTTCAAATGGCTAAGAATAACTCATTCATGGTACAGGTACTTTTTAATAAAATTTTAATTTCTATATATACCTCCGTCAATTGTTTAACATCATTGCCGAAAGTCACTATAATTGCGAATCTCTATCTTAAAAAATGGGAAGAAATAAAAAATTTGATGTTTCAACTTTGGTGTGTTTTGATGAGGATAAAACTGAATCTCAAAAGCGCAGAGCAGTTGTAAGCATAATTTAAAATAATTTACATGCAAAAAATGACGTATTCTTTAATTTCAGGATCATTTGATGACCATTTTTAAATTAATAATTGAATTTAATCCAAGTTCAGTGAGTAAACAAATATTACCAGAAACCTACCCATCGACATTAAAGCCAGAAGGCAGATATAGCAAACTAGAAGAGAAACTTTCAGCTGAAACACCATCAACGTGCTATAACGTGAAAATAAGACAAAAATTAGAAAACCATCATTACGTCGATAGACTGCCAATTCAAACTGACGTACTACTATACTGGAAAGCTATATATTACAAAGAAAATTATTTAGAAGATATAGCTGAAATTGCATTGTCTGTTCCAGCTACGCAAGTTTCCGTTGAACGGGATTTTAGTACATTACCTATAATACATACTAGATTAAGAAATAAATTAAGTAGGGATAATTTAGAAAAGTTATTATTAGTAAAATTAAATCATAATATTGTTGAATAGTTACATTTTTAATAAAAAAATTCATTAACAATACAAATGTATATATGTATTTTCATTTAAACAATATCAGATATTCATTGAACAAAAACAACCCAAAAACCAGTTGGGAAGGTTAGATCACATGGGAAATTTTAAAGTAGGTGTAATTATGATAGTTAGGATTATCAAAATTATAGTCGGTCTAAGCCGACTATAAATACCCTACACATATGTGTGGAAATTCAATCGCTGAAGAATTTCCATTCATTTGATACCCATATTTACAAATTCGATTTTCGATTTTTTTTTTTGTGAACTTTCACCGGAAAACATTATTATCATGTATTTGAGCATGATATCAATATATATTTGACCAAAAAAGTTTACATAAAAATTGATCTTTATATATACATTTTATATGAGGTATTTGAACATAAGTGGTCGGATCATAGGTAACAATGGACCGATCCAATTTTTTCGCACATACAGCGTAGGTATATTAGTAATCTAAGTCATAAGTTTCATTTATCTAGCTCTTCAATTTTAAAAGTAGTAGGGATTTCAACAGACAGACGGACGGACAGACAGACGGACAGACCGACATCGCTAAATCGACTCAGGAGGTCATGCTGATCAAGAATATATATACTTTTCCATACCGGAGATGCTTCCTTCTGGGTGTTACAAACGGCGTAACAAACTGAATATACCCTTTCACTCTTAGTGTAGGGTATAATAAAAATGTCCATGGTCATCCTAGACATGCCCTTGAGCACTAGGGATGTCGATCCCGGAACGGTTTCGCAATCCCGGGATTTCGGGATTTCAAAATTACAATCGCGGGATTCCGGGATTAGTTCCGAGATTTCCACAAATTAAATGAGTATTCTTTAAAGCATTTAAAATACTAACTTTACGGTTTTCAAACGTCTTTAAATATAAAATTACTTGTACTCAGCTGAACACAGCTGTGGAAAAAAGTGTTAACCTTTATTCGATCTTAGGGTGAAATTTTCTACTGTTAACTGGATTCGATTTAGTAAATAGTTTACGTTATGTTCCATTATTACGCTGTCCAACAAAATAGTATTATGGTATGATCAGTTGCAGTAATATTTGAATACATTTGTGAGAGAGTTTTAATAAATTGGCCCAATATTTTGTTTTGGCCATGTACATTTTTTTTATAATTTTTCCCTTTTGTTATAAATCTTTATTATATTTAAACAATACCAATATTTGATTAAACGAGAAAAATCGTTTCCAAAAGTTATTCAAAAAATAACCTAAAAAAAAATTACTAAAAGAAGAACGAATATTTTCAAACTTTGAAATTAATATAAAATTACGTCACTTTCGTCTAATAGTCTTTCGTTTTCAAATAGAGAAAGAGGCACTTTATTATACTTTTATAACGTTTTTATACTTTTTTAACATTTTTAATGTTTAACTTTCACTTTTTTAAAATAAGTTACAGTTATTAATTATATAAAATAATTGATGTATCGAAAATATTGTTGATTTTGTTTTGTTCGCGACATTTCATTAATTTCAAATCAAATGATTTGACTTTGGATTGTAATTGAATAACAATTAAAAAAAATTGTTATCTGAATTAAAATTTTATGTCACTTGACTTTGAAACTTTTAAATTTGTTTAAAATTACGTCCCTTTCGTCAAATAGTTATTTTTTATAAAATATAGAAATAGGCACTAAATTAATAAATAAAAACAAAATGTAAAATATTTTAAGTGAAATAAGTAATTGAAGAGAGGGTGCAATAAGAAAAAGTAAGTTTTGTGATATTTGAGTTTAAATTATTGGATTGTTTGTATCTCATAAATTAATGAACCGATATTATTAGTTCAAAATTTTCATCAAAAATACTATATTACATAAAGAAAAAAAATGTACTTGTTTATTTTAAATATGCAAAATTTACAATATCAGAAAATTTAAATTTAACAAGTAAAAAAAAGGTAGCCTTTATTTAATTTAGTATTTATAACTTTTAAACCAACAGTCGTAACTGGGGTTAAAAGGGGATACATGACACTACACGGAGGGAAATAAAATTCTAAAACTCGAGAAGAATTCGGATAGAAAGAAAAATAGTAGAATTTGACTAATATCAATAAAATACTACTAAAATAAAATACTACTAAAAGTTGACATCTGGATATCAGGAAAGCAAATTACTTAGTTGTCAAAAAAGTAAACAAACTTTATTCAACTGGATTTTCAGAAGTTAATTTATTGATTATTAAAAACCAAAAAGAATTCGCAAAATTGTTGCTGTATTCTTCGCAAAAGGAACACGTGTTCATGTATTGTTGTTGTTTTCATTGATACGGCATGATATACAATGTTGGCATGTGTGTTTTTTCACGAATAGAACAACAAAGCACAGTCAGACAAGCAAACGTCTGTGTATGTATGAATGTTAAAGATATAAATAGAAAAAACGATTTTTCCTACGAATATTCGTATGGTTTCAGTTCGTAAACATAAATTTGGGTTCAATGTTGCATAAATACCAAGTTGATTTCATTCCATTGTTATCTAAATACACTATACAATGCTTATGGGTAACGTGCGGAGGGTTTATACATAACCAACAGAAAGGGCAACAGAAGAGGAGAAAGTGTATAAGGTAAGTATACGGTTTCAGAATAATATACAGAGATCAAATTAAATAATATTAATAAAAATAAATATAAAATAAAATAAACAATTCAATTACAATAAGTATTCAAAGAAGTCATTTACTATACAAAAATGCATATAGGTAATAAAATTCTAAATAAACAATAAATTAACTCGACTATATTTTTTTAGTTACTTTCAACATATCGACAGACACACGAACAAAGTAAAACAAAACATAATAGCGGCAAAGCAAGATCGAAAAACAACAACTATACGAACACGTGTTCATTAAATTTTGGGAAGAAAACAACAACAACATTTTTGATACCTAAGAAATTAATAACTGAATTCAAGAATAATTCTACTTAGTTAAGTTTTTGATAACCAAGAAATTAATAACTGAATCCAAGAATAATTCTACTTAGTTACTTTTTTGACAACTAAGAAAATCCATTTCTTGAAATTAAGAATTTTTCGGTTTAGCTGTATATCACTCCGTATACTTCTTGATTCCTTCTGGATTTTAGAACTTTTTTCCCTCCGTGTACATAACAATGCATAGAAATTCTTTTTTCTAATAGTCTTTTATTCATACAATATTTCACTTTTGAAAAAAATTTTATTTATTTTGCTAATATTTCGCAAATAAAATTTTTCACGCATAAAAGCAAATTTGTTTATTGAAGCGCAAGGTGTTATGGGTCTTATATCGATAAGTTACTTTCAGTATTTTCTTTTGTTGAATTTTTAAAAATACAGGAAGACCAAAATAATGGTTTATTAAAAAATGGGCTATATTTTGAAAACTAGAGCCAAATTTTGAAAACTTATACCATTTTCAGAATCTGTGCCATAAATGTATCCAATATTTGTTGAAACAATTACTACACCAAAATTATTGTACGGCAGTTTAGTTAAAAAGAAATAATGTTTACGTAATGTTGTTTTTAATAATACATACAAAAATTTACATTTGGTTTATTTCATATTTAGAAAAGAAGTAATATAGGTAAGTGAAACAAAATAAATGACAATAAGAATATTTTAAAAATGTGTTAGTGCCTTAGTTTAATAATTGACACAGTGAATAAATGCATGATTATTTATTTTATTTTCATAAATAGCAGTACATTTAATACTATTTATATCATTTTTCTAATCCCGAAAATTCCGGGATTTCAGATTTGAATCCCGGGATTAGTTCGGGACTGATTTTAGGCTCAATCCCGGGATCCCGGGATCGACATACCTACAGACCACCTCATCCATTCTCCAGTGGACATGTCCAAAATCATTTTTATAACATTTCAAAAAATAATGAAAAAAACAAATTTTTTGTACAAGGTCATCATGGACATGTCCAGGAGCACCTCATCCTCCAGTGGACATGCCCAAAATAATTTTTATAACATTTCAAAAAATAATGAAAAAAACAAATTTTTTGGTCAAAAAGATCAAAAAGATCAAAAAGTTTAAAAAGATAAAAAAGATCAAAGAGATCAAAAAGATCAAAAAGATCAAAAAGATCACAAAGATCAAAAAGATCAAAAAGATCAAAAAGATCAAAAAGATCAAAAAGATCAAAAAGATCAAAAAGATCAAAAAGATCAAAAAGATCAAAAAGATCAAAAAGATCAAAAAGATCAAAAAGATCAAAAAGATCAAAAAGATCAAAAGATCAAAAAGATTAATAGATCAAAAAGATCAAAAAGATCGAAAAGATAAAAAAGATCGAAAAGATCACAAAGATCGAAATGACTTAAAATGATTTAGGACATGTCCACTGGAGAATGGATGAGGTACTTATGGACATGTCCAGGATGACCTTGGACAATATTTTTCATATTGTTTTGAAATGTCGTTAAAATGGTTTTGAATAGGACCACTAGAAGATGACAAGGCATTAAAGTTTTTTGGATATCCTTAAATTTTTTCAACACTAGGGACACGCGTACGGGTAGTACTGAATGTGTAAATACATATGTCGGTATTTGCTGTGAGTATCGATAACACCGTAATAATGTAGGTTAGGTAATATATAACTTATTATGTTGAAAGGTAAAAATCTCTAACGGCAAAGGTCAATAAAGTCTACACCGTAATAAAGAAGCATAAGCAATATAATATAAAATGTTCAGGTATTTTAACTGTATAAAAATTGTAACAAAAAAAGCCAAGCGAGACTGTAATAAAATTATTTTTCGAATAGGTATAAATCGTATAGGGTATTATTTAGATGAATAAATACAGTAAGAAATAACATCCTTAGGTCAAACGATTGCGAATAATAAAAAGATTTCAATTTTTCAAATGGCTTAGAATAACTCATTCATGGTACAGGTACTTTTTAATAAAATTTTAATTTCTATATATACCTCCGTAAATTGTTTAACATCATTGCCGAAAGTCACTATAATTGCGAATCTCTATCTTAAAAAATGGGAAGAAATAAAAAATTTGATGTTTCAACTTTGGTGTGTTTGGATGAGGATAAAAAGAATGCTAGAGGTTCAACATATTTAACTGAATCTCAAAAGACAAAAACAACCAAAAAAATTTGTCCATGGTCTTCATGGAAATGTCCAGAAGCACCTCATCCTCCAGTGGACATGTCCAAAATCATTTTTATAACATTTCAAAAAATAATGAAAAAAAAAATTGTCCAAGGTCATCATGGACATGTCCAGGAGCACCTCATCCTCCAGTGGACATGTCCAAAATCACATTTATAACATTTCAAAAAATAATTAACAACAAAAAATGTATGTTCAAGGTCATCATGGACATGTCCAGCAGCACCTCATCCTCCAGTGGACATGTCCAAAATCATTTTTATAACATTTCAAAAAATAATGAAAAAAAAAAAAATTTGTCTGAGGTCATCATGGACATGTCTAGGAGCACTTTATCATCCAGTGGACATGTCCAAAATCATTTTAATAACATTTCAAAAAATCTTTTCATCTTTTCTCATCATTTTTTTTTTCATCTTCAAATGATGAGAATTCGCTACGTTCTACTTTTTCGCATCATTCAATGATGAGAAAAATTGCAGATACAAATTATTTTCATCATCAGTGCTGAGTACGTTTGAGATGAGAATTAATTTCGATCATTGAGCGATATATTTTTTCTCATCAATGATGAAAATAAAAATATCGCTCAATGATGGACATTTTTTTTTCATCAATTTATATCCCTCAGTTTGTGAGGGATATAAAATGATAAATATCTTTGAGGGATATTTTACGAACTCTGGTTTATATTTAAAAATCTATAAACCAATATATGGTATATTGCAATTAGTTTTGACAGTTAAAAGAAAAATTGCGTATTTTTTAATTCTAAAAATAGAAACAAAATTGTATTCATTAGTTTTTCAATCGTCATTAAAAAAAGAAACAATTTACGATCATTTATTCGTTATTCGAAATTTCAATCAGATTTATTCAAACAAATGTATTCAAAATAAATTATTTGTTAATAAAAATTTACTCTTAATAAATATTTGAATAACGAATAAAAAATTCGAATAAATTTGAAAAGCTTGCATACCAAATTTATAATTTACAATGTATTCATTATTTTGTAAGAATATGATATTTAAAGCAATACAATTATCTAGGGATATCGCTTGCGATGTCTTATGGGCATTTCCTGGGGTTCCGGACGGGACATTCGTACACTTAAAACTTAAATATCTCGAAGAAAATTAATGAATTTACTTTATTTTTTGCATGTAGTATTTAAATAGGACTAAACTTCTGCGAAAAATTATAGAATTATATACGGTAGATCAAAAGATATTAATAAAATAATGGGCGTTCCGGAAGTGACAAAAACGGAAGTAAATATCTGGGTTCATATGGATATTCCAAAAAGTACAAATGATTTTTTTGAAATATTTTGGGATTCCTTGGAAATTGCTGTCAAGAAAACGTGTGCTTAATAAAATTTTTCATATTAAAAAAAAAATTATAATTCTTATTGTTCAACGCCTTCACGACAATTTTAATTTTAATAAACGATTCCATAATCTATTTACGAATTCGTTTATCATCTCATTAGGATGGGTAAACAACCTAATGGCCGCTCGAAGGCTTTTAAAAAGCATCCAAATAAAAAGAAAATGGCGGTGTCGCTGCACTCACAAAAGCCGTACAAATTGCCTAATTTGCAATACGCTCAATCCGTGAGGTCATGGATGTTCACACGGCCAGTTTGACTTTTCGCCTTCTGGTGCGCACAACGTGGTAGATTTTCATCCACCGTTAAATCATAACAAGCAAGCATTGGATAGCAGCTCTTTAGCGTCGGTTGACCGCGCTGCCGAGATGACCTCTTCACTTGGACATTCACCTAGTGGTTCTTAAGAGAGCACAGCGCTAGTTTATCATAATGCTGCCGCTACACACCATAATCGTTTTGCAGTTTCTTCGCAATGCAGTAAAATAAACTTGGTTCAATCAACACAAACTCATGTTGGTCAACACCCAGCTTCTCAACAATATTTTGAATTTGCTTCAACTAGTAGTACGTTTCTTGCTACTCAGAGTCTCAACATGCCATCGAAGTTGATCGTGCAGATTTCATTCAACCTGCTGGTCTTTGATCACGATCACGGAGTTTCCCAAACAGCCGCCATTCGCCCTGTTGGACAAGCAGACGTACATTCAGACGGACACGCATTCGTCGATGATAACGCTATTTCACTTTCGTCCGTGCACTCACAAACAAATTAACAGCCATTAGACAACATCCGGTCTATAGATTGTGATGCCGCAGATGCTGCACAACCTCAGTCAGACTACAACGATGATATCGCCGATCGATTCATAGATGTAGCTTCCAAAAGATTCAAAAGATCCAACTGCGGAGTTGTTAGACATGTTGATGTGTCCAACTTTGTTTGTAAGTCATTAGTTAATAATCAGTCTGTAGATAATATCAAATAGATTCTCAATTCTGGGTGATTTAAATGTTAAAAAAAACATTAATAATAATAATAATATAAATGTAACTAAACCTATTAAAAAGTCTAACGAATCTAATGGAAAAAAATCGCAATGTCCCCCTATTTTCTTTTTAATGTAAATGTTAAAAACTTAGTGGACAAACTCAATGCGAAGTCCCCTAAAATTTTATTTAAAATCATAAATAAAGTAAGTTTTACTTTGAGAATTTATCGGCTCATGATGAGATGATGCAATTTTATTTACAAAAAATCGCGCATAAACTCAAAAAATATCAAAATAAATTTATATCTTTGTTTTATTCATTAAAGAGAAGTATTATATTTAATTTACAATAAATCGCGCGAAAATACCAAAATAAAATTTTATATTTGTTTTGTACATTAATGAGAAGAACAACATTTTATTAACAAAAAGGTTTAGTTACAAATTTACAAAAACATGTATTTAAAAAATATCAATAACAAACAAATTTAACAAAATAAATAAATTCGATTTAAAAAAAAAATCAAAAATATAAAATCAGACATAACCGCCGAATTCATAGTTGGTCATAAACCCCAAATTCGAAATTCGAAAAATTGGGGGTTATGTCCGAAACACCGACGGAGGGGGTTATGCAACGGCACTCCCGTACGCGTGTCCCTAGTGTTGGAAAAATTAAAGATGTCCAAAAAACATTAATACCATGTCATCTTCTAATGGTCTTATTCAAAACCATTTTACCGACATTTCAAAACAATATGAAAAATATAGTCCAAGGTCATCCTGGACATGTCCATGAGCACCTCATCAATTCTCCAGTGGACATGTCCAAAATCATTTTAAGTGATTTCGATCTTTTTGATCTTTCTGATCTTTTCGATCTTTTTGATCTTTTTGATCTTTTCGATCTTTTCGATCTTTTAGATCTTTTCGATTTTTTGATCTTTTTTGATCTTTTCGATCATGTCCATGAGCACCTCCATTCTCCAGTGGACGTGTCCAACATCATTTTAGGTCATTTCGAGCTTTTTGATCGTTTCGATCTTTTCGATCTTTTCGATCTTTCTGATCTTTTCGATCTTTTCGATCCTTTTGATCTTTTTGATCTTTTTGATCTTTTTGATCTTTTTGATCTTTTTGATCTTTTTGATCTTTTTGATCTTTTTGATCTTTTTGATCTTTTTGATCTTTTTGATCTTTTTGATCTTTTTGATCTTTTTGATCTTTTTGATCTTTTTGATCTTTTTGATCTTTTTGATCTTTTTGATCTTTTTGATCTTTTTGATCTTTTTGATCTTTTTGATCTTTTTGATCTTTTTGATCTTTTTGATCTTTTTGATCTTTTTGATCTTTTTGATCTTTTTGATCTTTTTGATCTTTTTGATCTTTTTGATCTTTTTGATCTTATTGATCTTATTGATCTTTTTGATCTTTTTGATCTTTTTGATCTTTTTGATCTTTTTGATCTTTTTGATCTTTTTGATCTTTTTAATCTTTTTGATCTTTTTAACCTTTTTAACCTTTTTAATCTTTTTGATCTTTTTGATCTTTTTGATCTTTTTGATCTTTTTGATCTTTTTGATCTTTTTGATCTTTTTGTACTTTTTGATCTTTTTGATCTTTTTGATCTTTTTGATCTTTTTGATCTTTTTGATCTTTTTGATCTTTTTGATCTTTTTGATCTTTTTGATCTTTTTGATCTTTTTGATCTTTTTGATCTTTTTGATCTTTTTGATCTTTTTGATCTTTTTGATCTTTTTGATCTTTTTGATCTTTTTGATCTTTTTGATCTTTTAGATCTTTTAGATCTTTTTGATCTTTTTGATCTTTTAGATCTTTTTGATCTTTTAGATCTTTTAGATCTTTTTGATCTTTTAGATCTTTTTGATCTTTTTGATCTTTTTGATCTTTTTGATCTTTTTGATCTTTTTGATCTTTTTGATCTTTTTGATCTTTTTGATCTTTTTGATCTTTTTGATCTTTTTGATCTTTTTGATCTTTTTGATCTTTTTGATCTTTTTGATCTTTTTGATCTTTTTGATCTTTTTGATCTCTTTGATCTTTTTGATCTTTTTGATCTTTTTGATCTTTTAGATCTTTTAGATCTTTTTGATCTTTTTGATCTTTTTGATCTTTTTGATCTTTTTGATCTTTTTGATCTTTTTGATCTTTTTGATCTTTTTGATCTTTTTGATCTTTTTGATCTTTTTGATCTTTTTGATCTTTTTGATCTTTTTGATCTTTTTGATCTTTTTGATCTTTTTGATCTTTTTGATCTTTTTGATCTTTTTGATCTTTTTTGATCTTTTTGATCTTTTTGATCTTTTCGATCTTTTCGATCTTTTCGATCTTTTCGATCTTTTCGATCTTTTCGATCTTTTCGATCTTTTCGATCTTTTCGATCTTTTCGATCTTTTCGATCTTTTCGATCTTTTCGATCTTTTCGATCTTTTCGATCTTTTCGATCTTTTCGATCTTTTCGATCTTTTCGATCTTTTCGATCTTTTCGATCTTTTCGATCTTTTCGATCTTTTCGATCTTTTCGATCTTTTCGATTTTTTCGATCTTTTCGATCTTTTCGATCTTTTCGATCTTTTTGATCTTTTTGATCTTTTTGATCTTTTTGATCTTTTTGATCTTTTTGATCTTTTTGATCTTTTTGATCTTTTTGATCTTTTCGATCTTTTCGATCTTTTCGATCTTTTCGATCTTTTCGATCTTTTCGATCTTTTCGATCTTTTCGATCTTTTCGATCTTTTCGATCTTTTCGATCTTTTCGATCTTTTCGATCTTTTCGATCTTTTCGATCTTTTCGATCTTTTTGATCTTTTCGATCTTTTCGATCTTTTTGATCTTTTCGATCTTTTCGATCTTTTCGATCTTTTCGATCTTTTCGATCTTTTCGATCTTTTCGATCTTTTCGATCTTTTCGATCTTTTCGATCTTTTCGATCTTTTCGATCTTTTCGATCTTTTCGATCTTTTAGATCTTTTAGATCTTTTAGATCTTTTAGATCTTTTAGATCTTTTTAATCTTTTCGATCTTTTTGATCTGTTCGATCTTTTTTGATCTTTTTTGATCTTTCTGATCTTTTTAATTTTTTCGATCTTTTTGATCTGTTCGATCTTTTTGATCTTCCTCATCCATTCTCCAGTGGACGTGCCCAAAATCATTTTAAGTCATTTCGAGCATTTTGATCGTTTCGATATTTCTGATCTTTTCGATCTTTTTGATCTTTTTGATCTTTTTGATCTTTTTGATCATTTAGATATTTTTGATCTTTTTGATCTTTTCGATCTTTTCGATCTTTTTGATCTTTTTGATCTTTTTGATCTTTTTGATCTTTTTGATCTTTTTGATCTTTTTGATCTTTTTGATCTTTTTGATCTTTTTGATCTTTTTGATCTTTTTGATCTTTTTGATCTTTTTGATCTTTTTGATCTTTTTGATCTTTTTGATCTTTTTGATCTTTTTGATCTTTTTGATCTTTTTGATCTTTTTGATCTTTTTGATCTTTTTGATCTTTTTGATCTTTTTGATCTTTTTGATCTTTTTGATCTTTTTGATCTTTTTGATCTTTTTGATCTTTTTGATCTTTTTGATCTTTTTGATCTTTTAGATCTTTTAGATCTTTTAGATCTTTTTGATCTTTTTGATCTTTTTGATCTTTTTGATCTTTTTGATCTTTTTGATCTTTTTGATCTTTTTGATCTTTTTGATCTTTTTGATCTTTTTGATCTTTTTGATCTTTTTGATCTTTTTGATCTTTTTGATCTTTTTGATCTTTTTGATCTTTTTGATCTTTTTGATCTTTTTGATCTTTTTGATCTTTTTGATCTTTTTGATCTTTTTGATCTTTTTGATCTTTTTGATCTTTTTTGATCTTTTTGATCTTTTTGATCTTTTCGATCTTTTCGATCTTTTCGATCTTTTCGATCTTTTCGATCTTTTCGATCTTTTCGATCTTTTCGATCTTTTCGATCTTTTCGATCTTTTCGATCTTTTCGATCTTTTCGATCTTTTCGATCTTTTCGATCTTTTCGATTTTTTCGATCTTTTCGATCTTTTCGATCTTTTCGATCTTTTTGATCTTTTTGATCTTTTTGATCTTTTTGATCTTTTTGATCTTTTTGATCTTTTTGATCTTTTTGATCTTTTTGATCTTTTTTGATCTTTTTGATCTTTTTGATCTTTTCGATCTTTTCGATCTTTTCGATCTTTTCGATCTTTTCGATCTTTTCGATCTTTTCGATCTTTTCGATCTTTTCGATCTTTTCGATCTTTTCGATTTTTTCGATATTTTCGATCTTTTCGATCTTTTCGATCTTTTCGATCTTTTCGATCTTTTCGATCTTTTCGATCTTTTCGATCTTTTCGATCTTTTTGATCTTTTCGATCTTTTCGATCTTTTTGATCTTTTCGATCTTTTCGATCTTTTCGATCTTTTCGATCTTTTCGATCTTTTCGATCTTTTCGATCTTTTCGATCTTTTCGATCTTTTCGATCTTTTCGATCTTTTCGATCTTTTCGATCTTTTCGATCTTTTCGATCTTTTCGATCTTTTCGATCTTTTAGATCTTTTAGATCTTTTAGATCTTTTAGATCTTTTAGATCTTTTAGATCTTTAAGATCTTTTAGATCTTTTTAATCTTTTCGATCTTTTTGATCTGTTCGATCTTTTTTGATCTTTCTGATCTTTTTAATTTTTTCGATCTTTTTGATCTGCTCGATCTTTTTGATCTTCCTCATCCATTCTCCAGTGGACGTGCCCAAAATCATTTTAAGTCATTTCGAGCATTTTGATCGTTTCGATATTTCTGATCTTTTCGATCTTTTTGATCTTTTTGATCTTTTTGATCATTTAGATATTTTTGATCTTTTTGATCTTTTCGATCTTTTCGATCTTTTTGATCTTTTTGATCTTTTTGATCTTTTTGATCTTTTTGATCTTTTTGATCTTTTTGATCTTTTTGATCTTTTTGATCTTTTTGATCTTTTTGATCTTTTTGATCTTTTTGATCTTTTTGATCTTTTTGATCTTTTTGATCTTTTTGATCTTTTTGATCTTTTTGATCTTTTTGATCTTTTTGATCTTTTTGATCTTTTTGATCTTTTTGATCTTTTTGATCTTTTTGATCTTTTTGATCTTTTTGATCTTTTTGATCTTTTTGATCTTTTTGATCTTTTTGATCTTTTTGATCTTTTTGATCTTTTTGATCTTTTTGATCTTTTTGATCTTTTTGATCTTTTTGATCTTTTTGATCTTTTTGATCTTTTTGATCTTTTTGATCTTTTTGATCTTTTTGATCTTTTTGATCTTTTTGATCTTTTTGATCTTTTTGATCTTTTTGATCTTTTTGATCTTTTTGATCTTTTTGATCTTTTTGATCTTTTTGATCTTTTTGATCTTTTTGATCTTTTTGATCTTTTTGATCTTTTTGATCTTTTTGATCTTTTTGATCTTTTTGATCTTTTTGATCTTTTTGATCTTTTTGATCTTTTTGATCTTTTTGATCTTTTTGATCTTTTTGATCTTTTTGATCTTTTTGATCTTTTTGATCTTTTTGATCTTTTTGATCTTTTTGATCTTTTTGATCTTTTTGATCTTTTTGATCTTTTTGATCTTTTTGATCTTTTTGATCTTTTTGATCTTTTTGATCTTTTTGATCTTTTTGATCTTTTTGATCTTTTTGATCTTTTTGATCTTTTTGATCTTTTTGATCTTTTTGATCTTTTTGATCTTTTTGATCTTTTTGATCTTTTTGATCTTTTTGATCTTTTTGATCTTTTTGATCTTTTTGATCTTTTTGATCTTTTTGATCTTTTTGATCTTTTTGATCTTTTTGATCTTTTTGATCTTTTTGATCTTTTTGATCTTTTTGATCTTTTTGATCTTTTTGATCTTTTTGATCTTTTTGATCTTTTTGATCTTTTTGATCTTTTTGATCTTTTTGATCTTTTTGATCTTTTTGATCTTTTTGATCTTTTTGATCTTTTTGATCTTTTTGATCTTTTTGATCTTTTTGATCTTTTTGATCTTTTTGATCTTTTTGATCTCTTTGATCTTTTTGATCTTTTTGATCTTTTTGATCTTTTTGATCTCTTTGATCTTTTTGATCATATCGAGCATTTTGATCGTTTCGATCTTTCTGATCTTTTCGATCTTTTTGATCTTTTTGATCTTTTCGATATTTTTGATCATTTTGATCTTTTCGATCTTTTTGATCTTTTCGATATTTTTGATCTTTTTGATCTTTTCGATCTTTTCGATCTTTTCGATCTTTAAGATCTTTTTGCTATTTTTGATCTTTCTGCTCTTTTTGGTCTTTTTGATATATTTGATATTTTTAATCTTTTTAATCTTTCTGATCTTTTCGATCTTTTCGATCTCTTAAAATTTTTCGATCTTTTCGATCTTTTTGATCTTTTTGATCTTTTTGATCTTTTTGATATTTTTGATCTTTTACATCTTTTTCATCTTTTTGATATTTTTGATCTTTTTGATCTTTTTGATCTTTTTGATCTTTTTGATCTTTTTGATCTTTTTGATCTTTTTGATCTTTTTGATCTTTTTGATCTTTTTGATCTTTTTGATCTTTTTGATCTTTTTGATCTTTTTGATCTTTTTGATCTTATGGATCTTTTTGATCTTTTTGATCTTTTTGATCTTTTTGATCTTTTTGATCTTTTTGATCTTTTTGATCTTTTTGATCTTTTTGATCTTTTTGATCTTTTTGATCTTTTTGATCTTTTTGATCTTTTTGATCTTTTTGATCTTTTTGATCTTTTTGATCTTTTTGATCTTTTTGATCTTTTTGATCTTTTTGATCTTTTTTGATCTTTTTAATCTTTTTGATCTTTTCGATCTTTTCGATCTTTTCGATCTTTTCGATCTTTTCGATCTTTTCGATCTTTTCGATCTTTTCGATCTTTTCGATCTTTTCGATCTTTTCGATCTTTTCGATCTTTTCGATCTTTTCGATCTTTTCGATCTTTTCGATCTTTTCGATCTTTTCGATCTTTTCGATCTTTTCGATCTTTTCGATCTTTTTGATCTTTTTGATCTTTTTGATCTTTTTGATCTTTTTGATCTTTTTGATCTTTTCGATCTTTTCGATCTTTTCGATCTTTTCGATCTTTTCGATCTTTTCGATCTTTTCGATCTTTTCGATCTTTTCGATCTTTTCGATCTTTTTGATCTTTTCGATCTTTTCGATCTTTTTGATCTTTTCGATCTTTTCGATCTTTTTGATCTTTTTGATCTTTTTGATCTTTTTGATCTTTTTGATCTTTTTGATCTTTTTGATCTTTTTGATCTTTTTGATCTTTTTGATCTTTTTGATCTTTTTGATCTTTTTGATCTTTTTGATCTTTTTGATCTTTTTGATCTTTTTGATCTTTTTGATCTTTTTGATCTTTTTGATCTTTTTGATCTTTTTGATCTTTTTGATCTTTTTGATCTTTTTGATCTTTTTGATCTTTTTGATCTTTTTGATCTTTTTGATCTTTTTGATCTTTTTGATCTTTTTGATCTTTTTGATCTTTTAGATCTTTTGGATCTTTTTGATCTTTTCGATGTTTTTGATCTGTTCGATCTTTTCTGATCTTTTCGATCTTTCTGATCTTTTTGATCTTTTAGATCTTTTTAATTTTTTCGATCTTTTTGATCTGTTCGATCTTTTTGATCTTCCTCATCCATTCTCCAGTGGACGTGTCCAAAATCATTTTAAGTCATATCGAGCATTTTGATCGTTTCGATCTTTCTGATCTTTTCGATCTTTTTGATCTTTTTGATCTTTTTGATCTTTTCGATATTTTTGATCTTTTCGATCTTTTCGATCTTTTCGATCTTTTCGATCTTTAAGATCTTTTTGCTATTTTTGATCTTTCTGCTCTTTTTGGTCTTTTTGATATATTTGATATTTTTAATCTTTTTAATCTTTCTGATCTTTTCGATCTTTTCGATCTTTTAATCTTTTCGATCTTTTCGATCTATTCGATCTTTTTGATCTTTTTGATCTTTTTGATCTTTTTGATCTTTTTGATCTTTTACATCTTTTTCATCTTTTTCATCTTTTTGATCTTTTTGATCTTTTTGATCTTTTTGATCTTTTTGATCTTTTTGATCTTTTTGATCTTTTTGATCTTTTTGATCTTTTTGATCTTTTTGATCTTTTTGATCTTTTTGATCTTTTTGATCTTTTTGATCTTTTTGATCTTTTTGATCTTTTTGATCTTTTTGATCTTTTTGATCTTTTTGATCTTTTTGATCTTTTTGATCTTTTTGATCTTTTTGATCTTTTTGATCTTTTTGATCTTTTTGATCTTTTTGATCTTTTTGATCTTTTTGATCTTTTTGATCTTTTTGATCTTTTTGATCTTTTTGATCTTTTTGATCTTTTTGATCTTTTTGATCTTTTTGATCTTTTTGATCTTTTTGATCTTTTTGATCTTTTTGATCTTTTTTGATCTTTTGATCTTTTCGATCTTTTCGATCTTTTCGATCTTTTCGATCTTTTCGATCTTTTCGATCTTTTCGATCTTTGCGATCTTTTCGATCTTTTCGATCTTTTCGATCTTTTCGATCTTTTCGATCTTTTCGATCTTTTCGATCTTTTCGATCTTTTCGATCTTTTCGATCTTTTCGATCTTTTCGATCTATTCGATCTTTTCGATCTTTTCGATCTTTTCGATCTTTTCGATCTTTTCGATCTTTTCGATCTTTTCGATCTTTTCGATCTTTTAGATCTTTTAGATCTTTTTAATCTTTTTAATCTTTTCGATCTTTTTGATCTGTTCGATCTTTTTTGATCTTTCTGATCTTTTTAATTTTTTCGATCTTTTTGATCTGTTCGATCTTTTTGATCTTCCTCATCCATTCTCCAGTGGACGTGTCCAAAATCATTTTAAGTCATTTCGAGCATTTTGATCGTTTCGATATTTCTGATCTTTTCGATCTTTTTGATCTTTTTGATCTTTTTGATCATTTAGATATTTTTGATCTTTTTGATCTTTTTGATCTTTTCGATCTTTTCGATCTTTTCGATCTTTTTGATCTTTTTGATATTTTTGATCTTTTTGATCTTTTTGATCTTTTTGATCTTTTTGATCTTTTTGATCTTTTTGATCTTTTTGATCTTTTTGATCTTTTTGATCTTTTTGATCTTTTTGATCTTTTTGATCTTTTTGATATTTTTGATCTTTTTGATCTTTTTGATCTTTTTGATCTTTTTGATCTTTTTGATCTTTTTGATCTTTTGGATCTTTTTGATCTTTTTGATCTTTTCGATCTTTTTGATCTTTTTGATCTTTTTGATATTTTTGATCTTTTCAATCTTTTTGATCTTTTCAATCTTTTAAATATTTTAGATCTTTTAGATCTTTTTGATCTTCTTGATCTTTTTGATCTTTTTGATCTTCTTGATCTTTTTGATCTTTTTGATCTTTTTGATCTCTTTGATATTTTTGATCTTTTTGATCTTTTTGATCTTTTCAATCTTTTAAATATTTTAGATCTTTTAGATCTTTTAGATCTTTTAGATCTTTTAGATCTTTTTGATCTTTTTGATCTCTTTGATCTTTTTGATCTTTTTGATCTTTTTGATCTTTTTGATCTTTTTGATCTTTTTGATCTTTTTGATCTTTTTGATCTTTTTGATCTTTTTGATCTTTTTGATCTTTTTGATCTTTTTGATCTTTTTGATCTTTTTGATCTTTTTGATCTTTTTGATCTTTTTGATCTTTTTGATCTTTTTGATCTTTTTGATCTTTTTGATCTTTTTGATCTTTTTGATCTTTTTGATCTTTTTGATCTTTTTGATCTTTTTGATCTTTTTGATCTTTTTGATCTTTTTGATCTTTTTGATCTTTTTGATCTTTTTGATCTTTTTGATCTTTTTGATCTTTTTGATCTTTTTGATCTTTTTGATCTTTTTGATCTTTTTGATCTTTTTGATCTTTTTGATCTTTTTGATCTTTTTGATCTTTTTGATCTTTTTGATCTTTTTGATCTTTTTGATCTTTTTGATCTTTTTGATCTTTTTGATCTTTTTGATCTTTTTGATCTTTTTGATCTTTTTGATCTTTTTGATCTTTTAGATCTTTTTAATCTTTTCTATCTTTTTGATCTGTTCGATCTTTTTTGATCTTTTCGATCTTTCTGATCTTTTTGATCTTTTAGATCTTTTTAATTTTTTCGATCTTTTTGATCTGTTCGATCTTTTTGATCTTCCTCATCCATTCTCCAGTGGACGTGTCCAAAATCATTTTAAGTCATATCGAGCATTTTGATCGTTTCGATCTTTCTGATCTTTTCGATCTTTTCGATCTTTTTGATCTTTTCGATCTTTTCGATATTTTTGATCTTTTTGATCTTTTCGATCTTTTCGATCTTTTCGATCTTTTCGATCTTTTCGATCTTTAAGATCTTTTTGCTATTTTTGATCTTTCTGCTCTTTTTGGTCTTTTTGATATATTTGATATTTTTAATCTTTTTAATCTTTCTGATCTTTTCGATCTTTTAATCTTTTCGATCTTTTCGATCTTTTTGATCTTTTCGATCTTTCTGATCTTTTCGATCTTTTTGATCTTTTCGATCTTTTTGATCTTTTTGATCTTTTTGATATTTTTGATCTGTTTGATCTTTTTAATCTTTCTGATCTTTTCGATCTTTTTGATCTTTCTGATCTTTTCGATCTTTTTGATCTTTTAGATCTATTTAATCTCTTCGATCTTTTTGATCTTTCTGATCTTTTAGATCTTTTTAATCTATTCGATCTTTTGATCTTTTTAATCTTTTCGATCATTTTGATCTTTTCGATATTGTAGATCTTTTCGATCTTTTAGATCTTTTCGATCTTTTATATCTTTTCGATCTTTTAGATCTTTTCGATCTTTTTGATCTTTTTAATCCTTTAGATCTTTTCGATCTTTTTGATATTTTTGATCTTTTCAATCTTTTTGATCTTTCAAATATTTTAAATATTTTAGACCTTTTTGATCTTTTGAAGGCGATTCCGCACACATGAAGTGGTCATCCTGGACATGTCCTTCTTTTCGATCTTTTTGATCTTTTTGATTTTTTAATCTTTTCGATCTTTTTGATCTTTTCGATCTTTTTGATATTTTCGATCTTTTCAATCTTTTTGATCTTTTCAATCTTTTAAATATTTTAGATCTTTTTGATCTTTTGAAGGCGATTCCGCCCACATAAAATGGTCATCCTAGACATGTCCAGGAGCACCTCATCCTTCAATTGACATGTCCAAAATCATTTTTTGTTATATTTCAAAACATTTTTACATCTTTTTTGATCTTTTCGATCTTTCTGATCTTTTCGATCTTTTTGATCTTTTAGATCTATTTAATTTGTTCGATCTTTTTGATCCGATCGATCTTTTTGATCTTCCTCATCCATTCTCCAGTGGACGTGTACAAAATCATTTTAAGTCATTTCGAGCATTTTGATCGTTTCGATCTTGTTTGATCTTTTCGATATTTTTGATCTTTTTGATCTTTTTGATCTTTTTGATCTTTTTGATCTTTTCGATCTTTTCGATCTTTTCGATCTTTATGATCTTTTTGATCTTTTCGCTCTTTTTGATCTTTGTGCTCTTTTTGCTCTTTTTGATCTTTTTGATATTTTTAATCTTTCTGATCTTTTCGATCTTTTAATCTTTTCGATCTTTTCGATCTTTTTGATCTTTTCGATCTTTCTAATCTTTTTGATCTTTTTGATCTTTTCGATCATTTTGATCTTTTCGATCTTTTTAATCTTTTAGATGATTTTAATCTCTTCGATCTTTTTGATCTTTTTAATCTTTTCGATCATTTTGATCTTTTCGATCTTTTCGATCTTTTCGATCTTTTAGATCTTTTCGATCTTTTAGATCTTTTCGATCTTTTTGATCTTTTTAATCCTTTAGATCTGTTTGATCTTTTCGATCTCTTTGATATTTTTGATCTTTTCAATCTTTTTGATCTTTCAAATATTTTAAATATTTTAGATCTTTTTGATCTTTTCGATCTTTTCGATCTTTTTGATCTTTTTGATCTTTTTGATCTTTTTGATCTTTTTGATCTTTTTGATCTTTTTGATCTTTTTGATCTTTTCGATCCTTTCGATCTTTTCGATCATTTCGATCTTTTCGATCTTTTCGAACTTTTCGATCTTTTCGATCTTTTCGATCTTTTCGATCTTTTCGATCTTTTCGATCTTTTCGATCTTTTCGATCTTTTCGATCTTTTCGATCTTTTTGATCTTTTCGATCTTTTCGATCTTTTCGATCTTTTCGATCTTTTCGATCTTTTCGATCTTTTCGATCTTTTCGATCTTTTCGATCTTTTCGATCTTTTCGATCTTTTCGATCTTTTGGATCTTTTCGATCTTTTCGATCTTTTCGATCTTTTCGATCTTTTCGATCTTTTAGATCTTTTAGATCTTTTAGATCTTTTTAATCTTTTCGATCTTTTTGATCTGTTCGATCTTTTTTGATCTTTCTGATCTTTTTGATCTTTTTGATCTTTTCGATCCTTTCGATCTTTTCGATGTTTTCGATCTTTTCGATCTTTTCGAACTTTTCGATCTTTTCGATCTTTTCGATCTTTTCGATCTTTTCGATCTTTTCGATCTTTTCGATCTTTTCGATCTTTTCGATCTTTTTGATCTTTTCGATCTTTTCGATCTTTTCGATCTTTTCGATCTTTTCGATCTTTTCGATCTTTTCGATCTTTTCGATCTTTTCGATCTTTTCGATCTTTTCGATCTTTTCGATCTTTTCGATCTGTTCGATCTTTTCGATCTTTTCGATCTTTTCGATCTTTTCGATCTTTTCGATCTTTTCGATCTTTTCGATCTTTTCGATCTTTTCGATCTTTTCGATCTTTTAGATCTTTTAGATCTTTTTAATCTTTTCGATCTTTTTGATCTGTTCGATCTTTTTTGATCTTTCTGATCTTTTTAATTTTTTCGATCTTTTGGATCTGTTCGATCTGTTCGATCTTTTTGATCTTCCTCATCCATTCTCCAGTGGACGTGTCCAAAATCATTTTAAGTCATTTCGAGCATTTTGATCGTTTCGATATTTCTGATCTTTTCGATCTTTTTGATCTTTTTGATCATTTAGATATTTTTGATATTTTTGATATTTTTGATCTTTTTGATCTTTTCGATCTTTTCGATCTTTTCGATCTTTTTGATCTTTTTGATCTTTTTGATCTTTTTGATCTTTTTGATCTTTTTGATCTTTTTGATCTTTTTGATCTTTTTGATCTTTTTGATCTTTTTGATCTTTTTGATCTTTTTGATCTTTTTGATCTTTTTGATCTTTTTGATCTTTTTGATCTTTTTGATCTTTTTGATCTTTTTGATCTTTTTGATCTTTTTGATCTTTTTGATCTTTTTGATCTTTTTGATCTTTTTGATCTTTTTGATCTTTTTGATCTTTTTGATCTTTTTGATCTTTTTGATCTTTTTGATCTTTTTGATCTTTTTGATCTTTTTGATCTTTTTGATCTTTTTGATCTTTTTGATCTTTTTGATCTTTTTGATCTTTTTGATCTTTTTGATCTTTTTGATCTTTTTGATCTTTTTGATCTTTTTGATCTTTTTGATCTTTTTGATCTTTTAGATCTTTTGGATCTTTTTGATCTTTTTGATCTTTTCGATCTTTTTGATCTTTTTGATCTTTTTGATATTTTTGATCTTTTCAATCTTTTTGATCTTTTCAATCTTTTAAATATTTTAGATCTTTTAGATCTTTTTGATCTTCTTGATCTTTTTGATCTTTTTATTTATTTTAGATCTTTTTGATCTTTTGAAGGCGATTCCGCCCACATAAAGTGGTTATCCTAGACATGTCCAGCACCTCATCCTTCAATTGACATGTCCAAAATCATTTTTTGTTATGTTTCAAAACATTTTTACATTTTAAAAATGTGTCCAAGGTCATCATGAAGCACCTCATCCTCCAGTAGACACGTCCAAAATATTTTTATAACATTTCAAAAAATAATGAAAACAAATTTTTGTCCAAGGTCATCATGGACATGTCCAGGAGTACCTCATCTTCCAGTGGACATGTCCAAAATCATTTTATAACATTTAAAAAATAATAAAAAAAAAAAATTTTGTCCGAGGTCATCACGGACATGTCCAGAAGCACCTCATCCTCCAGTGGACATACCAACATCATTTTTATAACATTTCAAAAAATAATGAAAAAAAAAAATTGTCAGAGGTCATCATGGACATGTCCAGAAGCACCTCATCCTCCAGTGGACTTGCCAAAATCATTTTTATAGCCAAAAGTCCTAGACCTTTTTCTGACTTCACATCATGAAAAATATGATGTAAAAGTCCTTGCACCTCTTGGTAATTGCGACCACTGTACTGTTTCCGCTGAGTTTTCGTATTCTAGTTTACGCGCCTCTTCGAATAAAGCCCCGAAGAGGAATGTATGGCTTTACGAAAAAGCAAATTGGGTTGCGTTAAATGATTTTTTTTCGCAACTTTAATTGGAAATTGTGTTTCGCTGACAGAGATATAAATGCTGCGGCTTTAATGGTACAAAATATTATTTTATTAGGTATGCGGTCCTTCATACCTTCTAAAAAAATAAGCATTAAACCTAAGGGCCACTCTTGGTTTAATGAGACTTGCAGGATTGCAGTCAGGTCAAAAGAGGAAGCCTTTCAGACTTCGCGTTCTAACAAGAATGCAGATACTGAAAGACTTCGTATACCGGCTAGGAATCGCTGTAATGCCGTGATCTCGCGCGAAAAGTTTCTTCACGAACAAAACGCGCGCAAAAAGGTCCTAATCTATCACAGGGGTAGTAAAAATTTTTGGTCATTTGTAAAAAGGGTGAAGAATCAGACGACATCGTCTACTTAGTATGAATGGCCAGACCTTCACTGACCCGGTTGATAAAGCTAATCTCTTGGCAGAATAATTTGCAAATAATTCAACGCTCCCAGATAGTAATCAACCACTGCCTGTCGTCGATTTTGTTTCTTCTGCAATGCCGGAGATACATTTTCGAACTCGGGCAGTTAAAAAGGTTTTAGCAAACCTCAACATTAACAAAGCCTCTGGGCCAGATGGCATATCTGCCCATGTGTTGAAGAAGTGCGCGTCAGCGCTGGCTTGTCCGTTGCGTAACCTTTTCAACATCTCCTACACGACAGGAGTTTTTCCATCTTGTTGGAAGGTTGCCAATGTCCAGCCAGTTCCGAAAAAGGGCGAGGCGACGAACCCTGCCAATTACCGACCCATTGCAATATGCTCTGCACTATCCAAGGTAATGGAGAGCGTAATTAACTTCCACTTTGTGAACTATCTTGAGCATAACGAATTGCTCAGTGACCGACAATACGGTTTCCGTAGGACCAGATCCACAGGTGACTTGATGGCGGTCCTCTCCGAAAAGTGGAATAATTGTGTTCACCTTTTCGGGGAGTGCAAGGCTGTTGCTCTTGATATCTCAAAGGCTTTTGATCGAGTGTGGCATAAAGCCCTCGTTTCAAAACTAATTGCATATGGTGTCGGTGAATCTTTTACTCGATGGATATCGAGTTTTCTCCAGGGTCGTTCAATACGAGTTGCGATGGATGGTGTTCTTTCGGAACAACATTTCAGCAATTCTGGAGTTCCGCAGGGTTCCGTCATATCCCCGTCCCTATTTCTGGTATTTATCAATGACCTTCTGTCATTGACCCAGAACCCAATCCATTCCTTTGCAGATGATAGCAACATTTGTCACTCATACTCGTTCAAAAAGCGCCCAACCTCTTTGGAGATTGAGAGTAAAAGACGCACTATGAATGACACACTCAATAATGACCTTAAAACAATCTCCGAGTGGGGTCTTGCAAATAGAGTTGATTTTAATGCACGCAAGACCCAATGTTGTCTTAATATGGGTGCTGTGGATATTGCAGAGTCAGCTGCTCTTGACGTTCTGGGCATATCAATTCAATGTGATCTCCGTTGGAATGATCACATATTTGACGTGTCGAAAAAGGCGGCCAAGTGCATCGGTTTTTTAAAACGGTGTAAGACATACTTCACTCCTGCTGACTTGCGCACTGTCTACAACACCTATATTCGGCCTAAGATGGAATACAATTCGCACATATGGGCAGGGGCCTTAAAATCTTCTTTGGAGTTCCTGGATCGAATCCAACAACGTGCAATATATATAATAGGGGATGAAAATATTTCATCCTCTATTGGTTCTCTTGAGCACCGAAGGACCGTAGGGTGTGTAAGCCTGTTCTATAGGTATTACAATGGTAAGTGTTCGAGGGAAATACATGGCCTGATTCCACCAGGTCGTGTGTCCTCTCGTTCTACTCGGGCATCGAACCAAGCCCACCCCTTCGTAGTTCACTCGGCTCTCAATAGAACCACGCATTACCGAGAGAATTCGTTCTTCAGTCGCACGATACGTTTGTGGAACAATCTCCCTGCGTCTGTTTTTCCCGACATTTTTGATATTGGCAAGTTCAAAACAAACATTCACCGACACTACACCATCTTTCCCCCCTCCATTTAACCTATCAGCCATTCTTACGATCAACACTGTGCATTGCATGAATAGGGGGAATCCCCTGAGCGTTGGTTAATTTGTAAAAAAAAAAAACATTTTTTTTGTCCAAGGACATCATGGACATGTCAAAATCATTTTTATAACATTTCAAAAATAATTAACAAAAAAAATGTTTGTCCAAGGTCATGATGGACATGTCCATGAACACCTCATCCTCCAGTGGATATGTCCAAAATCATTTTAATAACATTTCAAAAAATAATGAAAAAAAAAATTTGTCCGAGGTCATCATGGACATGTTCAGGAGCACCTCATCCTCCAGTGGACATGTCCAAAATCATTTCTATAACATTTCAAAAAATAATGAAAAAAAAAATGTTTGTCCAAGGTCATCATGAACATGTCCAGGAGCACCTCATCATCCAGTGGACATGTCCAAAATCATTTTAATAACATTTAAAAAATAATGAAAAAAAATGTTGTACGAGGTCATCATGGACATGTCCGGGAGCACCTCATACTCCAATGGACATGCCAAAATCATTTTTATAATATTTCAAAAAATAATGAAAAATTCTCCAAGGTCATCATGGAAAGGAGCACCTCATACTCCAGTGGACACGTTCAAAATCATTTCTATACATTTCAAAAAATAATGAAAAAAAAAATGTTTGTCCAAGGTCATCATGGACATGTCCAGGAGCACCTCATCATCCAGTGGATATGTGCAAAATCATTTTTATAACATTTCAAAAAATTATAAAAAAAAAATTGTCCAAGGTCATCCTGGCCATGTCCAGGCGCACCTCAGCTTTCAATGGACATGACGAAACCATTGCTTACATATCATTCAGCAGCAATCGGATGTGTCCATTATCTCATATGTTCTCATATTTTTCTAATCATTTTATCATCATTTTTCTCATCATTTTTCTCATCATTTTTTTTTCATCTTTTCTCATCTTTTTTCTCATAATTTTTCTCATCATTTATTTTCATCTTCAAATGATGAGAATTCGCTACGTTCTGCTTTTTGAAGATACAAATTATTTTCATCATCAATGATGAGTACTTTTGAAGATGAGAATTATTTCGATCATTGAGCGATATATTTATTTTCATCAATGATGAAAAAAGATATTTATCAGTAGTGAGCAAAAAATTCTCATCTTTAGTGAGAGATATAAAGTGAGTGATGAGAAAAAAAACATCTTCGAACCCTGGTTTTAACCAATAATATCGGTTCATGACTTTATGAGATATGGACATTCAAAAACTTTAAACGAAACTGACTTTATCCACATAACGCGGTTATTACACTTAACGCATGAAGACATTTTGTATATTTGTATAGAGTATTAATAGACAAACCTGGCAACCAATTTACCAAATATTTTTCATTGTCTAATATTCTTTTTTTTTATATTTATAGGGATATTTCAGTTGGTGATTATTTTCTATTAGTCGAAAGCTTAGATACAGAAGTTGTTGCATTTGCACCAATGTTGGCTTCACATCATCCTCGTGTTATTGCGGTTGGAGAAGGAAATGGTGATTTATTAAAAGTGACATTGCTGTTATCAGAAGACTGCCGTGTGCGACGCAATATACAGCATTCAAAGCAAATAAAAACTAATATACCTCTTGCGAGCACTCTTACCACTGTACAAGTCGATTTTAATGACGGAATCAATAATAAACAGGATCATGTGCAGAACGATGGTATTGCAGGAAAAGAAAGAAATACCAACCATTATATTGGTGATCTGACGGATATTATAGGTAATATAATAAGGAGAACATAACAACATCGGCACATTTATGTCAATAATAATTGTATGCTTTTGCAGTTTAAATCTAAAACTATAAGGAAACACTGCTCTACAAATTGAGTATTGTTGACTTAATTTGGAATGAATCCTATCATTTCTGGTTGATTTCGGTCAATTGATTCTTGCTGCATACTCAGAACGTCGAGATTTTGCACAAAAACGAATCAAAGGTGCAAAAAAGGCTGTTTTTGGTACTTTATATCGCAAGTTATCGCACGATTACGACATGTTGCAGATTTAAAATTTATAGCTAAATAAAATATGAACTTTGCCTTACGGATAATTGGGAAACAAAATCTGTGTCTACACACAAAAAAAAACCCTTTTGGCATGAGGTTAATTGAAGCAGTGTTGCAACCGAAATACATTTGTTGTAACCTCATGTCATTAAAATTAACGTACCATTTTTTACTCTAACCGAAATGTTTGTCCGCGCAACTGCACGTTCGGTTGTCTTAACCTCATGATTGAATTTTTCATTCTGCCAAAATAAATGACAAACGGCAACCTCATGTCTATCAGCAATTTGATTGCCAGTTTCTTGCCAAAAATTATAGATACATGCAGAAATAAATAAACGTCAAAAAATTTCACAAGTGGCAAATAATAGGAAATTCATTAATTAAGTAAAAATGCAAAATAAATATATGAATATTAATTAATGAAATAATGAATGAATTGAATACAAATTGCTGTTTAGCTAGTGAAATATAATAAAAATATGTGACCATATGTGACATTATAAATAGTTTTATTTTGTTTAATTATGACGAAATAAAATATTAAATGTGTCTTTAAACTGTTTTTATTTTTCAGGAAATAAAACGTAATAAATATATTTTTTTAAATTATGTGCGTGACATATTTACGCATCAAAAATACATATAGAAAACTTTACATAAATACGTTTTCTATATATTCAATATATATTCTATATATTCTTAAAATTTCAATTGGAGGTGTCGGCATTCTTGCTAGCTTGGAAGTTTAAACCCCATGTTTGCTGGATAGGAGGTTGGTACAACCTTGAAATTTTTTTTTTGAAAATAACTTTTTTTTTGATCAAACTATTAACTTTAGCCACTAAAATGACCCATAAAAATTTCACATAATTTTTCCACCGTTATGGGTAATAATTAGTGGTAACAAGTGCGAAAACAAAGTTTTTTTTATCAAAAATAGTCCTTTTTTGAGCATTATATCCTTAAATACCACTAAATGATATATACAACGTGCATAAAAGTATGTACCAAACAAACCAAATACCAATCTGCTATCTTTAATAGTTGAGAAGATATTACACATCAAAGTCAATTTTTTTTTTTGAAAAGTTGGTAAAAAAACGTTAAATCATAAATAATTGAATTTTAAGTAATCAATTTGCAAATTTGAGCCACATTTTCTAAAAGTAGACTTTATTATCTAAATGCTGCATTAAACATTTTACCTTCTGTTGTAAATATTTCAAAAGATATTGTGATAAAAAATGGAAAAGTAGTGTATATTATTAATTACAAGCGCTCGTTTTTTTATTCAATAATGTAGCTAATATAGTCTACTTTTAGAAAATGTGGGTCAAATTGGTAATTTGATAAGTAAAAACTCAATTCTTTATGGTTTACTAAAAGTTGAACGTTTCGAATCAAATTCTTGGTTTGAGCACGTTAAAAAAAGTAATTCATAAAAAAATGTTGGCCAAATCGGGACTATGGGGGCGATTATCACAAGGCAACGTGTCTGAGAGCTTCAACATGGCGAAGCCAGCGCAATCCTTGTCGGTGTCGTCTCAAGTCAACTCACTGGTCACCAGAATTGGCAAATTGGCAATGGTGACACCTCCACTTCGGTGGAAGTCCTCCTCGTGGAAGTCCCTGGAAACGGCGCTCTACACCACCCGGTGTAAAAGTCGGCTAAAGTGAGTGGCGAGCATCTCCCTCAGAGTGAGGGTTCGTGCGTTGTGTTTGGGTCCCACCACGGAAAAAACCTATGCGCCCAATGAAAACAAAAAAGAAGCCTCGGATAACGACCGATCACAACGATGACGACCCACGCAAACGTTTTAAGGACCATCACTTACGGATATGCACCTGGAATGTCCGGACCCTTTATAGGGAAGGTGCCTCTATCCAGCTGGCAGATGTCCTCGAAAAATATAAGGCTGACATCACCGCTATCCAGGAGATGCGATGGACGGGACAGGGCTGTTCGAAACAAACGTCCTGTGATATCTACTACAGCTGCCATGCGGATAGACACGAATTTGAATGTGGATTTGTGGTCGGCAAGAGACTCCGCCACCTTGTAGGTTCACGCCCGTAGACGAAAGGCTGGCAACAATCCGCATCAAAGCTAAATATTTCCATATCAGCCTAATTTGTGCACACGCTCCGACGAACGAGAAAGATGACGAGACAAAAGAGCGCTTCTACGAGCGCCTAGACAACGCATACGAGCGCTGTTGCCGCCACGATATCAAAATCGTGTGAGGCTCTTTTAACGCCAAGGTGGGCAGAGAAGCCATCTATTGTCCCACAATCGGAAAATGTAGCCTCCATGCCAACACTTCCGATAACGGAACGAGGCTAATCGACTTCGCCGCAGCACGAAACATGGTAGTTAGTAGCACTAGATTCGAACATTTCGATATCCACAAGGCCACATGGTTGTCGCCCGATCAAAAAACTCGAAATCAAATTGATCACGTTGTGATTGACGGAAGGCACGCTTCGAGCGTGATGGACGTACGCACTATCTGAGGTGCAAATATCGACTCGGATCATTACCTTGTAGCAGCCAAGGTCCGCACACGCTTAAGCGCTGCGAAGAACGTACGGAACTAAACGCAGAGAAAGCTAGACGTCAGAAAGCTGCAATCACAACAGACAACGCAAGCCTTTTCCACTCGACTCTCACACCTGCTTAGACAAAGCACTCCTCCTCTCGATGATATAAGCGAGCAGTGGAATCATATCTCCTGCTCTATGCGTACGGCTGCCGAAGGGTGCTTGGATTCCAACGACCCCTGAGGAATCAGTGGTATTACCAAGAGTGTCGCGCGGCCACTGCAGATAAGACTCTGCGTACAAATCCACCCTGCAGTCAGTAGCTACGCGAGCTGCGAAGGAGCGATACAAAGAGAAAAGGAGGGAAGAGAGACGTCTTTTCAGGCGTAAAAAAAGCGAGGCAGAAAGACGTGAGTGTGAGGAGATTGAGATGCATGGGGACAGGAATGAGGCTCGAAAATTCTTCGAGAAAATAAGACGCCTAGCCGGAGGTTCAAAATCCGGAGCCTCTTCCTGTAAAGATGAGAACGGAAATCTAGTGACAGATATCCAGAGCACACTGAAAATATGGAGGGATCACTTCTCTAAACTGCTGACCGGTGATGACGACCGCAATTCCACCGATAGAGAAGTAAACCCGGAAACCTCAGTACTTGATGACGACGTTGAGATTCCGCCACCCGACCATGTCGAGGTCAGAACAGCCATTGCTCGGCTGAAAAACAACAAAGCCGCAGGTGCTGATGGCCTGCCTGCAGAGTTGTTTAAGACCGGAGGCGAAGAGCTAATAGAGAGCATGCACGATCTCGTAAGCAGAATATGGTCGGATGAAAGTATGCCAAGTGACTGGAACCTCAGTGTACTCTGCCCAATCCTTAAGAAAGGGGATCCCACTATCTGCGCCAACTACCGTGGGATCAGCCTACTCAATATCTATCGAGCGTATTATGTGAAAGACTGAAGCCCATCGTCAACAGACTGATTGGACCTTATCAGTGCGACTTCAGACCTGGAAAATCCACCATAGACCAGATTTTCACATTGCGCCTAATCCAGGAAAAAACCCAAGAAAAACAGATCGACACCTACCACCTATTGGTCAACTATAAAACCGCCTTCGACACTCCGATAAGGGAACGATTATACGCCGCAATGTCTGAGTTCGGTATACTTGCGAAACTTATACGGCTTTGCAGGATGACCCTGAGCAACACACGTTGCTCAGTGAGAATAGGAAAAGACCTCTCCGAGCCATTTCATACCGAACGAGGTTTCAGACAGGGTGACTCCCTATCGTGTGATTTTTTTAACTTATTGATGGAGAAAATAGTTCGAGCTGCCGAACTCCGTCAAAGCGGCACTATCCTCAACAAAAGTGTCATGCTACTCGCCTATGCCGACGATATTGATATCATTGGCAGGAGCACACGAGAAGTCAGCGCAGCATTCTCCAGATTGGAGAAAGACTCGCGTCAAATGAGTCTAGCGGTGAACGAGGACAAGACGAATTTCCTTGTGTCAACAAGCAAAAAAGAGTCCGTGCGTCTTGGACAAAAAGCTGATTTTGACACCCACAAGTTCGTTTATCTGGGATCCAGCGTAAACAGCAACAACGACGTCAGCCTGGAGATCAAACGGAGAATAACTCTTGCCAACAGGTGCTACTTTGGGATCAGTAGGCAATTGAGATGCAGAGCCCTCTCTCGCCGGACTAAAATAACGCTCTACAAGTCACTCATCATGCCCGTCCTACTTTATGGTGCAGAAGCATGGACGCTGGCCTCCACTAATGAGAGAGTACTGGGAGCGTTCGAGAGAAAGATTCTCCGTAAAATTTTTGGCTCTATCTGCTTTGCTAACGAGTATCGAATCAGGATGAACCACGAGCTGTATGAGTTATTCGACGACATTAACATAGTCAAGCGCATCAAGATCCAGCGGATTCGCTGACTAGGTCATGTCGAACGAATGGATGAAAACACTCCAGCCAAGAAGGTGCGTCCAAATTTGCGTTGGAAAGACCAAGTTGAGGACAACTGGCAACGCTTGGTATTTCTAACAGGCGTCAGCGCGCGCAAAGCAGATCCGACTGGCGTGGCTTCATCTCAGCGGCCAAAACCGACCCACGGTTGTAAGGGCCATTTAAGTAAGAAAGTAAATCGAAAAACATTTAGAGGTCGCGCGTCGCAATTTTCTGTTTTTAGCCCATTTAAAATCGTTAGTAAAATTAAAGTTGAATAACTTTTTTGGATTTTGATGAAATTTTGGAATCTTAAACATAATTCACTACAAATTACAATGGAATTATCGAAATTTCGATCCGGCCATGAAAATTTTATTCGCCGATTTTTACATTTACTTTTGTTAGGTAGTTCACACCCATTTTCTCCATCTTGCTACGTATTCAAAATGTGTCGATAACTTCTCTTAAACATAATTAACATAAAAAGAAATTGAACACGTGGCATAGTTTATTGTAATTCAATGTTTAAGCCCTGAAAGGTACGTTTTGGTAGTTATTTGCGTACTATAAAAATATATTTTGGTATTATATGATACATTAAGGAGAATACATACATTCAATGTTTAAACCGTGAAATGTACTGTTGTAAACTTGTTTTCTGATATATTTAACCTGTGTTTATGACTTTTCACTTTTTAAATTCAAACACTTTTTAAAATCAATATAATAGCACTTTTATTATTAAACTACCTCCACTTTAGGTTGGTTAAACTACAATCTTTTAAATTGCAACAAAAGGTATTAACAATACCTTCATTGCAAGCTTTTCTTAAATTCTATTCTATGAACACGTTGATGTACAACATAAGTTCAACATGATATGAAAAACATGATGCGCTCAACATGTGTACAGCAACATCCAAAACTGAATGAATAGTGAAGAACCATAGAGAAAAGACAAATTTGTGAACTAATTCACACCATTCCTCCCCCCTTATGGAAAAAAAATATTATTAATTCTAAGAATAATATTTTTGAATATATAGAAATAATGTTTTCTTAGAATTAATATTAAGAATAATAACGATTATATGTATATTTTAAAATAATGATAATATGTTATTTTAACAATAATAACATGTTTATTTTTTCTCAAGTTATCTATAAAAATATATTTGAATATTTGATTGTGTGCGAATAATAATAATAATGATGTTTTTTATTTTATTTTTTTCATATATATATATTTTTTTTATATTGTTTAATTTGTTAATACTTATAATGAACGAATTGTTGATATCAGAAAATATCGATATTGCATCGTTTCTTCTTTATGTATGATTGAAGACATAATAATGCTATTTCTCTTTTTCTTTTTTATTATATTTTTCAAGGTCCATGTCACATCTAGTATCTTTCAATTGTGGCAATCTAGTATCTTTCTCTAGTATCTTTCAATCAAGGTCTATTTGGCATCTTGTTATTTGTATCTTGTATTTGGCAATGGTAAACATTCAATCATTGCAACCTACTTTTATTTGGTATAACAACAAGTTTGCGTTTAGTGTGTCCTGCCTCGTTTTCAAATATGCTGCCACTCTGCTTCGTTTCTTCGGTTTTCTTTTATTCGAATCTGCTGGGTCTCTGCTTCATTACTCCTTCTTGTTGATAACACCAAGAGCTCCTTCCACATGTCCCCCTTAAAGTCCCATGACCCCAACGATCTTCTATGCGTCTTCTGAGTCAGTATCCAGCGCTGTTGGTCACTCTAAATAACAATTTTCGTGCACTCGGATATTTTAAATTTACCTGAATATTTTACAAACAAATCATTTAATTTTGATTTGAAAAATTTTGATTCCAAATGTGTGGTGTGGTACTAACTTATGTAAACTTAATATTATTTTCGTAAATTATTTAATGGTTTATGTACATTCGTCACAAAAAAAAGATTGAATTTAAGATATTTAAATTACTTGAATTAAAGTATGGTACATTATTTGAACTATTACTATTTAGTGTAGCCGCGGTAGCCCAGTGGTTAGTGCGTTGGACTGCGAGCCGAAAGGTCCCCGGTTCAAGACTGGACTGGGGCTAACAACATCTTTTCATAGAAACATTTTCTATACCGCGCTACCTCTCGTCAGTAAATGGCAAACCTACGAGAGTAAAACCATTGCCTATGAAAAAGCTCTCACCCGCCGTTCGGATTCGGCAATAAACTGTAGGTCCCACCACTTTGAGTACAAATATAACACGCACAGCTTAAAATGGTGAGAGAGCTCGGCCGAAGTTCTATACAGGACTGTAGCGCCAAACTATTATTATTATTACTATTTAGTGTGGTACTAGTTTATCTAAACTTAGTGTCATGTAAAGTGTAGTTGTTTATGTATGCAATAACATTGAAATTAAATGTTGTTTGTAAGTGTTTAACTTATTTAACACACAGTTATTTAGTGTTGCACTAGTTTTAGTGTAATTTTAGTGTATTATGTCCTTAGACCAATGGCTAAGATCGTCGTCTTATATGCGGAGGGACTCAATGCAGCGGACTCAATCCCCCTTCAATGCGTAAAATTAAAAAAAAAAATATTTTATATAATTTTTTTTTTTTATATATATACTTACATAGAATATGTATACATTAAATATATTGTACATTAAATATATTGTAAATATATATATTTATTATTTTAAATTTTCTCAAAAATTATTGATTTTATTATATTTATATATATTTTTTAATCAGATTAAATTTAGTTTTAAAAATTTATTTAATTTCCAATACAAATTTGTATATCTCTTTTGAAAGTTTAATATAAAATAAAATGTTAGATAAAATTAAATTTTATCCCTGTTTTTTTTATTTTTCTTTAATTTTTAACTCAACTCTAACTCTAACTTAACTCAACTCTAACTCAGAACACTTGTGTCCTAAATATATAACCTCGCGTCGCAAAAACTGACATTTTTCTGTATTTAATTTCAAATTATGTTCTCTCAGCTTTTGCGAAACCTTGCATAGCCTATGCTCGTGTTCTGCTAAATTATTTCCATAAACCACTATATCATCTAAATAAACGAAACAGTCAATACCCTGTAAAGCTGTTAGTATGTGGTTCATTATCATTTGAAAAGTGGCAGGTGCCCCCGTTAAACCGAATGGCATTCTGTTAAATTCGAAATGACCAAGACCTGTACTGAAAGCAGTTTTTTCTTTGTCACTATCTTCAACTAGAACCTGATGGAAACCACTTGCTAAATCTAGTGTTGAAAAATACCGACTATGACCTAACTGGTCTAAAATCTCATCTATTTGTGTTATAGGAAATACCTGTTTGATGGTGACGTCATTTAATTTTCGTAAATCTATAACCAGTCTCCATTTCTTATTGCCATCTTTATCGCCCTTTTTAGGTACCAATAATAATGGGGAATTCCAAGGCGACATGCTTGGTGAAATAATTCCATCGTCTAACATCATTGATATTTGTCTATTAATCTCATTTCGATGCATATGAGGAAGTTTATACTGTTTCTGATTTATTGGTGGCTGATTCCATTGTGTGGGTATTTGATGTTTTAATATCAGAGTGAATGTTAATTCATCCCCTTTTAAATGAAAAACGTCATGATATGACAAGCAAATATATTGCAAAGAGGCAACTTCTTCTTTATTTAATGATTCATCGATCTTCACATTCCCTAATAATCTATCAATTCTATTTTTTATATTAACCGAGTTTATTGTATTTATTGTAGAACTCGCCTTTGTTGCTTCTTTATATTTGTTAAAATTTGAAAATTGTGGCTTGAAATTGCTATCAATGGTCACCTCCTTATCGGTGGCATTTAAAATTGATGCATATACTCTATTTCCTCTAACGTTTGTTAAACTCTCTCCCAAATATACTCCTGGCTGAATTTCCTGTTTGTGCAACAAAACTATAGGAATTCTTGTTCTTAACAGCAGTGATACAACCATGGCCGTTCTGGGCTGTACCCTGATTTGTTGATTAAAATTAATATTTTCTATGTCTTGCAATGATTTTAATGGAAATTAAACAAGTCTTCATCAAAAAATGTAATTTTTTTATTTAACGCATTTATTATAGATTTGTTCCAGAGATTGTCACGCCCGACTATTCCATCTGCTGGTACCCCTTGTTCAAGTGACACAACGTGTAGCGTTAAACACAGGTTTTCTATGTTTGTGTGCTAAATCTTAGTGGAGCCTAAGGTTCTAACGCGTCCACCAAAAGCACCACTCAGATCTTTCTGAATATTTTTATTAAAATTATGTGCCATCCTATTTTCTTTAATCAGGCTCCAGAATCCACTAACAGAGTAAGTTTTCCATTTTTTGTTGCAAGGTACTTCAATGAACACATCACTCGTATCGGATATCTTGAAACACTCTCCATGCCGGTTAAATATTTTACGATGCATGCCTAATTGTGAAGCTAATTTAATTTTTCTTATAATCGCCCCTGTACGGAAAGTATCCACTGTCTTGCCAGACGTTTGATCTACCATTCCCAAATTTTCAGGGCAGTTAATTACAACTTTCTTTTCATTTGATTTACTTTTGATTTTATTATTCTTGATTTTTGTATTTTTAAATTCCGATTCAATTGGTTTTACTTTCTTTACTTTATTTGCTTTCTTTGTAATTTATTTATTTTTAATTTCCTTAATTCCTATATTTAGTTCATTATTCGCGTCAAGTTGTGTATTATTATTATTATTTAGTTCATTATATGTTTTTGTTGGTAGATTTCTATCTTCATTAATATGTATTTTTACTTTTTGTTCTTCATTTTCTACGTTAATAATATTCGCTGTTTTATTTTGTTGTAGTGTCCTCTTTTGAACTTCTACAACTACTGGCCTTACACTATTTGCTAAGGGTCCCCAGTTTAGTGGCCTTGACTGGGCCCCTGGTAGTTTCCCTGTGGACTGCTATTATTGTTCCATGCAACATATTTGGCATAACAATTCATAATAACATGTCCGTCCTTTCTGCACCAAGTGCATTATTTAGCGGGCCTGTTTGCAAAATTCCCATTACCATTATTTCCTTGAAAAACTTGTGTATCGCGTTTAACACGACAATCCCCCTCGACGTGTCCCCCTCTATGGCACCAATCGCATCTCAATCCTGGAGCACCCCCGCCTTGGTTCTGGATACCACCTTGACCATTTACCTGAGGTACGGGTGGCTGACTTCCTTGGGGAGCAGTATGTCCTGGAAAAACATTCCGACCCGAACGATCTGCACACTGTTCATGTCCATAAGTATGACAGTCACTGCACTCCGTATTATGACATATATTATAAGTTAATGAAGGCCGATGAGGGCTCATTGAAATGGACTCCAAACTTGTCTATGCCTATTAACTCTGCTGACTCCCTTTGTATCGTCGCATGGTTCCACAAATTTCTCCAGTGTTGTTTGCTTACTACTCAACATGAGCATTCGCAAAGTGTAATCCCGAAGTCCTAACTTAAATTAGCTTTTAACTAAATTATTCAATCCATTAACGAACACGTCGTCTTTCGTATCATTATATTTACATTTAATCGTGCTTAATACTGCCGACTGAAAGTTAACCAAACGCCTCGAGAAAGATCTAATACTTTCCCCCGGATACTGAGATGCCTTTCTAATGTCATATTGAATGGCATCTACTGACCTACATTCCAAGTACGTATTCCTTAACAGATTGTATAAATTATCTATTGTGTCAAACTCCTTTGAACTTACTAAGTCAAAAGCATCTGCCAATAAATGAACCCTATCGCCTTTAAAAAACTCCTTCATTTGTTCAGGCTTCAGTTATGCCCTCACCACTTCACATCCTTCAATAAAACGGTGAAGATCCGTCCTCAGCGATGATGAGTCTGCACCTGCAAAATCTCGCACCGCATTTTTAACGAATTTCGCGACTTCGCATAATCCCATGTTGCCCTGTGTTGTGATATCGTCACTTTTTATGGTATCCTTGTGGTATAAGGATGTCTCGCGCGCTGTCTTAACCTCCTCGTTCAAATATCTAATACGCGCGTTCAACTCCTGTATTTTGTTGTTCGCTTCCTCCTATCTTTATTTAGTATTGTTGGTACAAATTGCGACCATAATTTTTCAACAAATCTGCCCAAATCGCTAGATTGCTTTTGAATATATGCATTTAATTCATTAGCATCTGCCATAAAATATTTCCAATCAATTTAAAACGTTATCTTTATCTTTTAATTTACAAAAAAAATAATTTCATCAAGTTGTAATTGAAAATTCCAACGAAACAAAAATGTTACCCAAACAACAAGGAAATCAACTTTGGCCTGCATGAAGTATAACTATAAACTATATATTTTTGTTTTTTTTTTAATTTAAATTTAAGTATATTATATTTTTTTATTTTATTTTTTTTTTTCAAATCTGTTTTCTATAACATTGGAAAAATAAAAATAATTTTATTTTTCCAAATAAAAAAAAAAATACAAAATTATGTGTATATTCGGTTACTCAAGATTGTAAAAAAAATGGAATCTCAGTGTTATTTCAATTATTTTATTGTCCTTTTTCTTTTCAGACAATTTGTAAAATTTCTATTTTTTGAATAAAAATATGATTAAATTAAAATTTATGTAATCACTGTTACTATGTAATTATTTTCACAGTACAGAAGTCGTTTAAGAGAAATGTGAAGTGTAAACTTATTATTTAGAATATTATAAAATATTAAAATTTTGAATATTTCTAAATGTTACTCCTGACTACACATTCGGAAAAATATATTGATTTTTTTTTATCGTATTTTATTTTTCATTTAATTTGATATAAAAATTAATTCTTTTTATCAACAGCCATCCATGCTGCGAAAATCTGATATGTTTTGAAAATAAATATTTGTTTGTGTTATCGTTTTATATTTAATGAAAATTATAATTTGCATACTAATAGTTCGGATTCGCAGTGTGTATTTTCTTTTATATATTTGATTTTTATATTTTTTATATTATTTAGCATGTTCAAATATTTTTTATTCATGACTTTGAAAAACTCTCCCTATCTCTATAACAAACAAAAAAAAACAAAATATAATTAAATCTAGTTTTCAAAGCTCCCTTTTTTAAAATTAAAAAACAAATAATTAAAATTTTAATCACTTACCATTTTGGTTACTTTTCCTTCTCGTCCTCCTTCCTTCGTCCTTCTTTCCACTCTCGGTCCTTGAGAAGTTGGTACCGACGTACCGGCTGCGCCAAATGTTGTAAAGTTGTTTCCTGATATATTTAATCTGTGTTTATGACTTTTCACTTTTTAATTTCAATATAATAGCACTTTTATTATTAAACTACCTCCACTTTAGGTTGGCTAAACTACAATCTTTTAAATTGCAACGAAAGGTATTAACAATACCTTCGTTGCAAGCTTTTCTTAAATTCTATTTTCACTATGTTCTAGTGAGTTTTCACTTTCACTCAATTTTGGTGTACGTGACTTTTGAAGAAAGTCCGACTTGCAGTTTTTGGCTGACACCAATTGCGAAATAGTATAATTGTTGGTGAACCGCTGCTTTGCTTATTTTAACATAGACCCAAAATTAACTGTGCAAGATAACTTGAAAGAGGTGTGGTCTAAGTAAAGCTTTAGCGCTTTGCCAAATTTTTGCAAGCTTCTGTTAACTGTGCAAGCTAACCTGAAAGAGGTGTGGTCTAAGCAAAGCTTTAGCGCTTTGCCAAATTATTATCATTGTTGCCAACGTGAAGCGTTGGGACAATGCTATGAACACGTTGCTGTACAACATAAGTTCAACATGATATGAAAAACATGATGCGCTCAACATGTGTACAGCAACATCCAAAACTGAATGAATAGTGAAGAACCATAATGAAAAATGTGTGAACTAATTCACAACAGTACGTTTTGGTAGTTATTTGCGTACTATAAAAAAATGTTTTGGTATTATATGATGCATTAAGGCGAACACATGTAAAAATAACACAGTGCAGCAAAGCCCAGAGATTTGACCATTTTTTTATAGTCCTTGAGAAACCTGAAGAAATTCCACCTAAGAAACTTATGCCCTATCATGTCAGGTTTACGAGATATATGACCATAAAGGTCCTAAAGTGACCGCTTTATTGAGAAAACTGTATTAGTTAATGATTTGTTGTCTGAGAACCAAATGTAGACACTATCCAAGGCTTCATATCTGTGGTACATATTAAATTTTTATCTCGTCCTTTTAATACCAATATTAATGATTTTCAAAGGATCAATCAACATAATCGACTAATTTCATATTAAGGAGTTGCAAATGTATCATATTGTCCATGTATAAAATATTCAGCATAAAAAAAAAACATATAAAGTAGCCGTATGAGCTACAGTTTCCCTAATACTGAGCACTGCAAAGAATTTTATAGTAACATTTCTGGAAAAACGGTATTAGATATGGATTTCTTGACTGAAAACCAAGTGTAGGCATTAACCTCAGGATCTTTTCTGTAGTACATTTTAATTTTCTATCTCGTCCTTAAACCATCAATATTAAGGATTAAGCACATCAAAACAGTAAAAGTTGTCATAGATGGTTTTTATTATATTATGCACTAAATGTTTATTTTACAAATTTTAGTAAGTACAAAAACTAAAATAAGTACAAAAACGAATATTGATGGTTTAGGGACGAGATAGAAAATTAAAATGTACTACAGAAAAGATACTTATGTGATTTTCAGTCAAGAAATCCATATCGAATACCGTTTTTCCAGAAATGTTACTATAACCAGTTGGGAAGGTTAGATCACATGGGAAATTTTAAAGAAGGTGTAATTATGATAGTTAGGATTATCAAAATTATAGTCGGTCCTAGCCGACTATAAATACCCTACACATATGTGTGGTTACCATTCAAAGTGATATATAGGTCACCAGGGTATACGAATCCTAAAAATAACTACAAACATTCAATCGCTGAAGAATTTCCATTCATTTGATACCCATATTTACAAATGGGTAGGTGTACCGATTTTCGATTTTTTTTTTGGTGAACCACAAGTCTTTTCGCCGGAAAACATTATTATCATGTATTTGAGCATGATATCAATATATATTTGACCAAATAAGTTTACCTAAGCACGTATACATAAAAATTGATCTTTATATGTACATTTTATATGAGCTATTTGAACATAAGTGGTCGGATCATAGGTCACAATGGACCGATCTCGCTCATACAGCGTACGTATATTAGTAATCTAAGTTATAAGTTTCATTTATCTAGCTCTTCAATTCTAAAAGTAGTAGAGATTTCAACAGACAGACGGACAGACGGATGGACGGACAGACAGACATACAGACGGACAGACAGACAGACGGACATCGCTAAATCGACTCAGGAGGTCATGCCGATCAAGAATATATATACTTTTCCATACCGGAGATGCTTCCTTCTGGGTGTTACAAACGGCGTACCAAACTGAATATACCCTTTCGCTCTTAGTGTAGGGTATAAAAATTAATGATTTACCACATACTTGGGGGTCAATACCTCGAAATGCTGACGTTATAGAACATAATTTTATAGAACGATAAAATTTTCCTCACATTCAGGACATTAAATATAAAGCCAACTCTTTAACAGCGATAAAGGATCATTCGATTTTAAGCTAGGAAAAATTTTAGTATTTTGAAGTTTTATATAAAATAAAAAAATACTTTTCAGTGCTCACTATTAGAGAAACTATAGCTCGTACGGCTTTGACATATTTGGCTACTTTTTATGTTTTTTTATGCTGAATATTTAATCCATGGACAATATGATACATTTGCAACTCCTTAATATGAAATTAGTCGATTGTGTAGATTGGTCCTTTGAAAATCATTAATATTGGTATCAAAAGGACGAGATAGAAATTTAATATATGATATGAAGCCTTGGATAGATAGTAAAAGGCGCACAATGAATGATACACTCAATAATGACATTAAAATAATCTCCGAGTGGGGTCTTGCAAATATAGTTAATTTTAATGCAAGCAAGACCCAATGTTGATTGTTATCTCACAAATGGTTGGATTCACACCTCCCTCCCTTCAATATGGGACCTGTGGATATTGCGCAGTCAGCGGTTCTTGACGTTCTGGGCATATCAATTCAATGTGACCTCCGTTGGAATGATCATATATTTGATGTGTCGAAAGAAGCGGCCAAGTGCCTCGGTTTTCTGAAACGGTGTAAGACATACTTCACTCCTGCTGACTTGCGCACTGTCTACACCACCTATATTCGGCCTAAGATGTAATACAATTCGCACATATGGGCAGGAGCTTCAACGTGCAATATGTTTAATAGGGGAAGAAAACATTTCATCCTCTATTGGTTCTCTTGAACACCGGAGGACCGTAGGGTGTGTAAGCCTGTTTTATATGTATTACAATGGTAAGTGTTCGAAGGAAATACATGGCCTGATTCCACCAGGTCGTGTGTTCTCTTTCGTAGTCCACACAGTTCCCAACAGAACCGCGCAGTACAGAGAGAATTCGTTCTTCAGTCGTACGATACGTTTGTTGAACAATCTCCCTTGTTGTGAATTAGTTCACACATTTTTAAGAAAAGCTTTCAACGAAAGTGTTGTTAATACCTTTCGTTGCTATTTAAAAGATTGTAGTTTAACCAACCTAAAATGAAGGTAGTTTAATAATAAAAGTGCTATTGTATTGAAATTAAAAAGTGTTTGAATTTAAAAGTGATAAGTCATAAACACAGGTTAAATATATCAGGAAACAACTTTACAACATTTGGCGCAGTCGGTACTTCGGTACCAACCTCTCAAGGACCGAGAGTGGAAAGAAGGACGATAGAAGGAGGACGATAGAAGGAGGACGATAGAAGGAGGACGAGAGGGAAAGTAACCAAAATGGTAAGTGATTAAAATTTTAATTTAAAAAAAAGGGAGTTTCGAAAACTAGATTTAATTATATTTTGTTTTTTTTTTGTTATAGAGATAGGGAGAGTTTTTTAAAGTTACGAATAAAAAATGATTAAACATTCTAAATAATATAAAAAATATAAAAATCAAATATATAAAAGAAAATACACACTGCTAATCCGAACTCCGGACCCTCTAGTGTATAATAAAATAATTCATACTATTAGTATGCAAATTATAATTTTCATTAAATATAAAACGATAACACCATGATACAAATATATACAGGTACGATCACTCTCTCATTTTTTTCCAATGTTTACTTATGTGACACTAGGCAAGTTTTTTGAAGTTTAGTTTTAAAACCAAAACAAAATCGACAATTAAAAAAAATCAATGTAAAATTCTATAGAAATGAAAAATAATTATCAAGGTATGCTTTGAGATAACTTAAAAATGTTCACAAACATTTTTATAATCAAAACAAAATCTGAAAAATATTTTTCATATTTTCTTTGAACATAAATTACAATTTTTGAAAATTTGAATTTGAATCAAAACAAAATATTTCAAAATTTGTCAAAAAACTTGACTAATGTCAGAGTGATCGTACCTGTAAATATTTGTATCATGGATAACACTATAAAATCAAGCAAATATTTATTTTCAAAACGTATCAGTTTTTCGCAGCATGGATGGCTGTTGATAAAGTGAATTCATTTTTATATCAAATTAAATGAAAAATAAAATGCGATAAAAAAAAAATCAATATATTTTTCCGAATGTGTAGTCAGGAGTAACATTTAGAAATATTCAAAATTTTAATATTTAAAATATTCTAAATAAAAAGTTTACACTTGACATTTCTCTTAAACGACTTCTGTATTGTGAAAATAATTACATAGTAACAGCGATTACATAAATATAAATTTAATCATATTTTTATTAAAAAATCGATATTTTACAAAAGAAAAAAAGAAAAAGGACAATATAATAATTGAAATAACACTGAGATTCCAAACGACAGTGTATAACAAATAAAAACTGAATGATTTGATTACATTTTAAAGCGTGTGAACACAGCACTGATTGCTGTTACGATTTTAAAAATAACAAAAAAAAAATTATATTAAAAAATCATTGTATGTTAAATTTTTTTTTTTACAATCTTGAGATAATTCTTTTATTTGGAAAAATAAAATTATTTTTATTTTTCCAATGTTATAGATAACAGATTTGGAAAAAAAAATATATATAATATACTTCAATTTAAATTTTAAAAAAAGAAAAATATATAGTTTATAGTTATACTTCATGCAGGCCAAAATTGATTTCGGTGTTGTTTGGGTAACATTTTTGTTTCGGTGGAATTTTCAATTAGAACTTGATGAAATTAATTATTTTTTAATTAAAAGATAAAGATAACGTTTTAAATTGATTGGAAATATTTAATGGCAGATGCTAATGAATTAAATGCATATATTCAAAAGCAATCTAGCGATTTGGGCAGATTTGTTGAAAAATTATGGTCGCAATTTGTACCAACAATACTAAATAAAGATAGGAGGAAGCGAACAACAAAATACAGGAGTTGAACACGCGTATTAGATATTTGAACGAGGAGGTTAAGACAGCGCGCGAGACATCCTTATACCACAAGGATACCATAGAAAGTGACGATATCACAACACGGGGCAACATGGGATTATGCGAAGTCGCGAAATTCGTTAAAAATGCGGTGCCAGATTTTGCAGGTGCAGACTCATCATCGCTGAGGACGGATCTTCACCGTTTTATTGAAGGATGTGAAGTGGTGAGGGCATAACTGAAGCCTGAACAAATGAAGGAGTTTTTTAAAGGCGATAGGGTTCGTTTATAGGCAGATGCTTTTGACTTAGTAAGTTCAAAGGAGTTTGACACAATAGATAATTTATACAATCTGTTAAGGAATACGTACTTGGAATGTAGGTCAGTAGATGCCATTCAAAATGACATTAGAAAGGCATCTCAGTATCCGGGGGAAAGTATTAGATCTTTCTCGAGGCGTTTGGTTAACCTGCAGTCGGCAGTATTAAGCACGATTAAATGTAAATATAATGATACGAAAGACGACGTGTTCGTTAATGGATTGAATAATTTAGTTAAAAGCTCATTTAAGTTAGGACTTCGGGATTACACTTTGCGAATGCTCATGTTGAGCAGTAAGCAAACAACACTGGAGAAATTTGTGGAACCATGCGACGATACAAAGGGAGTCAGCAGAGTTAATGGGCATAGACAAGTTTGGAGTCCATTTCAATGAGCCCTCATCGGCCTTCATTAACTTATAATATATGTCATAATACGGAGTGCAGTGACTGTCATACTTATGGACATGAACAGTGTGCAGATCGTTCGGGTCGGAATGTTTTTCCAGGACATACTGCTCCCCAAGGAAGTCAGCCACCCGTACCTCAGGTAAATGGTCAAGGTGGTATCCAGAACCAAGGCGGGGGTGCTCCAGGATTGAGATGCGATTGGTGCCATAGAGGGGGACACGTCGAGGGGGATTGTCGTGTTAAACGCGATACACAAGTTTTTCAAGGAAATAATGGTAATGGGAATTTTGCAAACAGGCCCGCTAAATAATGCACTTGGTGCAGAAAGGACGGACATGTTATTATGAATTGTTATGCCAAATATGTTGCATGGAACAATAATAGCAGTCCACAGGGAAACTACCAGGGGCCCAGTCAAGGCCACTAAACTGGGGACCCTTAGCAAATAGTGTAAGGCCAGTAGTTGTAGAAGTTCAAAAGAGGACACTACAACAAAATAAAACAGCGAATATTATTAACGTAGAAAATGAAGAACAAAAAGTAAAAATACATATTAATGAAGATAGAAATCTACCAACAAAAACATATAATGAACTAAATAATAATAATAATACACAACTTGACGCGAATAATGAACTAAATATAGGAATTAAGGAAATTAAAAATAAATAAATTACAAAGAAAGCAAATAAAGTAAAGAAAGTAAAACCAATTGAATCGGAATTTAAAAATACAAAAATCAAGAATAATAAAATCAAAAGTAAATCAAATGAAAAGAAAGTTGTAATTAACTGCCCTGAAAATTTGGGAATGGTAGATCAAACGTCTGGCAAGACAGTGGATACTTTCCGTACAGGGGCGATTATAAGAAAAATTAAATTAGCTTCACAATTAGGCATGCATCGTAAAATACTTTACCGGCATGGAAATTGTTTCAAGATATCCGATACGAGTGATGTGTTCATGGAAGTACCTTGCGAGGCAGCAAAAAATGTAAAACTTACTCTGTTAGTGGATTCTGGAGCTGAGGCCAGCCTGATTAAAGAAAATAGTATGGCACATTTGCCGAATTTTAATAAAAATATTCAGAAAGATCTGAGTGGGTCTTTTGGTGGACGCGTTAGAACCTTAGGCTCCACTAAGATTCAGCACACAAACATAGAAAACTTGAGTTTAACGCTACACGTTGTACCACTTGAACAAGGGGTACCAGCAGATGGAATAGTCGGGCATGACAATCTCTGAACCGATCTATAATCAATGCGTTAAATAAAAAATTACATTTTTTGATGAAGACAAAAATTACCTTGTTAAATTTCCATTAATATCATTGCAAGACATAGAAAATATTAATTTTAATCATCTAATCAGGGTACAGCCCAGAATGACCATGGTTGTATCACTGCCGTTAAGAACAAGAATTTCTATAGTTTTGTTGCACAAACAGAAAATTCAGTCAGTAGTATATTTGGGAGAGAGTTTAACAAACGTTAAAAGAAATAGAGTATATGCATCAATTTTAAATGCCATCGATAAGGAGGTAACCATTGATAGTAATTTAAAGCCACAATTTTCAAATTTTAACAAATATAAAGAAGCAACAATAAACCCGGTTAATATAAAAAATAGAATTGATAGATTATTAGGGAAAGTAAAGATCGATGAATCATTAAATAAAGAAGAAGTTGCCTCTTTGCAATATATTTGCTTGTCATATCATGACGTTTTTCATTTGGAAGAGGATGAATTAACATTCACTCTGATAATAAAACAGGAAATACCCACAAAATGGAATCAGCCACCAATAAATCAGAAACAGTATAAACTTCCTCATATGCATAGAAATGTGATTAATAGACAAATATCAAAGATATTAGACGATGGAATTATTTCACCAAGCATGTCGCCTTGGAATTTCCCATTATTATTGATACCTAAAAAGGGCGATAAAGATGGCAATAAGAAATAGAGACTGGTTATAGATTTCCGAAAATTAAATGACGTCACCATCAAGCAGGTATTTCCTATACCACGAATAGATTAGATTTTAGACCAGTTAGGTCATAGTTGGTATTTTTCAACCCTAGATTTAGCAAGTGGTTACCATCAGGTTCTAGTTGAAGATAGTGACAAAGAAAAAACTGCTTTCTGCACCGGCCACTTTTCAAAGGATAATGAACCACATACTAACATGTTTACAGGGTATTGACTGTTTCGTTTATTTAGATGACATAGTGGTTTATGGAAATAATTTAGAAGAACACGAGCATAGGCTATGCAAGGTTTTGCAAAAGCTGAGAGACAATAATTTGAAATTAAATACAGAAAAATGTCAGTTTCTGCGGCGCGAGGTTATATATTTAGGCCATAAATGTTCTAAGTTAGGTCCCCTACCAGACCCAGCCAAAGTAGAGTGTGTAAAAAATATTCCAGTTCCAAAAAATAGGAAGGAAGTTCAAGCATTTTTAGGCTTAATTAATTATTACAGAAAATTTATAGGACGAAATGTGAAACTGTCACTACCAATAAACTGTTTGCTTAAAAAGGACGCTAAGTTCATATGGATTGACAATTGTCAGAATTCGTTTTTAAAACTTAAGGAGGCAGTTATGTCACCACCTAGTGCGTATCCGGATTTTAACGAACCTTTTTGCTCACGACAGACGGCAGTAACGAAACAATTGGCACGGTTCTGTCGCTAGATAGAGTTGGAAGTTAAAAGATCAGACATCACGTCTTGCGCGTTTCCGACACAAATTATCGGAATATGATTTCGAAATTCATTACAAACCGGAAAAAAGTAATTTAACGCTGATGCGCTTAGCAGCAGACCGAATAATACTGAAAAGGTAGTTGTAGTACAAACACGTTCAAAAACCATGAAAAGAGACAAGGAAGACGATAAGAAACAGTCAGAATGCGATCCTGGCGATTTGATAACAAAGGAAAATGATAATATATTAATTCTAACTGAACGTTGGGACATAGAGACGGTAATTAAGGATTTTCACGATTCACCGTTAGGTTGTCACCAAGGGGGCGTAAAAACATTTTTAAGAATTCGACAACAGTACCGATGGAAGGGTATGCAGAAGCAAATAATGGATTATGTGAAAAATTGTTCAAAATTCCAGGTAAACAAGAGTTCCAGGCTGACGAAGAGGCCAATGGTTCTAACTGATACGCCAGTCAGACCCTTTGACAAAGTGTACATGGACCTGGTGGGTATTCTGCCTGAAACCATTTCAGGGAATAAATACATCTTAACGTTTCAGGACGATTTTTCAAAATTTATGTGCTGTGTGGCTATACCAGATGCGGAAGCCAACACCGTAGCAAAAGCATTCTTCAACGAAATAGTTACACGACACAATATACCCAAAGTATTGGTAACAGACAATGGATCGAACTTCGCTTCCAAACTATTTTCGGATACATGTAAATTGTTAGGAATTAAAAAATTACATATAACACCCTACCATCCACAGGCTAATGGGTCATTGGAACGAAGTTATCGTCCACTAGCTGAATATTTACGTAGTTTTGCTAAAGAGGTTGGGTCAAACTGGGAACAATGGTTAAATTCTGCAATGCATGTTCATAATAACATGGTGCAAACGACGGGTCAAACACCATTCCGTACGGTGTACGAGTTTGACTTCGACATGCCTACGAATTTAAAGCGTAAATGTTCACCTTTGTATAACGCAGAAGACTACAATAAGGTACTAAAGTACCAAATACTGCGATCACACGAGATCGTCAGGCAAAATCAATGTCAAGGAGTTGTCGAAAAAACAATACGACAACAACCTCAACTCTATACAATTCAAACCACACGACATGGTTTTAATGAAAAACCAAACTAGAAGGAATAAGTTCTCTCCAATTCGGAAGGGACACTACGTAGTCGTAGAGGGAAGTGGGCCAGTGACCACGACGATATTGATCAAAAACAAAGATAAGAAAATTCACAGTAATTTGTTAAACGCATATCACAAATAGTGTATGCCGTTAAAACTAAAAATATTATAATATTACCCATAAAATCCATAAAAGTAACAATATAAAACCAATTAGCTATGCGTTGACAATTAAACTCGTTGTACGAGTTTGACTTCGACATGCCTACGAATTTAAAGCGTAAATGTTCACCTTTATATAACGCAGAAGACTACAATAAGGTACTAAACGTTATGAAAACATTATGCAACATTTAGAAAAAATAAATCTAACCATAAGATATAGAGTAATCATTAAATAAAACATTAAATAACTCGTCATTTAGAGGAAGAAATAAATATAAATAGTTTAGGAAAACAGTAAGTAACAAACAAAAGAAAAAATATAATAATAAAAAAATAAAAAACATAGGACATATTAAAATCAATAATTTAGTAATAAAAAAATAAAAATAAAAAATATATAACTATTTTAGGAGAAGAACTTATAATTTTAAAGTTGAGAAATTGAGAAAAAAAAATTAAGCAAAGGCAACAACTTGCCTTCATATAAAAATAAATGAAAATTCGCCATAAAATTGTCGTATTCAATGCAGATAACGCAAACCAACAATTGCATTACTGACCTATATTTAATAGCGCAAGCTAACAAACCTTGAAAATTGTCATTACACCCAAGTGTTTCGAAGCACATATGCAATGTGTACGAACGTATGAATATCATACGTGAAGCGAGCGTTCATAGCTGGCATATAAATGCAGATCTTGCCGTTTGTTTTGATACTATAAACAATGCAAATAAATATCTTATAATATAACTTATATAAGTACACGAAAATAATATAATAACATATTAAACATGTTTTAAAAATAAATCGCAACTCCAGTTATATTTAATTACATGCAGAGAAATCTTAGGTACTTTCTACATTAATATAATTCAATTTGAATAAGCTTAAATAAAACAAATACATTTTAAATGAATTTGAAGAACTTACTTATAATAATTTAAATTACTTAAAGAAGAAAAAAAAATCAGTTAGTATTTAAATTAAAAAAAAAAACAGAGATATATAAATATTTAGTACAGTTAAAATTAAAAAAAAGGGAACAGGAAAATATAATAGTAGAATAAATAAAATAAAAAAAAAACAGGTATTAAATATTAATTTAGTGCAGTTAAAATTAAAAAAAAAGTTTTAATAATTGAATCGAAAAAAAAGAGGAAACATATTAGTAAAATAAAAAAAGGGGAAAATATATACATAGGTATAAAATATATATGTTTTTTTTTAAAGAATTTTTAAAGAAAAAAAAAGTGAAAAAAATATAATAAGAAGAGATGAAAAAAAAAATAATAAACCTGAAAAAAATGGGAATTAAAATTAAAAAAAAAGAAGAGTGATACAAATTTTTATTAAAGAAAAAAGAAGACAAAAATAAAATAATAATATTAACTATTAAATTTTTAAAAAATAAAAAAAAAGAGATAAAAAAATATTTATGTGAAAAAAGGGCACTAAACTTAAAAAACTTAAAAAAGAGGAGACGATTTTAATTAAAGAAAAGAATAAAAAGAAGAAAAAAATATCCACTTTACTAAGTACAATATATTCTATGTACACATATATTTATAAAAAAAAATTATATAAAATAAAAAAAAAATTATATAAAATAAAAAAAAAAAATTATATGAAATATTTTTTTTTAAATTTTGCGCATTGAAGGGGGATTGAGTCCACCGCATTGAGTCCCTCCGCATATAAGACGACGATCTTAGCCATTGGTCTAAGGACATAATACACTAAAATTACACTAAAGCTAGTGCTACACTAAATAACTGTGTTTCAAATAAGTTAAACACTTACAAACAACATTTAATTTCAATGTTATTGCATACATAAACAACTATACATTACATGACACTAAGTTTAGATAAACTAATACCACACTAAATAGTAATAGTTCAAATAATGTACCATACTTTAATTCAAGTAATTTAAATATCTTAAAATCAATCATTATATTATATCATTATATAATTTACGAAAATTATATTAATTTTACAGAAATTAGTACCATACCACACTTTTGAAATAAACCTTTAGTTAGTAAAAGATTCATGTACATTTAAAATATCCGAGTGCACAAAAATTGTTATTTAGAGTGACCAACAGCGCTGGATACTGACTCAGAAGTTGCATAGATGATCGTTGGGGTCTTGGGACTTTAATGGGGACATGTGGAAGGAGCTCTTGGTGTTATCAACAAGGAGAAGTGGTGAAGCAGAGGCCCAGCAGATTCGAATAAAGAAAAATGAAGAAAAGAAGCAGAGTGGCAGCATATTTGAAAACGAGGCAGGACACACTAAACTCAAACTTGTTGTTATACTAAATACAAGAAGGTTGCAATGATTGCATTTTTACAATTGCCACAATTGCCAAATACATGATGCAAATAACAAGATGCAAACTGGACCTTGAAAATTGCCACAATTGCCAGATATTAGATGCAAAATGGACCTTAATATATGAATAATAAAAAAAAGGAGAAATCGCATTATTATGTCTTCAATCTTACATAAATAAGAAACAATGCATTATCGAACCACGAGGTTTTCTGATATCAACAATTCAGAAATCTAAAATATCTTATATAACGCGACATGAGCACCAAGATGATTCAACAATTTCTTTGACAAGTTCGCAGAGAAAAAAAAAACACTCATCTCGTACATATCGACAACCAAGTCAACGGGACAAAACTCTCCTGAACGATTTAGAGTCCAGAGTATTACCATGACGACACCCACTGGAGATAGCACCGGTTGCGAATTCCACAAGAACCATGGAAGCCCAACAGACCCAACGCACCACATACAACGAACCATTGAAGATGAACAAGGCAAGTCCATCCCAGCACACAGAAGAACAAGAGGAGAAATCGGGGCCTACAGTAGGGCTTATAAAAGTCACAATATAGTCATTTCAGAACCAACAGACACACTCAAAACACATATAAGTTAAATCAGTTGCATAATTTATCTATATACATATATATACATATATATATATATATATATATATATATATATATATATATATCTATATATATATATATATATATATATATATATATATATATATATATATATATATATATATAGATATATATATATTAAAAGTATTAACAAATTAAACAACAGATATTTATATAAAAAAAATATATGTAACAAAAAAAAATATATATATAGATAACACAAAAAAAAAACATATTATTCATTTTTTTATTGGCACACATTCAAATATTCAAACATATTTTTATAGATAACTGAGAAAAAAGAAACATATTATAATTGTTAAAATAACATATTATAATTATTTTAAAATATACATATTATCGTTATTATTCTTAATATTAATTCTAAGAAAACATCATTTCTATATATTCAAAAAAATTTCTTAGATATCTAGTAAAAAATTATTATTATTCTTAATATTAATAATATTTTTTTTCCATAAGGGGGAGGAATGTTGTGAATTAGTTCACACATTTTTCTTTTCTTTATGGTTCTTCACTATTCATTCCGTTTTGGATGTTGCTGTACACATGTTGAGCGCATCATATTTTTCATATCATGTTGAACTCATGTTGTACAGCAATATGTTCATAGCATTGTCCCAACGCTTCACGTTGGCAACAATGATAATAATTTAGCAAAGCGCTAAAGCCTTACTTAGACCACACCTCTTTCAAGTTAGCTTGCACAGTTAACAGAGACTTGCAATACAATTTTCCATTGCATAATTTTGGGTCTATGTTAAAATAAGCAAAACAGCGGTTCTCCAACAATTATACTATTTCGCAATTGGTGTCAGCCAAAAACTGCAAGTCGGACTTTCTTCAAAAGTCACGTACACCAAAATTGAGTGAAAGTGAACACTCACTAGAACATAGTGAAAATAGAATTTAAGAAAAGCTTGCAACGAAGGTATTATTAATACCTTTCGTTGCAATTTAAAAGATTGTAGTTCAGCCAACCTAAAGTGGGGGTAGTTTAATAATAAAAGTGCTATTATATTGAAATTAAAAAGTGTTTGAATTTAATAGGTGAAAAGTCATAAACACAGGTTAAATAAATAAAGAAATAACTTTACCACACCCTTTCTAATATTGGGAAATTTAAAGCAAACATCCACCGAGACTACCTCATCTTTCCTCCTCCTTTGAACCTATAATCCTTTCTTACTATCAGCACTGTGCATTGCACGAATAGGCGGCATCCCCTGAGCGTTGGTTAATTTGTAAAAGAAAGGCTTCTAAAAAAATGTCTCCGTCACTAAATTTATTGTCGCACTGTGTAATTAATATATAAATTTCATTTTTTTATTAACGTTTTTACTGTTAATACGTCGATAAGCCTATGAAGATTATAAGTAATGTATAGTTTTATATATACAGGGTGGTGCGCTTCAGGATTCAAATATATTTTGTACTGATTCCTTGGTTCATTTCTAAAAAAAATGTTACAAAGATGAGGTGTATCTGGAACACCCAATCATATATGGGTGTTTTCAAAATTGATTTTATGAAAGCATATAGAAACTAGTATTTAATTGTATCTTCTACAATATATCTTAGTCGAATAATGTTATATTCATTTTACAGAAAATTGATAAGAATTATTAAAAAAAACAATAACATTGATATTTTGTTAGACTCTTAGGATTTTTCATCAAATTAAAAAAAATATATATATTATTAAAAAAAGTTTTTTTCATAATGCAAGTTTTTTTTAAATTTTTAGTTGATACATTATATTTTTAATATTTGAATAAACTATGATGTAACAAAGAAATTCGAAACAAATCAGCAAGATTTTTATCTAACACTTACCTATTTTATCGTGGATCACTTTTTGTTAGTTCAAATAACATTTCTATGGTAACAATTAAATAGAGTTACATACAAATCTTGCTGATTTGTTTGCTATATTATGGTTCATTCAAATAAGGAAAAATAAAATATATATTAACTAATAATTCAAAAATAAACCTAATAATAAAAAAATGCTTAACAAATATATTTTTTTAAATTTGATGGCTAAAATCTCTTATGTTCCAATACAAAATGTAAATATTAAAAAAACTCTAATAACTCCGGTCAATTTTCTCTAAACTGAATGTAATCTTATTCATCGGAGATTTAAATACAATTAAATATTAGTTTCTATCTTTATACAATCAATTTTGATAACACCCTGTATACCATTGGGTGTTCCAGATACACCCTATCTTTGTAACATTTTTTTTTTCATGAAATGAACCGAAGAATCAGTGCACAATATATTTTCATCCTAAGGCGCACCACCCTGTATATAAATAACTATATATTAATTATAATCTTCATAGGCTTATCGACATACTTAACAGTAAAAACTTTAATAAAAAAAAATTAAATTTATATTTTAATTATGTTTACATATATTTGCCTTAATTAATCATATAATACCAAAAAATAGTTTTAGAGTAAGCAAATAACTACCAAACGTACATTTCACGGCTTAGAAATTGAATTACAATAAAGTATGCCACGTGCTCAATTTTTTGGTATGTTAATTATGTTTATTGGATATTTAAGAGAAGTTATCGACACATTTTGAATAAGTAGCAAGATCGCGAAAATAGGTGTGAACTATCTAACAAAAGTATATGTAAAAATCAGCGAATAAATTATTTACGGTTGGATCGAAATTTATTTTCCATTGTAATCTGTAGTGAACTATGTTCAAGATACCGAAATTTCATCAAAATCCAACCAAAAATTAAAAAAGTTTTCAACTTTAATCAGACCTAGAAAATCTCGTTTTTTTTGAACCACTCTAATGTACACTTTGTCAAATGGCTTCAATGGCGTATCAGTTAGAACCATGGACATCTACGTGAGCCTTGAACCTGACATTTTGAATTTTTTTTCCTTTATTTGCTTCTGCATACCTTCTGCATACTTTCTGCATACTTTCTGCATACTTTCTGCTTCTACATCGGTACTGTTACCGAATTCTTAAAAATGTTTTTACACCACCTCAGTGACCACCTAACGGTGAATCGTGAAAATATTTAATTATCGTCTCTATGTCGCGAGGTTCAGTTAGAATTATTGTATTGTCATTTTTCTTTGTTATCAAATCGGCAGGATCGCATTCTGACTGTTTCTTATCGTGTTCCTTGTCTCTTTTCATTGTTTACGAACGTGTTTGTACTACAACTACTTCTTTTGTATTATTCGGTATGCAGCTAAACGCGTCCGCGTATAAAGTGCTTTTTCTAGGTTTCTAAAGAATTTCGAAATCATATTCTAATAATTTGTGTCGGAAATGCGCAAGGCGTGATGTCTGATCTTTTAAGTTTGCAATACCTTTTAGGGACTGATGATCTGTATACTTTTTAAATGGCCTTCCCATAAGATATTCCCTACAACATTTTTTTGCCCATACAATATTGCCAAAAATTCTTTCTCTATAATAGAATAGCGTTTTTCCGCATCGTTAAGAGTCCTACTGACAAAAGCGATCGGACGGTCACTTCCAACTCCACCTTGCGACAGAACCGCGCCAATTGTTTCGTTACTGGCGTTTGCCGTGAGCAAAAAGGGTTCGTTAAAATCCGGATATGCTTGTATGGGTGGTGACTAATTACTTCTCTGAGTTTTATAGACGAATTCTGACAATCGTCATTTCATATAACTTAGCCTCCATTTTTAACAAACAGTTTATTGGTAAAAACAACTTCGCCATGCCTCCTTCAAATTTCCTGTAATAATTAAATAAGCCTAAAAATGCTTGAACTTCCTTCCTTTTTTTCGAAACTGGAATATTTTTAACACACTCTACTTTGGCTGGGTCTGGTAGTGCAACTAACTCAGAACACTTATGGCCTAAATATATAACCTCGCGCCATAAAAACTGACAGTTCTATATATTTAATTTCAAATTATGTTCTCTCAGCTTCTGCAAAACTTTGCATAATTGATTTATTGGTGTCTGAATCCACCGTGTGGGTATTTCATGTTTTAATACCGGAGTGAATGTTAATTCATCATCTTGAAATTGCTACACCGAAAAAATACTGTATTAAAAATAACTAAAAATGTCTGTAAGCAGCAAGCCTTTTTGCTGACCTTTTTTGTGTTCAATTAAAACGAAATGTGTCGATTTCGTTTTACAATATTTATTACAATATAATATTAAGTTTGAAGAGCCGAGTGCTCATTACCTTTCAAGTGGTCGATCAAACAACGAGTGAGTGCATGATAAAGAGAAATTATTAATGTTTGCAAAATGACATTTAACAAACCGGTTGTTGCCAGATGTTCTCAAAATATAAAAGTTACAAATTAATGAATCTTGACAAAAATAGTTCTCAGAACATTTTCCCCCCGTCGGAAGATCAAAGCTTTCAACATCCTCGATTGGCAGAATGCATAGCTTGGCGACAGTTCGTTTCGTAACACCATTGCTGGTCCGAACGACAGCAATATGAACAACATTATCATCTCGTTGGATTATTTCTATTACTCTGCCTAATGGCCATTTTAGAGGCGGGAGGTTTTCATCCATTATCAAAACAAGTACGCCAACAGATAAATTTGGAGTTGACGATCGCCATCTAGTTTGCTGCTGAAGTAATGTCAAGTACTCTGTGCTCCATTTTCTCCAGAACAGTTGCTGCATATAGCAAACCCGCTGCCATCTACCTAATCGATGTATATTAAGCGTGGAAACGTCTGGTTCTACGATTGAAGTAAATGCAGCACCAATAAGAAAATGCGCAGGCGTAAGTACTCCCAGATCATCAAGGTTTTCTGTAAGAGGACACAAAGGTCGAGAATTAATAATTGCAGAGATTTGACAGATTAAGGTTCTAAGCTTCTCAAAGTCCAATATGGACAGACCAGTAGTACGACGAAGATCAAATTTGACGATTTTTATAGAAGCCTCCCAGAGACCGCCAAAATGTGGTGATCTGGGAGGTATGAAATGCCAATCGATACCGTCTTCCAAACATTGTTGTTGCACTTCGTTTATGTGGCTTTCATTCAGGAAAAGTTGTTTTAAATCAGCAAGCTCATTTTTGGCACCCACGAAATTCGTGGCATTATCCGACCAATTTGATTTAGGGTTCCCACGAGTACAGTAAAATCTTTTTAAAGATGCCAGAAATGATGACGTCGATAAATCCTTCACTAATTCCAAATGGACTGCTTTCGTTGAAGAGCAGATAAATAAGCATATATAGAACTTAATTGGCTGTCTATTTCGAATTTCTGAGCGGTAGAAGAAAGGGCCGCAAAAGTCTACACCTGTTGTTAAAAAAACGCGATGAGACTGCACTCGTTCTTGTGGTAGTTTCTCATGATGTGTTCCTTACTTTTTGCTTTATATGCCAATATTGAAGTCGGATTGATGCTAGCAGAGATTGTGGACCTGCATGTTGACATTTTAAATGGAAGTATGATATAATAGAATTGGTGAACGGGTGCGTCTTGGGCAAAATAATGGGGTGTCTTGATTCGAAATCTAACTCTTAATTCTGTAAACGACCGCCAACTCTCATCAAGCCATGTGAATCGAGAAATGGATTTAAAGATAACAAATTGATGGATGCTTCGATACATTGTTTGTCTCCAGTAATTTATAATCGGACACCAAATTTGTTCCTTGCATCATACGAATCAGTAAATACGTTCCTTTCTGAATATCAATCATCGTTAGTGCCCAGCACACCTTTCTTTTAATTTAGAAATAGCAAATCTATAAATCTATGCATATATCCTTTGCATTCGACTAAATGAGTTAATTTATTTGCAATTAACTGAATCATCTGTGAACTTTGTTGTTATAATTAAAACCGTTTTGCGCTGCTCAGGAAGATCTCGACGACGTGAAGGACTAGCTGGTCATTCAGATCGCGCCCTCAGAAGAAATGGAGGTCCAGAATTACATAATTTTGAACTTATCAATTCTTCAGGTGAGCTAATTGAATTTGTGAGCTCCGCCAACAATAGTGCTGCTGATAATTCTAACTTCGGCACAGTCAACACTTTGCGCGGGGATACTCTCGACTTTGAACACAGCAATTTTGCTTTTATTTTATCATTATGCTCAGAGCGAATGTAAATGCACACGCCATATGCCGCGAGACTGGCATCACAAAATGCATGAACGTCCAGTTTTGCATTAGGTATTAACACGAGCCTAGGAAAACACCAACTACCTACATGCTTTAATCCTTCACACAAATTGTGCCAATATTATTGCATCTCTAATGATATGCTTTCATCCTAATCCAAGCGTTCCTTCCATAATCTTTGAAGAAATATTTTGGCTTTCGTGATAGCGGCTCCTATAAGTCCAAGCGGATCATAAAATTTGGCAATGTACGATAGCACTGTACGCTTAGTTGTTCTTTTGGCAAGTGTGGTTGGGAAAAACGAAAATAAAAAAATATCCGAATCCGAATGCCATACTAAACCAAGAGTCTTTGTTATACCATTTTCATTTTGAAATTTAAGAAGTTTTCCTTTTCTGTTTCTGGAATTTCATTTAAAATTTTAGATTCGTTTGAGCACCATTTAGTTAATTTAAAATGTCCCCTTTCAAGCAACCTCGAAGATTGATTTAAAATTTCTCGAACATCTCCTTCCGAGTTTCCACCAGAAATTAAATCGTCAACGGAAAAATCGCTATTCAAAATAGTTGCTGCTATCGGATATGATGATTTTGTGCTGTAGGTCACTGTATTCAATTTATAAATTTGAATACGATCATTGGGCTCATCCCTCCATAAAACACATTGCAAATATTCATCAGGGTGCGTTACGCGAACGCAACGATACATTTTACATATATCAGCAGTCAACCCAATTTTAAAGGTACGAAATCGAAATAATATATTGAAAAGCGACGGCTGAATTGTTGGTCCCGCCATTACCATATCGTTGCGAGCGTATCCAGAGGTCGTACGTGCTGAACCACCAAAAGCAACGCGCAATTTGGTACTTGAGCTATCAGCTTTCATTACATAGTGATGAGGCAAAAAAATGAAGGTACTCCAGAGGGAATACTATCAATAGCTGACATGTGTTAAAGATCGTTATATTCTTTCAAAAATTTCGTATATTGAGATTTTAGATCGGGGTTACGTTATAGACGTTCTCCTAGTTCCTTGAATCGATGTAAAGCATGATGATATGAATCACCGATATAAGATGGAGATTTTTTCATCGGCAAACGAAAAGAATAAGCCCCTGTGTTTAAGCGAGTGTGCGTTTCAACAAAATCTTGTTCGCAAGCCGATTCTTCTTTTGTAATCTTTGAGATATGATCAACATGATTTTCGACTTCCCAAAAACTTTGAACTAATTTAATCATGGCATCGTCAGAATCACTATGTAACTGTGTCTTTTCTGCAACGATGAGACACGAACCTGTTCTATCGACCCTTTTGACACCGCCGGAAACTATCCATCCTAATTTGGTTTTTTTGCAGAAGCGGAAAATTTTGACCCAATCGTGTTTGCCCAACGCACATTAATTCAAAGAAAACACCAGCGTCGATTAACAGATCTATGCGTTGCGATTGGTAGAATAGTGGATCCAACTTAAAATTAGATGGTATATTCCAATCGGAATGATTTATGGTAAAGTTCGGTTGATTATCAACGATACTTGGAACGACGACGGATGAAAACGATGTTGAATATTGGCCGGCTCGAGCTTGTATAAATATTTGAACGATTTGATTTGAAACCAAACTCGCCTTTTCAATTCCCGATATAAAAGTTGTAGATTTTGTAGACTTAATTTTCAGCTGACCAGTAAGACGGCTTGTGATAAAATTAACTTGAGAAGCTGAGTCAAGTATCGCTCGACACGGAATTAGAGAACCTGCACTATTTTCTATGAGGACGACGGCAGTAGCTAAAAAATCGTAATCTTCTGGTGGCGACTCTAAAATTTCAGATTGAGAGTCCGCAGTCGATGATACAATAAGAGCAGATTGTTGGTTGTTAGTGGCTACTGAGGTGGTAGGATTGGTTCTAAGGTAGGTGGAGGATCGGTGTTCATGTGTAGCAACGTGTTGTGCTTAGATGAGCAAAAACGACAGCCATTAAGTTTGCAAAATTTCATAGAATGGCCTGATTTAAGAGATTAAGCCTTTTAACTTCTTTAAAACGTTGGCCGGGAGTAAAATCAAGAAACTTTGAACAGTTGTAAATGGCATGGTCGAATGAGTTGCAATATTTGCATCGTTGTGCCGGATTATTAGTGTTAACAAAAACCTTTCGATTACTGTTATATGAAATTGAACTTTTGCTCACCTGATCGCTTGGTTTATTTACCATAGCCTGCTGAACGTTTTCCATCATAAGATATCTCCTTTCCAAAAACGAAGCCATTGAATTCCAGTTTGGTATTTCGCAACTGTGTAGTCCTTCCTCCCATTTCGTTTGCGATGCAATATCCAGTTTTTGACGTACGATATGTATAAGTATACAGTCTGCAATTTGATCTTTTGTCCCCATGGTCAACAACGCTCGGACGTGCGAATTCAGCTTAACACTTAAATTTCTAAGCCGTGATACTGATCCTGCCTCCACCTTTTGAAAGCCAATATCAATAATAATAATATATCAAGAGCCTTTTGGTAATTTTCATTACTGATTTCTAAAGACATAATCGTATCCAACGCTGAGCCGCTCATACAGGAGCGAAGATGCTGAAATTTTTCGATTTTGGTTAACTCAGCGTCACCTCCAACGATGGTCTGGAACATAGAGAAAAAATCAGACCACTCAGTCAATGTTCCACTCAATGACGGAATTTTCAAAACAGGAAGACGACGAACGTAGGTTGTGTTTCATCCATTGCATATTGCCGAATTGTTGTGACATTCGACGTTGATTTAATGCCTTAATTACAGCAGACTTCACGGCAATAAAAACCGCAGAAAAGTTTGTGCGTGCATCACTATCGATTTCATCGTTATCCTCTTCCTCGAGGCTGAGTTGTGCGTTTTCAAATTTTTAATATAAACTTTCTACGATTTCAAGTCTTATTGAAAGCTCAACCTCGTCGAGCTCAATAAATTCTCCATTATCTATTGCAATTTTAAAATCATTAAGTTGCCTTTGGATCGCGTTACATTTACGTTTCCGAAACGACATTTTCGAACTTATATTGACCTGAGCTAAATTCATTTTTGATTTTTGCGGCATTTTTTACTAAACAGCCTCGAAATATAACAGAACATGCATGAAAATCAACGGTGTCGCTTCTATGTTCAGTTTATGTTCCAACGTATGTAATGCAAAAAGAATTTGCGCGCTTAATATTTTATATATGTAAAGAGTCGAAGACGATACCGTTGCTTAGATCAAATGCAATATGTGCAATGAATTCGCCGTATTTATACAGACTGCAACAATGAAAATTCGACGAAATAATTTGATGAGTGATTCCAAAATCACGTCCGGGTCACCAATGTACAGCAGCAAGCCTTTTTGCTGCCCTTTTTGTGTTCAATTTAAACGAAATGTGTCGATTTCGTTTTACCATATTTATTACAATATAAAATTAAGTTTAAAGAGCCGAGTGCTCATGACCGATCAAACAACGATTGAGTGCATGATATAGAGAAATTATTAATGTTTACAAAATGACATTTAACAAACCGGTTGTTGCCAGATGTTCTCAAAATATAAAAGTTACAAATTAATGTGCGATCTAGACAAAACTAGTTCTCAGAACAATGTCTTTAAAATAAATACATATGTATTTGATTTACGTCCAAAAGCATATGTATTTATTTTTACTAAACTGATGTAGTTGTTATTATATGGAAAATTACTACATAAGCTTTTCTATATAAAATTTCAACACATATGAATTAAAAAACCTACATTTTGTCTTTATTTATACGTCCAGAAATAATGCAGAGAAATTACTACATATGCCTTTAAAAATACAATAATATGTAGTTATTTTACTTTATTGTGATCATTTATTAAATAACATATTTATTTTTATTAATTCTGAAAATTATATGAATAAATATTTATATAATTTTTTAATACTAAAAATAAAATACAAGAAGTATAAATCTGAGAACTATTTAGTTGTATCGTACAAATACCACTAAAGATTGTTTCCCACAACCACAAAAAAAATCTACACATAAATAAATAAATAAATAAATAAAAATATAAATAAAACAAAAAAATTCCTGATCATAAGATGGACGCACCACTAAGTATCATCAATGAGAGAGCGAACATTGAAAACAACAAAAATTTGCCGTCTCAATGCTAACGTCATGACGCGTCACATCAGCAAACTACTCATCTGCAGCTGCGTGCTATATTTGTATACTGCAGAGTTGACAACTAAGTTTTAAAACCAAAAATATTCAGCGGTAAACTTAGGTTGCAGCTCCATAGTCATCTCTCATTAAGACGGTTCGGTCAGATGCTACGGACAGTTTTGTTTATTTATATACCTCTTTCGCAGTCATCCGTCGTGTGCAAAAAAAACAACAACAACAAAACCAGTTTCTGCAATATGAAACCAAAGAATTTGTTTATACATGCACGAGGGACGACCTTTAAACTATAATACACAAAATAATTGCATAATACATTTTATTTATTATGTAGTACACGTATTTGAAAAATAAAAACTACATAAAATATATACATACTACATATTCTGCAATATGTAGAAAACGAATTACTAATACATTGTGTAGTAAAATTCAGACAAATTAATACAAATAGTAAAAAAAAACTATAAAAATGTAGTAGAACTGCAAAATGAAGACATAAATGTAGTATAATTTACTACAGTAATTTTTTCGGTGTATGATATATATTTAACTGAATATAAAATTTGAATTCAGCAAAATTTAAAGTATAAGTAATGAAATACACCGGATTCAATAAATTAAAACTTCAGTTTTTTATTCAATAATTCCTGTAAAATTTGAAGTTTAAGTTTCTTGATATTCAAAATAATAATTTAAGTTAAATTAATTTAAATTAAAAATGTTTATCTGTGCATTGTGTTCAAATTCCTTAGCGAAAAACTATAATTTAAAGGGACATGTATCAACAATACATGAGAATACAAAGTTTAGCTGCTTAAAGTGTAGTAATTCTTTATACTTTGAAACATCATTCATTTCAACATATTCAAGAGGAAATTCCTTCAAAACAAGTAAAATATAAAGACTTGCTTAATAATGAATATGAAATCGCATCAACATCATCATCGGTGAGCCGTTACTGTGAGAACTATAATGTTACTGTTCACAAATACCTTTGGGGAGGCCATTTAAGATCTACAGCGCATAAGAGAGCATCAGAGATTGAAGATATAGACGATTTAAATTCGTACAAAAAGCATTTAAAAATAAAATATGTGATTACATATTACATATACATAATGACGAAAGTCTAATTAATCCACATGAATATTTCGATCAAATAAGAAATAAAATTAAAAATTTACTGGAAAGAGAATTAAATAAGAAAATATCTTTAAAATTGAATGCAGAGATCTCTGCTGACTATATAAGTCCTTCAAAACCTTCTGTCGAAGATGATGATGAATTTAAACTAAGCCCTTTTTCACATATAACAAAAACACTAACAATATTAACCAAAGATAATATTGAAGAAGTAATGTTAAATATTGAAGAATTGTTAATAAATAAAATGGAGAACTTTCAAGAAAGGGATAGTGGATGGGCTTTGATAAAAATCAACAAAATTGAGCTTAATTTAAGTGAATATAGCCCCTTAAATGGTTTATCATATCAGAAATTGCGAGCATACATAGAACAAAGGAAGGCATGTATTAATATACAAAACAGTGATATTTTCTGATCTAAGTGGGCTATTATTGCTGCTATAGTTAATTAAAAATTAAAAAAAAATGATCCCTATCGTATTAATTCATATAATATTGCCGATATTACAGCAGAGGAAATTAATGTGAATGGTATAAATTTGATATTTAGAGGATTAGACTTCCCTCATTTCATAAAGAATACAAAAATAATTGAGCGAAACAATTCCATTAGCATCAATATTTTTATGTATAATGAAAAGGCAAATGGACAATGCGAAATTCTGGGGCCTATTTATCACACAGAAAATGAAGAGATTTACTATTTTGTGACAGTGAAGAAAATACTCACTAAGTCTGGATAAAATATCTGAGTAGATTAATAAGTGTCCAGGGACGAAAAAGTGCCCACAAAATGTTTATTTGTAATGGGTGTATTCTACAATTTACCTCTAGGAAGTCTCTTGAGGCACACAAATCATCATGTACAAAAAATTACTTATTTTCCCAAGGACACTTAGTCTACACTAGTATTTAAAGCCTGCGAAAAAAACATCCCAGTTGGATATACTTTTTATATGGATTTTGAATCGATTCTGTAACCGATTAATGACTGTACAAATAACCCCAAAAATACGTATACAACGAATATTCAGAAGCATATACCGTGCGCATTTACTTGGTATTTGAAAAGGTCATATGATGATCGTTTTGATAAGCTACAAAAAATACAGGTGAATAAAAAAAAATAATAACAATATAAAAACGATATATATAATATTTATTCTTTTGTTTATAGGTCCTGAATGTTCGAGAGTTATGATAAAATCTTTAGTTGCGAAAGAGACGCAAATATATTGGAACGTTTACTCCACGATGGTGCCAATGAAGATAACTGACCAGGAAAATAATTAGTTCCATCAATCAACAATCTGTTGTATATGTAAAAAATAATTAAAGTAATAATATTAGTATAAAAGTACGGCATCATTGTCATTTTACCGGAAAGTATATATGCCTAAAGTGTGATTTTGTCTTACTTGCGGATGTTTTTGAGAACTTTAGAAAAATTGCTTAAAATATATAAGCTTGATCCTTGTCATTACTTCACTGTCATTACTTCACTTAATCTCGAACTAATTACCGATATAGAAATGTATACTTTTATTCAAGACGGCATTCGTGGAGGTTTAATACAATGCTCGATTAGACATGTAAAAGCCAATAATAACTATGCATAACTTTAATAAATCTAAATATTCATAATATTTATTGTATTATGACGCAAATAATTTATATGGTTTGCGATTATAAAATGCTTTAAGAATGTATGAAAAATGGTGTAATTTAAAAAAAAAGATATAGAATTTTAGAGTTTTCACAAAGTGGTTGGATTAAAAAGTATATAGATCTGAATACATTAATGAGGTCTAAACCTACCAATGAATTTGAAACTATTTTTATAAATTAATGAATAATTCAGTTTATGTAAAAACTATGGAAAATGTAATGTAAAAATGTAAACATTTGTTGTCATTGGGAGAATAATGGTAAAGGAGCCAGATCGATAATAGCAAATCTAGCATTCCAGAGCAGAAATAATATTAATGAATATATGATAGTAATAGAATCAAAAGTTCTTACAGTTAAGTTAAATAAACCCATTTATACAGGTGTATTAGATTTATCGAAATGGAAGATGTACGACTTATATTATAATTACTTAAAAAATAAATTTAATACAAATGTAAGATTACACACACAGGACATAGATTCTCTTATAGTTGAGATTAAAACAATTGATTTCTATAAAGACATTTATGAAGATGTTGAAAAAACTGATTCATCAAATTATATTTTTGACACTTATAGTTATGAGTATTCTAATATGTATATATGGTTATTATCAAAATAATTGTAAATTTGTGGGTTTGATGAAAGACGAAAATAATGAAAGAATAAATATGTCTTAAACCCAAAACATACTTTTCCACTGTTGAAAATGATATACCAACATCAAAAGCAAAGTGTGTTAAAAAATCAGTTAGTAAAATATTTACTATTCATGATTATAAAACATGTCTTTACAATAAGAAAGTTATAATGAGAAAAATGTGTATAATAAGATCTAAAGCCCATATTTTATATACACAATGTGTAAATAACACTGTGCGCACATTTGACAACAATTTTCGACACCAGAAATGAAAGTTACATATTCTGCGTTGATTATAATGTCAGACTAATTTTTATTTTATTCAAAACATGCATAACAGAATTTATTATATGTACATATCAATTTTCAAAATTTTTTTTAACAGGACCTGAGATATGATGCAAAAAGGACTCATTTTTGGGTTAAAAAAGACCCATTTTTGAGCATTTGTTTCTCAGTTCCCAGTTGTACACCATTATTGTGCTTTACATTATAAGTTAGCAAATCTCAAATTTTTCAATTCTGTTTTATTCAAAAAAATCGTAAACGTCAAAATTGGGCATACAAAATACAAAAAATAAAAGTTTTTAAAAACAAAACAAAAATTATTAACCATAATAATTTCGTAGATATATTAGTAACTTGTACGTTTTTTTACTCTTTTACAATATTATTGTGGTAAGGGAGATAGTTGGGTCAAATTTATCAATTCATTGGACCTTAAGATACCGGATATGGGTATCCGTATTTGTAAAATATTATTATGAATCAGGTTTTATATCTGGTATCAAGAGGATCAATGAATTGATAAATTTGACCCAACTATCTCCCTTACCACAATAATATTGTAAAAGAGTAAAAAAAATACGAATTAATAATATTTCTACAAATTTATTATGCATAATAATTGTTATTTTATAACTTTTCACTTTTTTTAATTCGTATGTCCAATTTTGACGTTTACGATTTTTTTGAATAAAACAGGATTGAAATCTATGAAATTTGCTAAGTTATACTGCAAAGCACAAGAATGGTGCTCAACTGGATATTGAGAAACAAATGCTCAAAATGGGTCTATTTTTTTAGCCTAATAATGAATCCTTTTTGCTTCATATCTCAGGTCCTGTTGATTGAATTTAAAAAATGGACATGTACATATAATTTGTGTTCTGTTATGCATGTTTTGAATAAAATAAAAATAAGTCTGACATTATAATCAACGCTTTCCAACCAATAGAATTTTCAAAAACGTGGTTTTTCATTTTTGTCAAATATCCTTGAAATTGGACGTGTATTCTTAGAATGTCAAAATCCATAGGAATATGTAACTTTCCTTTCTGGTGGCAAAAGAGTGCGCACAGTGTAAATTATCACTTAATGTTACAGATGATAAACGGTATATACTAGATGATGGTATAAATACACTTGCTTGGGGACAATTGATTATATTAAAGCTTTAAATAATAATTTAGATATTTTTATGAATATTGTTACGAAAATTCAGTCTACGGAAAACTGTTCTACGAGTTCGTATCGCTGAATTGTGTACAAAATAAAAACACACTAATATTTGGTTTTACTAGTATTAATTAACTTTATTTATTTAAATAACAACTTAAAGAATAATCACTGATATCAACTGCTGAATTTATACAATATAGCTTAACAATGTTCACTCACGAGACGCACTAGTTCACTATCAAATCACAACTGAAGTGCTGTGCATCAGATGCGGCTACCTTATATACTGCGTGCATCAGTTCGACACGTTTCGACAAGCTTCGACTTGTTTCGAGAACCTTCTACTCGTTTCGTGAATGACGCATGCTATTGGCAGCTCATTCGCACTCATGTGTTTTAATGTGCTGATCTTCCATCCCTTTCTCGCACATTGCTTAGTGCGCTGAATGATCTTCCCTCTCTTTCTAACACATTGCTTAGTGCGCTCAATTGTCTTGCGTCTCATTTATTGTTGATTGCTTGCACAGTGGAGCAAATTACCTCTTTTCGTCCCGAACAGATGTTAATCTTCTATTTCTTTATACGGCGCCAACCTCTCTAAATGTACTACTTTCATTTTTCGTCTAACGCCTGTTAATTCTTTTAATTATTTTGTATGGTCCTTCCCAGTGTGTTTGTAGCTTAGGGGATAAGCCTTTTTTTTGTTGGTTATAGAGGAAAACAAGTTGCCCTTCCGTAAATCTCACTGAATTTGTGCGCAAGTCGTATCTGGTCTTCATTTTATCACTCGCAAATTGTGTACGCTGCCTTACAAACAGATGTACTTTGTTCATTTCTTCACTTTTTCTGGAAACATAATCGTGTACAGGAATTCCAGCTGAAGGATTCGCACCAAACTTTAAATCCGTAGGTAATGTTAGGTCTGTTCCAAAAACAATTCTCGCAGGTGAAGCAACTGTGGTGTCATGAACCGCCGTTCGATATCATCACTGATTGTAAACGGCCCGGCGACATCCATGGCAATACGCTCGAATGGTGCTCCCACGTTGTACTGATGCATCCTACCGCGACTCCTGATTGTTGGTCCTTTTGTTAGTACACATTGCGGACAACTGCGAATCCAATCGGCGACTGACTTTTGGCATCCAACCCAATAAAAACGTTTCTTTACTTTTTCTACCGTTTTATTCATGCCCAAATGACCTCCACTAGATCCATCATGGTATTCCGCTAATATCTTTTTTATTTTTGACTAAGGAACAATTATCAAACTTCGAGCGGATGTGCCATCTTCACTTTCCCATACACGATATAAGCAACCATCTTGCAGTTTTAAGCTCTGCCACTGTACCCAGTACGCCTTAGTTATTGGGCTGTCGGAAGCTATCTCTTCCAATGATGGCTTCCTTTGCTGTTCTTTGAACATCATGATTTTTGTAAGATCGGGATCACTCTTTTGATCGATTTGAATATGTTCCGTAGACCATTTTTCTACAGGTAAAAGATTCAGCTGGCGAATGTCAAGTATGTCAGCCTTTCCTTCAGTTCTTAAGCAATGTCTGCATTCCAGTTTACACGGTCGCCGTGATAGAGCATCTGCATTTCCATGATGTCCTCCTTTACGATGTTCGATTGTGAAATCGTAGCTCTGTAATCGTTCTATCCAACGCGCAATTTGACCTTCTGGGTCTTTGAACTGAAGTAACCATCTCAGTGCGGCGTGATCGGTTCTCAAGTGAAACTGTTGTCCGTACAGATATTTGTGGAAATTTTTCACACTTTCGATTACAGTTAGAAGCTCCCTCCTGGTGACACAGTAATTTCGCTCTGGCTTGGACAAGATTTTACTGTAGTATGCGATCACTTTTTCTTGTCCATTGATCACTTGAGAGAGAACTCCGCCTATTCCGTATCCACTTGCATCCGTATCAAGAATAAATTTCGCACCTGGAATTGGGTACGCAAGAATTGGTGCCGAGCACAGTTAATCTTTTAATTTCAAAACCGACTTAGCATTAGATAGTGTATCCAAGGTGTCATCGATTCTTGGCAATGGATAAGTATCTTTCTTTGTGACATCATAAAGTTTTCGGTAATCAACACAGAACTGAGTACTATCGTCTTTCTTGTTCACCAATACTACTGGTGAACTCTAATGACTCTCAGATGATTCCACCATGCCATTTGTGTGCATTTCTTCAACAAAATGTGATACTTCCTCTCTTTTCGCAAGTGGTAACTTTCTTGGTGCTTGACGAATTGGGTTAGAATCACCAGTGTCTATTCGATGTTTTACAATGGCAATTCTGCCATCCTTTTGGCCATTTTCAGGAAATATACACCGATATTTGTCAATTAGCTGTTGCACTTGACTCTTTTCTATGACAGCCAAATCCTTCGTCCACTCATTTATAAACCTGTGAGTAGATTGTTTGTTTATTTGCGATGTGATGTAGTCCCTTGATGGATTTGACTCACAATTTATAATCGCTGATGCCTCTTGACACTGTTCTATCACTGTTCCATTTTTGATTAATTGTGACGAGTTTTTCATGTTGAGAACTCTTATTGGAACAACTTTGTCTTTTGTCGCTTCTACTAATGTTCTTCCGACAACAATATTACTTCTGCTCATTTGCTCATCATTCGCTTCTATAACCCACAACTTGCTTATCCCACAATCTCCATTTAATTTCGCCCAAACAATTGCTTCTGAATTAGGTGGTATTTTTCTCTTTTTATGAGCAATAACTTGTTTAATTTTCGGGCTCTGGTCACAATCAATGTGTAGTTGGATTTCCGTGTTGACATAACTTAAAATTTTTCTTGTTAGATCTAGTGTGAAACCGTTCCTTATCATGAAGTCCATGCCAAGTATTATTTCGTCTACTATTTCCGCCACTATAAAATCATGCTTAACTGTCGTAGTACCAATCGTGATTTCCTTGGTAATCTTTCCTCTGATAGGGGCCTGTTCGGCTGTAGCTGTTTGCAATCTTATTCCTATAAGTGGCTCTACTACGTCCTTAACAAGGTTACTTCTTATTATAGAGTGTGAATCAATGACTCCTTCGACCGTTAAGCTATTTGGCTTTCGAGCAATTTTTGAAATGGAGATTTTGGGGCAATCGGCTATGGGAGTCAGATCGTGCCCCGCAGATCTGACTCGTTTTAGTTTAAAGCTTGATTAAAATTTACGCAACGGACATGATCCTCTCTGTCTTCATGTCTGGGTTCATCTGCAGATTGATTTATTGAGCGCTTGCGTTTTTTACGACAGTCACGTGACATATGTCCATATGTATCACAGTAGTAACAATTACCTTTGAATTGGGTATCTTTGTTGGCTGATGTGTGTTCGGTTTTAACGCCTGCTTTAACTGCTTGGCACACTACTTGAAATAAATCATCGTTCTCCACATCAATTGTACGTGTCTTTGGAGCCGATCGGCACAACGCATTTGCTAACTCCTGTGTTAGAGCGATGGTAACCGTTTCTTAAATGTTACCTTAGGCGGAATCAGTGTTGCACGTTTTGTCTTCTGATCGCGTATGCCATCAACAAACGCTTCGATTTTATACTTTTCTATGAAATCACTCGTTGAATCTGCATACGACAAATGCGCAACCTCTTGACGTCCGCTGCGTACGCCTGCAAACTTTCGCCATTTCGTTGCATTCTACCCTTCAGCTCCATTCGGTATATCTGTTTCATGTGATCACTGCCATATTTTCGCTGCAGTTCAGCCATAACCGCTAAATAACTATTTCGATCACTTTCTGGAACAGTCTGCAATACTTCGGCTGCGCCTTCTTTAAGCGCCACGATAAGTGCGGCTACGCTGCCCTCATTATTCCATCGATTACTTACAGCCGTGGTCTCAAATTGCAGCTTGAAAATTTTGAACGCTATGGTTCTATCGTAAATCGGCGATTTTAGCCTCGTACTGTGTAGTTCCACTTATCTGTAGTAAACTGACATCTTCTTGTATTTTCTGTAGCTTTTTGTCGAAACCATTTTCCAACTTTTCAAATTTGTCATCAATGTCATTTACATGTGCCTCAAGTTCGTTTACTTTGCCATGGAGTGTATAAGAAACTTCCAGAAGCTGCTTAGAATGTTCCTGCATCTATTGCTCAATTTTTACTTGATGTTGGTTTGAATTCTCTAGAAGTTTCTGTTCCATTCTGGTCGAATTTTCTTGGAGCTGTTTTGAATTTTCTAGAAGTTTCTGTTCCATTTAGCTGGGATTTTCTTGTAGTTCTGTTTTACGTTGATTTGAATTTTCTTGAAGTTTCTGTTCCATTCTGGTCGAATTTTCTTGAAGCTGTATTTGTATTGCTCCGAGCAACTGGCTCATATCAAAACTTTGGGACTGTACTTTTTGCTCCGTGTCCACACTTTTCGATGACGCTGTTGCAGCTACCACTTCAAACTCGTGCTCTGCGAGGTCAATGCCTTGGTTCTCTAATTCTTCCAGTAGACGCTTTTGTAGCTCTACTTTCGTACCTACAGTTGGAAGATTATGAATCGCCAGCTCCTTCTTTAGCTGGTCGACTTTAAGTTGTTCGAATTTAACCATTTTGTATCACAATCCCACTTCTGACACCAATGTTACGAATATTCAGTCTACGGAAATCTGTTCTACGAGTTCGTATCGCTGGATTGTGTACAAAATAAAAACACACTAATATTTGGTTTTAACTAGTATTATTTCAACTAGTATTAATTAACTTTATTTATTTAAATAACAACTTAAAGAATAATCACTTATATGAACTGCTGAATTTACACAATTTAGCTTAACAATGTATACTCACGAGACAACTGAATTGCTGTACCTCAGATGCGTCTCCCTTGTATACTGCATGCATCAGTTCAACACGTTTCGACAAGCTTCGACTTGTTTCGAGAACCTTCTACTCGTTTCGTGAATGACGTATGCTATTGGCCTCATGTGTTTTAAAGTGCTGATCTTCCATTTCGTTCTCGCACATTGCTTAGTGCGCTTGCACAGTGGAGCAAATTACCTCTTATCGTAACAATATAGATATATAGATATAAATTATATTATTTTAATTAGTAGATTTATATTATATTAATGTATAATGTATTAAATTAATAATAAAATAAAAATTAAATTTTTATATATTTAAAAAAATGTGTTGTTTATTTAATATGATACCAATTAATAATATTGAAATCAAGGATTGAAACCGTAACCGAAACCGAAACCGATATCCGTTTAAAACCGTTTCATTTTTAAAACCGAAACCGTAACCGAAACCGTTATACGAAAATCAGAAATAAACCGATATCCAAAACCGAAATAAACGGTTTCGGTTTTATACCGGTTTAAAACGGGTTTTAAAAAAGTATAAAAAGAAACAGGAAAACATATTTTATATAGAAGATCTTAAGTACAAGGCTTGTTTAAATGTCATTTAATAAAATTTTCAGTTCCGAAAATAATTTTTTTTTGTTGTACAAAAATTCAAAAGTTGTTTTTTGAGAAACATTGTTTCCAAATAACAGTCTTTGGTCTAAAATTTGTTTTTTTTTTCATTAATTTGTGTAGCGGTAAATCGAATTAACAACAAAACACTAGCAACTCCAAGCATTTTTTTTTGTTAAAAAACGATTAAATTTTGAATGATATTGTTTTTTTATTTGGATCATTCCACACCAAATCGACCAAAAAAAATCAAATTTGAGATTTAACCTTTTCGATTTAAATGAAAGTGATAAAGGGTATCGAGGCATGCACTACCCAGTTTTTCTTTATTTTTTTCCGACCACTACTTCCAGAGATACAGTGGCTCAAAGTTGGAAAAAAGGGCCAAAAATCACTTTTGTAGGGTTGTTCATATTTAATTATCTCTTGAACTAGAAATGCTAGAAACTCCATAACTCGTTTTAAAGCTAATAGAGCAAGCTTTAAGAAAAATTAAGTTAACGTTAACATGTGGCCCATGGTCATTATCTTTGCACTTCAAAATTGTGGTCCTTAAAAAGGACCCTTTTTAAATTTCTGAAAAATATTCTAAATTTTCGTCAATTTATTGTAAATGTTCATGCAAAATTTCAAGATGGTATTTTGATGGCATCATATTTTAAAAAATAATTTTGTAAATTTTTTCAATATTTTTTTGTATTGAAAAAAAAATATATATTTTTTCAAAAGTAAAATTTGCAATAATTTTTAAATGTATTTGTAACTCTAATTTCGAAAATGGCGTCAGTTTCATCAAATTGTCTCTATTTTTTGAAATATATAAAATTAAATTTTAATTATGATGCCATCAAAATACCATTTTGAAATTTTGTATGAACATTTATAATAAATTGACGATAACTTAGAATTTTTTCAGAATTTTAAAAAGGGTTCTTTTTAAGGACATAAATTTTGAATTGCAAGGATAATGACTACGGGCCAGATGTTCACGTTTAGAAGTTACAACTTAATTTTTCTGAAAGCTTGTTCTATTAGCTTTAAAACGAGTTATTAACGGAGTTTCTAGCATTTCTAGTTCAAGAGATATTTAAATATGAACAACCATACAAAAGTGATTTTTTCCCTTTTTTCCAATTTCTGGAAATAGTGGTCGGAAAAAATAAAAAAAAAATGGTTTGTGCCCTTTATACCATCAATTTCATTGCAATCGAAGAAGGTGAGTTCCAATCGCTGGTCGATTTGGTGTGGAATGGCCCATTTATTGTATTAGTAAAATAAAGTGGGACAAGTTTTGAAAAGTTCATTTGAATAATATTTAAATTCTTTTAAAGGATCTCTTCAATAGAATACCATTTATAAGTCTGTGTTTGATTGATTTTTGAATGATTTTTTCAAAACACCTAAATTTCGGACATATATATTAAGGATACTTATAATAAGGTAACAAGAAAAATTAGTAACTAAGGCGGATAATAAAGTGCAAGTTCGAACATTTCAAGTAGAAAGGCAGATCTTTATTTGCAGATATTGTTGAAATTTAATTTTATTGGTTTTATGGATGGAAATTGTACATAATTCTTCTTCTTTTCATGAAGTTTAAGAACATTTCCCGATGTATTCTTCGTGCTTTTATTTACGGTTCGCTTCTCGGCTCTCCTCTGCAAGATCATATCATATGCAGATCATATCTCAGCTGAAGTCAAAATGTTACTTTTCATTGACTTGTGGTCACGATTGAATTTTTTTTTTTTGCGAAATCAATTAAATAATTCATATAACACAATATTTTCACTAAAATAACAACAAACATTGTTAAATTACGTTTCCCACTTTATCCCAATATAACAATTTGAACATAACTTAGCACAATATAAACAATGTTAAATTATTTGAAAATTATGGAAAAAAAAGAAATTTTATACAAAAACCGAAATAAAAACCGAAACCGTAACTTGGAACCGGTTTACCGAAACCGTTTCGTAATAAAAACCTAAAACCGAAACCGTAACCGAAACCGTAACCGAAACCGAAACGCGAAAAAAACCGAAACCGAAATCGAAACCATTATTCGTTTAGGTTTCAATCCTTGATTGAAATGTTTAACTTGTTTGACGAATTAAGCGAGGTGAGTATTGATATGGTAATAGAGTTTGCTTATTTTTCGGTGTAATTTTACTTCCATCCCTTGACAAAATCCGTATTTTAGGTGATCCATGATTTGAAAAGTTTTTTTAACGTTTAGATCTAGAACTTGCAGAGGTATGGTTTATTTTATTAATTGTTGTATCCATATCCATAGAATTTTCTTCTTCGTTAATATTGTTATATATATGTTTATTATATATATTGTTACGAAAAGAGGTAATTTGCCCCACTGTGCAAGCATTCAACAATAATAAATGAGACGCAAGACAATTCAGCGCACTAAGCAATGTGTTAGAAAGAGACGGAAGATCATTCAGCGTACTGGGCAATGTGCGAGAAAGAGATGGAAGATCAGCGCATTAAAGCACATGAGTGCGAATGAGATGCCAATAGCATGCGTCATTCACGAAACGAGTAGAAGGTTCTCGAAACAAGTCGAAGCTTGTCGAAACGTGTCGAACTGATGCATGCAGTATATAAGGGAGCCGCATCTGAGGTACTTCACTTCAGTAGTGATTGTAAAGTTTTCGAGGGCATCTCGTGTGATAATTGTCAAGTTAAATTGGGGACATGCAGCAGTTGTTAGAATTTGTTATTAGTAAAGTTGTTTATTAAAGTGAATTAATAAAGTTAATTGTTATAATTTAAACCAAACATAAGAGTGTTTTTATTTTGTACACAATCCAGAGATACGAACTTGTAGAACAGTTTTCTGATATTTCGTAACAATATGTTCATTTTTTCAATTATCTTTTGTTTGAGTATCTTTATCTCTTAATGATTTATATGACTTAACCGATTTATTCTCTTTCTTAATATTTATTTCTTGTTTGGTAATCAAATATTTTGCGAGTTCCTGTTTTATTCCATACCATTTATTTATATCTTTATGTGTATGAGAGGCATATATTGGAAGAAGTTTTCGTTTTAAAAAATTTGAATCTGACATATCGTTAGAATAGCGTTTGTATAATATGGGTTTAGGGGGAAGGGAAGGGTTTATATAAGCTTGGATGAACTATTAGACATTTTCTAAAATTTTTCCAATAACACCGCTTAAAACAGAAAATTGGAATAAATCCTCCTCGTTGGATTAATGACATTTTTATATGATTTTAACTTTACTAGATCCAGTGTGACCAGAGTGGAATATAATATTCCACTAGTGGAATATTTTACAACTGAAAAGAATATATTTTTTTGATAAAATATTCTAATATAAAAGTGGAATATATTTTTTGAAAAGGAATATTTTTCTTTAAATATATTCTTTTTTTAAATTGTATTTCCTCTATCATTTTATAAGTAATTTAGTTATTCTTCTTTTAATAAAGTTATGCGTTTTTTGTACTAATTCTGTTGTTTGTGGCGCGAGTTATATTTTTTGGTATTCATTTTACAAAATTTTGGCAATTTCAAATATACCCTGATACAAATACTTATCACTCTCTAATTTTTAAATAATGTTCTTATTTATTAGCATAAGATTTAAGAAGTTCAGTTTATAAATCATAACAAAATCAAAAGTTTCTATAGGTATGGGTAGAATCCTTTTTTTTTAGATTCAAAACCACAATTTAACAGTCAAAACAAAATTTTAAAATTTATTCTTTAATACAAATTTCATTTTTGAAAATTTTTCAAAAAACTTAATATGACACAGATTTTCTTACGATCACTCGTTTTTAATTTGTAACTTCATTATTATTGGAATTAGGTCTGTTTTTTTTTTTAATAAACAAATTTATACTGGTTGTTTTTTTCGTAATTTTGCAAAATTGCGATACTTCAAAAATTAATAGTTTTTGTTGATTCGAATGCTGATCTCTAGGTCAATATAGTTGCAAAATAATTTTTTCTGGTGTCAATTATATAAGCAATTTGGCGAAGTATTTTATTCAGGTTAAATATTTTTTTAAATTACGTTTATAATTAATAAATTATTATAAATTTTCCATGGTAAATTTATAATTTTGATATATTAATTTTATTTAAAAAATATTACATAAACATTTCTAATAAAAATATTGATATGGCATTAATAGATATTATGAAAGTGGAATATAAAAGTGGAATATAAAATTTGAAAGTGGAATATTTATATTCCATTTTTTAGGTAGTAAAAGTATATTTTCTTATACAGCTTCTGGTCACACTTACTAGATCGTTTTTCTTTACATTATGATTTCTATGTAAAACATTAAATGCAATTTCATTAATAGCTTTTATAAGATTATCATCCGCGTTTTTTAGAATTGCATTTCGCAATTTAGGTTTTGCATTTTTAAGAACATATAGAATATATTTGGTTTCCTTCAAACGTTTCAGTTTGCAGGTCATTTTGGAGTGAACCAAAGCAGTAACAATATTATTTATTGAAAATGTTAGATCTGAATCTTAATGCGTTATGTGCTTGTTGTGTAAGATCTATTTATAAATAACCATGAGCACTCTCAGTACAAGTGTTATTTACTCTAACTAATTCTTTATAATTTTCAGGATAAATTTGTCTTACCAATCGGATAGAAAAGTTTTGTTTGAATATGTTTGAATATAATTAAAAAGTAATACGAAGTTACCATACATGTATTAGGAATGAAGTGTAATTATATTATAATCGAAATTGAATTTATTTTTGTTCACGTGTAAACATTATTATTTTGTCCAGCCGAATCTGTCAAATTTACCATAAATATGTTACAATACCAACATAAAATTTTAATTGCATTTGAATAAACTATTTCTTGGCAATTTATTTGGTTAAAACTATGTTTCGAAACACAGAAAATGCTAATCAAATATAAATACAACATATGTTCGCAAAGCTCGTCTTAATCCGATAATTTATCGACTGACGAAGTTGGCAACGTTGTGCAGAATTTTCTACCTACGCCATCTTTTGCCATCGTTTGAACATATTGATGTTTAAAAACAAAAAAAAAATTGGATTTAAATAAGTGTATTCTTGCAACATTCTTCTTGTATACGAAGTTGGCACTCGTTGAGCACTCGGTGATCGGCATTTTCTGCGTACGTGTCTTTTGTTGTTCGTTGTGACGTGTTCGCGTCGGTAATAATTTTGTTATTTGTAAATTAAATAAATATATAAATTGTGTTACAAAAATAACTTGCAGTATATAATTTCTGAAACCAATGTGAAAAAAACACAAATAATAATCTGTGTTTCGATTTTCAAACAGAATTTGGCATGTTTTTTTACAAAAGCCTCCGTGAATTCCTTCAACTTCTGGTTTAGCGTCCGCTGGTGCAATTGTGCATTCATTGATGCTGTCACTTGTACTTGCAGTTTTAAACGAATTATTTATTTATGCATTTAAAAATTTATATATGAATTCAATTATTATAAATTCCCACTGTGCATGATTTTTAATAAAAATTAATTTATTTTATTTTCAGGATTTCTTTATATATTTAAATAAATATTTAAATATGTTTCTATGCAAAAATACTACTTACTGAACTGAAACAACTGATATGTTTCACTGGAAACATATTTATATTCAGGTCGTTCAAAATCATGTTTTATTTTGAACATATTTATGTTTCAGTTCAAATATTTATCGTATTTGGATGTAGAATTATTAAGTATGTTTCCATTAGAACATACTCCATTTTAAGGGGCAACATTAAAATGTTTCCGGGATATTATAATGTAAGTCAGAGCTCAATACAACACTGTTCAAGTCTCAATACAACCTTGTTTACAAATGATTTATCATTCAATTATATATTATGTTTACATATAATTCCAAACATACATGTTAATGCCTGCAAAATTCTGTTTGGGAAAGCCCTTTTTTTTGCAGCGTGCAAGCATTTCAATGCAGTAGTTTAGTTTATTTCTAGGATTTTAAACATAACTATATATTTTGAATTCAATAATAAATCTCCTGTATATATTCCCTTATGAAAAATATTTTGAGTTACTAAAACAACTGATAAATTTCGGTGATGTGAACCTTTAGTAAATAGTTCACAAACTTTTTTGTTAAATAAGTCTAACATTAAATCATCTAAAATAATTAATGTAGTTTCATTAGCTGAATTCTCAAAGTAATCTGGAATGCCTTCAATAAAATTTACATTATCAAGTTCCGGTAAAGAGTTTTTTTCAGCATAACACCAAATTACTTTTGTAATAGGAGAACTAATTAAATGTTTGTTGTTAATAAGATTTAAAATAAATGTTGATTTGCCACAACCTGATGATCCACAAACCAACATTGTAAATGGATACACAAATTGATGAAACATTGTTCTCTATGCAATGATGAACTTCTAATAAAAATAAATATTTTAAACAAGTTATTTTTATATAAAAATAAATTTTAAAATCTCAATCATTTACATTATTCGCTGAACTCACAATCAGTAAAGAAGTTCTTGTAAATGAATTGCATCACAAGTAAGAAGAAATTTTAAACGGCGTAGGTTTATTAAAAAAGGTATTTCAGATACTTGGCAAATCGATCGTGTAGAAATGATACCTTTTGCAAAGATTAATAAAGGATTTAAATATTTACTAACTGTTATAGATGTTTTTTCTAAATACGCATATGCTTTTCATTTTAAAACCAAAAGTGGGATCGATGTAACCTTAGCTATGCAAAATATTCTAGGTAAGGTAAAGAATTCTAATTTAAAAAAAATAATGAAAAATTTTGAAATAAACCATTATCATACATTTTCTAATATGAAGGCTTCAATAATTGAAAGGTTTAATAGAACTTTTAATAATTTAATATGGAAAGAATTTAGTCTTCATGGGAATTATAAATGGTTAAACTTGATCATAAAAAATATCAATTTATATAATAATAGAAATCATCGTATTATTAATATGTCTCCAAAAAATGTGAATAAATCTAATCAACAACTACTCTTTACAATCATATTAAAACATTTAAGATGAGTAAATTAAAAATTGGAGATGATGTTCGAATTAGTAAATATAAAGGTACTTTTTACAAAGCATATGAATCCAATTGGTCCAATGAGGAATTCAAGATAAATAAAATAAAGATCACAAATCCAATGACTTATCAGTTAATTGATTATCAAGGAGAAATAATAAAAGGTGGATTTTATGAAGAAGAATTACTTAAAACAGAAACATCAAATACGTCTCTAGTTGAAAAGGTTTTAAAAAGAAAAAAAGGATATGGTGTATATCAAGTGGCTAGATTTTGGAAGTGAACATAATTCATGGATTAACAAAAACGATTTATTAGCTAAGGAAACTAATTGTAACTTATTATAATTGTATTGTTCCAATATTAATACAAATAAAGTTATTTAAAAAAAAAATTTATTCTTATTTAAACATTTGAAATTATAAGATGGGAGATTCTAGTTTTTATATTACTTTATTAAGTAACAATTCCACAAATATTTATGAAAACACTAAATCTACATTTACAAATTTATTAAAAGAATCTTTGGTTTTAAATGAAAACTGGGTTGTAGGTTTAACAGAAATTTCATTTCAACTTGTTAATAACCATCTACATTTTAAGTATCTCGAAATTTGAATAAAAGAGATATTTTGAAATCAACTTTAAAATTAAATAGAAGTAATATCCAAAAAAAATATATGTACATAGTGATCTAAAAGTAGATAAAAAAATATATACTGTCCCTATCACATAATTAAAATTCATGGACAAAATAAATCAAGCTATCACAAATAGAGAAGAAAAACCACAAATTGCAGAAAATCAACTCAATGTGAATTCTAATCCTGAGATATTTGTAATAAAAAAAATAAAGAAGAGTTGAATATCGATAACAAAAAAGATAAAAGTTTAAAATTAATAACTGAAAAATTAGACATTCAAGATAGTATTAGCAGTATTAATAGACACTTTGTTTCGGAGAATACAATACTTAGTGCCAGTTTTTTAGTGCTAGTGGAACTTTGTTTGTGGTTTAAACTTCGTTTAAAATCAAAATCGATTTTTTCAGTGATCTTCAACTTTAAACTTAGTTTAAACGACCGATGCTGATGGTTTAAACTACGTTTAAACTTTCAAAGTTTTTGATATGGATTTTTTTCACAACACTTTTCACTATTATCTGTCGCTGCGCTGTTTCACAAATTATTATTATTTTTTTTATTTTTGCACATTATACATAAAAAAAGTCAAACGTGCACTTAGTTGCTCGATCTCTTGTTTAAATTTGAAAATATATTAATTTTATTTTTCTGAAGCAATTTTTTATTTATTTAATTTGGAATGACATTTATCAGAAGTCAATATCGAAAGAATTATTTGCCACATGTATTGTCTTGATCTGTGTTAATGTTAAACTAAAACTGAAAAACTGCTAACAAAATTAAATGACGTTTAATTTAAAGAGAAGATTAATTAAACGGAGTTTAAACTACGTTTAAAGGAGCACTGAAAAACTGACCATTAAAATGTTAGATGTTATATCGAATTTTTATAAAAAAATTAATTTACATACACATTATAAATAAAGATCTAGCGAGCTATACAACCTAGTGTTTGTGTACACAGACATTATTAAACCCAGATATGTAGGCGATCAAAAAATAAAATGCATAAAAATATTTCCATGTTTAAATGAAATAAATTATATTCACTTTAAAAATATTGAATATTATCCATTGGAATCTTCAAATATAAATAATATTTCCATAATGAAACGAGATAATGAAGGAAAGAATATAAATAATCTGTCGAAAGAATTTCCCGTTTATTGCACGTTAATTTTTCGTAATATAAAAGAAGCTTCATAAGTTGTACATCATTTACATGTAAACCATGGTCAAGATTTATTCTGAGTACAATCTTAATCAATCTGGATCAAATTTAGATAATATAGGAGTTATATACCATTCTCCTGGAATGGTTCAATATGGTCGTGTAATTGGTTCATTTTTTTCAGTCTTGTATACACATCTAAAACCTGTAATGAAAACTGGATTAAATGCTTTAAAAAATGATTGGACAATCAGTTTTGAAAGAGTTAGGTACTAAACCTATAAAAACAATATTAACTGAACAGGGTAAAAAACTGTTCGAAATTTAAAAGAAAAAGTTATTAACAAAATTATAAATATACAAGGTGAAAATGGAAAACGTATAAAATTCAAACGTCTAAAGAAAAAGATCATATGAAAACTACACGTTCTAGAAGAAGGAAGTTTACTGATATATTTGGCAACTGTTAATTTATTTATGATGGCAGGATTTATTGAATGTATGAAAAGTGAGTCACCTCCCGTACAAACTAGCATAATTAAAACAGAGTAGGTATCATTTAGTCCAATAGCAACAATCGACAACTCTACTATAATAGAATTTATTTCACTCGGAAATGGTGAAACATATCGTGATCTAAGTATTGTTTATTTACGTTTAATTGTAGAAATTAATGGAAACGGAGAAGTTGTAAACAATTTATTTCATTCATTATTTCGGAGCTGTAATGTTCATTTAAATAATAGAAATGTATCTCAATCTGATAATAATTATTACTATAGATCTTATATTAAAACATTGTTAAATTATGGAAATGATGCTAAATCTCCACATCTTGAATCATGCGGATGGTCATTAGATATAAAAAAATTAATTCAATAGTTGAGAATGAAAATCCAGGTTTAGCTAGACGTAAGAAAACATTTAAAAATGGAGAACGAAGAGAATTGATTGGAAAACTACATGCAGATATATTTAATCAAGCTAAATATCTTCTTAATAATGTGGATCTTAAAGTAACTCTTAATATGGAGAAACTTTCTTTTTATATACTAGAAGATTCAAAATCTGGAGAGTCATCTATTAAAATTCATGAAACTAACTTATACATTAATCATCTTACCATTAATAGCAATATTTTAATGGCACATTATAATGTTTTACAAAGTAGAAATACTATTTATCCATATAAAAAACTTTAAATCGAGACATTCACTATTCAACCCGGCAATCATTCTCTACTGTTAGATAATGTTACAATTGGACAACTTCCAAATTTCTTAATATTTGTTATGGTAACTAATAAAGCATATACTGGTGATCGTTCAGAAAATTCGTATAACTTTCGCCATTCCAATTTACAAAGATTTAATTTAGTTGTAAATCGTGCACAAGTACCAGCACAACCGATTGCATTTGATTTTAAACATGGACGTATAAGTACAAGGGGATATCAAACCTTATTTAAAGGTACTGGCATACATTACTTTGATAAGGGACCTTAAATTACTAAAGAATTATTTGATAACGGATATTTCTTGCTTGCATTTGATTTAACACCAGATCATAACAATAACTCACACTGCGGAAACTTAATAAATCAGGGTACAATACGAATTGAAGGTCGTTTCAGTGATGCACTTTCTGAAACAATTACTTATTTAGCATATTGTGAGTTTGATAGTATTTTAGAAATTGATAAAAATCGTACTGTATTACAATCACTATGAATACAAGTAATATAGAAAATATTTTTATATAGAAATTTAGTAACTAAGAAAAATTTTAAAGGAGTGTTTACATCAAATCAGCTACCTAGAAATCGAATAAAAAAGCCAGCATTTTATATTGTGAATATGGATTCATCATTTAAACCAGGCTCACATTGGATTGCAATATATTTTCCTCGAAATGGGCCGGCTGAGTATTTTTGTTCTGCAGGGAGTTCCCCTATTATACCATTTGTAAATTTTATTCAAACAAATGCATCCACATTTATTAAAAGCAATTTCCGATTACAAAGTGAAATTTCAATGTTATGCGGTGTTTATTGCTGTATTTTTATATATTTAAGAAGTAAAAATATTTCTTTTAATAAGTTTTTTAATTATTTTGATATATATATATATATTTTATATATTAATGATATTTTAACTGTGCATTATTTTAAAAATATTTTTAAGTTCACTACAATAAAAAATAAATAAAAAGATTTAATGAAAATAATTTATAAATTTGTTTTTTTATCATCCAATAAAATATTATGAAATCCTTTTAAAAACTTTTTTACTTTTATAACTTCTATAATAGTTTTCTTTTCCGATCGAATTGTAATATAGATGATAATTGATATCGATCCATTTATATATAATGAATATCTCTTTGAAATGAGTTAAAAAGTGAATTCCATTAGTAAAAATATACTCAATTAAAATTTTAAAGAGAGTAAACACTTTCTAATATGCTCAATCTTTTAAACTTATAGTATAGAAAAATATTTAAAAAATGATCCCAATGGAACCTTATGGCTCCATTCATTCATATAACCAAATTAAGCGACCCTGACTTTGTAGAATAAAATGCACTACAATATCCCATATAGTGAAATTGGCCTTGAATTAAATATATGTCAATGCATTAATATAGCAGTGCCTTAACCTGTTTACAACAAAAAAATATTCACAAAAAAAATAAACATCCAATAATAACATTCATTCATATATGGAAGTTTTAAATTACAATCATCGTTCCTCAACAATGTTTCAAATTGAACCCTTTGCTCCTCAAATCTCTTGATGATCATGCAAAATAAACAATCAATTATAACTATAGTATACATTATAACTATGTTAACTGAAATTTAATTGCAACTATAATATTTTACAACATTAATACGTTTGTAAATACTCTCATTCACAAAAAATGCTTACTCTGATATAATTGTCCCAACGACAACATTTACTCATTACAGCTGCATGCCTTCATAGAATGCATATAATATATATGTATGTATCAACATTAACAAATTATGTTAAAAAGTCATCCCACTGGCTCCATGCCATTATAAATACATATAATACACCTATGTTAAAAATACTCCCTATGAAAAACAATAATAAATATTCTGTTAAAATATGATACCCATTTAAGAAACAATAACAACTATTCTATTAAAATATGATCTCCATTGAACTACTCTACCAACAACTCTGTTAAAAAGTGATCCCTATTGAACAACACCAACAACAAATATGTTAAAAAATGATCCCTATTGAACTACACTAACAACATCTAATAATATCTAATCAATAATAACATCTCTGTTAAAAATAGTGGTAGGAAGAACACTTGTTGAGGCCGAGAAAGACAGAATTGTACCTATAAGAGTTCTCAATTTGGAAAACTCGTCAAAATGAATCAAAAAGTGAACTGTTCACAAGTGTTCTTCCTACCACTATGTTATTTTTATACAGCATGTTACTTTTATATTACCATTATCATGAAATCCATGGCAAGTATTATTTCGGCTACTATTTCCGCCACTATAAAATCATGCTCAACTGTCGTAGAACCAATCGTGATTTTCTTGGTAATCTTTCCTCTGATTGAGGCCTCTTCACCTGTAGCTGTTTGCAATCTACCGTATCCAAGCTACCGTATCCAATGTTACCATATATGCTGTACAATCAATGAGTCATTGGACAGTTAAGCTATTTGACTTTCGAGCAATTTGTGAAATGGGGATTCTGGAGCAATCGGTTATGGGAGTCAGATTGTGCCCCGCAGAACTGACTCATTTTAGTTTAAAGATGGTTTAAAATTGTAGTTATTCTGGCCATGAGCCGGTTCTTCTTTATGTCTAGTTTCGTCTGAAGATTGATTTATTGATCGCTTGCGCTTTTTACGACAATCACGTGCCATATGCCCATATGTATCACATTTTTAGCAGTTACCTTTAAATTGGGTATTTTGATTGGCAGCCGTGTAATCTGGCTTGCAGTAAGTCTTCATTCTCTACACCTAGTTTACGGACCTTTGGCGCTGGTGCAGTAAGTCTTCATTCTCTACACCTAGTTTACGGACCTTTGGCGCTGGTCGGCACAACGTAGTTAGTCTCCTGCGTTAGCGCTGTGGTTACATTTTCCGAAAATGTCACGTTTAGCATTGTCTCTGTGGCACGTTTTGTTTCCAGATCACGTATGCAATCACTTTTCTATAAAGCCACTCGATGAATCTGCATATGACAAATGCGCAAGGCTCTCGACGACCGCTGCATACGCCTGCAATGTTTCACCATTTCGTTGCATTCGGCCCTTTAGTTCATTCCTGTAGATCCGCTTCATCTCAAATTGCAGCTTGAAAATGTTGAACGCTGTGGTTCCATCATACATCGGCGATTTCAACCTCGTACTGGCAACATTCAGTGATGGTCCACTTATCTGTAGTAAACTGACATCTTCTTGTATTTTCTGTAGCTTTTTGTCGAAAACATTTTCCTACTTTGTTATCAATGTCCACTACAATGTCATTAAAATGTGCCTCAAGTTTGTTTAATTTGCCACGGAGTGTATTAGAAACTTCCAGAAGCTGCTTCGAATGTTCTTGAAGCTGTTCGGAATTTTCTTGAAGTTTCTGCTCTATTTTTTTTAGAATTTTCTTGAAGTTCAGCTTTAAGTTTATTGGAGTTTTCTTGTAGTTGTTTTGAATTTTCAAAAAGTTTTTGATCCAATTTTTTGGAATTTTTCTGAAGTTCAGCTTTAAGTTGATTTGAATTTTGTTCCATTTTCTGAATTTTCTGCGATTAACTGGCTCATATCAAAAACTTGTAAATTTTCTTTTGTATTCAGATTTTTCGATGTCGATGTTGCAGCTTCAACTTCTAACTCATGATCCGCGAGAGCAATGCCCTGCGCCTCTAATTCTTCAATTAGGCGCTTCTGCAGCTCTACTTTTGCACCAGTAGTTGCAAGATCAAGAATCGACAGCTCTTTCTTTAGCTGATCCACTTTAAGTTGATCGAATTTAAATAACATCTTAAAGTACCAACTGCTGAATTTCTATAATTTAGCTCTACAATGTTCACACACGAGACGCACTAGATTACTATCAAATCACAACTGAAGTGCTGTGGCTCAGATGCAAGCTTCGACATGTTTCGAGAATCTTCTACTCGTTTCGTGAATGACGCATGCTATTGGCATCTCATTCGCACTCATTTGTTTCAATATGCTGATCTTCCATTTTTTTTTTTGGCACATTGCTTAGTGCGCTGAATTGTCTTGCGTCTCATTTATTATTGTTGATTGCTTTCACTATGGGCGAAATCTTATGCTTATCCAAAATTACTTCGATAAACCTTAAAACACCAATGTTGAAATATGTATAGTATGCTGAAGCGAACCATAAGGGCATTTTTTCTTTAATTTCACTATTCATATGCGTCAAGAAAATAGTCCCAAATCTGCCATTCAATAAAATAAAATGTTCAATATATATTACTACAACATTCGCGACAAAGCAATATTATAAATTTAAATTTAATAATGAGTAGCTGTAGGGTGTCGCATTTTTTTTATTTTTATACCCTACACTAAGAGTGAAAGGGCATATTCAGTTTGGTAAGCCGTTTGTAACACCCAGAAGGAAGCATTTCGGGTATGGAAAGTATATATATTCTTGATCAGCATGATCTCCTGAGTCGATTTAGCGATGTCCGTCTGTCTGTCCCTCTGTCTGTTGAAATCACGATTACAGAAAAAGTAGAAGAGCTAGAGCAATGAAACATTAGATTTAGATTACTTATATATCTAACCTGTCTGAACAAGAAAATTGGCATGATCGGTCTATTGTGACCTGAAAACCGACCGCTTATGTTCAAATACCTCATATAAAATTTGCATCTACAGATCAATTTTACTGTATACGTGCTTAGGTAATTTTTTTTTGGTAAAATATATATTGACTCATGCTCAAATACATGAAAATAATGGTTTCCGGCGAAACGACTTGTGGTTCAACAAAAAAACACCTACCCATTTGTATATGGGCCATTCCACACCAAATCGACCAAAAAAGTCAAATTTGAGATTTTACCTTTTCGATCTTAATGAACTTTTGGCAACTGATAAAGGGTATCGAGACATGCACTAAACAATTTTTTTTTTATTTTTTCCGACCACTACCTCCAGAGATACAGTGGTTCAAAGTTGGAAAAAAGTGCCAAAAATCACTTTTGTACTGTTGTTCATATTTAAATATCTCTTGAACTAGAAATGCTAGAAACTCCGTTAAGGGCTCGTTTTAAAGCTAATAGAACAAGCTTTTAGAAAAATTGTATGATGAAAATATTTATGATTTTTTCAGAATTTTAAAAAGGGTCCTTTTTAAGGACCACAAGGATAATGACCACAGGCCACATGTTACCGTTTGGAAATTACAACTTAATTTTTCTAAAAGCTTGTTCTATTAGCTTTAAAACGAGCCATTAACGGAGTTTCTAGCATTTCTAGTTCAAGAGATATTTAAATATGAACAACAGTACAAAAGTGATTTTTGGCACTTTTTTCCAACTTTGAGCCACTGTATCTCTGGAAGTAGTGGTCGGAAAAAATAAAAAAAAATGTTTAGTGCATGTCTCGATACCCTTTATCAGTTGCCAGTTGGTGTGGAATGGCCCATATATGGGTATCAAATGAATGGAAATACTTCAGCGATTGATAGTTTGTAGTTATTTTCGGGATTCGTATATCATAGTGACCTATATACCCGTTTTTAATGGTAACCACACATATATGTAGGGTATTTATAGTCGGCTTAGACCGACTACAATTTTGATAATCCTAACTATCATAATAGCACCTACTTTAAAATTTCCCATGTGATCTAACCTTCCCAACTGGTTTCATGTCAAATTTTCAAAAATTTCAGTTCAGACGCTCAGAAGCATTCGTTGACGACGGATGTATATTTCATTACTTTAACCCATTAAAGCCTGCCGAATCAGATACACACCAGAAAATTACGCAGTGCAATTTTCCCCATCATGTTTTCCTATAATGCGTACATTAGAAGCTAAGAATTTTGTTCGATTTTGCATTTAGCACCAGTACATTATATATGTATGAAATTGTATGTCTCTGCGTGCAATTCCCTCCATTTTAATCAAATATTTCATAAACAAAATTTAAAAAATATTCCGAAAATTTTCAGTAATATAAAGTTTAAAACATTTTTTCGAAATTTTGACAGCAAACACATTGCGAACTAATATTTAAATGTTTTTCAAGAACTTAGAGAATTGTGACAAATGACTCTCCCGAAACACTTTTTTGGTAACACAAATTCCTTTTGATTTTTTGCAAAAACTAATATCTGGACCCAGATTTTTTTTGCAATTATCCGTAGGGAAAGGTTCATATTATAACTTGCGATATAAAGTACCAAAAATGGCATTTTTTTGCAACTTTGACTCGATTTTTTGCAAAATCTGGACGTATAGGGAAAATTCTGAGTACGCAGCAAAAATCAGGAGACCGAAATCTATAAGTTTCATTTCTGTGGACGCCAACAACCCTCAATTTGTAGAGCAGTGTAATTTAACATTCTAACAATAAATTTAACAATTTGGCTCAAAAATATTGCTATTCACGATTAAGCCACAATCATCAATATGAAACAAATGAACAACTTTTATTGCTTATTAACGAAAATCACTAAACGTGGACAAAATTGTTTATAACAAAACTTGAATGGTTTTAATTGCTTTATTTGTTTTAGCAGTAAGATTATCGTTTATTTATAAACTAAAAAATAATAATTCGACCAAATTTTCGATTCTTTGTGTGCTCAAAAGCACATTCAATTCGGGTCGGGTGGCCTGCCTACATCCGGTTTGCAGCGGTAGATCAATTTTCGATCGGAATGTAGGTACTATAAAGATTTTAAATCGACAGATTAAAAGTGAAGCGTTGGGTGCAATAAGGGCGTTAGGCATCATAACGCCCTTTTTGCAATATTCACACCGAATGATCCCAGCTGTGCCTTTTATCATTCTGCGAAATCCCAAATCGATTGCATGAAGTTTTTTGTCGTTTTATGCAATAAGGGCGTTATCTTCATACAAAAAATATTATTTTTTCATATTTTTAATTTTTTTAGAGAGTCAGTTTTCAACTGAATCAATTTAGTTTTGAGCCATTTTGACCGTAATTTAAATCTTTATCCATTCATATCAATAAATATATCTAGACTATGCACAAATCTTTATTTTTTCATTTATGTTATGGTTATAGCTCTAAAACTCAATACGCATAATAAAGCTAATAGTTCAAATTTTAATAGAAAATTTGAATCAATAAAATCGGTTTATTCCTTTTTGAGATACGGACTTTCAAAAACTTTAAAGGTAGTAAAGGTAGTAAAAATTTTTGGTCATTTGTAAAAAGGGTGAAGAATCAGACGGCGTCTACTCATACTCTTATTACGAATGGCCAGGCCTTCACTGACCCGGTTGATAAAGCTAATTTTTTGGCAGAATTATTGCAAATAATTCCACGCTCCTAGATAGCAATCTACCACTGCCCGCTATCGACTTTGTTTCTTCTGCAATGCCGGAGATACATTTTCGTACTCGGCAGTTAAAAAGGTCTTAGCAATCCTCAATATCAATTTATGAAGCCTCTGGACCAGATGGCGTATCTGTCCATGTGTTGAAGAAGTACGCGTCAACGCTAGCTTGTCCGTTGCGTAACCTTTTCAACATCTCCTACACGACAGGAGTTTTTCCATCTTCTTGGCAGGTTGCCAATGTCCATCCAGTTCCGAAAAAGGGCGAGGCTACGAACCCTGCCAATTACCGACCCATTGCAACATTCTCAGCGCTGTCGTAATAAACTTCCACCTTGTAAATTATCTGGAGCGAATAATTGTATTCACCTATTCGGAGAGAGTAAGTGTGGCATGAAGCCCTCGTATCAAAAATAATTGCATTTGGTGTCGGTAATACTTTTATCCGATGGATATCGAGTGTTCTCCGTGGTCGTTCAATACAAGTTGCGGTGGATGGTGGATGGATGCTGCGGTGGATGGAGTTCCACAGGATTCCATCCTATCCCCGTCCCTATTTCTGGTATTTGTCAATGACCTTCTGTCATTGACCCAGAACCTAATCCATTCCTTTGCTGATGACAGCAACATTTGTCATTCATATTCGTTCAACAAGCGCCCAAACTCTTTGGAAATTGAGAGTAAAAGACGCACTATGAATGACATACTCAATAATGACCTTAAAACAATCTCAGAGTGGGGTCTTGCAATTAGAGTTGATTTTAATGCAAACAAAACTCAATGCTGTCTGTTATCTCACAAAAGAATGGATTTACCCCTCCCTCCCCTAAATATCAATTCGCACATTTGGGCAGGGGCCTCAGAATCCTCCTTGGAGTTCCTGGACCGAATTCAACAACGTGCGATATATTTAATATGGGATGAAAATATTTCATCGTTTGTTTGTTCTCTTGAGCACCGAAGGACCGTTGGGTATATAAGCCTGTTCTACAGGTATTACAACGGTAAGTGTTCGAGGGAAATACATGACCTGATTCCACCAGGTCGTGTGTTCTCTCGTTCTACTCGGCATCAAACCAAGCCCACCCCTTCGTAGTCCACTCGGATCTCAACAGAACTACGCATTATAGAGAGAATTCGTTCTTCAGTTGCACGACACGTTTGTGGAACAATCTTCCTGCGTCCGTTTTTCCCGACATTTTTGATATTGGCAAGTTCAAAACAAACATTCGCCGACACTACTCCATCTTTCCCCCTCCCTTTAACCCATCATCCCTTCTTACGATCAACGCACAGCATTGCATATATAGGGGGCATCCCCTGAGCGTTGGTTAATTTGTAAAAAAAAAAGTATATAGAATAAAATATCGACACATACGGACATACCCAAAGAATTATTCTTTGATATATTGACTTTTTGTATTAAAGACAATCGATATTTCAAATATGACGACAAAATTTACGGACAAATGAGAGGTATGCCAATCGGATCACCAGTTTCAACCGTCATAGCGGACATTGTTATAGAAGAACTACTTGATACAACGATGGAAATCATAGAAACAAAACCAAGAAAACTAACAAAATCAGTTGACGATTTATTTTGTATTATTAAGAAGGACGTAATAAAAGACACTCTAAATAATCTAAACAATTTCCACACACAAATACAATTTACACATAAACTTGAAAAAGACGAAAAATTACCCTTCCTGGACTCTACAATAATCAAAACTAATAATACTTTAAGACTTGACTGGTATCAAAAACCCACCTCTTCAGGACGTATCATTAACTTTTATTGGAACCACCCGAAACGTATAATATTAAACACTGAATATAACTTCGTGAGAAGAGTTTTTAAAATAAGTGACGAACAATACTACAAGAAAAACATAGGAAAGATAATAAAAATACTACAGAAGAACAGCTTTACGTATAAGACAACGATGGACCTAATAAAAAACGCAAAAGAAAAACTTAATTACGAAAACACAGAAAAATCACCAACAATTTATAAGTCGATGATTTACATTCCCGGATTGTCGGAACGAATTTTGCACTCAGACATATATGACAAGGAAAAAATAAAAATTGCACAAAAAACAGACAACACATTAAAACAAGTATATTCAAATACAAAATCAATACTGGACAAATAGGAAAAATCGGACGTAATTTACAAAATACCATGCAACGGTGATGGATCCAACATATATAATAAAATATATGTTGGAACAACAAAATCTAAACTACGGACAAGAATAGCTGCACATAAATCTGACTATAAAACAAGGAACGGAACAATTGAACAAAAAATAGCGTTAGCGGCACACTGTGTAACGAGTGGACACTCACCAAATTTAGAAGACGTGAGAGTATTACTACAAGAAACACATTACAAGAAACGATATATGATAGAAATGCTCCACATTATCAGTACTCCTGCCAACAAACGAATTAACTACAAAACGGACACAGAAAAATGCGCCCACATGTATAGACATTTAATAACAAAACACAAACAGAACAAAACAAAAAACCAGTAGTCAACGGACACTCGGTGTAAGCAGACACTTACAACTTGTTGTAAGAATTGTTTTATATTGCATTATAACGTGTTAATTTTTCTTTAGTTTGTGAATATTTGTTGTTATTTATATTGTTTTATTATTGTTTTTAGTTTAATCAACATTCTGAGAATATTAAATACAAAAAAAAAATTATTTACATTTTAAAAAACAAAAATGAGTTTTTTTAATAAAAATATATTTAAAAATCTGACCTCGAGCATAACCAATAATTATTGACTACAACATAAAATGTCGAATTAATACAATTATGTATATAAATAAATAAGAAAAATATTTCGTGATTATGAGATGGAAACACCACTAAGCATCATCAGTTCTGACGACTCAAAGGCATGGCAAGCACTTAAGTGTCGCTTTTGAGTTGTACCTCATATGAACAATACTCTGGCAATAACGCGCAACAGAATATTGCAAACAGTTGAGTTACTTATCCCTTTTTGGCATTACAACCCGTGATGGGTTTTAGTCATATAGTTACCAACTTTAATTTTCCCTTTTTTATTTTCAAAACTAACCTGATTTAGCGAGAAACCCAATGAGTTATCACTACTAGTTTTCTACCGCCAAGTCATTCGTTCAGATGCTGTTTATACCTGTAACCTCCGCAGTCGTCCGTCAAATATGTGAATGAATAGATTACGAAATGGGTTTCGTTTCTACCTATTCTCTGTTGCAGTCGTCCGTCGTGTATTCTCATGAACTTCATAGTACAGTTAAAAAGTGCAGAAAACGAAGACATCGTACAGTTTCTGTACTATGTAGAAATCAAATTTTTAATACAATTAGTTGGTAAATTATTTTAAATGAATACAAATGTGTTTAAAAACGATCAAAATGTAGTAGAAAAACATTTTTTCAAAACAAAGACATAAATGTAGTATGATTTACTACAGTATTTTTTTCGGTGTAATGTAACTTATTCTTTTCCACGGTATGTTCGCTGAAAATCCAAAAAATTACAATTTTGCACCTATTATCGAACGTGTTAAGAGTGGCTTTTAATGCTTGATTTTTTTTGCAAGATATTGTAATAGCAATGATTTTAAGGTATGTCACTTGAATGTGCCCCTAGTATCAAAAATACAGGAGCACTGTAAAATTCGAAATTCGCCTTAAATTTTTAAATTCACAATTTCTTCAAAATATTTTTTTCGTTAATTATGTGATATTATACTGAAATATATTGAAATATTATGTCATAAAAAATAATATCACTTCTATTAACAATAAATATTTTATAAATAAAAAATATTTAGAATTTTGAACCAATATAGCGTTACCGACCTCTATCTTTGACGGATTTCATGAAAAGTATGACAATCATTTCTTACTTCATTGATGAATGACGTGCATGACTTCGTTAATGCAACATCATGCAGGAATCTATGGACATTTGTATGAAAATGTTATCAATGCTTTGCAGGGCGAAAATGCTATCGGTCATCCATGTTTCTGACCAGACATATATATATATATATATATATATATATATATATATATATATATATATATATATATATATATATATATATATATATATATATATATATATATATATATATATATATATATATATATATATATATATATATATATATATATATATATATATATATATATATATATATATATATATATATATATATGTCTGGTCAGAAACATCGATGACCGATAGCATTTTCGCCTTATATTATTTATGGTTCAAAAATGGTAATTCGATTTAGAACAATAATACTTTTTCGATTTTTTTGTTATTTTTTTGTCTAAAACAGATCAAAAATTATCCAAATAAATTTCGGAACAATTCATATTAGTTAACATTTATAGTTAAATATGTTATTAAATGTTAATATTGGTATTATTTTTACATAAAAATAAAAAAATAAATTATTAAAAAAGTAGTTTTTTATTTGGAGCAATACTTTTTTTAATTTGGTTTTAAGAAACCCTAAGATTTCCAAACAGCTGATGTAGTAATGTTTTCATGAAAAAATAAATTCGCGGAAGAGGAAATAAAACCCTGAAGACGACGAAGGAGCAGACTCGCAAGAGATATAAGGAAACATTGACCGTGCTGTAATAACCCGATGGTGGTCTGGCATCGGAGCTCGGAAAACACTACACTTTCTCCACCGGCCTACCACCGTCTCCACCGAAAAATGTGGTCTGGTTTGAGGAGACCGAGGGTTGGCAGCATCTCCGACATACGGAGCAGCAGGGACAAACATCGCCGTCACGCTGCAAGGGACATAAATATAATCGCGTGACGATCCAAGCTGCAATAGTCATAGCCGTTGCAGACGCACTTTTAAATGTGGAAATTTTATATGTGGTTCAGATTTTTGAGCTAGAGTGCCAAACTATTATTAATTTTCAGAATAAATGTGTTAGCAAAAATAAACAAAAACCCGTTTTATCATTTTTTTAGTTGGTGCACAAAAACCTCGACATTTGAGACAAAAAAACAGAAAAGTTAAAGGATAAAAAAAATCAAAATCAGGAGAATTCCAATAAACCAAAACGTAAAAGCAAACAAAATAAAAAATCAAAAGAAACACCTTAAAAATTAAAGATTAGGCTACGTTTGCCGATTCGTCACATGAACTGTTGATTCGCTTGATTTTGACACTTGAATCGAATGAAATTTATTTGAGTGTTGCACGTTTTTTTAAGTTCGCATCATTTTACCAGTTTTCTGGCGAATTAAGTCTGGCGAATGTAAGCCGTGATAGCTTTTTGACGTTCGCTTCGCCAATCATAATAGGATCTTAAGATCTATGAATTTTTGACTTGGTAACCGGATCATCTAGACATCAAATATTTTGCAAAAATATAATTCATAGTTTCGGTTATAATACTTATAGTGTTTCAAATATAAAAAAATACAATAAGAAGTAAAATTAGATTAATATGTGTTATATCATAGTGATTATTGAAGTCAATATCTATAATAACCATTAACATTTTTAGTAGGAATTCCCATACGTGGTACGAATCATCTTCATGAAGTCATTGGGGACTCCCATCAGGATGCTAATAACTTACTTAGTAAACACGTTGGACACGCCGACATGAATTTAATGGAAGCAGGAATGTACGTTTTACTAACAACATTTAGCTTTGCAATAGTTGTCTTTGTGATATCTTGTGTGCTATACGCATCAAAGTTCAGACCAATTGAAGAACATAGATTGGAATCTGGAGATAATTTTAAAAAATGTAGTATACTTAATGAACTTAAAATACCAAAAGAACCAACCGCAAACGCACATGATTGGGTGTGGTTAGGTCGTTCAACAATGGATAGAACATCTGTAGTTAATGGAAATACGAATTTTAATTTATACCGAGGTAATTTTTAGATATTTCTTTTCAAGCTATGGGAATTTCATATTTTAAATATATTTATAAAAGAAAATATTTTTGATTTGATTTTTAGATGTTCATATGCGAATTACAAATAATCCAACTCCAAAATATTCAAATACAAATGACGAAATAAATAAAGTGACATCTTTTGATACTCAACCAATTGCTGGCAAAAACTCAAGTCATACTACACAATCACATTATACTGCGTAAGTTCATATTATATTGTTAGCGTCTCATAAATACTTTAGGTGAAAGTCATCGGAAAGGAAGGAAATCCGCAGTTTTAGGAATATAAATTATTGAATTTTCATAATCAAAAACACATTTTGCATTATTTTTAAATATACGAAACACATGCTCAAACATACAAAAAAAAATATATATTTTTAAAAATTTTTGAGCAATATTTTTAAGAGCCTTTTTTCGAAATGTTTCGAACCAAAAGCATATTATGTGATACTATTTTGGAAAGGTATGATATTAGGTGACGTGACATAACCCCAAGGGACATCATCCCAAATGACGTATTTGGATTATGTTCCCCTCCGTGACGGTCATAATCCCAAATGTATATGTTTGGCTTTATGACCGCTTCAGGGGGGGGACATAATTCCAAAGGCAAAGGTGACATAATCCCAAATTTGTTTATTTGGGATTATGACGCCTTTAAGGAGGAAATTTTCGCAAATTCATTTTTCCATCAAAAACATAATTTTTGTTAAATTTTTGAACATTGTTCATACTGTTAATAATAATAGTAGTATGTTTGTGTTTCTATTCCGAAAAATATTAATTTAAACCAAAAATCGCGTGTCTTAATACAAGGCGGTCGCAACCCCAAATTCAATATTTGGGATTATGACCGCCTTGAAGGGGGAAATAATCCCATATAGGATTATGTCCCTTGGGGTAATGGCCGTGCACCATGATATTCAGCTTTCCAACAGTATTTTTAAGATTGTTATGATATGCTTATGTACACTTATACAAATTAAAGAGTAGGTGCATATTTTGAATTTTAATATCTATACTTTGATTAAACTTTTAACTATCGCGCTGTTCCTCGCAGACATTTTTTTTAATGAATTTGCATATACATAAAAATGGATGCAGATAGTGCGCATATTTGCGCAAAATATGTCAGAGCCCAAAATGTAAGTCGGGTCATTTTATTATTTTTTATTTTTGGCAAAAAAAATATTTTTAACGTGAAAGAGTCAATTAAATACGTCCTGACAAACATTTCAATGCATATTTTATAAAAATTTGTCGAGCCGTTCAGAATTTATAGCAAACCAAATTATATTAACAAATAATTAAACCTCGAAATTATGCGATTAATACCCTCCATTCTAATATTTATAATATATAAACACACGATATATTACTGCTGAAATTTATACAAATAATTTTATATCAAAATCATCAAAATTGGTTATTCCGTTCATGTTTCATTACGTTTTTCCTCAATGGACAAAATACAAGATATTGCGATTTTACTACAGTTGTTTCTAGGATTATGCACTGAACTTGATATAAGAAAAATTTCAATATCTTACTATATAAAAAAAAGTTACAGTTAAATATGGGGCAAAAAATTTACATTTTACAAAAAAATTGAAATTTAATATATGAAATGTGCCACTCCCTGAATTCCAATTCCGATCATTTTTAGAGTTGTGTAAGGTTCATCCATAAAATAATTTAATTTAAAATTTTAACTGTTTGTCTCTTAAAAGAAAAAAATTACAGATAAATTAGTGGTAAAAACGCCTAGTTTTAAAAACACGCCCATTTTTATAAAGGGATAATGTACCATTATAAGCTAACTAAGTTCAAAGTATCGTTCATTTATCTCTTAAACTTAAAAAATTATAGGCTAATAAGTGCGAACATTATTTGTATGACATACATTTATAATAGTGCCACGCCCTTTTCCGATTTCACCCATTTTTATACTATCGCAAAATACAAATATAGAGTAAAGTTTCATCAATTTATCTCTTAAAATACATAAGTTATATTGAATTTACGTTAGTAAAGAGGGTCACTCCCATTTTTCCAACTTCGCCCATTTTTTCACAACAGCAAGATACATCTATTAACTAAATGTATCCAAATTATTGTCTATTTATCTCTTGTACAACAAAAGTTACAGATTTATGAGAAGCAAAAGTCCTTTCTGACCCACTGTGCAACACCAGATTTTACGAATAACATTTTTTCCATACAACATATTGTAATGTCAATTATGCAGCAACATTTTTCCAGTGTTAATTCGTTCAGGACAACCCGTGCTATTATTAAAATAATGTTCTAGGAAATAACCCCCAATAGTAAAATGAAATAACCCCTAAAATTTTTCAAATGATGTTATTTTATATGAATTAACACCAACTTTTTTTAGCGTTTATTTCATTTTGTTTGAGTGTTATTTCTTTTTTTGGTTTTGGGTATTATGTCATAATGATATAACCCCCAACAAAATAATTCGCAAAAAGAAAATTTTATTGGGGTTATTAAATTTTTAATTTTTTAAGTTATTTCATTCGTTTTTGTTTTATTTAATTTTCTGAATTTGGGTGTTATTTTATATATTTGGGGTTTACCTAATGTTTGGGGGTAATGTCAAATAACTAGGATTTTTAAGGATTTCAGGTTGATTCCATAAAAACCAACGGATGGTGGTTAAACACATTCAGGTTACCACTGTAAAAGAAGGGAACACAATGGACGTCTAGGCCGTCGTGAGTGTTGCTCGTATCTTATTATCTTTATTTCGTCTATGGATTACATATCCTTACAGACAGCAGTTAAAATCTAAACTAAATGTTAACAAAATTACATGAAATTAAAACAGTCATTTCATAAATGAGAATTAAACAAATTTAAACAAATTATAGAATAACACATCAAAATATTCAATAATACCAAACAAATTATTATTAACTATTAATTTTTAACATTCTAGGTTTTTCAAAATAACGAAAATAACGAATCTATACTCTATATAAGTTTGACAAAGATTAGATTTCAAAATCTCTTCATAAAGCGATGGCGTTACTCCAAGTTTAAAATTTACGCTTATCAAATTTTCAATATTTGCATCTTTTTGAATTAATTTGTAGCATTCAAAATGATAATGTCCAATGTTCGCTTAAATGAGGAAAGATGAAACCACTTCTTCTTCTTTACAACAACATCGCAATTATCGTTCTCTCCAACAACAAACTTTTGTTTTTGTGTTTAATGCTTTTTTATTACAACATCAACCCATTCAGAATTAGTATGCGCATTGATAACATTACTGCTAGCAAGAGCTTGATCAGCACTTTCTACATGAGCAGACCATGAGTGAGCAGCATTTAAATGAGATGAGAGGCATGTTAGAATTTCATGAGTACTAACAGCGTCAACGAAATTATGCGCATACCTTGTATCAACAGAAACAACAACATCAACAGAAACAGTGGCAACAACATGAGCATCAACAAAATCAGGAGCATTAATATCATGCGAGAAGAAGTCAAAGCATCAGAGGCACTGTTTGGTTGCTGCAATGCATTCATCACAACTGTTAAGGGAAGAACTAAGAGTAGATGAGCGATAGTATATTAAAAGAGAGTCAGTTTCTTTTAATTCTTTCTCAGTAATAAAATGAATAAAATTACTATTTAGCTCGGCAAATTCTCTTGACAATTGCGAAATTGTTGATATTAAAGCACAAGAAGCATTTAAGCAATTCGTGCAATTAAATACAATATTTGGCTTTTTGCGTAGAATTCCAGTAATTATATCGTCAAGAACTTTAGCACAAACTCGGAGATGGTGCAAGTTAAACCAAATTTTTTCAATTGCATTGAAGTATTTAGCACAAAGACAATTTTTTTTGCGGAGACAGTATATTAATACGTTTATCTCATACCACGAATAGAACACGACACGATATAATCGCAGCAACACCCTATTAACATAACCTATGTCATATTATTTTGTGGTTATTTCATTTACACCTACATTTTTGTTTGTGTTTTGAGTCTGATAAAAGGGTCAAACTCGTGAAAGAAAACATTCCAATCGTACAATTTGTATACCCTACACCCGTATTTGGTCCTTCGGTTGTAAAATAAAATTAAATAAAATATAATGTTAAGATGATCAAATTTTCCATTGATTTTCATTTATAGCGCCGCAGGTGGATATTTTATGCAAAAAAAATTGTGTGATTTTTGTCTGTATGAAATATATCGAAACGAGTTGGGAAAGTTAGGTCACATGGGTAAGTGCGGTCACATGGGACGGACTTTTATAGGCGGTCTGGCCTGTCTATGGAATACCCTACACCTTTGTGGGGATCTTTAATTGCATACCTTAACATAAAAGTTCTTAATTATGCTGAACCCCATCACCCTCAGAATATTATTCACATATTAGAAATGTATATCTTATATAATTAAAAAAATTGATAAGTATAAAATAACTAATAAAAAAAATTAGAAAAATAAAAGTGGGCAAATCACGCATATTTTTGTACTACATATTTTTAGGTGAATTCAAAAAATACGTTTTAAATTTTATAACTATATCTTGAATACTTTTTGAGGTATTAGTTCCTAAAATATGGGAGGTGGGCGTGACTGTTTGTCCAATTTTGCTCATTTTAAAACTTAGTTCCTACTTTTGGCTAATACATATTGTGACCATATTTAATCGCATTCTGACCAGTATTTCTCAAGTTTCCCCGTATACGGACCGCAAGACAGTAAGACAGACGGACAGACATACGGATAGCTAAACGGATGCTGATCAAGAATATATATACTTTTTCATACCGGCCACGCCTCCTAAGGGGCGTTACAATATCTTCACAAACTTACTATACCCCTTATCTCATAGGTGTAGAATATAAAAATGTCCGTACTTCTTTGATCCTGCCAAAAATTTTGTCTGAGGTATTTACTACGCAGTATATTTTAAACACAAGATATAATTTTATAAAGCAGACTTTGATAATCAAATCAATGATAAAAAATTGTTGCAACTTTTTATGTCGGCAAAATCGTACGATATCGAATTAGGTCTTGTACCAATATCGAAGGCCAAATCGTACTAAAACTGCAAAGATAGTTTAAAGCGACATATCGCAGGTTTTTTTTTTTTCGAAACGATAATATTTAGTTCAAATATATCGAGCTTTTTTTGAAAAACAAAATGTTTAAATATCCTATCATCAAATTTTACTCTACGAAAATTACGAAATTTTTAAAAATTAGCAACAACCATCAAGTTTTTGGTTATCCAAGTTAGTTCGAGAAAACTTCGAGGCATAAATCACATGGCAGACTGGTTACCAACTTTTTCAGATTTTCGGTACAAACAATACTTAAACATATTGAAAAAGCTTTTGGGGCATTCCACAGAAACGTTACCAAGGTGTGATATATTAAATGTAAACCTTTTGATTCCGTTTAATGATTTTAAGGATAAGGCATAAATCACATGGCAGACTGGTTACCAACTTTTTCAGATTTTCGGTACAAACAATACTTAAACATATTGAAAAAGCTTTTGGGGCATTCCACAGAAACGTTACCAAGGTGTGATATATTAAATGTAAACCTTTTGATTCCGTTTAATGATTTTAAGGATAAGAAATACTTCTAACTTCATATTCTGTGATCAGAATTTACCAATATTCGTTGCAAATGTGTTTTTTTCTCAATTAAAGTCAAATATTTTTTTTAAAATTTATTATAGTAGAAAATTGAGGCATTATATGAAACACTGTAGTTTCGTTGTTTTAAATCCGATTGAAAATTGAATAGTACAATTTGAAAGGCAATTTGTTTGCGAAAGTATGGCACACATTGCATTGGTGATAAGTGGTTCAAAGTACTGACAATTAACCAAACAGTTTTACTTTTTTGAGTTGTAACGCCCGTCACAAAATAAATAGTAAAAGTTATTTTGCGAACTATTTTGCAAACCTACAACTGGGAAACTTTGTAAAAGTAAAGATTTTTATCGTATCTTTCCATTATTATAGTTTTTGGTCTCATATATATTCCAGGTGGTTGCTATATCCATCCAAAATATTGTAACGCCCGTCACAACTAACAATCGTCGCAAAACAAAAAAACTGGAAAGTTATATATTTGTTAATATATGCATCAATAATCAATTATATTATTATTTAACCATAGAAAAAGTAGTAAATATTTCAAAATATTCAATATGCAAAGATAAATAAGGGAAATTCCAAACCTTACAAAAAAATCATGAAAAATCCCAACAAATCATTATTTTCGAAATGTGAAAAATATTTATGTAAGCTTGCAAAGGAAACGGACTACAAATGATCCAGACAGAGTAGTTATTTGAAAGAATGGTAATATAATACATATTTTTTTCATAACGAAATGTTTAGTTTTCAACATAAATTATATGTGGACGGTGTGGCTTAAAATAACAGTTTACCATTCATACCACTAAAACTGGCTCTTTTTCATCAAAAAATTGCAATTCATAATTTGAATTTTCATGTATATTTGTATAGAATTCGTACAGGTAACGCTCGTCACAAAATGTGTAACAACCGTCACAAGTTTTGATACTTTATAAGTAAGTGATCAAAGTAACCATTGCAGAATTTTGTTATAGAGTAAAGAACTCCAATTATTAATGAAGTATTTGAGATATATTTCATCTCCATAGTCCGATTATTTTAGCTAAAATTTAATACTTTGTGGAGTAAACTCTGTTTTTTGAAAAGGTACGTGTAACGCCCGTCACAGCATTTAACTTCAAATTTGTAGAAAGATATAGGATCTATTGCAAAAGTTTTTTTATACATGCATAGACGACCATAAGATCTACCATCTGCATTTTAAAAATATATCTATCCTTTTTTATTTATCAAATGAGTAGGTTTTTGATCGTACGAATGTAACGCCCGTCACAATGGAATGCCCCTTTTTTTTCTTTAAATACCTTATATAAGTTTGATATATGAATAAATTTGAAAAGGTTTCCTTTTTATGAACAATTAATTTTAATTGCAAGGACAATGACCATTTATTTAATGTTCGGATTTAAGAATTATGACGAAGTTTGTTTTATCATCCATAAAACGAGGTTTACAGCATTCTACGGTCAAGAGTTTTTCTACAACCACAAAATAGTAATTATTGATTAATTTTTTGAAACTTTGGACCACAAGATTTGGTGTGGAATCTCTCTAATACAAAGTGTTACACTTACTAAAAAAATAATATTAAAATGTTCCCAATTCCTGTTTATAAAAAGCAAAACTCTTCGTAAAAAACATTTCGATATTTTTTTAATGAAATTCTAAGTTTACTTTCTTGCTTTATTCTGATTACGCCTTTATTTGTTACTGGAGCTGATTCCGAAAATGGTTGTGTTAAATAGGGTCCCGTTTATGAGATTTTTAAGTTTTTATTATTTTTATCTCCTTTTATTTTTAAGAGTCGAACCAAAAACAATAACGTTATTTTCTTTTCGGTGTTAGACGTATAAAACTATGCACTACCACATATTTTTTATATATGTCGACGAAATGGTAATTCAAAACATAACAAAAATTTTAAATTTTATGAATAAAAATCAATATTACTTGATGAAAAAGGTAAAAATTATTTTTATGCCATTTGTGCAACGCCATGTATAATGTTTAAAATGACAATTAGGAAAATAAATTAACACTCTATATTAAAATCTTATCAAATTCTCATTATTAAATTTTGGAATAAAATGTACCTATAAAATAAAATAAAATAAATTTAAAAATTTTCATTTCTTAAAAATCCTTTTTTTTTGATATTATTTAAAAAATCTTCGTGGCCCGCGGATGAAGGGTTGGCGGGCCGGGTGTTGACATGCCTGCCCTACACCTATGGGGTACAGGTATATTATGCTTGTGCATATATTATAACGCCCCTTAGGAGGTATTGAAAAGTATATATATTCTTGATCAGCATCACTACCTGAGTCCGTTTAGCTATGCCTGTCTGTATTGCTGTCTGAATACAGAAAAACTTGAGAAATACTTGTCAGAATGCGATGAAATTTGGTTCTAGCCAAATATGTTCTAGCGAAAAGTAGGTTCGAAAATGAGCCAAATCTAACGGACACGCCCACCTCCCAAGTCACTTATATATGGGCAATTCAACACCAAATCGTCTAGCGGTTGGACCTCGATTTCAATGAAGGGTATCGATTGACCAATTTTTGTTTGTTTTCCAGCTAATTTACAAAAATTGGGTCAAAAATCACTTTTGTATGGTTGTTCATAATTCAATATCTCTTTAAGTAGAAATGCTAGATGATGGCTCGGTTTATAGCTAATAGAACAAGCTAAACATGAACATGTAGACCGTGGTCATTATCCTTGCACTTTAAAATTGGTGTCCTTTTTGGAATTCTGAAAAAATCACATATTTTGGTTGATTTAATATAAATGTTCATTCCAAATTTCAGGATTTTATTTTGATGGCATTATATTTTAAAAATGAATTTTCAAAATTTTTACATATTTTTTGAATTGCAAAAAATTTTTTTTTTTTCAACAGTAAAATTTGAAATAATTTTTTAATGTATTTGTAACTCTGTTTTCTAAAATGGCGTCATTTTAATCAAATTGTCTCTAGTTTCTGGGATATAAACCATTTTTCGAAATATGTAAAACATATATACTAAAATCAAAACTAGATTCAATATAATTAAATTGACGTCATGTTAGAAATCAGAGTTACAAATACCCAGTAGTAAATATAATGAGTAAAAAGCAATTCTAGAATTTATTCTATACAACCAGAGCCCCTTACCGACTCGATACTTTCCTTAATTATTTTTTGTATGAAACGGTTTTATCAAGGAGTTTCACTCTCGTTTCGCGGAGAAGTGAGTTTGGAAGGGGTTCATAAACAACTTTGTGTAAAACCTCTACACAGCTTTAAATTTTAAGAACTAATTTTAGAATATATTCACAGGAAGAGATTCTATTAAACCTTAATTTGAAGTCATTTAGGGCACGATTCCTACTGTTTATATATAATGGATTCTTTCGAATAAAATAGCAAATAGTTTTATTTCTTCTTTCGTTTAATTGCAATGTTGTCTTTTATAACTACAATGACTTTATGAGATACAGGAATTACAGCAGAAAAATCAATTTGTTGAGAACATATGGCTGTTGGCAATAGATTGACGAAAGCTCATTGAGGAGGATCTAAAAATTTAACAATATTTAAGGCGTTTTGTTTGGATTTTAAATGGTCGAGAAAGCGAACTTACGTGGTATTATTATTTCATACATCGACGCAGTTTAACATTGATTCATGTCTGAAATTAGGACAATTATGAAACTGCATTGAAAACTTTATAAAATTGTCAATTACTAACCGCGTATTTAATTAAACATAAGTTTAAAATTAATAAGACTTCAGATTCTTGCTTTATTTAATGTAAAAGTAAATAAATAAAATCACAAATGACAATGAAATTTCAAAACAAAAATAAACGAGTTGGGAAAGTTAGGTCACATGGGTAAGTTCGGTCACATGGGGCGGATTTTTATAGTCGGTCGGGCCCGACTATGGAATACCCTACACCTTTGGTGTGGATATTAACCCTCAGAATATTATTCATATATCAGAAATTTACGTCTTATATCCCTATAAATTAAAAAAATTATGTAAAGTATAAAAAACTAAAAAAAAAAAATTGAAAAATGTAATTGGGCGGACCACGCCTATATTTAAAATTTTGAAAGGCTAATATTTCATAGATTTGATTTTAATAATTTACGGATCAAATTTCCACTATTAAAACCCGGGAAATAGTGAAAAAAAAAGTGGGCGGATCACGCCCATTTTTGGACTATATATTTTTAGGTGAATTCTAACAATACGTTTTAATTTTTATAACTATACATTGAATACTTTTCGAGTTATTAGTTCCGAAAGAGTTATATAAAAGTGACTTGTATGGGAGGTGGGCGTGGCCGTTGACCGATTTGGCTCATTTTCAAACTCAGTTCCTACTTTTGGCTAAAATATATTGAGACGAAATTTCATCGCATTCTGATCAGTATTTCTCAAGTTATTCTGTATTCGGACAGCAAGACAGCAAGACGGACAGACAGACGGACATGGCTAAACGGACTCGGGTAGTGATGCTGATCAAGAATATATATACTTTTCCATACCGGACACGCCTCCTAAGGGGCGTTACAATATCTGCACAAACATAATATACCCTGTACCTCATAGGTGTAGGGTATAAAAATTGTTTAGTTATTATTGTGTGCATTGACGAGAGCGAATGTTGGAAGAGATATATTATTTATTACAAAATTCCAAAGCACAAAAGTATATCAAATGTTTCAAACATTATACTTTGCATTGCTTAGAAGGAGTTTTGGAATCACTTTATATTCAGTGATGTAGAAATCTGTATTTTGCTTGCACAGAAGCTGTTATTACATTACTTCTGAACGAAGGAGTTCACAAATTTACTTCTGGGTATATTCAAGAATTATTACAACTTTTACTTAAAAAAACTTTTACTCAATACAACTTTTACTCAATACAAAAAAATAATAAAAAATTAGAAAATTACTTTTTAAAATATGATGCCATCAAAAGACCATCCTGAAATTTCACATGAACATCCCTAGTAGAAATTTGGGTAGGGCCATGCTCATGAACTGATCATGCCATTATTTGAGATGATCGGGTTATGACGAGGCCCAAACGAGGTTCAAATCATGGGCACGATGTCCTTGTAACGCAGTGCCCTGATCATGTACTCACCTCAGGCCATGATCATGCACTGATCGGGTAATTCCACATTTCATTATTTACCCGACAATTTCCTTGTCAGAACATGAGCAAAAAAGTATATTATATAAAAAGTAAAAGTATAGTATATTTAATAAACCATATAAAGAGTAATGCAAAGTAAAGTATAAGGATTGAATTTATGTAGGAGCGCTTGTACCCTAATTTATTTTTTTTTGATTTATTTGTCGTCAAAATAATTTTTCTATGTTATTTGGTCATTGGCAACACTTCCATGTCGCTGCCCAACACTGTTCAGCTGTGGGTGAAGTTGGTTGAATTTCAGTATTCGTTTCCCTTTCTATTTTCCTCCTTTCGTTATTTTCTTGGAAATCATATTTTTCGAAGAAAAATTTTCTATAAAGAGAAAACAGCAAAATTTTCAATCCTTTTGCTGATTGTCGTTGCCAAACAAAATATAAATCTTCACTAGTTCTGTGAAATATAAATATATTTTGTATAACAAAAATGTAAGTTTTTCAATTAATTTTAGTTTTATTTGTCCCTAATTTTCTGCAAATGTTTGCAGTATTTTTTTCCATATTTTCCGGATTTAAATTAACTCTCGGAATTCTCCTAAAATTCTATAAAAACATTTATTCGAATTTATTACAAATAAAAAGTGAGTTTTTATTTTTCAAAATTTTTAATGAAATTCATTTTAAAAAAATAGTAAAATTTCTTTAAATAGAATAATTTTATTGCCAATATAATAGACAACGCAGCAATTGGATTCGGCCTATTTTCATTTCTGAGCCAATTCCTATACGGGTAAATTGCACTCTTTGTATTATCCATATATTTTATTTCTTTTAATTACAAATCCCTCAATAGATTTGGCACTTAATAATGCAATAATTTTAATTGCTCTCATCAGCATATTCCCAACTTCACACACACTTAATTACATGCGTAGGAGGATGAGAAAGATCACCTCTGACTAATTACGCCTTGCAGCAGAACTTCAGTTGGTGACAAACGAAGCAACGATTGAAATCGACGGACCGATTGCACCATCGAACCGCATCTCCACCCGCGAGCCGCATCTCCACCAACAGTGTATTGTTAGAAGGTGAAAAGGATCCGCGATCCGACCACAAACCGCGATCAACCCAAAATCCGCCCCAAAAGCGTAGAAAAAAAATTATTGTGAAGTGGCGAAAACAAAAAAAAATATAAAACTAAAACTAATAAAATTTATTAAGCGATTCCCAAAAGAGACAAAAGTCCATAAAAAAAAACGAAAATCGAAATGTTACACAAAAAAAAAAAAGTTATTAAAATTATTCGTGACAAAAAGTAATTATGGGAAAAAGGTGAAAAGAAAATTTTTTATTAAAAAAAAAAATAATAAAGAAAATTAGTAGTACAAAAATATATATATTATTAAAAGGTTAAATTTTATTAAAAAGTAAAAGAAGGTTAAATTCTGCTTAAAGAAAAAAAAATAATTTGATAAATCTTCTTTAAAATCTTCTTTTGTCATAATTTAAAATAATTAAATATATATGTTTTAATTAGTTAAAGTTAAAAAAAAAAATAAAAAAAAAATTATGCGAAAATGGTGATATAAAAAAAAAATATGAAATGAGTGCAAAAATAATATATAAGTTCAAATTCATATAAAAAAAATATATATATAAAAAAAAAGTATGTATATTATTCTGCAAAAATTTGTGTGTGCAAAATTAGCTTCGAAAATGTTCGTGCAAAAATAAGCAAAAATAACCTTGAAAAAGTCAACGCTATGTAAAAACCAGTTGGGAAGGTTAGATCACATGGGAAATTTTAAAGTAAGTGTAATTATGATAGTTAGGATTATCAAAATTATAGTCGGTCTAAGCCGACTATAAATACCCTACACATATGTGTGGTTACCGTTCAAAGTGATATATAGGTCACCAGGGTATACGAATCCTGAAAATAACTACAAACATTCAATCGCTGAAGAATTTCCATTCATTTGATACCCATATTTACAAATGGGTAGGTGTACCGAATTTCGATTTTTTTTTTGTGAACCACAAGTCTTTTCTCCGGAAAACTTTATTATCATGTATTTGAGCATGATGTCAATATATATTTGACCAAAAAAGTTTACCTAAGCACGTATACATAAAAATTGATCTTTATATGTACATTTTATATGAGGTATTTGAACATAAGTGGTCGGATCATAGGTCACAATGGACCGATCTCGCCAATTTTTTCGCATATACAGCGTATTAGTAATCTAAGTTATAAGTTTCATTTATCTAGCTCTTCAATTTTAAAAGTAGTAGGGATTTCAACAGACATACAGACGGACAGACAGACGGACAGACAGACAGACAGACAGACAGACGGACAGTCAGACAGACGGACAGACAGACGGACAGACGGACATCGCTAAATCGACTCAGGAGGTCATGCTGATCAAGAATATATATACTTTTCCATACCGGAGAATCTTCCTTCTGGGTGTTACAAACGGCGTACCAAACTGAATATACCCTTTCACTCTTAGTGTAGGGTATAACTATATGAATATTTTTTTTTTTAATCTTTGAAAATATTAAGATTTAATTCATAAAATGTTATGAAGGTGAACTAAATTGTCTATTTGTATTTCAATCACAATTTTAATTTTATATATGTTATAATACTATTTTAAAACCAAAAATAAAAAAAAATGAATTCGAAATTTTAAAACATCAAATATTCTTTTTTTGTTGTAATCGCGAAAAAAAATCATGGACGTGAATGATATAATGAGAGCATAAAAAAAACCCAAACCTAATTTCTGTTATAATTAAATTTAAACAACAACAAAATGAACAGATTAATTTCACTAAACATACAACTGCGAGAGAGCATAAAAAGCTCCATATCAATATACACCAACATTTTGAGCGAACGGCTTCAATAACAAACTCAAGCATTTGTTCAACATAAATATTTTTTTTTAAGAACCTGTTTGTCGCTAAACAAACACACTGCGAGAAATTATATTGAAATTATTTCGCGTTATTTTATATTTGCATAATAATAATAATAGTTTGGCGCTACAGTCCTGTATAGAACTTCGGCCGAGCTCTCTCACAATTTTGAGCTGTGCGTGTTATATTTGTACTCAAAGTGGTGGGACCTACAGTTTATTGCCGAATCCGAACGGCGGGTGAGAGCTTTTCATAGGCAATGGTTTTACTCTCGTAGGTTTGCCATTTACTGACGCGCCGAAAGGTCCCAGTTCAAGCCTGGACTGAGGCTATATACCGCGCTACCGCGGTATAGAAAAATGTTTCTATGAAAAGATGTTGTTAGCCCCAGTCCAGGCTTGAACCGGGGACCTTTCGGCTCGCAGTCCAACGCACTAACCACTGAGCTGCCGCGGCTATATTTGCATACTTATATTTTTTTTTATAAACTATATTATTATATTTTTTTTTGCACACATATAATATATACATGCTGTAACCATTTGATTTTCAGATATTTTCCCCATCGAATTTTTGCACCCATTTATTTATTCTCGTTTGAAACATTCGCAATTACCATACGATTTAGAAATTTAATTAACCATGTTATGCTAACACCAAATTTTATTAAAACAATTATAATTTTTAGAATTTTTTTTTCTCTCTCTCTATTAAATAATGTAATATGTATTTTAAATTAGTTTTTATTTAGCCATGGTTAGCTACTTTTACTTATGAATTTAATTCAAATTTGTTTAATTTTAAGATTCCTTAATAAATATGGTTTTTGTTAATAATGATGAAGCACTAATTTTTTCTTTTCGTTGACTTCTCGCTAATTGCGTTAATTTTGTTGCTGTGTTAGGTTAATCTTTGGGATCATCGATAATCAATTTTTTTTGCAGTGGTAAAAATGATGATCATAAATGGGAGGGCTTATGGCGTTGCAGTAACACAATCGCACACGTCACCAATATCAATATTGAGTTTCTTTTTATTTCCGTTTCCTTTCTCTCACTTTTGGTTTTACTTCTTTTCTCTTATAATGCAAACACGCAATATTAATTTTTTTTTATATTTCTATTTTAAAAGCTTCAAACGATTTGGAATTTGTCTGCCACCAAATGAATGTAAATACAGGCATGTTCCAGCATTTCGAATTAAATATAAAAATATCTAAAACAAAATTTTGTATTCCAAGGCAAACTGATTGAATTCACATGAAAAGCACATATTTGTATTGCGGTAAAATTATCATATAAAATTCTATCAGAATTCGATCGAATGTTGGAACATGCCCGATCTAAAGAAAGTCTTTTAGAGCCACCTGATTTACCGCTGATCGTCTTCTTCAGAAGCAGCGGCCGTATCTCCTCAAAGGGTATCGTGTGTTCCGTGTGTCCGTGTGCTTATTGACGGCATAAACTGTGACGACGCATCTTTTTGCTGCATAATGAATTTATTTTATATTATATTTTATATTATATTTAAACGAATACGATTTCATTTTTACTTAAATAACGAATATTATAATGTTCTCAAAATTTCACAGAATATTAGTACAACAAACAGTTTTCTGTGTTTCAAATTTTTAGACGAAAATTGGAGCTTTTTATTGAAAAAGAATTTTTTTCAAAAACATATTGCGTTGCTTTTATGTTTTGATATATGTCATTTGTAAAATTTGTTTGACAAAATTCAAAATAATTACGCTATAATGATATAAAATATGCATTACCATATACTATGTAGGTGACTCAGAAGATTAGTGTGTTGGAATACAAGCCGAAACGTCGTTGGTTCAAACATCAGCGAAGGCAACATCAAAAAAATAAATAGAAAATATTTTTCTTCACCGCGCTACCTCTTGGTAGATGACCTTCGAGAGTAAAAACATCACCCATGAAAAGTTATGATTCGGCGTTAAACTGTAGGTTCCGCTATTTGAGTAAAAATGTAACATGTTTAAATGGTGAAACAGTTCAGCCTAAGTTCGCAAAACTAGTATTATTATAATTATTATTAGGACCGTAGGACATGTCCATTTTTAGGATTTTCGAAATCTAGACTGTTACAGAAAATTTAGGTTGAATTTCAGGACTGATATAAGTTTCCAATGGTCTGTGGTCTTTATAAAACGATTACATATATTTATTAAATGCTGTAATATGTACAGGTTTTATATGAAGGCCCCAATCATAAATGCATTATTCACGTTCAACAAAAGATTCCAATCTTCTTCGCAAAATTTGAATCATTTTTTTATTCGTAGATACACGGATATACATATTCTCAGAAATATCAAAAACATAATAGAGTTCCTGGAAAAACCATAAAACGTATTACTTTTCTCATCAAAAACAATAACATACTTTTATTCTGAACCTCAAAAAATAACGTATTTATTTTCGTAAGGGAAAAATTAACGTATTTATTTTCGTAAGGGAAAAAATGTATAATAGTTTTCGTAAGGGGCGTCGATATGATTTTGATGTTAACAAACAAAAAGATTTGTTGTTAAGTGTAAGTATTTCAACGGACACACCTACCTCCCATACAAGTCACTTTTATATAACTCTTTAGTAACTAATAACTCGAAAAGTATTCAAGATATAGTTATAAAATTTAAAACATATTGTTATATTCAAATCTATGAAATATTAGCCTTACAAAATTTTAAATATAGGCGTGGTCCGCACAATTTTGATTTTTATTTTTTTTTTTAGTTTTATTAGTTTTTTTCTACCTTTATTTACATTTTTTAAAATAAATTTCTGATATGTGAATAATATTCTGAGGGTGGTGAGGTTCAGCATTATTAAAAACTTTAAAATTAAGGTATACAATTAAATATCCCACAATAATATTCCCAACAATTTGTAGAGTATTCCATAGTCGGGCCCGACCGACTATAAAAGTCCGCTCCATGTGACCTAACTTACCCAACTCGTTTTTAATTAAGATGATAATTTTAATGATCGCATATTTTATATCTTTTGAAAAACAAACGGGTTTTGCAAAACATTTAACATTGGTGAAATGATGTTAAGTTATGCTCAAATTGCGATATTGGGAAGCATTTAGGTAAAAATGTTTTCATCATTAAATCCCGGCAATTGCCAGATTCAAATTACATTATGAGGAACAACTAATGTAGTTATGATCGGGACCATTGACTGTTTAGATAATGGAAACCCTGCTATGGTGAGCATCATAAGGGCATGGCAAGGCACTGATCATGTTTGCTCTAATAGGGCTTACCCGTTGAAAAACTGATCATTTCCCGATAGCGCATCGGGCAAATCTCTACTAGGGATTTGTATTAAACGAACCACAATATTCGATTTTTTTTTTTCAAAATTTTAAAAAGGGTCGTTTTAAAGGACATTAATTTTGAAATGCAAGGAAAATACCCACGGACCACATGTTCAAGTTTAGAAGTTACAACTTAAAGCTTGTTCTATTAGCTTTAAATCGAGCTATCAGCGGAGTTTTTAGCATTTCTACTTAAAGAGATATTGAAATATGAACAACCATACAAACGTGATTTTTGACCCATTTTTTGTAATTTTGAAGCGTTGTATCTCTGGAAGTAGTGATCGACAAAGATAAAAAAAATGGTCAGTGCATATCTAAATACGATTTAACAGTTGCCAAAATTTCATGGAAATCGAAAAGGTAAAATCTCAACATTTACTTTTATTGGTCGATTTGGTGTGGAATGGCCCATATAACACTTTTGAAAGCAATAACTCCAAAAGTATTGAAGATATAGTTATAAAATTCAATAAGTGTTGTTAGAATTAACCTTAAAATGTGTTTTATTTCCCGGTTTTTTATAGTTGAAATTTCTGTAAATTATTAAAAACAAAATATAAAATATTAGCCTCACAAATCTGCATATATGTTTTAAAAATAGGCATGCCTCGCCCTCTTTTATTTTTCCACCACACGGGAGCTACAGTGATGAAACTTTATAGTAGAATGTGTTTCGTTCATACACTAATGCCTGATTTACATTGTATCTTCTGTGAAACTCAGTGTATCTGCTAGGGTTGCATTTTTTTAATTTACATATAAAAATAGCAGTTTTTTCAAAAAATGTAACCCTAGGAGATACAGCGAGACTCACAGAAGATACAATGTAAATCGGGCATAAAAAAACAAAGATGTTTACCAGAAATATCACAGCCCTAAATACCAATTTATTTAGATCGACTTTGAAACAAACATCTTCCAAACATCCAACAAATATTGCTGGTAACCATCCTTCCAATTTACGATTATTTATAACACCAATCAATTAAACATCCTAAAAATAAGAAGATAGTAGTGAAATATTTTTAAATGGTACTCCAATAGAATTCGCGGAGTCATTTTTATTGAATTGAAATTAAAGAAATCAAATGTATTTTTATTTATTCTTGAATTAAAACAGTATCCTTAGTGTACATCGCCATCGTCCTTATAAATCTTTCGAAGGTAAATTTGTACAACGACTTGAGTCTTCTGCGCGGAAAAACCAAGTCCCGCCGATGCTGTCATAAAATTAAACTCTGAAAATAAATAATTGTCCATAATGTGTTAAAAATGTCAATCCCAGGAAATGTTATTTTCACTTTTACCATTAAAATATATTTGAGTTGACACTTTTTTACACCATTGGATTTACTTAATTATTGTGCATAAATCGAGCGTAAGGAAAAAGTACGCCATTTTACTTTTTATAGTAGCCAAATGTCAAAATAATCCAACAGTTTTGCTGCAAATGTCTAAGAACTCATAAATATCTAAATATAAATATCTCAATTTTCATTGCTGTTGTAGCAAACATCTCGTTTCTATCTGTATATATGACATATTTAAAAAATAGTAACGTTATGCAGCAAGTTTCTTTAAAGTTATGGGATCTTTATATAATTGTTAGAAAGCATAAATTTAAACTGAAATTTGCAGCAAGACTTTCATAACCATCTTGTTTTCTTAGTGTATAATCACTTGTCCAAATTTGATCTTGATTGGACAAGTGGGCGTTTTACCTCCCATACAAATAAAAATTTGTGAAAAAAAAAAATGTGTGAATTGTTAATATTAGTATTGTCAATATTATTAAATTATCGTCGCTGAAATATGATAATTCCGAAAAAGTAAAAAAGGCAACATTTTCATTACTATTTTAAAGTTTAATGTTTGTATGTCCTAATAACAGTATAATCAGTTTTGCGAGTGTGCCCGGAACGTTTCAAAAAATGTATCATAATTATGCAATTGTTGCGAAAAATTGTCTGTGTTTGATAGAGTGTGGAAAAAACTTGGATACATATGACATAAATTGCCACATTTTAGGCAATTTAATGAACTATACAAATAATATATTTGAGGAAAATTTGGCTTTTGAGGTTTTCACCAACTTTAGGTACTTGCTGTCCTTCTGTACATCGGTAGCTAAGATGTTAGTGGATTGCTTGCCAAAAGGTCCTATGTTCAAACCTGGGCAGGGGCTAACAACATCTGTTCATAAAAAACATGTTTCTATACCGCTATACCTCTCGGCAGACAATGACAAACCTTCAAGCGTAAACAATTTTCAGTGCTGACAGTAAATAATTTGCTGTAGTAAATTATACTTTATTTATGTCTTTGTTTTGAAAAATGTAGGTCTACTACATTTTGATCGTTTTAAATACATTTGTATTTATTTCACATTATTTACTAACACGTTGTTTTAGAAATTCGATTTCTACGTAGTACAGAAACTGTTCGGTGTCTTCGTTTTCTGCACTTATAATTATATGGAGTTCATGCGAATACACGACGGACGACTGCAACAGTGAGTAGGTAGAAAAAGAACTAATTTCGTATTCTTAAAATTCACATAGTCGACGGAGGACCGCGGAGGTAGCAGATATAAACATAAACAATGCATTCGAACGAATGAATTGCCGGCAGAAAACTAGTGATGGCAATTCATTGGGTTTTTCGCTCAAGCTGGTTAGTTTTGAAAATAAAAAAAGCGAAAATAAAAGTTGGTAACTCTATGACCGAAACCCATCATGGGTTGCAATGGCCAAATAAATATAAGTAACTCAACTGTTTGCAATTTTTTGTTGTGCGTTGTAACGACGAAAATCGGCAGTAATCATTTTTGCCATACATCGCAGCTCAGCTGCTAATTATCATAAGTTAAAATTAATTATTCTATATTTGTTTATATTATTGAAGTCACTATGCAAAATTATTTTTCAAATTAATTAAATATTTCATTTAAATAATGTTAAATAATATTTTAAGCCAGTCATTATTAGTACTAAGATTAAAAATTAATAAACTTGAGGTGGCAATCCATCAATCTATTACATTTTTTACTACGCTAAAAGTATTAGGTGCAAAATGCATTTCGAACAGTGGATGTTTGAACCAGCTATTCAATTTTCGAAAATGACAATACGAGGCTACAAGCAAACGACAGCAGTCAGTTCGTTTTAGGTCTACGACCAAGACGGTTCACCAGCTCTGCAGAGTTCTTGGTCTAAGATCAGAACAATTTAAAATAAATATCGGCGGTAGTAGTAGTATCATAGGGCTAGTGAAGTCAGGACAACGTCCAACCGAACTACGGCAGGATAGGTGCGCCGCTGTCGGGACTACGTCCGATCGCTATCGCATAGTTAGAAGCAGCACAGGGTCATTGAGGTGAGAACTACGTTCGAGCGGGCCACGGCAGAACCACGTTCACACTACGGCCGCAGTAGTAGCAACAGAATCAAGACTACGTTCGATAGCAGAAGCGGTGACGTCAACGACGACGTTTGACCACGACCACCGAAGGGTTAGAGGTCAACCAGATTTCACGTACTCGTAAAAAAGGTACTTCGCGCCTCGGTATTTTATTAAAACTAAGAATTGTTAAGATTTACATTTAATTTATATTAAAAATAAATTAATTACTTGGTAAAGAAAACATAAAGTGTTGTTGTAAATTTTTGCAACGAACCCTGGACACGGCTAGTGTTATAAATTTGACTCACATATTTTTTCTTTTCTTTATGTATATTCACTATTCACACAATTTTGGATGTTACTGTACATATTGTAACGAAGTTTCTCGGGCTGAGGTATACTCGCCGGTTTTGTCCAGGGTTCGTTTACAGAAAAATAGATAAATGAAAAGATTAGTTTTATTTAAGTATTGTTATTCAGTTTCTTTATTGTCCCTTCAGTGGGTTTAATATTTTATTCGCTATTTTATAATACTTATTCGAGCTTAATACTAGTTTGGCGAGTTAATGCCTCGATCCACTATTAATACGTTTGGGGAGTTAATGCCTCCAGCCGCTATAATAAAATACTTATTAAATCTTAAAGTAACTTAATACTAGTTTGGCGAGTTAATGCCTCGATCCGCTATAACTACAATTGGGGAGTTAATGCCTCCAACCACTACTTCCTACTCTTAAAGTAACTTAATACTAGTTTGGCGAGTTAATGCCTCGATCCGCTATAACTACAATTGGGGAGTTAATGCCTCCAACCACTACTTCCTACTATTTGGGGAGTTAATGCCTCCAACCGCTACTACTACTATTTGGGGAGTTAATGCCTCCAACCACTACAACTACAATTGGGGAGTTAATGCCTCCAACCGCTACTACTACATTTGGGGAGTTAATGCCTCCAACCGCTACTACTACATTTGGGGAGTTAATGCCTCCAACCGCTACTACTACATTTGGGGAGTTAATGCCTCCAACCACTATTACTACGAGTTTGATGTGTACGAGGTCGTCGCCAGCATCGAACTGCCTGACTGCTGCAATTGTGTCTCCTTTTATACTCTTTCTTGTGTCGATCGCCGTGTGCTTTGTTGTTGCGTAGTCTGTGCAGTTGTTGTTGCTTCATTTGATGTTGTTGCATTACAGCCTATGCTTATGCGTAGCGTTGTTGTTGCTTGCTGCATGTGCGTGAAATTGTTCTTGTTTGTGGTACTGTTGCGCGTACGTAGAATTCTTGTTGTCGTACTTAGCAATAACTGCAATTAATTAAATTATTAATCTAATTTAATTCAGATAAAAAATATGTGGATACAAATTTGGGACACACAAATTTGTGTCCTCACATCCTCCCCTTACTTCGGTTAAAAAACGTATTTCTGCATTAAAATACTTAAAATATAATTATACTTATAATTGAGGGACTTTGGTAACCCTATTGCTTCTATGTACTTCCTGTAGTTGAACACCGCCACATTTTTTTAAACTGGCAACACTTCATTGTTAATGCTTGTGACTCATGCTCAACCGGATGTGAAGTTTGACGTCTCTGACATCCATCCTTCAGTTGGTCTTTTTTATTCTTTCGTGCGGATCGCAAAAAAATCTGAAACAAAATTATTATCGCCGCGTTCGTCCGGTCGTCGATGTTCTTTTTTTTTCGGAACTGGGATAAATCCCTTGATCCTGTTCGGCCTTCTGCCATTATACTGTTCGGCCTGTTGCATGAGGGCACAGGCTGCGATGTCCAGACGTGGAGCGCCCACTGCGAGAAAAAAAAAATTTACAAAGAAAAAAAAATCAATAAAAATTTAGTAAAAATTTCTCAATTTCTTCTTTATTTCGAATTACTGTAGGTACATTCTTTTTTTTGTGTAATTTTTACATTTCCCGATCGGGAAATGCGCACTTGATATGTGCAACCGTTTACTGCCTTTCGAAAGGCGTATTGTTTGCGTCTGTCCCGTGTGCGCAGTGCTGTCGCCACTGCATCGTCCAACTCAGGTGGGTATGTGGACTGTGCTGCTGCTGGGCTGCTGGTACGTAGGATGTCTTCCAGGTCGCCCTCAGCCAGGTTTAAATCAAGCACATCATCATTTATAAATTTAAAAATATCGTCAACTTCGTTGTTTTGGCATATTTCAGAGCCGTTGCGGTCAGTTTCGTGCTCGCCATGAAAATTGACCAAGAAGTGACTGACTGTGCCGAGGCCCTCTGTTTCGTCTACATTTGGCGCGCTGGCCACCAAATCGTCTAGCAAAGCTTGTCCGACAGCCGCTAAGCCGGGGGATTGTGGTGCCGCATCTGTGCTGTTATCTTCCTCCTCCTCGTCCTCGCTAACTGCAGCCGGGCTGGGCCGCACCAGAGTGGACACATCGTCGTCGTCAGTGTCTTCGTCGCACTCTCCACTTGCTTCCTCGTCTTCCTCGATTTCTTCATTGTCGTTATCTTCAGTTGTCGCATCGTCTTCATCTGAGACCTGCATTTCGCCCAGGCTCCAGTGACCGTCGTGCGCACTGGCAGCACTCAGCGCCTCGCTGCTAGAGTCGCTGATGACTCCCCAGTCTTCGACTTCGTCGTCACTCGTCTCGTCGGCGGAGCTCTCGCCGTCGGAGCTCGCGACGTAACCCCAATCTACGGCCGTCGCCAGTTGCGTTCGGCAGCGTTTCGGCTGCGGCTGAACTAATGCCACAGGTCGGCGTCTTCGTGGGGCACCACTTGGCCCGGCGGCTGAGCAGACAGCCGTGTCAACGGACGTATCGGCGGCCATGCCAGTGGGCGCGGTGGCAGAAGTGCTGGTGGATGCGTTGGTGGACATTGTTGTCTAGTATTTTTCTAAATGTCCTAAAAACATGAAAAATCATCCTATTTATGCCAAATATTTCTCCATCTTCGGAATTATCTTTTATCCTATTAGGTTATCTCAGCTCCAGGTGTCCCTGGAAGTACCCATTGTTCTTTTTGAGAAGCTGACGTCTACGAAAACCATTCGCTAGCAGCACAGGGTGTTTCGGAGAGTAGAAAAAGTTGTATATTTAGGTTCGACTACACGGTACGATTTGTAATACGACGTCATTGGTTACCTATTTACCAACGAGTTGACTTCAAACATTTTGATAAAGCTCCCTTCATTTACGATAATTTCGTCGTAAACTTTCATAGGGACTTGCCTTTTTTTTTTTTTTTTTTATCAACTTGATATTTTATTTAGAAACATTTGGATAGCGCGAAACATTTTTGTTTCGCCATACTCGCGTTCGGACGCGTTTTGATCTCTGATCCTTGTCTTTTGTGATTTCGCCGTACTGTTTATTTCTGTAACATATTTTGTGGCAATGGTTGTTTACGGTATTTTTATCGTGTGAAATTATGCCATTTCCGTATAAATCATCGTGCCGGTGCGTAATATTGCTGCAGTGCGTGTTTATCTCATTGTTTGTGCGTACGGTATTTTCACCGTTTTGCTCTAACGTTGTTGATTTTGCGCTGTCAGCTTTTGTGGTGTGAAATAATTTCAGCTCATTCACGTGCGCCGTTTTTATCTTCTTGCTGCCGGCTCTTTTAAGCTGCACGATTACCGGTGATACGAAATTTATCACCCGAAATGGTCCATCGTATTTGGCGGCTAGTTTGGCCGCAAAATTGTCAACTGCTTTGGACAAGTTGTGTTGTTTGACTAACACCTGTTGACCGATCTTAGGTGACCAGGGTCGCCGACGTAGGTTATAATGTCTGGCTTGGTCCTGTGCTGCTCGCTCCATATTTCGGCGTACAATTGTAAATACCTCTCGTAATCGCTCACTTTTACCATCAGGTGTTTGATGATCATGACCAGTGCCAAACGTGCACTCATCATATAATGCTTTTGGGAGACGGGGCTCGCGTCCTTGTATCAAATACGCCGGACTGTAGCCCGTGGTTTCAGATACGCTCGTATTTATTGCTAGTGACAGTTCATCCCAGAGTCTTTGATTTTCTCCTGCAAACTGCGCAATCATCGTCTTGACTGTTCTGTTTGCTCTTTCTGTCGGATTTTCTTGCGGAGTGTATGGCGCCGTAAATTGATGTTTCACGCCCATTTCAGCCAAGAACTTTCGAAACATTCGACTTGTAAATTGTGTCCCGTTGTCGGTAATTAGCACCTTCGGTTCTCCAAATCTCGCCAGTATTCTTTCTCTGAAGGCTTTGCAGAGTGTTTCGCTGGTTGCTTTTCGTAGCGGTACCATCTCCGTCCACTTTGAAAACTTGTCGAACATGACCAGCATCATGGTGTTGCCATGTTTTGATCTTGGCAATGGCCCAACGAAGTCCGCACATAGCATGGCCCAGGGCTCCTCTGCTATCTTCGTCAACATCTTCCCCACCGGTTGTTGTTGGCTTGCTTTATACTTTTGGCACGCCTCGCAACACCGCACGTATTTACTAACCTGGCGGAACATTCCAGGCCAGTAGTACCTGTTAGCTATGCGTGCGATCGTCTTCCTTACCCCAAGATGCCCTGCGGTCGGTCCGTCGTGATTCTCTCTGAGTACTCTATCCCTCTGATAACTCGGCACACACAGTTTCCACGGCGCGCAGTCTTCGTCACCATTCTGTCTTGGTATGTGGCGGTAAAGATGACCTTCTTCAAACACATAATCAGCGTATTTTTCTGGTTTCGCTTTCACTTCTGCTATGCGCTGTTCTAGCCACGCGCATCTTTTCTCGTATTCATCAGTAATTGTGCCAAGAGTTGCCAATGGTTGCCGCGAGAGCGCGTCTGCTACCACATTCAGCTTACCTTTTCGATATTGAATGTCGAATGTGTGCTGCTACAGTTCTAACGCCCATCGCGCTATCCGTCCTGATGGACTTTCTATGCTGTTTAACCACTTCAGCGATAGATGATCAGTTATTACCGTGAATGCGTAACCCTCCAAGTATGGACGCATCTTCCGTATTGCCCAAATAATTGCTAAACACTCTTTTTCTGTGGCGGAGTAATTTAACTCGGCTTTACTCAGACGCCTGCTAGCGTAAGCAATCACTCGTTCTGTATTTTCAAACACTTGGGTAAGGACTGCGCCTAGCCCGTAGTCGCTCGCATCTGTCTGCAATGTGAATCGCTGGTTAAAGTCTGGACACGCCAGTATAGGTGCTTCCGTCAGTCTCGCCTTAAGCGCTTCGAATGCTTCTTGCTGTGCACTTTCCCATTTCCAGTGCTTACCCTTGCGTAACAGTGACGTCAAAGGGTGGACGACGTCTGCAAATTCTGGGACGAAGCGTCTGTACCATGACGCAATTCCCAGACATCGTCGTAGTTCTCGTACATTTGTTGGTGGCTGTAGTTCTTTAATCGCTGCTATCTTGTCTGGATCGTTGTGTATTCCTTGATCGCTCACCACGTGACCAAGGTATTTTAGCTCACTTCGGAAAAATTCACACTTTTCGGCATTGAGTCTCAGGTTTGCCTTCCTGAGTCGTCTGAATACTTCTTTTAGGTTCTCCAGATGCTCTTCGAACGTGTGCCCTGTCACGATAATGTCGTCTAAGTAGGCGAATGCGTGCGGTTCCATCTCTGCCCCAATTACTTGATCGAGAGCTCGTTGGAACGTAGCTGGGGCCGAATGTAGGCCAAACGGCATCACGCGCCACTGATGCCACTGATGCCGTTTGACGGCGTTTACCGTCCAGGTACGGTAAACGCCGTGTACTGTTTGCTGCTCTCCTCCATGGGTATTTGCCAATAACCGTTCTTCAAGTCTAAACTGCTGATGAATTTTGCGTCGCGCAGACGGTCTAAAATATGTTGTATGCGCGGTAGGGGGTAAGCGTCGGGGACTGATCGTGCGTTAAGTTGACGATAGTCAACGCAGAGCCTCCATTGTCCTGTCTTTTTCTTCACCAAGACGATTGGTGCGCTATGAGGACTATGTGACGGTTCTATGCATCCTTTATTGATCAATTCGTCTATTTCTTTGTCTATTATCGCCTGCATTGCCGGATTTTTCGGGTAGTACCGCTGCTTAATCGGGCGATCATCATGCATCACAATCTTGTGTACCGCTATGTCGGTGACTCCTTTTAATTCGTCAAATGCTTTCAGCTCTTGTTTCAAAAATTCTTGCACACGCTGATCTCTATCTTTACTCAGCGTGTTTCCTCCACGTCGCTCTTTCATCGGAGTGCCTATCTGCGCGCTTGCATCCTCTTTATGTTTTTGTTCTGTACAGGCGACATTAATTTCGTCGTACCTGTTTACTGAATTTACCCTCTCGTCTTCGTTGTTTCTAGTGTGTTCATCTGGGCTGTTGCAGACGCTTGTACTTTCGTCTTTATTTATCTGTTCCTTAATGTTGTTACGTGTGGCAGTGCAAACATCTTCTGTGGCCACGTGCTCATCCCGGCTGTTCCATCGCGCCTTCGCTCGCCTCCGCGATGGAACATGTACATACTTCATTTTCTCTTCTCACTGAATGGACTGAAATGGAAAAGTTGCCATATCGCAGCTCCACTCCAAACAATGCTAGTGAATCAACACCCAAGATTAATTGGTCACATGCGTTTCTCAGTACCAGTAGCGTGATTACGCAGCGTTTTTCTCCTAATGTGACTTCTACTTCCATTTCTTTATTAACATGCTGTACTGCTCCGTCGGCCATCTGTACTGTTGTGCGTACCATACGCGTCCTTGCCATGTCGGTGATTTTCGTAGCGAATCTTTCGTTTACGAAACTTCTCGTTGCACCTGTGTCTATTATCGCTTCTGTTTCTTCGCCACCCAGGTATACTGTAGCGAAGATGCGACCGTGTTTTACGGCAAAAGGGTTGATTAATTCCGCGCTCTGTTCATTGGTCCGCCCGTCACCTCTTGCCTCTGACGGGTACCGCGGGTGTTTTCCGGACGGCGACAACAATCAAACGTGTGGACATTGCGCCGACCACACTCCCAGCAGAACATCACCTGTGGATTTCTACAACCACGTGACATGTGTCCACTGCTACCACATCGATGACACGCCGTCCGTGGATTTATTGGCGCGAACGGATTATCGTGCCTTTGACTATTATGTGCTTCTGATATCGGATCTTCACGAACTTGAAAATGTCGCTCTTTTTGCCTTGGCTGTGGGACGGCTCGGGTGGGCTCCTTTTCGTCGCGAAGTACCTCGTATTCTTTTGCCATCTCGGTTAACTCCTCTAGACTTGTAAAATCTTTTCGCCGAATGTACAATCTATAGTCCTGCAGACTGTTGCGATATATTCTGTCTAGCTGCTGCGTAGCGTCGTAATCTGCGTGGCTCATCACGTCTAGCATAGCAAGCACGTAGTCACTAAACGACTCCCTTTGTTGCTGGCGTCGCTGTCGGATCTCGTCTTCTATACCTTCAAAGTAGTGAGGTGGCAGGAAAAATTTAAGTAGATCACTCTTGAAGGTTCTCCATTCAACCCATTGTCGATTGCTTCTGCGAAACCATATCAATGCCTTATCGCGTAGTAATTCAGCCATGTAAAGCGGCAACTGGTCGATGCAAACGTTATACATCTGGGCCAGTTCTTCTACGCGTTCGATAAACGCTATCGGATCTCGGCCACCCTCATACTTTACCGACCATCTCCTTACCTTGTCAATAACAGACTGCATGTACATGTCTCGTAGGAACTCATCATTTGTCGTAGGCATCATCGGTGGTTGTTGCGCCATCGGTGGCTGCTGCATAGTCGTTGGCTGCTGCCAGTATCCTGCTGGTGTACCTTGAGTTGGTTCTGTGGTGAACTGTGGACGCGTCTGTTCTGTTGATCGAACTGTTGACACCAAGAAACGATTATACCCAGTCGATATCGTTGGAACGTTTAACTGCTGCTGTGCTGCGGCTGAATTTGATGGTAACTGCAGCTGAGGTGGTATCGGAAGTGGGCTTGGTGACCTACTTCTTGGATGTAACGCCTCTAACTCTTCTAAGCGAGCGATAATTTCTGGCTTCAGTTCCTCACTTTTCACAAATGTCGAAAAGCGTTTTCGTAGTTCATCGACGGTGCCTACATCTTCAAATCCGAACTCTTCGGCGTAACTAATAAGTTCGTCCTTACGAAGATCCTTAATCCATGAAGTCTTTACCATCTTGATATTTTCCTTTTCTATTATTTATTGTACTCTATCTTCCCAGTTTTCTTCACTTTTAAATTCAGTATTTTATTTTTCTCCAATTTTTTTTCATTAATTTTATTCAACTTCACTTTCCTTTGTATTTTATTTGTTAATTATTTTCTTCTTTACTTTCGCTGAACCAAACAATTATGTGCTCGTTGCAGATTAAACAAATTTGAGATTCTAGAAAATAATCGTTGAAGCAATCCAGATGAAAATTATGGCTACACAATGTTGTTACGATGAGTTCATTTTCGTTGATTTCGTTGTTGCAAATCTTGCAAATCATATTTCGAGGACTCGAAGTGTCCATTTTAATTACAGCTACTTACTTTTAATTTTCCAAAACTTATTAAAGTCCCTGCTCGGGCGCCATCTGTAACGAAGTTTCTCGGGCTGAGGTATACTCGCCGGTTTTGTCCAGGGTTCGTTTACAGAAAAATAGATAAATGAAAAGATTAGTTTTATTTAAGTATTGTTATTCAGTTTCTTTATTGTCCCTTCAGTGGGTTTAATATTTTATTCGCTATTTTATAATACTTATTCGAGCTTAATACTAGTTTGGCGAGTTAATGCCTCGATCCACTATTAATACGTTTGGGGAGTTAATGCCTCCAGCCGCTATAATAAAATACTTATTAAATCTTAAAGTAACTTAATACTAGTTTGGCGAGTTAATGCCTCGATCCGCTATAACTACAATTGGGGAGTTAATGCCTCCAACCACTACTTCCTACTCTTAAAGTAACTTAATACTAGTTTGGCGAGTTAATGCCTCGATCCGCTATAACTACAATTGGGGAGTTAATGCCTCCAACCACTACTTCCTACTATTTGGGGAGTTAATGCCTCCAACCGCTACTACTACTATTTGGGGAGTTAATGCCTCCAACCACTACAACTACAATTGGGGAGTTAATGCCTCCAACCGCTACTACTACATTTGGGGAGTTAATGCCTCCAACCGCTACTACTACATTTGGGGAGTTAATGCCTCCAACCGCTACTACTACATTTGGGGAGTTAATGCCTCCAACCACTATTACTACGAGTTTGATGTGTACGAGGTCGTCGCCAGCATCGAACTGCCTGACTGCTGCAATTGTGTCTCCTTTTATACTCTTTCTTGTGTCGATCGCCGTGTGCTTTGTTGTTGCGTAGTCTGTGCAGTTGTTGTTGCTTCATTTGATGTTGTTGCATTACAGCCTATGCTTATGCGTAGCGTTGTTGTTGCTTGCTGCATGTGCGTGAAATTGTTCTTGTTTGTGGTACTGTTGCGCGTACGTAGAATTCTTGTTGTCGTACTTAGCAATAACTGCAATTAATTAAATTATTAATCTAATTTAATTCAGATAAAAAATATGTGGATACAAATTTGGGACACACAAATTTGTGTCCTCACAATATGTTGAGCGCATCATGTTTATATCATGTTGTACTCATGTTATACAGCAACATGTTCCTAGCATTGTCCAACGCTTCACATTGGCAACAATGATAATAATTTGAGAAAGCACTAAAGCTTTGTTTAGACCTCACCTCTTTCAAGTTAGCTTGTACAGTTAACAGAGGCTTGCAACATAAATTTTCATTGAATGATTAGGGGGCTATGTTAAAATAAGCGAAGCAGCGTTTGCCAACAATTGCACTATTTCGCAATTGGTGTCAGCCAAAAACTGCAAGTCGGACTTTCTTCAAAAAATATACTTTAAGTGAAACTTGCAACGAAGGTATAGTTCAGACTTTTCGCTTCAGTTTTAAGTAGTTAAGTTTTAAATATTTGTGAAGTGAGTTCGGTGAATAAAATAAAAAGATATAAACGATAACAAGAAACCTGTTTAACATTTGGATCCAAGGTAACAAGTAACTTGTTTAACATTTGGCGCAGCTGGTACGTCGGTACTAACCTCTCAAGAACCGAGAGTGGGAAGAAGGACGAAAAGAAACGAAAAAGTAAAATGGTAAGTGTTAATAATTTTATTTTTTTTCATAAAATTTTTACAACAGATGCGATATGGTCTGGAAGGCATGATAGGCTATATATGGGCGGGATTGGACAAAGGGGCGTGGTACCTTCGAAACAACCTAAACTTTCAAAACGATATAACTCGGCACTTTCGGCAGCTACGAAAATGAAACAAAAAATTTAAATACAAGAAAAATATTTAAAAGCAAAAACAAAAAAGAAATAGCAGAAAACAAATGCAAAAATACAAAAACAAAAGAAATAACATAAATTTAAAAGCCAAACTAAAGGAAAAACAAAAATTGAAAAGATAAAAAATCCAAAACAAAAGCAAAAACAATTTTTTTTCAACATTGTTTTTGGCGAATATTTTTTTATTTGGAAAATGGTGATTTCGACCATTGCGTTCTTTTTGTCCTCCAAAAGGTTTTTTTTTACAAATTTATCTTTATACTCATCACACCAAAATTCACCACATTAAAACTCAACACTCTAAAATTCACCACACTTAAATTCACCACATTAAAAGTCACCACACTAAAATTCACCACACTAAAATTCAGCACACAAAAATTCGCCACACTAAAACTCACCACACTAAAAATCACCACATTAAAACTCACCATACTAAAACTCACCATCCTAAAACACACCAAAACAAAACTCACCACAATAAAATTCACCCCACTACCTCTCGGCAGTAAATGACAGACCTACGAGAGTAAAAACATCGCCTATGAAAAGGTCTCGTCCGCCGTTCGGATTCGGCAATAAACTGTAGATCTCACCGCTTTGAGTACAAATATAACACGCACAGCTCAAAATGGTGAGAGAGCTCGGCCTAAGTTCTTATTGGACTGTAGTGCCAAACTATTATTATTATTATTTATAAAACTTCTACTGGGAAAAATTCTGCGGCAATGAATTCTAGCGGGAAGAATTCTACGGGACTTCTAAGAACTTAAAAGCAAAATTAAATTCATTTGAAAAAATGTTTATAATCTTGAGTAACCCAATATATATAATTTTTTTCTTCTTTATTATCTCGATACCAAGATAACTCAGGGAATACTATTTGGAAAAATAAAGTTGTTTTATTTTACCAATATTATACATCGGAATTTAAATTTAAAAAAAAATGTATAGTTATACTTCAAGAATGCGAAAATTTATTTCATCATTGTTTGGGTAACATTTTTGTTTCGTTGGTATTTTCAATTACAACATGATGTAATTTATTTTTTTAATTAAAAGATAAAGAAAACGTTTTAAACTTATTGAAAATATTTAATGGCAGATGCTAATGAATTAAATGTGTAAATTCAAAAGTAATCCAGCGAATTAAACAGATTTTGTTGAAAAATTGTGGTCGCAGTTTGTGCCAACAATACTAAATAAAGAAAATACAGCATTATTAAAAGATAATATATCTAGAAGTCTGCATTTGTCTAAATGAGAGAAGGCAAATAAAATAGTATTATTATTAAATATTAAATTTCCAGAAGCTAAAAATCAAATCGGTTTTAACAGAAAATTGTGTATTAAAGGGATTAGTTAATGAGTTGAGGAAACGTTAAAACGATTATTGTTTCAAACGTACAGTTGAGTTAGAGGAATCACCTAATACAGAAGTGGAAAACTTAAGGATACGGAATTTATTTAAAGAAAGAAATATTTCTGAGGAATCAATAAATAATTCTGTCAGACGCCTGACAGCGCACGAGACATCCTTATACCACAAGGATATCATAGAAAGTGACGACATCACAACACAGGGCAACATGGGATTAGGCGAAGTCGCGAAATTCGTTAAAAATGCGGTGCCAGATTTTGCAGGTGCAGACTCATCATCGCTGAGAACGGATCTTCACCGATTTATTGAAGGATGTGAAGTGGTGAGGGCAGAATTGAAGCCTGAACAAATGAAGGAGTTTATTAAAGGCGTTAGGGTTCGTTTGTAGGGAGATGCTTTTGACTTAGTAAGTTCAAAGGAGTTTGACACAATAGATGATTTATACAATCTGTTAAGGAATACGTACTTGGAATGTAGGTCAGTAGATGCCATTCAATATGACATTAGAAAGGCATCTCAGTATCCGGGGGAAAGTATTAGATCTTTCTCGAGGCGTTTGGTTAACCTGCAGTCGGCAGCATTAAGCACGATTAAATGTAAATATAATGATACGAAAGACGACGTGTTCGTTAATGAATTGAATAATTTAGTTAAAAGCTCATTTAAGTTAGGACTTCGGGATTACACTTTGCAAATGCTCATGTTGAGCAGTAAGCAAACAACACTGGAGAAATTGGTGGAAGAGGCATTGGACCATGCGACGATACAAAGGGAGTCAGCAGAGTTAACGGGCATAGACAAGTTTGGAGTCCATTTCAATGAGCCCTCATCGGCCTTCATGCTAAATAATCGTAATGCATCAGGTGGCCAAGGCAATGAAAAAAAGGAGACGGAAGAGAAAACACAAAATGTAGGTATGAAGCAGCCTTTACCTATATGTTCTTTTTGCAAGAAGAAGGGACATGAGGGTTGAATGAATGAATGAATGAATGAATGAATACGTCGAGGAGGACTGTCGCGTGAAACGCGATATACTTGTGTTTCAAGGAAATAATGGTAATGAGAATGCAAACAGGCCCGTTAAATATTGCACTTGGTGCAGAAAGGACGGGCATGTTACTTACTTACTTAAATGGCCCTTACAACCGTGGGTCGGTTTTGGCCGCTGAGATGAAGCCGCGCCAGTCGGATCTGCTTTGCGCGCGCTGACGCCAGTTAGAAATACCAAGCGTTGCCAGGTTGTCCTCAACTTGGTCTTTCCAACGCAGATTTGGACGCCCTCTTCTACGCTGTCCACCTTCGAGTTTCGATTCAAGCACCTTCTTGGCTGGAGTGTTTTCATCCATTCGTTCGACATGACCTAGCCAGCGAAGCCGCTGGATCTTGATGCGCTTGACTATGTCAATGTCGTCGAATAACTCATATAGCTCGTGGTTCATCCTGATTCGATACTCGTTAGCAAAGCAGATAGGGCCAAAGATTTTACGGAGAATCTTTCTCTCGAACGCTCCCAGTACTCTCTCATCGGTGGTGGCCAGCGTCCATGTTTCTGCACCATAAAGTAGGACGGGCATGATGAGTGACTTGTAGAGCGTTATTTTTGTCCGGCGAGAGAGGGCTCTGCTTCTCAATTGCCTACTGAGCCCAAAGTAGCACCTGTTGGCAAGAGTTATTCTCCGTTTGATCTCCAGGCTGACGTCGTTGTTGCTGTTTACGCTGGATCCCAGATAGACGAAGTCCTTCACAATGTCGAACTTGTGGGTGTCAAAATCAGCTTTTTGTCCAAGACGCACGGACTCTTTTTTGCTTGTTGACACAAGGAACTTCGTCTTGTCCTCGTTCACCGCTAGACCCATTCGACGCGACTCTTTCTCCAATCTGGAGAATGCTGCGCTGACTGCTCGTGTGCTCCTGCCAATGATATCAATATCGTCGGCATATGCGAGCAGCATGACACTTTTGTTGAGGATAGTGCCGCTTTGACGGAGTTCGGCAGCTCGAACTATTTTCTCCATCAATAAGTTAAAAAAGTCGCACGATAGGGAGTCACCCTGTCTGAAACCTCGTTCGGTATGAAATGGCTCGGAGAGATCTTTTCCTATTCTCACTGAGCAACGTGTGTTGCTCAGGGTCATCCTGCAAAGCCTTATAAGTTTCGCAGGTATACCGAACTCAGACATTGCGGCGTATAATCGTTCCCTTATCGGAGTGTCGAAGGCGGCTTTATAGTCGACTAATAGGTGGTAGGTGTCGATCTGTTTTTCTAGGGTCTTTTCCTGGATTAGGCGCAATGTGAAAATCTGGTCTATGGTGGACTTTCCAGGTCTGAAGCCGCACTGATAAGGTCCAATCAGTCTGTTGACGATGGGCTTCAGTCTTTCACATAATACGCTCGATAGAACCTTGTATGCGATATTGAGTAGGCTGATCCCACGGTAGTTGGCGCAGATAGTGGGATCCCCTTTCTTAAGGATTGGGCAGAGTACACTGAGGTTCCAGTCACTTGGCATGCTTTCATCCGACCATATTCTGCTTACGAGCTCGTGCATGCTCTCTATTAGCTCTTCGCCTCCGGTCTTAAACAATTCAGCAGGCAGGCCATCAGCACCTGCGGCTTTGTTGTTTTTCAGCCGAGCAATGGCTGTTCTGACCTCGTCATGGTCGGGTGGCGGAATCTCAACGTCGTCATCAAGTACTGGGGTTGCCGGGTTTGCTTCTCTATCGGTGGAATTGAGGTCATCATCACCGGTCAGCAGTTTAGAGAAGTGATCCCTCCATATTTTCAGTGTGCTCTGGATATCTGTCACTAGATTTCCGTTCTCATCTTTACAGGAAGAGGCTCCGGATTTCGAACCTCCGGCTAGGCGTCTTATTTTCTCGAAGAATTTTCGAGCCTCATTCCTGTCCCCATGCATCTCAATCTCCTCACACTCACGTCTTTCTGCCTCGCTTTTTTTACGCCTGAAAAGACGTCTCTCTTCCCTCCTCTTCTCTTTGTATCGCTCCTTCGCAGCTCGCGTAGCTACTGACTGCAGGGTGGATTTGTACGCAGCGTCTTTCTCTGCAGTGGCCGCGCGACACTCTTGGTCATACCACTGATTCCTCAGGGGGCGTTGGAATCCAAGCACCTCTTCGGCAGCCGTACGCATAGAGCAGGAGATATGATTCCACTGCGCGCTTATATCATCGAGAGGAGGAGTGCTTTGTCTAAGCAGGTGTGAGAGTCGAGTGGAAAAGGCTTGCGTTGTCTGTTGTGATTGCAGCTTTCCGACGTCTAGCTTTCTCTGCGTTTGGTTCCGTACGTTCTTCGCAGCGCTTAAGCGTGTGCGGACCTTGGCTGCTACAAGGTAATGATCCGAGTCCATATTGGCACCTCGGATAGTGCGTACGTCCATCACGCTTGAAGAGTGCCTTCCGTCAATCACAACGTGATCAATTTGATTTCGAGTTTTTTGATCGGGCGACAACCATGTGGCCTTGTGGATATCGAAATGTTCGAATCTAGTGCTACTAACTACCATGTTTCGTGCTGCGGCGAAGTCGATTAGCCTCGTTCCGTTATCGGAAGTGTTGGCATGGAGGCTAAATTTTCCGATTGTGGGACAATAGATGGCTTCTCTGCCCACCTTGGCGTTAAAATCGCCTAGCACGATTTTGATATCGTGGCGGGGGCAGCGCTCGTATGCGTTGTCTAGGCGCTCGTAGAAGCGCTCTTTTGTCTCGTCATCTTTCTCGTTCGTCGGAGCGTGTGCACAAATTAGGCTGATATGGAAATATTTAGCCTTGATGCGGATTGTTGCCAGCCTTTCGTCCACGGGTGTGAACCTAGAGACAAGGTGGCGGAGTCTCTTGCCGACCACAAATCCACATCCAAATTCGTGTCTCTCCGCATGGCAGCTGTAGTAGATATCACAGGACGCTTGTTTCGAACAGCCCTGACCCGTCCATCGCATCTCCTGGATAGCGGTGATGTCAGCCTTATATTTTTCGAGGACATCTGCCAGCTGGATAGAGGCACCTTCCCTATAAAGGGTCCGGACATTCCAGGTGCATATCCGTAAATCATGGTCCTTAAAACGTTTGCGTGGGTCGTCATCGTTGTAATCGGTCGTTATCCGAGGCTTCTTTTTTGTTTTCATTGGGCGCATAGGTTTTTTCCGTGGTGGGACCCAAACCCAACGCACGAACCCTCACTCTGAGGGAGATGCTCGCCACTCACTTTAGCCGACTTCTACACCGGGTGGTGTAGAGCGCCGTTTCCAGGGACTTCCACGAGGAGGACTTCCACCGAAGTGGAGGTGTCACCATTTGACAATTTGTCAATTCTGGTGACCAGTGAGTTGACTTGAGACGACACCGACAAGGATTGCGCTGGCTTCGCCATGTTGGAGCACTCAGACACGTTGCCTTGTGATAATCGCCCCCATAGTCCCCGGACGGGCATGTTATTATGAATTATTATGCCAAACGCAAATATGATGCATAGAACAATAATAGCGTTCCACAGTAAAACTACCAGGGGCCCAGTCAAGGCCACTAATCTGGGGACCCTTAACAGATAGTGTTGTAAGGCCAGTAGTTGTAGAAGTTCCAAATAGGACACTACAACAAAATAAAACAGCTAATATTATTAACGCAGAAAATAAAGAACAAAAAGTGAAGATACATATTAATGAAGATAAAATCTTCCAACAAAAACATTTAATGAACTAAATAATAATAAAACACAACTTGACGTGAAAAATAAACAGAATATAGAAATTAAGGAAATTAAAAATAAACAAATTGTAAAGAAAGCGAATAGAGTAATGAAAGTAAAACCGATTAAATCGGAAGTAAAAAACATCAAAATCAAGAATAATAAATCCAAAAATAAACCGAATAAAAAGAAAGTTGTAAATAACTGCCCTGAAAATTTGGGAATTTTAGATCAAACGTCTGACAAGACTGTGGATACATTCCGTACAGGGACGAGTATAATTTGCAATGAAGTAATTTCAATATTTCTTTTAATTATTAGCGCTATGTGCATTTTAACGTCAGAAGTGTATAATAAATGCAAAATTTGTAAAATTAAATTGTCTCCAATAGTTAATAATTTTAAGAGTAAATTTATGTCAAGGAATATGGAATTAGCTTCACAATTAGGCATATAGCGTAAAATATTTAACCGGCATGAAGAGTGTTTCAAGATATCTGATACGAGTGAAATAGGATCGCATATTTGCCGAATTTTAATAAAGATATTCAGAAAGATCTGAGTGGTGCTTTTGGTGGGTGCGTAAGAACCTTGGGGTCCACTAAGATTCAGCACATAAATATGGAAAACCTGAGCTTAAAGCTACTCGTAGTGAAATAGAATAGTCGGGCGTGACAATCTCTGGAACAGATCAATAATAAATGCGTTAAATAAAAAAAATACATTTTTTGATGAAGGCAAAAATCACATTGTTAAATTTCCATTAAAATCATTGCAAGACATAGAAAATATTAATTTTAATCAGCAAATTAGTGTACAGCCCAGAACGGCCATGGTTGTATCATTGCCGATAAGAACAATAATTCCTATAGTTTTGTTGCACAAACAGGAAATTCAGTCAGGAGTGTATTTGGGAGAGAGTTTAACAAACGTTAGAAGTAATAGATTATATGCATCAATTTTAAATACCATCGATAAGGGGGTAACCATTGATAGCAATTTCAAGCCACAATTTTCAAATTTTAACAAATATAAAGAAGCAACAAAGACGAGTTCTACAATAAATACAATAAACTCGGTTAATATAAAAAATAGAATTTATAGACTATTAGGGAATGTGAAGATCGATGAATCATTAAATAAAGAAGAAGTTGCCTCTTTGCAAAATATTTGCTTGTCATATCATGACGTTTTTCATTTGGAAGGGGATGAATTAACATTCACTCCGATATTAAAACAGGAAATACCCACACAATGGAATCAGCCACCAATAATACTAGGTTGAAATACATCGAATCAAAAATTACAACTTTAAATTAAAAATGCATTTCCAATTTTAAGTTGCAGCAATCTAATATCAAGATTGCACCAACTTTGATTTAAGATTATATTGATTTAAGATTTTTTAATTAAAAATGTAACGCATTCTCATTTTAATCTTAAATCAACGTTGTTCGTTGGTCAATTAAAAAATATCAACCTTACTCGACTTTCATGACGGCTTTTGCTTGATTTAAGGTTGTTTTTGCTTGATTTTACAATGTTTTTCCCTGAGTGTACAACTCAAAAGCGACACTTATGTGCTTGCTTTTTTGAGTCGTCAGAACTGATGATGTTTGGTTGTGCTTCGATCCCATAATCAGGTTATTTGTGGTATCGAATATATTTATCGATATATTTATGTTAGTTTTCTTGTGGTTGAAGGTAACACTCTTAAGTTGTATATGTATTATATAAAAAGATAGTTTTCATATTATTATTCTTGTGTCTTATTTATGGTATTCAAAAAATTTCATATGAATTCATTCATATAATTTACCGAATGTTTTTATTGCAAAAAATTAAGAAACAATTTTTTTTTAATTAATTATCACCACAAAGTAAAATAACTACAGATTATAGAAAAATGAAAGGCATTTGTAGTAATTTCTCTACATTTGTAATATAATTTTTGTATAGAAATGCATTCAAATAATGTAGTTATTTGCCATACTGAAACAACTACTACATCTAATGTAGTTAAAACAAATCAATTTGCTTTTGGACGTAAATCAAAGACATATGTATTTATTTTAAAAACATTTTTATTTTTTTTAATGCAGTATTTTTTTCGGTGCATGGAAGCTCTCACACCCGATTTTCGGATTCGGCATTAAACTGTAATGCCCACCATTTTGAGTACAAATATAACACGCACAGCTCAGGCCTCTGCGGGACTGTAGGCCCAAACTATTATATTTAGTTCGATATTGCAACGACCTATCAGGTATGGGTATTCAAAACAATTTGTCAGCATTCAGTTGCTCTGAAAAATGACCTCCGATCCCCTTCGATTTTTTTCAGAATTTTAAAAAGGGTCCTTTTTAAGGACATTCATTTTGAAGTGCAAGGATTATGACCACGGACCACATATTTAAGTTTAGCAGTTACAACTTAATTGCTCTAAAAGCTTGTTCTATTAGCTTTAAATCAGCGGTCAGTTTCTAACATTTCTACTTAAAGAGATATTGAAATATGAACAACCATACAAAAATGATGTTTGACCCTTTTTTGTAACTTTGAAGCACTGTATCCCTGGAAGTAGTGATCGAAAAAGATAAAAAATGGTCAACACATAAGCTTTAACATTTGCCCAAAATATCATGGAAATCGAAAAGGTAAAATCTCAAAATTTGGTGTGGAATGGCTCTTTTTGAAACCAATAACTTTTGAAACCAATAACTCTAAAAGTATTGAAGATATAGTTATAAAATTCAATACATATTGTTAGAATTTACCTTAAAATATGTATTTCAAAAATGAGTGAAATCCGCCCATATTTTTTAAAGATTATTTCCCGGTTTTTTTTATTGCTGCAATTTCTGTAAATTATTAAAAACAAAATATATAATATTAGCCTTACAAATCTGCATATATGTTTTAAAAATAGGCATGCCTCGCCCACTATTATTTTTGTACTCTTTTTTGATTTTTTTTACTCTAAACCAGTGGGTACAGGGTATATTAACTTTGTGCAGATATTGTAACGCCCCTTAGGAGGCATGGCCGGTATGGAAGCGATTCTTGATAAGCATCACCACACGAGTCCGTTTAGCTATATCCGTCTGTCTGTCCGTCCGTCTGTCTTGCTGTCCATATATGAGATAACTTAAGAAATACTGCTTAGAACGCGATGAAATTTCGTTTCAAAAAGTCCTGTCAATGGAAATGAGCTAAATCGGTCAACGGACACGCCCACCTCCCATACAAGTCACTTATATATAACATTTTAGGAACCAACAACTCGAAAAGTATTCAAGATATACTTATAAAATTTAAAATATATTGTTAGAATTCACCTAGAAATATGTAATCCTAGAAATATTCGTAATAGTGTACATTTTATTCGCAAATTATGAAATCAAATTTATGAAATATTAGCCTTAAATCTCCACATATGTTTTAAAAGTAGGCGTGATCCGCCCACATTTATTTTTAACATTTTTTTGATTATTTTTTTTTACTTTCATATCAATTTTTTAAATTATTGGGATATACGTCGAAAATGTCTGATATATAAATAATATTATGATTGTAAGAATGTTCAAAATAACTAAGAACTTTAAAAGGTAGGTGTACCATATTAATATCCCCACCAAAGTGTAGGGTATTCCATAGTCGGGCCCGACCGACTAAAAAAGTCCGTCCCATTTGACCGAACTTACCCATGTGACCTATTTTTGTAATAATAATAGAAACGCCGCATGCAAATTTTTTGGAAAAAAATTCATTGGACAATATTTCTTTTAATAGTAAATTTTCTGAACAGTATTGATTCATTAATATTTTTGTTTGTTTTTTTTTTTGGAAAATATTTACTCGTTTTTTTAATTGACCCTCAAAATTTCCTTTTGAAAAATTCACAAAATATATTAAAAAATAATGAAAAAAAATAGAAATAACATCCAAATAATTATGAAATAATACCTAACATAATACACCTTCTACCAAACTTTTAATAACATAAGTAAAAATCTTATTTTTAAGAAAATTAGGATGTGTGTGAGTTCAACTAAATTGTTGATTACACATTTTCTTAGGGAACATTTCCATAATGATATTTCAACGTAAATTTCCATTTTATTCCAAATATTTCTACCCTTTTCCTAATATTGTCTACTCGATTATATTTATTTGACAATTGTATGCTATATAAGAATATATGTCAGTTTTCAAAACTAATTTTGTAAATTTTCCGACTGCTTCCAAATATTTTCATTTGTATATTTTTAAAAATAAAAATAAAAAATTAGTTATATTTTTCCAATATGTTCAAATCGGTTCATATTTATTTTGTAATTGTATGGCTATCTAAGAATAAATATAGGTTATTAAACATTTACAAACTATTTTTGAAAAATTCCGAATGCATCCAATTATTTTTGAATTTGTCCGAATCGAATTTTTTAATTTTCTATTTAAAAAATGTGTGATATATTCTAAATATAACCAACTCGGACTTTATATATTGGCCATTTTACACTATATAAAAATACATGACAATTTCTATGTTTTTATTTTTCGAAAATTTCCGACTGATTTTAAATATTTTCGAATTTATCCGAGTCGGATTTAATACATTAATTCGATAAACTATTCGTGTTAAATATTTAAAATATTACGATTTATTATCATTTTATGAAAAAATAATGCTAATGCCGAATATATACAACTTTTCGAATTTTTACAATATTTCCGACTCGTGTTTTTCCGAAAAAGTCGTACACGGATTGAAAAGATTTGTTTGAATATGTTTGAATGTAATTAAAAAGTAATACGAAAATACCATACATGTATTAGGAATGAAGTGTAATTATATTATAATCGAAATTGAATTTATTTTTGTTCACGTGTAAACATTATTATATTGACCAGCAGAATCTGTCAAATTTACCATAAATATGTTACAATACCAACATAATATTTTAATTGCAATTTCTTGGAAATTTAATTGGTCAAAACTATGTTTCGAAACACAGAAAATGCTAATCAAATCTAAATACAACGTATGTTCGCAACGCTCGTCTTAATTCGATAATTTATCGATTCACGAAGTTGGCAACGTTGTGCAGCATTTTCAACCTACGCCATCTTTTGCCATCGTTTGAACATATTGATGTTTAAAAACAAACAAAAAATAAATTGGATTTAAATAAATGTATTCTTGCAACATTCTTCTTGTATACGAAGTTGGCTCTCGTTGAGCAGAATTTTCTACCTACATCCCTTTTGTCGTCGTTTGAAGTATGTATAGGGTCATTTTGTATTCAAACAAAAAATTAATTCTATTGTAAATAAAGGTATTCTTGCAGCTCTCTTCTTGTATACAAAGTTGACACTCGGTGATCGGCATTTTCTGCGTACGTGTCTTATGTTGTTCGTAGAGAAAACTTGTTCGCGTCGGTAATAATTTTGTTATTTGTAAATTAAATAAATATATAAATTGTGTTACAAAAAGTACAAATAGTAACAGAGTATAATAACTTGCAGTATATAATTTCTGAAACTAATGTGAAAAAACCACAAATAATAATCTGTGTTTCGATTTTCAAACAGAATTTGGCATGTTTTTTTACAAAAGCCTCCGTGAATTCCTTTCCTACGCTATGAGCTGTTCTGAGATCAACTGTAACTGTACCAAATATAAAGCGAGCCTGGATCGTCTGGTTTAGTGTCTGCTGGTGCAATTGTGCATTCATTGATGCTGTCACTTGTACTTGCAATTTTAAACGAATTATTTATTTATGCAGTGGAACGAACTACCTGGCGGTCAAAGGCTGGGGTAACCTCAGCGGTGGTCCAGGGGTAGGTCGACAAATTATTTATTTGTGTCAGGGGTACCTTGCAAGATAAACTCAACTCGTAGCCTAGTTAATTCAGTGAAACACCCACGTTTTAATTTCAATAGTTGGGTTTAATTGATTAAAAGGTCTTAAACTAATAAATAATAATATTGGTGATTTAATGATAATAAATGAAATAAGCGGATCCCCGCCGGAAATATTCTGCCGACGCTGAACCCTCGGGTTACGATGTTCTGGCTGGTTTCTTCGGTCTACGCTATTTTCGGCGCAACCGTCTGCTTATCGGGCGCGTGCCGCTGTTGGTTGCGTCACGGCGTATCGGTACCGCCCGTGGTCCCTCCTCTGTCCCCGACTCCTTTGCCGGCTCACTTGTTGCTTCTCCTCGGGCGGTCACTACTAGGTAGTTCGATCAATGACTCGGGTCTCTTCGGCTCGCTGCCGATCTTCGTTGGTTGTCGTCACTCGCCGACTCGTTGATTGCTACTCGTATATCTGTGACTCGTGGCCGCTGCTACTGCTATGATTCGTTCGTGTCGTCCGCAACTCGTTCGCTGCCGCTGCTGTAACTCGTTCGTGTCGGCTACTCGTATATCTGCGACTCGTGGCCGCTGCTACTGCTATGTCTCGTTCGTTGTTGCTGCTGTAACTCGTTCGTGTCGTCTACTCGTATATCTTTGACTCGTGGCCGCTGCTACTGCTATGACCCATTCGTGTCGTCGGCGACTCGTTCGCCGCTGCTGCTATGACTCGTTCGTGTCGTCGGCAACTCGTTCGCTGTTGCTGCTGTGACTCGTTCGTGCTGTCGGCTATTCGGTTGGCTTCGACTCGGGTGTCTTCGGCTCGTATCCGCTCCTCGTTGAATGCTACTGCGACTCGTTTGCGTGGTTGGTAACTCGGGTGTCTTCGGCTCGTTGACTGCTACTGCGACTCGTTCTCGCGATCGGTAACTCGGGTGTCTTCGGCTCGTGGCCGCTGCTCGTTGACTGAAAATTTAATTGATAATGCCCAACTCTGCTGCTACTGCGACTCGTTCTCGCGATCGGTAACTCGGGTGTCTTCGGCTCGTTGCCGCTGCTCGTTGACTGCTACTGCGACTCGTTCGCGCGGTCGGTAACTCGAGTGTCTTCGGCTCGTTGCCGCTGCTCGTTGACTGCTACTGCGACTCGTTCGCGCGGTCGGTAACTCGGTGTCTTCGGCCCGTTGCCGCTGCTCGTTGACGGCTACTGCGACTCCTTCGCACGGTCGGTAACTCGGGTGTCTTCGGCTCGTGGCCGCTGCTACTGCGTCTCGTTCGCGCGATCGGTAACTCGGGTGTCTTCGGGTTGTGGCCGCTGCTACTGCTACTGCAACTCGTTCTCGCGTTCGGTAACTCGGGTGTCTTCGGCTCGTTGCCGCTGCTACTGCTACGGCTACTGCGACTCGTTCTCGCGTTCGGTAACTCGGGTGCCTTCGGCTCGTGGCCGCTGTTCGTGGGATTACTCGTTGTAGCGTTATGCTTAACTCGCTGGCGTGACGCGCAACTGATGCTCACTGCGGGTGCTCCGCTAGCACTCGTCAGGTTATATGAATTACAAAATGGCGACTTACCACGAGGTGCTTGCTACTGATGCGATGAGTTCGTGTCGCTGGTGTTTCGGGTGTTTTCGGTTTCTTCGTCCCGGCTCGCTGGCTTTACTCGTTGTCTCGTCGTGCGCAACTCGCTGATATGCGCGTGACTGACGCTTCGCGGGCGCTCCACTGGCGCTCGTTGGTTTTGACAAAAATGGCGACTTACCACGAGGTGCGTGCTTTTGACTTTGCGCACCCTCGTCTGTCCGAGATTCCTCTTGTTAAATTTCCCGTTGCTTAGTTGGTTGTTCGCCTGCGTTTAACAATACTTATTAGGACACGTCTCAATGTAGCTTTGCTTCCGGATATCGTGCTTTGGTCTCGGTGGTGCAGCGTGTCGACCCAAGTGGAAAGCGTTTACATATCTCCACTTGTCCGACGATCGTTGCCAAAGAATTCAACCTGAGCGTGGAAACAAATGATACTCCTCTAAACCGATTACTTGTCTATAAGAGTATCACTTGCCACGTACCTGTCGAATCCCTTTCCTTGGTATAGCAGGCTTTTCCTCCCAGGAAGAGCTTACTGTACCAAAACCACAGCGGAGATCCAACTCCACTTTCCTTGACGACGGCTACCCAAGAACTGCCTTGAACTTCGTTCATCGGCTTACTTTGAACCGTCGGCTTTTCCCCATGTTCATGCATGACACTCGTTGTCTCTTTCTGACCTTCGTTGTCGCCTCGATCACTCGTTTTCGCAATTCACCACGCCGCCATTTCTGTCGTTGCTATAATTTATCGGCTGTCTCCTCGCCAGTGTTGCCTACTGGCCGGCGTTTGTTCCCTTGTTTGTCTTGTTTCTGCGCTAAATGTGTGGGACAAATTTACCACAAAATTGGTCCGTCACAGCAGTTAAAAATTTGTATATGAATTCTATTATTATAATTGTCCACTGTGCATGTTCAAAGATTTTTAATAAAATTAAATAAAAAAAACATTTTATTTGTATTTTATTTTCAGGATTTTTTCCAAAAATATTTAAATATGTTTCTATGCAAACATACAACTTTTTGTACTGAAACAACTGATATGTTTCACTGGAAACATATTTATGTTCAGGTCGTTCCAAATCATGTTTTATTTTGAACATATTTATGTTTCGGTTTAAATATTTATTTTATGTGGATGTAGTAATTATTATGTTTCCATTAGAACATACTCCATTTTAAGGGGTAACATTAAATTATTTCCGGGATATTATAATGTAAGTCAGAGCTCATTACAACACTGTTCAAGTCCCAATACAACCCTGTTTACAAATGATTTATGAGTCAATTATATATAATGTTTACATAAAAATTCAAACATACATGTTAATGTCTGCAAAATTATGTTTGGGAGAGCCCTTTTTTTGCAGCGTGTACTGGCGGAGATAGGATGTCACACATCCCCCAGCCCCCCTATAGGTTCGGCCCTGTCTAAAACTGTATGGGCTGATGTCGCAAAAACGAAATAAATGTTAAATGATAAACTAAATAAATGATAAAAGATAAATGTAAAATAGAAATGTAATATTTAAAGAAATAGAATGAGTTAAAACTCAATAAATTACCTTTGGAAACAGAGCCTACTAAATGAAAGCGAGTTAAAAACTTAAAAATTATATTTAGAATTTATGTTATTACATAAAAAGATTAATTCTTACCAAACAAAAATGTATTATTACTTTACTTATCTTGTGCTAAATAGAACTAAAATTTGTACTTGAAGTTATGAAATGATAATGTTCTGCAAATTATGAGTTCATTATTTTGGTTTTTTATTTATCATTTCGACTTACTTACTTACTTAAATGGCCCTTACAACCGTGGGTCGGTTTTGGCCGCTGAGATGAAGCCGCGCCAGTCGGATCTGCTTTGCGCGCGCTGACGCCAGTTAGAAATACCAAGCGTTGCCAGGTTGTCCTCAACTTGGTCTTTCCAACGCAGATTTGGATGCCCTCTTCTACGCTGTCCACCTTCGAGTTTCGATTCAAGCACCTTCTTGGCTGGAGTGTTTTCATCCATTCGTTCGACATGACCTAGCCAGCGAAGCCGCTGGATCTTGATGCGCTTGACTATGTCAATGTCGTCGAATATCTCATACAGCTCGTGGTTCATCCTGATTCGATACTCGTTAGCAAAGCAGATAGGGCCAAAGATTTTACGGAGAATCTTTCTCTCGAACGCTCCCAGTACTCTCTCATCGGTGGTGGCCAGCGTCCATGTTTCTGCACCATAAAGTAGGACGGGCATGATGAGTGACTTGTAGAGCGTTATTTTTGTCCGGCGAGAGAGGGCTCTGCTTCTCAATTGCCTACTGAGCCCAAAGTAGCACCTGTTGGCAAGAGTTATTCTCCGTTTGATCTCCAGGCTGACGTCGTTGTTGCTGTTTACGCTGGATCCCAGATAGACGAAGTCCTTCACAATGTCGAACTTGTGGGTGTCAAAATCAGCTTTTTGTCCAAGACGCACGGACTCTTTTTTGCTTGTTGACACAAGGAACTTCGTCTTGTCCTCGTTCACCGCTAGACCCATTCGACGCGACTCTTTCTCCAATCTGGAGAATGCTGCGCTGACTGCTCGTGTGCTCCTGCCAATGATATCAATATCGTCGGCATATGCGAGCAGCATGACACTTTTGTTGAGGATAGTGCCGCTTTGACGGAGTTCGGCAGCTCGAACTATTTTCTCCATCAATAAGTTAAAAAAGTCGCACGATAGGGAGTCACCCTGTCTGAAACCTCGTTCGGTATGAAATGGCTCGGAGAGGTCTTTTCCTATTCTCACTGAGCAACGTGTGTTGCTCAGGGTCATCCTGCAAAGCCTTATAAGTTTCGCAGGTATACCGAACTCAGACATTGCGGCGTATAATCGTTCCCTTATCGGAGTGTCGAAGGCGGCTTTATAGTCGACTAATAGGTGGTAGGTGTCGATCTGTTTTTCTAGGGTCTTTTCCTGGATTAGGCGCAATGTGAAAATCTGGTCTATGGTGGACTTTCCAGGTCTGAAGCCGCACTGATAAGGTCCAATCAGTCTGTTGACGATGGGCTTCAGTCTTTCACATAATACGCTCGATAGAACCTTGTATGCGATATTGAGTAGGCTGATCCCACGGTAGTTGGCGCAGATAGTGGGATCCCCTTTCTTAAGGATTGGGCAGAGTACACTGAGGTTCCAGTCACTTGGCATGCTTTCATCCGACCATATTCTGCTTACGAGCTCGTGCATGCTCTCTATTAGCTCTTCGCCTCCGGTCTTAAACAATTCTGCAGGCAGGCCATCAGCACCTGCGGCTTTGTTGTTTTTCAGCCGAGCAATGGCTGTTCTGACCTCGTCATGGTCGGGTGGCGGAATCTCAACGTCGTCATCAAGTACTGGGGTTGCCGGGTTTGCTTCTCTATCGGTGGAATTGAGGTCATCATCACCGGTCAGCAGTTTAGAGAAGTGATCCCTCCATATTTTCAGTGTGCTCTGGATATCTGTCACTAGATTTCCGTTCTCATCTTTACAGGAAGAGGCTCCGGATTTCGAACCTCCGGCTAGGCGTCTTATTTTCTCGAAGAATTTTCGAGCCTCATTCCTGTCCCCATGCATCTCAATCTCCTCACACTCACGTCTTTCTGCCTCGCTTTTTTTACGCCTGAAAAGACGTCTCTCTTCCCTCCTCTTCTCTTTGTATCGCTCCTTCGCAGCTCGCGTAGCTACTGACTGCAGGGTGGATTTGTACGCAGCGTCTTTCTCTGCAGTGGCCGCGCGACACTCTTGGTCATACCACTGATTCCTCAGGGGGCGTTGGAATCCAAGCACCTCTTCGGCAGCCGTACGCATAGAGCAGGAGATATGATTCCACTGCGCGCTTATATCATCGAGAGGAGGAGTGCTTTGTCTAAGCAGGTGTGAGAGTCGAGTGGAAAAGGCTTGCGTTGTCTGTTGTGATTGCAGCTTTCCGACGTCTAGCTTTCTCTGCGTTTGGTTCCGTACGTTCTTCGCAGCGCTTAAGCGTGTGCGGACCTTGGCTGCTACAAGGTAATGATCCGAGTCCATATTGGCACCTCGGATTGTGCGTACGTCCATCACGCTCGAAGCGTGCCTTCCGTCAATCACAACGTGATCAATTTGATTTCGAGTTTTTTGATCGGGCGACAACCATGTGGCCTTGTGGATATCGAAATGTTCGAATCTAGTGCTACTAACTACCATGTTTCGTGCTGCGGCGAAGTCGATTAGCCTCGTTCCGTTATCGGAAGTGTTGGCATGGAGGCTAAATTTTCCGATTGTGGGACAATAGATGGCTTCTCTGCCCACCTTGGCGTTAAAATCGCCTAGCACGATTTTGATATCGTGGCGGGGGCAGCGCTCGTATGCGTTGTCTAGGCGCTCGTAGAAGCGCTCTTTTGTCTCGTCATCTTTCTCGTTCGTCGGAGCGTGTGCACAAATTAGGCTGATATGGAAATATTTAGCCTTGATGCGGATTGTTGCCAGCCTTTCGTCCACGGGCGTGAACCTAGAGACAAGGTGGCGGAGTCTCTTGCCGACCACAAATCCACATCCAAATTCGTGTCTCTCCGCATGGCAGCTGTAGTAGATATCACAGGACGCTTGTTTCGAACAGCCCTGTCCCGTCCATCGCATCTCCTGGATAGCGGTGATGTCAGCCTTATATTTTTCGAGGACATCTGCCAGCTGGATAGAGGCACCTTCCCTATAAAGGGTCCGGACATTCCAGGTGCATATCCGTAAATCATGGTCCTTAAAACGTTTGCATGGGTCGTCATCGTTGTAATCGGTCGTTATCCGAGGCTTCTTTTTTGTTTTCATTGGGCGCATGGGTTTTTTCCGTGGTGGGACCCAAACCCAACGCACGAACCCTCACTCTGAGGGAGATGCTCGCCACTCACTTTAGCCGACTTCTACACCGGGTGGTGTAGAGCGCCGTTTCCAGGGACTTCCACGAGGAGGACTTCCACCGAAGTGGAGGTGTCACCATTTGACAATTTGTCAATTCTGGTGACCAGTGAGTTGACTTGAGACGACACCGACAAGGATTGCGCTGGCTTCGCCATGTTGAAGCACTCAGACACGTTGCCTTGTGATAATCGCCCCCATAGTCCCGACTACATCTTCTAAATCTCGTGGTGGTCTTTGCATCTCTTGTTCATTATTTAATCAAAATTCATTATGCAAAACAGCAGTTGCAACCACTATGCTTTGAACCTTTCCTAATTTAAGTCGAATTGCTAACCCTAAAAGAAATTTAGTTAGGGCCATGCTCATGAACTGATCATGTCATTATTTGAGATGATCGGGTTATGACGAGGCTCAAACGTGGTACAAATCATGGGCACGATGTCCTTGTAACGTAGTGCCCTGATCATGTACTCACCTGAGGCCATAATCATGTACTGATCGGGTAATTCCCCATTTCATTATTTACCCGACCATTGCCTTGTCAAGGCCCGAGCATAAAAATGTTTTCATTATATCAACCCTGCAAATACCCTATGAAATAAAATGCAGTATACTTAAAAAAAATGTGTATGTTAAAATATATTGTATGCATTATTTATACATATTATGTACATATATATTTTTTTCACGTAAACGTGATTTAAACCTAAAACAACCTCCATAATTTCAATCGCAGGAAATCTTATTTTCACTTTTACCATTAAAATGTAATATTTGAGTTGGCACTTTTTTCCACCATTGGATTTACATAATTGTTGTGTATAAATCGAGCGTAAAGAAAAAGTACGCCATTTCCCTTTTTTATAGTAGTCAATTTAATCGGAATATTCTTAAGAACACAGAAAAAAAATTTCATACTATTTATGAATTTGTTCATTAATTTTATGAAATTTTCATTGTTACTCAACCAATGACCAAATTCATCGAATTTATGAATCATTCATAAAACCGTAATGAAAAAATTCATAATATTGATGAACGCATTCAATGTATTTATGAAAAAATGAATGATATTTATAAACTATTAAATTATTTAAAAAAAAAACAATTTTTTTCTTTATTATTTTTTTTATTATATTATATTAATTTTTTTATTTCATTTTATTATTTAAATTTATTTATTTTTTTAACTACTTACATTTTATTTTATATCTAATCTACTCTAGCTGTAGCTGCCTATTGCTGCAGTTTGTTGTTTAGCGATCCTAAGTACCTGCGGCGCACTTTTGTTTGGAGTTGTAAAAAAATAAAAAGATTCGGTCTATTTGTACGAAATGACATAGGAATAATAAAAACTAAGAATTGTATATGCTATCATCGACTATCGACGCGTAACGACGAGTATAGTGCAAATAATCACTGCCCATCATGCGGCATGACGCGTCAGCAAAATAAAAATATCTATTTATAGAATTCTCAACATGGCTGCAGTTACACACATACACAAATACTCAAATGCACCTACTTTGTGTTGTATTTGCTATGCTCCGTTTAGTGGATTGGTCTTTTATTTTTCAGTATCGCTTTTATGCTCGGCTGAATTGCACGTGACGTGGAGGCAGCGCTGTTTTGCCTTAAAAAACTAATATGAATACATCAATGAACGCAATTCATAACAATTATGAACTCGTTTATTATATCAATTTCGCTCAAATTGTGTGATTCGTATATACGAATAATAGTTCATAAATAGAATGATTTTTTCAATATATATTATGAACGGTGTCTCAATTAATTGCGTTCATTCCATTTATGAACAAAATTTTTTCTGTGAACGGGTGGATAAGTTACATTGCACTCACTCCATAAAAAACATATCGTTGTAGTCTGCTGCTGTAAACTTTATTTTTGGTGATTTAAATATTCTTATTATTGAAGCGTCGTTATTTTCCCTTGCATTTAAAATGCGTTTGAGTGAAATTCTTGAATATGTTTTCTGGAATCGAATAACATGAATATTAACAAATTCACGGGATGAGCGAAAAAAGCATTCCTTTCTATGATTGCATCTACTTTATTCTCAAATTTTCCGTAAATACCGAGAGAAACACAATATATCAAAAATATTCTCGAGGACCTGATGTCGAAACGTCCAACATCGTGAAAAGATATCTTAACGGTAATACGTTCGCGTGAAGCGCGAACGAATTAATGGTCGACCTATGTGGCTTTCGAAATGTCGAATAACTCCTCCTTTACAGCCAGTGTTAGTAGCAGTTCCGCCACAATCAACACAAACGGTGTTTTTGAAATCCCAATTATTATCCTATATCCTATCTATATCCTATACATATAATAAATCTCTTTGTTGGTTTGTCCGTTTGTTGGTTCGTTTGTTCCGCTTCTCCGTCTAAACGGCTGATCCGATTATCTTGAAATTTTTACCACAAATGCGGTATGATCTGGAAGGAATGATAGGCTATATATGGGCAGGATTGGACAAAGGCCCAAACTTTCACAACGATATAACTTGGCACTTACAGCAGTTACAAACATGAAACAAAAAAAACCCAAATACAAAAAAATATTTAAAAGCAAAAACACAAAAGCAAAAGCACAAAACAAAAGCAAAAATACAAAAACAAAAACAAAAGCAATAACATAAAACTAAAAGCCAAACTAAAGGGGAAATAAAAAAACAAATTACAACAAAAGCAAAAACAAAAACAATTTTTTCTTTTCAAGATGGTTTATGTAAACGGTTAATATAGTGATATAAGATATTTCACACTGGGGTAACAACCACCCAAAATTAATTTAACTCACCACTTCAATATTCACCACATAAAAACTCACAACACTAAAACTCAACACAATGAAACTTCCCACAATGAAACTTAGCACACTAAAACTTACCACATTAAAACTAACCACACTAGAATTCACCACACTAAAATTCACCACACTAAAATTCACCACACTAAAATTCACCACGCTAAAATTCACCACACTAACTAAAATTCACCGCACTTAAACTTACCACACTAAAATTCACAACACTAAAACTCACCACACTAAAACTCACCACACCAAAATTCACCACACCTAAACGCACCACAACAAAATTCACCACATCTAAACTCACCACACCAAAATTCACCACACTAAAACTTCTACGGGAAAGCGTTCTATGGAGAAGAATTTTACGCGGGAGATTTCTACTGGGAGAATTTCTACAACCTAATATTCTACGGGAAAGCACAGTCTGAGAAATAACTGTCTTTAAGAAAAGTTGTTTTGGCGGAGAATTATTTTGTTTTGGTTACTACATTTATAAAACCAATAATGTCCACAGGGAAGCACGGGTCCCTGATATAAATAATAAAAATGTTTTTTATATTAAAAAAATTGCTCCATATCCTTGCAATCACAATCTTTGCACGAGTCGTGTACGGGTCCAGCTAGTTTTTAATAAAATCTACTATGGAATCACATATTCCTGTTCCCGTGCATAATTTTACAGAAATATGTCCCAAGTACACAGATCGTGGTTCTCCTAAGATACAAATATGCTCTTCTGATATTTCTTTTCGATAGAATCGACCATCCTTCATTTCTGAGATTAAAGTCTTATCTTTTCGTCCATCAAAATTTATACTGTTTAATAAAACGTCTTCAAATTTATTTTCAAAAATGTTTCTTCTTCTGCTCTATGTATTTTATTTTTGTCAATAACAAGACTACAGTTAGTAGAATTGATTAGTCCTATATCTTGAAGCGCCGCCGAAGCAACTGTTGCCGTAGATCGACCTGATAATCCATACCGGTCACAAATTTTAGCTACAGAAGGTACCGCTAGGGTGTTGTTACGTTTATCCGACGATGTCGAAGGTTCAAATGAAATGTCAATTTTTCTCCAGTTTCGAAGTCTTCATCACTTTCAGAATTTTCAGACACTATTGGTGGATTTGGTGCATACAATGTTGTTGTATTTTGAATTTCTAATATATTCCGTGCTCGTCTTTCTAGTCGTTGTTGTATATTAACTGTTTCGTTTTTATCAACCCCTCCAATAACCATTATTCTGCTATTTCTTTGTTTACAGATTTTTTCGTTAACAGGAACTTTTCTATCTTTAGAACAACAGCAACTATCTAAAGTTTTACACTTACAGGACGCAGTATTAAATAATTTGGAATTGGCAAATTGTATAAAAGATTTCAACTTAAGCTCATTATTTTTGTTTTTTTTTGTACTCGGATATCTTTTTAAAGTACAATATTTATCAAAATAGTTTTTTAGTAATTGAATTATCCGATCATGAGAGAATCGGAATTGACGTCTTTTTCTAAATTTCTTCAATTTCACGACTAACAATATTAAAAATTTCGGAACTAGATGGGTGTTTTTGATTTATTTAATATATTTGAAAACAATGAAAATTTTGTTTTAGAAATAAAACAAAGTTTCCAAAAATCATTTGATAAAAAACAAAACATTAGAAATTGAAAAATGCTAATTATAAAAACACAAAGTAAAAACATAAATCTAATTTTTAACACCCCCAATAAATTTAGGTTGTGTTAATCCAATCAAGTTTCTGCAGAGTTTATGTTTCGTAACAGACAATACTTTCGTCATGATGTCAGCTACTATTTCCTCTGTGCATAAATACTCAATTTTCAATTTGTTATCGGTTGTCAAATTCTATATAAAATGATGCCTTATGTCGATGTGCTTTGAGCGCGCGTGATAAGTGTTGTTTTGCGATAACTTGATCGCACTTTTGTTGTCGCATCGTAAAATCAGCTCATCATCTTCGTTGGTTAATTCTTTCATTAATGACTTTAACCAGAGCAATTCTTGCGATGACGCAGACAGCGCCATTTACGAATTTCAAGATATACTTCTACTTTGAAATTTGAAGATGTATCCGGTTACAGACTTCACTCGTCCACGTCACTTGCCCAGTCAGCGTCACAAAAATCCTTCTATACGTCCACGAGCGTCATTCGTAAACTCGAGCCTGTAATTGCGCGTGCCCTTCAGATATCGTAGGATCCGTTTGACAGCAACCCAGTGTGCTTTGCCGTAGTTGTTATTGTATCTTGATAACGCCCCCACTGCAAAGCATATGTCCGGTCAGCTCACTTGCGCAGCATACATAACGCTTCCAATTGCTTCTTGGTAAAGTATATTTTGGACTTCCAACCTGTCTTCATTTGTCTTTAAGCAAAGTTATTTCGACAATTTTTGATTTATGTCGAGCGGTGTATTTACAGCATTGCAATTCTCCATCTTGAACCTCTTGAGAACGTCGTGAATATACCTTTCTTGATCTATCCTCAGCTTGCCTCGCGCCCTATCGCGAGTGACTTGTATGCCAAGAACATATTTAGCTTCTCCGATGTCTTTCATCTTGAAGTTCATTGCTAGGTCTTCTTTGATTCGTTTTTTGTTATTTGCATCATTTGTAAATATCAAAATGTCATCTACGTAAATGGTGACGTAGGTAATTGAAGTGTCTTGAATCTTCAAATAAATACATGGATCCATTTGTGATTGTATTAAACCAATCGCCTTCAAAGTCCTGTCGAGTTTCATATTCCGGACACGGCCTGCTTTAAGCCATACAATGACTTCTATAAACCTTGCCTTCTACTGCGTCGAGACCCTGCTAAAGACTAAAAATAAGCGTATAGATGCATAGCGTACAACAGGAGAAAACGTCTCTTCATAATCGATCCCATATCGTTGTGAGTAGCCTTTTACCACCAGCCTTGCTTTATAACGATCAATTCCGCCACTAGCGTTGCGCCACCAGATCCCACGTCTCATTTTCAATCAGTGCACCAAATTCTTCTTCCATAGCATGCTTCCAATTCAAACATTCTTTACTAGCCATTGCTTCCTTTAATGCAATTCCGTTGTAAAATATGTTACGTAGCCATCTTTTTCTTTGCTGCTGTACAGGTGCGATATCACTTTCAGAAGATGGTAGTTGCACGCAAGAATCGTCCTCTTCAGAGTAGAAGTTTTTCTTCTTCTGATGCTACATCAACCGTCGACGCTTGTGCGCGTTCTTCGTTGTCTTGATCTTCTGTTATTTTCCTCACTAAATTGCAGCCGCGGTAGCTCAGTGGTTAGTGCGTTGGACTGCGAGCCGAAAGGTCCCCGGTTCAAGCCTGGATTGGGGCCAACAACATCTTTTCATAGAAACATTTTTCTATACCGCGCTACCTATCGGCAGTAAATGGCAAACCTACGAGAGTAAAACGTTGCCTATGAAAAAGCTCTCACCCGCCGTTCGGAGTCGGCAATAAACTGTAGAACAAATATTTGAGAACACTTACTTTGAGAACAAATATAACACGCACAGCTCAAAATGGTGAGAGAGCTCGGCCTAAGTTCTTATAGGACTGTGGTGCCAAAATATTATTATTATTATTAAATTACAGCTGGGTAATATTCTTCAGTATGTCATATCATCAGCTGGCGTTTCTTTCAAAAACTCGTTTTCCATAAATACGGCATCGTGACTGGTTTCTTCTTCTTTCCGACTAGGGTCGTAAAAGCGAAAAGTTTTCGTATGTGGACAGTAGCCCACGAATATTACGTCCTTTCCTTTGGCGTCCAGTTTCTTTCTCTTCTTTTTCGGTATATGGATAACAGCTTTACATCCGAACACCCTAAGATGCTTTATGGTCGGCTTCTTTCCAGTCCATACTTCTTCAGGAGTTGTATATTGAAGTTCCCTACAAGGTGTTCGATTTACTAAGTATACGGCTGTGTATGCAGCTTCCGCCCAGAACTTCTTTTCAAGACCTGCATCAATTAGTAGACATCTTGTTTTGTCAATAATTGTCCGGTTCATCCGCTCAGACATTCCATTTTATTGCGGAGTGAAAGGAACGGTTGTCTGATGTTGAATGCCACTGCGTGCTAGGATCTCCTTCATTATCATGTTTTCTGTGCCGTTGTCAGATCTCAATGCTTTGATCTGTTCGCCGGTCTGATTTTCCACGTAGTTCTTTAATTCTGGAAATGTTTCAGCAACTTTGATAAAGTACGCAAAGACTTTTCTTGAAAAATCGTCTACGAAGATTAGCATGTATCGCGAACCACCAACTGACACTTGTTCCATTGGCCCGCACATATCTGAATGCACCAGCTCTAATATGTCGCTACCTCTTGTTCCAGCATCCTTGAAAGTCGTTACAGTTGCCAAAGTCGTTACAGTTGTAACATTTTGGACCCTTTAGCTGTTTTGACTTTTTGAACTTAGCCTTTTGTCCCGCGAATGCTATGGCACCATTATCACTTTCTACCTTGACGTCTTGGAGTAGCTTCAGTTTGATTGAGTCACCAGTGATACGAATACCTGAGCTTTGTATTCCCATTATCATTGGTTTGTATGTATCTGGAAGACCTGCGAGCAGCATGGGCCCAGTCCACTCCTCGTCCACGTTCAGACCTGCGCCTTGAAGGTTATGTGCAGTGTTCAAACTGTCGTTCATGTAGTCCTCTGTTGTGTTAAAATCATTCAGCTTCGTCGAACAAAATTAGAATTAGACCAACGCGCATTACCAGTCCCGTGTCCTGATATAACCCTTCTAGTGCGACCCAGATCTCCTTGGCAGTCTTGAATGCACGAATGTGTGGAAAAATTGATTTTTCCACCAACAATATCAGCTCCGTTTTTGCTTGAATCAGCTTGTCTGCATTATCTTCTGTGCCTGCCACTGCTTTCCAAATATTTTTCATTTGGAAGTACGCTTCCACGGAAAATTTAGAAATAAAACAAAATTTCCAAAAAACAGTTGATAAAAAAACAAAACATTAGAAAATGAAAATTCTAAGTATAAAAACACAAAGTAAAAACTTAAATCTAATTTTTAACAGTTTTCCATTATTTTTTTCCTTGTGATTACTTTGTATAAAAAATACAAACTTAATTACGTCTTTTATTTTAGGTAACTGATTGTCATTTAGTTGAGAAAATGTTCCGAAGAAAGGACACGAAGTCTCAAGACGACGGGTGCCGGAACTCATTTTAATTATTTTTATTTAGAATAGTATAGTATAGAAAACTTATACTTTTTATATTTTTTATAAAACACACAATTTCATGAATAAGAACCTTACATCAACATTCGTTCTACTATTTTTATTTCAAATATTTCAACTATTTTAACTATTTCAACTATTCAGTGATACCAACTCACGGGGTAGTTCTCCATTGCGGGGAATTTTCCAATTGTAGGGGAATTGCCCAATTGTTAAAAAATTATTCAATTGGCGGGGATTATCCATTGACGGGGAATTTTAGTCTCAGTAGATAATCGAGAAAAAGACCAGTTTGGATGGAGAATTAACATTTTTAATTTTCTACATTTTTAAAGCTTGGAATATAGGAGAATGTTCCAGCTTTCTATTTCTAATGAAATTGTTGAATTTGGATTTTTTTTTTAAATATCGGGAAGAAAGAAAATATGAGCTGGTATCACTAATTCGATTTATGATGCGTGTATTATCGAATATAAAGCGCCAACTATATGCAAAAATTCAAAATTAATTTAAATGATGCTTTATTCAAACTTTGACGGCCAGTAAAGGTCTAAAAGTAGGCCTTGAATATTATAAAACTATTTTTTTCGTATTCAGTAATCCAATATGCAACTTTTAATAGGTATTGTATTAAAAAATTCGGAAAAAAAGAAAATTGGGACACCCTAGTGTACAGTGATGTAACTTCATAGTAGAATGTGTTTCGTTTAGTGATTAGTAATCAAAGCTCAAAATCGAATATCGACATTTCGATCAAAAATTTGCAACTCGATTTTCAGAATCGATTATTCGAGGTTAAACATCGATTTTTAACCGATTTCAGATTATTTTGATTATTCAGTACAAAAAAAGAAAATATTTCAAGTACTCTTTAGGTATTCAAGTATTTTAATATTAGGTACAAAAATATCAATTTCAATACAAAACGGAATATTACACTATTACAAATGCCGTAAACTATTTTGGAAAATGCTAAAAACTGCCAAAAATAGTCTAAAAAATCAATATATTTCGTGATTATATTGAAAAATCTATAAAACCAATCAGAATAATAGTATTTTTTTGGTATATTGCAATTAGTTTTGACAATTAAAAGAAAAATTGCGTATTTTTTTAATTCTAAAAATTCAAACAAAATTGTATTCATTAGTTTTTCAATCATCATTAAAAAAAAGAAACAATTTACGATCATTTATTCGTTATTCTAAATTTCAATCAGATTTACTCAGATTTATACAAACAAATGTATTCTAAATAAATTATTTGTTAATAAAAAATTATTCTTAATAAAAAATTTAATAACGAATAAAAAATTTGAATAAATTTGAAATGCTTGCAAACCAAAATTATAATTTACAATGCATTCATTATTTTGTAAGAATATGATATTTAAAGCAATACAATGATCTAGGGGCATATGGACATTTCCTGGGGTTCCGGACGGGACATTCGTACGCTTAAAACTTTTTATATCTCGAAGGAAAATTAAAGAATTTACATAATTTTTTGCATGTAGTATTTAAGTAGGACTTAACATCTGCAAACAATTATAGAATTCTATACGGTAGATGAAAATATATAAATAAAATAATGGGCGTTCCGGACGGGACAAAAACTGCCCGAGTTCGAGAATGTATCTCCGGCATTGCAGAAGAAACAAAATCGACGACAGGCAGTGGTTGATTACTATCTGGGAGCGTTAAATTATTTCAAATAACTCTGCCAAAAGATTAGATTTATCAACCGGGTCAGTGAAGGTCTGGCCATTCATACTAAGAGTTGGAGTAGACGATGTCTTCTGATTCTTCACCCTTTTTACAAATGACCAGACATTTCTACTACAGCTATGATAGAGTAGTATCTTTTTGCGTGCGTTTTGTTCGTGAAGAAACTTTTCGAGCGAGATCACGGCATTGCAGCGATTCCTAGCCTGTATACGAAGTCTTTCTGTGTCAGCATTCTTGTTACAACGCCAATTCTGAAAGGCTTCCTCTTTCGACCTGACTGCAATCCTGCAAGTCTCATTAAACCAAGAGTGGTCCTTGGGTTTAATGCTAATCTTTTTAGAAGGTATGAAGGACCGTATACATAATAAAATAATATTTTGTACCATTAAAGCCGCGGCATTTATGTCTCTGTCAGCGAAACACAATTTCCAATTAAAGTTGAAAAAAATCATTTAACGCAACCCAATTTTCTTTTTCGTAAAGCCATACAGTCCTCTTCGGGGCTTTAATGGAAGAGGCGCGTAAACTATAATACGAAAACTCAGCGGAAACAGTACAGTGGTCGGAGTTACCAAGAAGTGCAACTTTTACATCATATTTTTTATGATGTGAAGTCAGAAAAAGGTCTAGGACTTTTTGGCTTTGACACCGACGCGTGGGAGGTACGTCGGTTCCTTCACCAATTGAGTGAGTTGATTGCACTCTGCAAACAGCTCAACATAACAACCCTCCTGTGTTGGAAGACCCGAGTGGCTCATCCAAGTGACGTTGTGCACATTAAAATCGCCGGCAACAACAATTTCACATCCTGGAAATTGCTCCAATATATTTGAGATCGAATCAGATAAGGCATCTAGCTTATTACAGGTGGAAACCCTTTCTAGATTCGGACTCCTATAAAGAAAGTGCAAGTGCATGATGTGTGTTTGGATTTTGAATTTAACCCAAATTGTATTAAATTCGCTATCCAACACACTATGTTGTTGCTGAAGTTGATACACAACGTCACTCCTAATAAATAGAGCGAGATCCCTATGGGCAGAAAATAATGGCACTAAGTGATACCGAGGTATTTGAAAATCCAGTGGATCTGCATCCTCACTAACCTGGGTCTCACCCAGTGCCATTATTTGTGGCCTATTAACGGACACATACGCATATATAGAGAAGAAATTCGTTCTCAGCCCACGAATGTTGCAAAAATCTATGCGAAATTTTTGGGACATTTTTTCTACTGGGCAACTTCAAAACAGACATACATACAACCAAGGCTCAGCAGTTGAAACCAACAAATGAGAGCGTAAGTCAAGCCGTGGTGAGCATAGATTACGCACTCAGTGCACCCTCAACCGTGCGCCCTGGTAGTGTGGAGTAGGATGGGGGAGGGAGGGAATACGTCAACAAACCTGTGCAATTGCAGCAAAGAGCATAGAAAAGCTCTTTGCGTCGGCAATTGCAAAAAAAGCGAGTGCGGCAACTCAGCAGGCTGCGCGAAACTGGTTCTATTATATTGTTGTTGCAGTATATTGTTTGTATTTATTTATTTGTTGTTTATTATTATTTTTAGTTTTGTGTTTAAATTTATTATTAGTTAGTTTTTTCATTTAATTTTGTTTTATTTCATTGTTATTTTATGTTGGGCGGGCACATTGAACACAGTTTAAAACACATTTATACTAAACGACGGGCTGAACACATTAAAAAGACAAGAGACGACACGACACGTCCGTCCCCCATAAGGGCGTTGACGCTACTCAACTTTTTTAGACCACTTATTATTAAGTTCTAACCTAGTTGATAATTCTTCTCAAAATATTAGTATTTCAAGCCTTCCTTCGTTTTCTGATCATTTTCCCCTATTTTTAAATTTTGGACTTTCTAATTTCGATCTTCTCACAACTCCACCGCGCTTCTTTACTTCATATGAAAAAACAAATTGGAAACAATATAAAGAAGATCTGGGTACTGCTTTATCGGCATCTTTGTCTCCGGATTATAAAAATGTACTTAACTTGGAAATTGACATTTGCATAGGGGCCATTCCACAGCAAATCGACCAAAAAAAGTTAATTTTGAGATTTTAAATTTTCGATTTCATTGAAATTTGGGCAGTTGATAAAGCTAATTGGGATATACATTGACCAATTAAATTTCTAACATTCAATGTAAAATCTCTAAGAGCTCCAAGCCGTAAAATTGAATTATTAAAACTGTTGTTTGAAAGTAATATAGACATTGCTTTCATTCAGGAAACGCACCTTCATAAAAACAGCAAATTATATCTTGAAAAATACAATGCAATATTAGACAATTCATCGCAAGGTACTGCTATTTTAATAAATAACAGATATAAATACTCAGTAGTCAATTCGGGCCTTTTTCTTCCTAATTGTTTCATCCAAATTTCAATTTCTATATCCTGTAATATCAACAGATTTTTACTGGGTAGTGTATATACCATGCAATTTTTGTTCTACTTTTTTACTTTAAGAACTTGAGAAAATTAAGACGCTATCAGGACAGTTCGACCATACCTTCATAGGAGGTGACATTAATGCAATAAATCCAATTTGAGGTGATACAATGTAAAATTAAAATAGATAGATCCTTGCAGAATGGCTAGAGTCTTCTTTGGAATTTTGAAGAATTTGGGATATAAACCCTTCTTTTCCAAATGGATCGACTTTTTTAGACCAATTATTATTAAGTTTTAAACCTAATTGATAATTCTTCTCAAAATTTTAGTATTTCAAGCATTCCATCATTTTCTGATCATTTTCCCCTATTTTTAAATTTTGGACTTTCTAATTTCGATCTTCTCACAACTACACCGCGCTTCTTTACTTCATATGAAAAAACAAATTGGGAACAATATAAAGAAGATCTTGGTACTGCTTTATCGGCATCTTTGTCTCCGGATTATAAAAATTTACTTAACTCGGAAATTGATATTTGTATAGGGGCCATTCCACACCAAATCGACCAAAAAAAGTTAATTTTGAGATTTTACATTTATTTACATTTACATCGATTTCATTCGACCACTACTTCCAGAGATACAATGCTGCAAAGTTACAAAAAATGGGCCAAAAATCACTATTGTATGGTTGTTCATATTTCAAAATCTCTTAAAATAGATACGCTATAAAATCCATTGATGGCTCGTTTTAAAGCTAATAGAACAAGCTTTTACAATAATTAAGTTGCTACTTCTAAACTTGAACATGTGGCCCGTCGTCATTATCCAATCATACCAATCGAAGAAGGTGAGTTCCAACCGCTGGTCGATTTGGTGTTGAATGGCCCATAGAAAACTTTACTAAATCGGTGAACTCTTTCACAGAACTACATTAAAAAAAATGTAAATACAAAATAAAAAATGTATTGTCCCAGAAGACATAAAAAAACTATATCGTACTAAGTATTCCTGGCAAAAGGAGCTTAAGATTATTTTCCATAGGAACTTTAATAGAAAATCTGCGGAATATCAGCTTCTTTCGGTTCAAATTCAAGTTCTCAAAAAAAATATCAAAGACAAAATAGAAATACACCAAGCAAACGGTTTTAACAAAAGGCTGAGTAACATCAACCCTGGGCCTACCGCTTACAGACAAATATACAGCGTAATAGGTAAAAAAATAGTAGTTGCGAAAAAATCACTAGGTGAAACAGTCAACACTGATGACATTATAAAAGCTGAACTTTTCAAAAACCATTTAGTGACTATTTACTCGAAAAACATCCCATCTAACGCTGATGTTCCTCTTATAAATTCGACAATCTCATCTTTTTTATCTTCTTGCCTGCCCACTATTTTTAATTTCTCTTCGGACTTTTACTCCTCACAAAATTCTGACTCTAGACACTTTACATCAACAAATAATTTGTAGATTTTTATTAAATCGTTTAACGCCAAGAAATCGTCGGGTCTAGACCAAATCTCAAATTACTTAATTAAGAAATTTCCAACGCAAGCAATTACTTTTTATCCATTATTTTCAATAACTGCATTAATAATGAGTACTTCCCAGACAGTTGGAAAGTTGCAAACATTTTTCCATTGAAAAAAAAAACAAATTCTGACTCGCTAAATAATTTCAGACCTATTTCCATGCTTTCAAATTTGGACAAACTACTTGAACGTATTCTGAAACAGAAATTGGATAATTTAATTGTTATAGACTATATTCCTTGCCAACAATTTGGTTTCAAGAATGGTGATTAACACGTTCATGCCCTGCTCAAGGGCATAAAGATCAATATTGCCAAATCAGAAGTTTTAGAAACGCGTCGGGAAAGTGCAATCGCATTGTAGTTCCCGAAAGCAGACAACTATCAATTATTCTTGATGGAAAAGAAATTCAGTTTAAAAAAAATCAAATATCTAAGAATAATTTTTAATTAAATGTTTAAATTCAACGTTCATGCACGTTTATTGAAAACAAAAGCTAATAAAATAAAAGGATCTTTTTCTAAATTATTCTTTAATAAATATTTAAGTAAAAAAACTAAATTATTGCTTTGTAAAGTAAGCATACGTCCTGCTATTTTATATGCTTTCCCCATTTGGTTTTCTATTTCTCCAACGGTTGCAAAAGAGCTCGAAATTTTGGAAAGAGGTGTCTAAAGGTATTGTGTTGATAGAAATTTCGAGTCATACAAAAAAGATATTCGAATCGTTTCACTTATAATATAGCCAATATAGTTTTTCTTTGTAAATATGCGTTGTCGTTACAAAAAAGATTTGCAGAAAAATTAATTTTTCATGAAAATTTTCTCATTAGAGAAATTGAGAACTTTTAACTGATCCAACTGTTACTACTTGTCTCCAATAAGTATTTTTAATGAAACTGTAAACACGGACTTAGATCCTACTTCTTCACTTCTACCCGAGTTTTCATATTCTCTACCACAACGGACACACAGAAGTTAAACATTCTTTTTTTTCTATTACTCTTCGTAATATTGGTGAAAATATTTGAATCACCATATGTAAATATGTATTATAGTTCTTTTAGTTATTTTAGTTTTAAGTTTTAATTTAAGTACTATTGAGATACCACATCTATTGCAATCTATAATGTGTCGTGAGCAAGCACAATAACATTTGTAATAAACCGATAAACATATCATTATTATTCATTCATATCATATAAACAGAGCATGTAGCGTTCCTCTTTTTTCCTCATTAGAATAATACATATAGTTCTAAGTTTTCGTTTATAAAATTAAATATCCTATTAATATAATAAATCTGTTTGTTCGTTTGTACGTTTGTACGTTTGTTCCGCTTCTTCGTCTGAACGGCTGATCCGATTTCCATGAAATTTTTACCACAGATGCGGTATGGTCTGGAAGGAATGATAGGCTATATATGGGCGGGATTGGACAAAGAGGCGTGGCACCTCCCATGCAACCTAAACACGATATAACTCGGCACTTTCACCAGCTACGAACATGAAACAAAAAACTCAAATACAAAAAAAAAATTTAAAAACAAAAAAGCACAACACAAAACAAAAGCCAACATACAAAAACAAAACCAATCACATAAAACCACAATCCAAACTAAATGAAAAACAAAAAAGGAAAGAAAAAGAAAAACAAACTCACCACACTAAAACTAACCAAACTAAAACTCACCACACTAAAATTCACCCTTAAATTAACCACATTAAAACCCACCACACTATAATTCACCACACTAAAACTCACCACACTAAAATTCACCACACTAAAACTCTTCACACTAAAACTCACCACACTAAAACTCACCACACTAAAACTCACCACACAAAAACTCACCACACTAAAACTCACCACACTAAAATTCACCACACAAAAACTCACCACACTAAAACTCACCACACTAAAACTCACTACACTTAAACTCACCACACCAAAACTCATCACACCAAAACTCACCACACTAAAACTCACCACACTAAAACTCAACACACAAAATCTCACCACACTAAAACTCACCACACTAAAATTCACGACACTAAAACTCACCACACAAAAATTTAACACACTAAAATTCACCACACTAAAACCCACCACACTAAAATTGCACCACACTAAAACTCACCACACTAAAATTCACCACACTAAAGGAGTAATCGCGTACATGCTTACCTCCTTAAATGCGTGGGAAGCCGCGGGCAGCATAATAACCCAAATTATGCAACGAAAAACAAAAAAAAAAAAAAAAAAAAAAAAAAAAAAAAAAAAAAAACACTAAAACTCACCACACAAAAATTTCACCACATTAAACTCACCACACTAAAACTCACCACACAAAAATTTCACCACATTAAACTCACCACACTAAAACTCACCACACTAAAACTCACTACACTCAAATGTCGCCACACTAAAACTCACCGCACTAAAATTCACAACACTAAAACTCACCACACTTAAACTCACCATACCAAAACTCTCCACACTAAAACTTACCACACTAAAACTCACCACACTAAAACTCACCACACTAAAACTAACCACACAAAAATTCAACACACTAAAATTCACCACACTTAAACTCACCACACTAAAATTTCACCACACTAAAACTCACCACACTAAAACTCACTACACTAAAATTTCACCACATTAACATTCACCACTTTTAAACTCACCACATTAAAACTCACTACACTCAAATTTCGATACACTAAAACTCACCACACTAAAACTCACCGCACTAAAATTCACCACACTAAAACCCACCACACTATAATTAACCACACTAAAACTCACCACCCTAAAATTCACTACACTAAAACTCACCACAATAAAATTCATCACATTAAAATTCATCACACTAAAACTCACCACAATAAAAATCACCACACTAAAACTCGCTACACTAAAACACGCCACAATAAAACACGCCACATTAAAATTGACCACACTAAAACCCACCACACTATAATTGACCACTAAAACTCACCACACTTAAAAACACCACACTAAAACTCACCACACTCAAATTCACCACACTGAAACTCACCACACTAAAACTCACCACACCAAAACCAACCACAATTAAACTCACCACTCCAAAATTCACCACATCTAAACTCACCACACCGAAACTTACTACATTAAAACCCACCACACTAAAACTTCTACTGGGAAAAACTCTACGGGGAAGAATTCTACGGGAAAGAATTCTACCGGGAACAATTCTACCGGGATGAACTCTACGTTGAGAATTCTACGGGAAAGCGTTCTATGTGGATTTTCCGGGAATATTTCTACTGGGAATAATTCTGCGGAGAAGCGCAATCTGAGAAAAAATTGTCTTTGAGAAAAGTTGTTTTGGCGGAGAATTATTTGGTTACCACACTTATAAAACCAATAAAAAAATTTCAACAGCTAAGCACGGGCCCCTCATATAAATAATAAAATGTTTTTTATATTAATAAAATTGCTCCATAACTTTGAATTCAGAAAATCTTGGCACGAGTCGTGCACGGGTCCAGCTAGTATATTATATATGTGTATTAGGTTAAGCATTGTAATCACTTTTGTAGTCTCAATAAAAATATTTGCTTACTTACTTAGTACTTGAAATATTTAAAAATGTATTTCTTGCTTTCTTTGTATATTTACGCTTTGTTCCTAGATTTTATAGTTTTTTCATGATAAATCACTGTAAAATTCCGGACGCGACATTCCGGACGAAACAAAAAAATTTAGTATTGAAATTATCAGTACGATTTTTATTCTAAAAATACTTTTTGCATAAAATATATTTTTTGAATTATCTCTGAACATAGCTGAGACAATTTACTTTATTTTTGTATATATGCACTTTGCAAGCTTACAGTTATTTATAATAAATCGCAGAATAATTCCGGACTTTCCATATATAAATTCGCTCTACAATTTTTTGCTACAAATAATTGTGTAAAAAACAATATTAATAATCATTATTACGAAATGAAAAATTATGTACTATTCAAATTTCCAGATGTTTTTTAAGTTTTAAAATTTTTTTTTTTTACTTTTATTGAATTATTTTTTTTTTTGATATTTTTATACTGTAGTTTTGCACTTTTGGTACTCAAAGTTCCGGACGGGACAGATTTCAATTAGCTGTCAAACATTTTCTAGAATTACTAGGAAAATGATGTTTACATTTTTGGAAATGCCGAGGAAATTCTGCTTTGGAAACAGTGGATTCAATTCTTTAAAAAAACTTTTCAGTTTACTATGGTAATAAATGTATCTTTTTGGTTCAGGAAGGGACATTGAAAACCCTTATATAAAAATCAAAAATTTTCCGTTATTTTAATATGTATCATTATTTTTAAGTTTTAGAAATAATTATTAATGTTACCAGCAAATAATATTTTGCATCTGTATGTCTTTAAAGTTAATTAATTTGGTTACTCAAAATACATGAAAAATTGGTGTATTTACATATTGCATAGTTACGTAACTTTATGAGTATTTTTTTATACGTTACTGTTAACGAAATAAAGATTTCTTTTCAGATATTTAAATTCAGATATTTAAGATTCCAAATCCATTGTTATTTCAAAGATTTGAACATTTTGAATTTTTCGGTCGTGGTTGACGTTATTCTGGAAATGCCCATATGTACTTGTATCATTCTAGAATTCACATTTATGGTTAAATGATTTATATTACATTTCTTTTTAAACCAAAATAGGAACACTGTTGTTGAAATGTGAATTTTAACGAAAATCGATTAAATGAGACGATTCTAAGTCGGTTTCCAATCTGAAATTTCAACTACGGAAAAATCGATTATTAAAACTCAAACTCGATTTTCGACTATAATCGAAGTCGATTTACCAATCATTAGTTTCGTTCATAGACTGAGAAAATAAAGATAAATATCACAGCCCTAAATAACAACCAACGACTTTGAGACAAACATCTTTCAAACATCCAACAAATACCATAAATATTGCTGGTATCCATCTTTCAAATTTATGATTATTTATAGCTACCATCAATTAAACATCTTACAAATAGGAAGATACTGGAGGAATATTTGAAAATGGTACTCCAATAGAATTCGCAGAGTAATTATTATTGAATTGAAATAGAAGAAATCAAAGGTATTTTTATTTATTCTTAAATTAAAAAATTCGTCCTTATAAATCCTTCGAAGATTAATTTGTACAACGACTTGAGTCTTCTGCGGTAAAACCAAGTCCGCCCGGCGATGCTGTCATACAATTAAACTCTGAAAATAAATAATTGTCCATAACGTGTTAAAAATTTCAATCCCAAGAAATATTATTTTCAATTTTACCATTAAAATATATTTGAGTTGACACTTTTTTACACCATTGGATTTACTTAATTGTTGTGGATAAATCGTTGTGAAAAAGCACGCCATTTTCCTTTTTTTGAAGTAGTTAAATGTTAAAATAAGCCAACAGTTTTGCTGCAAATGTCCAACTACTCATACATATCTAAATATAAATATCGCAATTGTAGCACACATCTCGTAACTATCCGCATATATGACATATTTAAAAAATAGTAAACGTTATGCGGCCATTTTCTTTAATGTTATAGGATCTTTAAATAATTGTTAGAAAGAATTAATTTTAACTGATATTTGCAGCAAAACTTTCATAACCATCTTGTTTTCTTAGTGTATAATTCACTTGTCCAAATTTGATCTTGATTGGACAAGTGGGCGTTGTACATCCCATACAAACAAAATTTTTGAAATTATTAATATTAGTATAGTCAATATGGTTACGATGATTCAGTCTACGGAAAACTGTCCTACAAGTTTGTATTGCTGGATAGTGTACAAAATAAAACACACTTATATTTGGTTTTAACTAGTACTATTTCAACTTGTATTAATTAATTTAATTTAATTAAATAACAACTTAAAGAATAATCACATATATCAACTGCTAAATTTCTACAATTTAGCTTTAAAATGTTCACTCACAAGACGCACTAGTTCACTATTAAATCACAACTGAAGTGCTGTGCCTCAGATGCGGCTCCCTTATATACTGCATGCATCAAATCAACACGTTTCGACAAGCTTCGACTTGTTTCGAGAACCTTCTACTCGTTTCGTGAATGACGCATTCTATTGGCATCTCATTCGCACTCATGTCTTTTAATATGCTGATCTTCCATCACTTTCTCGCACATTGCTTAGTGCGCTGAATGATCTTCTGTCTCTTTCTAACACATTGCTTAGTACGCTGAATTTTCTTGCGTCTCATTTATTATTGTTGATTGCTTGCACAGTGGAGCAAATTCCCTCTTTTCGTAACAATATCATTAAATTATCGGTCGCTGAAATATGATAATTACGAAAAGGCAAAAAAACATTCCGTTGCATGTTTCAAAAAAATTATCATAATTATACAATTGTTGCGAAAAATTGTCTGTGTTTGATAGCGTGTGGAAAAAACTTGGATACATTTGACATTAATTGCCACATTTTAGGCAATTCAATGAACTATACAATTAATATCTGAGGTCTATTTGACTTTTGAAACACCGCCCACACCGAAAAAATGACTGTAGTAAATTATACTTCATTTATGTCTTTGTTTTGTCTTAGTTCTACTACATTCTGATCGTTTTAAATACATTTGTATTTAACATTATTTACTAACACAATGTATTACACTCAAAAAATAATGTATTAAAAACAAAACAAAATGTTTGAAATAAGTAAGTAAATCCAAAGACATTTACTTTAGAAGGTTTTTTGATTTACTCTTTTGAAAGAGAGCCGACATCTAACTGACTAACGCCCAGGTCATGGCTAAGTTCTATTGAAAGTTTTTGAAGAAACAACAACACGTTGAAAATACAACACGGGCAATTATCATACGGACCGTTTCGGATACAGCCAAGTATCCTCACCACAGCCAAGAGTCCAACCACACCGAATTTGTATATACGAATTATTTGTAGTTATCAATACGTTATCACACAAAGATCACTACAAATAATTCGTATATACAAATTCGGTGTGATTGGGGCTCGAACTCATGCCGTCAGAAACGTCGGGAGTTGGTAGTCAAGCACGCTATGTGCTTGGCTGCTAAACCGCACAACCATCACTCGTCTAATTAGCAGTTTTGCCTGTTCTATTTTTAGAACAGACTTTGTTGCAAGAATGACGAGTGGAACCGAAAATCGGTAGAACGAATGCATTTGAGTAACGCATCGGCTTTGCTTTCAATTTTTTTGCTATTAATTCGTGTTCCTCTTTTCGCAATGATTCATATTTCAGGTCTATGCTTGTTGTTAGTATAACAACTTTCATAGGAAGCACTGGAATAGCATTGCATATGTTGAACATGTCTGCTTATCGGTGCAAACAACCACCGTGTATTCATTATTAGAAGGTTTTTTCAATGTACTCTTTTGGAAGAGAGCCGACATCTAACTGACTAACGCCCAGGTCATGGCTAAGCTCTATTGAAAGTTTTTGAAGAAACAACAACAAATTGAAAACACAAGACAGGCAATGATCATACGGACCTTTTTGGATACTTTTGTTTTGAATCAATTCATGTATTTGTTTTTTTTTATCAAAGATATGAAAAATAGGTGCGCACAACCATCACTCGTCTAAGTTTCAGTTTTGCCTGTTCTATTTTTAGAACAGACTTTGTTGCAAGAATGACGAGTGGAACCGAAAATCGGTAGAACGAATGCATTTGAGTAACGCATCGGCTTTGCTTTCAATGTTGTTGCTATTAATTCGTGTTCCTCTTTTCGCAATGATTCATATTTCAGGCCTATGCTTGTTGTTAGTATAACAACTTTCATAGGAAGCACTGGAATAGCATTGCATATGTGGATCATGTCTGCTTATCGATGCAAACAAACACCGTGTATTCATTATTAGAAGGTTTTTTCAATGTACTCTTTTGGAAGAGAGCCGACATCGACTGACTAACGCCCAGGTCATGGCTAAGTTCTATTGAAATTTTTTTGAAGAAACAACAACAAATTGAAAACACAACACAGGTAATGATCATACGGACCTTTTCGGATACTTTTGTTATGAATCAATTCATGGATTTGTTTTTGTATGAAAAATATGAAAAATTAGTGCGAATTTTTATTGAATTTCAGATTAAATAAACTTGTCTTAAAATTAGTGAAATTGCAATTATTTAGCTGTACAGAAAAGTATAGAAAAATAAATATATTTGTGTAGTTATAATACAAAACATGTTTTAAAAAACTTTTTTATTCCTTTTTCCACTTCTTTCCTTTTCCGTTCTTTTATTCCTTATTTACCTCATATAAATTTACCAATTGAATAAAAATGTTTTCCTTTATTTCAGTTGTCACAACCTGGCATCGAACTCCTGACTCCGGCGTTAAAGTCCACTGCTCGTTATACTACACATTCCATCTCCTTTTGTTTGAGAATTTTGGTTCAAAAACAAAATTTGTGAAATGATCAATTTTTTTTTATGTCACATTCCAAAAAAAAAAAAACAATTTATTTTCATTTATTGTCGATGCGTCACAGATTATAGTCATTTGATTCAAGATTATGAATAAATGATCTGAGATTGATAGCGTAACGGTGAGAACTGAGGTGTTATAACTGGCAGGCGTGGTTTCATATCCCAAAAGAAACATTTTTTTTTTTTAACTAATTATACATTTAGATTAAATAGGCGAATATGATTAAAAAGTTTTAGACAGTTTAATGATATATTTAATTTATAAAGACGCATACTAATTAATAAAAAAGAATACGAAGTGAGTTAGGTTACCTTATTAAGGGATATCCTTATAAAATTTCCTTATAAATCACTGATCAGAAATGCATAAAGTTTTTATGTAGAAAAAACTCAACCTGACACTGATACTAAATAGAGTTTTCAGGGATATTTCATATTACAACACGATAATTTTTTAGTTTCAAATTACTGTTGTAAGTCAACATAGTGTGTTTTGGTAAGTCACTATAAGTTGATATTATAAATGTATCGTGACCTACTTCCGCGATGACTACCTCATGCAGTTATCATGAAGTTGGTGTAAGGTGCAATGTAAGGCATACGTATCAGAGTTCAGCAAGCAAATATACTAGCTACAGTATTGGCGAAGTTGGGTCAAACCAGCGGTGGCGTGATTGGCTAGAGTGAAATTTGCGCACGGCACTCTGCCGGAACATGTTAGATTTGGAACATACCTCCATATAATATTTTAAGTTAGATTTTAAGTCAGTTGTTAGTTAGAGTTATAAGTTGGAAGACGTGTTACATAATAATGTTAATATTTAAATAGAACTTCAGATTAAATAAAAGTATGTCTTAGAAGAAAAGACTTGTATTAATTATTTCATGATAGTAAAAGTGGAACTGCACCGTTGGACATTTGGGTGGGACATCATGGGTAAGTGTAAAAGGAACGTTGTGACATTTGGCTACACGCCAAGCCAACCGACTTTTAGTTGCAACATTACCACAGCAGAGTCATTCCATATCAAATCAACCGAAAAAATTCAAATTATGGCAGCACCATCTCAGAATTTAATAAAATTTAGAAGTGTGTTCTGAGACATCCCCCCACCCGGAAATGCTGAAAATTCCAATACATTTTTTTAAAAAATATTTATAAATATTATAACAACTGAAACCCTAAATTCTAAACACTGAAGCTATTAAATTTTTTTAAACATATCTTAACGTTCAAACATAGTTCGAAGAATATTAAAAAAAAAAAAATTTTTTCAAGAAATATTACAGAGGGTTTTTAATTTTTGTTTTTATTAGTGAAATTTAGTCATTTTTAGTATTCTCCTACAACTTAATTTAAGAAAATAATAGCTTTAAAGTTCGTATTAATAAAATTCGGTTTAAAACAAATATTACTAAATATTCCGCAATATTATAATTCCATAAATTACCTTGCATCTTATATATCTGATTTCTTCTTTTGGGATATAATATAAAAACGTTAATCTCGACATAAATTTGTTAGATATACAAGAAATATAAAATTAGACATATATCAAAAAATATTTTTCTATTTGTTCCGGTTCCGATTCCAGTTTCAACCAAACAAATTATATGGGTTCCGGTTTCACACCGATTTCAAAACTCGAATAGGTTCCGGTTTTTTGCGGTTCCTGCTTCTATAATATTTTTACAAAATCCTAAATGAGGATTTTGTTTTTTTCCTGTTTTCAATTAACTCCATTTTTTAATTTTATATGATGTGGTTTTTAAATATTCCCCGAATCCAACTACGTTATTGCATTTTTTTTGTTGGTGGGTAAAAGTCTCCAAATGATCCAATTTGTAGGTCCCACCACTTTGAGAACAAATATAACACGCACAGCTCAAAATGGTGAGAGAGCTCGGCCTAAGTCCTTATAGGACTGTAGTGCCAAACTATTATTATTATTAGCAGAAAATCTGCTACTGTATTAGCTAATAGAATCTGTCATTTTAAATGGAAAAGTAGCAGATATGCTCCAATCGGAGGCCATTCTTCTTTTCATTCTACTTTTTATTTTCGTTATTGAGATACTTATGTAATTAAAATTCAGCATCTACTATAGATATTTTTGACTGTTTTTTTTTTAATAACCAACAAATTTAGCTAGTAAAACTTTTAAATTACTGAAATCGGTTGATAAAAACCAGAGTTATACGCAAAAAAATAGTACATATTTCATTGTTTTAATGGTGAAATCTTTTAAGATAATTTACACATTTTTGTAGTTGTTAAAAGTAAATTTAATATCAAAAATTCGATCAAATAAAGACAATTTTGAGATTTAATTTTTGGATTTTGATAAAATTTAGGTAGGTAAGCCGCGGTAGCTCAGTGGTTAGTGCGTTGGACTGCGAGCCGAAAGGTCCCCGGTTCAAGCCTGAACTGGGGCTAACTACATCTTTTCATAGAAACATTTTTCTATACCGCACTACCTCTCGGCAGTACGAAAAGCTCTCACCCGCCGTTCGGATTCGGCAATAAACTGTAGGTCCCACCACTTTGTAACGAAACTTTTTGGCCGATGCCGAGGTATCACTCGTCGTGTCCAGGGTTCGTTGCAAAAATTTATATTTTGCAGAGTAACACAACTTTTATTAAATTTTTGAATTCACAGTTTTTATTATTTAATAAACAAAGTTAGATTTACTTAAAAAGAATATGTTTGTAACAAAATTAAATTCACTTTTTACACTATTTGTCGCTCTCTCGTCGTGCAGTGGGATACGGGTAAAGGCCGTAATCCGTGGCCGGACTGCAAAAAATCCGTATACTCACAACTCTGCGACTGCTCTCCTATGGTTTAACTCCACTCGTCTGCCTCTCCTGCAGTAGGGTGTCTTGACCAGCGGTCACAGTCACGGCCTACTCTCTGCCTGCCTCTCCTGTAGTAGTGTGTCTTGACCAGCGGTCACAGTCTACTCTATGTCTGTCTCTCCTGCAATATTGTGTCTTGACCCGCGGCCACAGTCACAGCCTACTCTCTGTCTGCCTCTCCTGCAGTAGTGTGTCTTGACCCGCGGCCACAGCCTACTCTCTGTCTGCCTCTCCTGCAGTAGTGTGTCTTGACCCGCGGCCACAGCCTACACTCTGCCTATCCGCAATGGGGTGTCTTGACCAGCGGTCAGAGTCAACTACCCATTCGTTGCGACTTACCCTGATCAGCGATCACTGCCAACTACCTTGATCCGCGACCAGAGGTGAACTGCCACTTGCAACTACTGCGACTGTTGTGATCCGCGACCACCAACGAACTGAACGATTGCTGCTGTCGTCGTTCGAATGAAACCTCGCTTTGCCAATTCGAACATGTCAGCTGTTCGGCCATTTGCAATTTTCGAAGTCCAATCGATCTGGGTGGCGGTGTTGCATGTGGCCTACTACTATTTTGTAAAAAGTAGTAGTTCATCTTCGAATCCCATTATACGGCATTTTATACATTCGACGTAGTTGTTATAACTTAATAATATTCCAATTAATAAAAATCGCTGAATAATAAAAAAATATAAAATATAAAGCAGACCAGCTGCTATGTTGACGAAAATGAGGCGCCGCCGATTTTCGTCGTTACAACTTTGAGTACAAATATAACACTCACAGCTCAAAATGGTGAGAGAGCTCGGCCTAAGTTCTTATAGAACTGTAGTGTCAAACTATTATTATTATTAGGTAAGGGTATCAAAAACTGTATTGGTAAATTTTTTCTGAAAACTATCTCCTGAGCTACAGTATTTAATATTTCACTTCATATTTCATTTCAAATACAATTTTTTAAAGTGCAACTCCAATTAGGTCACGAATATGTAGATTGCTCCATTTTCGAAATTTCTTAACCATTTTTTTTACATTTGGGTAAAAAAAACAAATTCTGCTAAATTTTTCTCATTTCTAGTACCTTTTTAATCATGAGTTGCTACTTTTACACTTCGGGAAAGTGTAAACCCTGGTGCTTATAGCCAATAGTGTGGCATTAGTTCATATTTTTGTGTGCCCATTTATTTTAAAAATACTAAATAGCCTTGGCAGAATGACGATTTTATCGTTATTTTCATGATTTTTCTTTTGAAATGACGATTTTTCAAAATTTATATTTTACGTTTTTTTTTTTATTTAGGTTCAGAGGATACAACTCAGTTCGGATTCGACATTAAACCATATGTCCTTCATTTGAGTACAAATATAACACGTAAATAAATGGTGAGAGTTCGGTCTAGTTTCTACCAAAAAATTATATATATATAAGTTATAATGTTTTGAATTTAAAATATATATTAATATATATATATATATATATATATATATATATATATATATATATATATATATATATATATATATTTTAAATTAAAAACATTATTACTTGGGTTAATTGCGACATCGTTCATAATATATATGGAAACTATATATTTATAAACTATTCTTCGTATATACGAATCGCACAATAAATGCGTTCATAATTGTTATGAATTGCGTTCATTGAGGTATTCATATTCATTTTTTGTGGCAAAGCAGCGCAACCTCCACGTCACGTACAATTCAGTCGAGCATAAAGGCGATACTGGAAAATAAAAAACAACAGGAGAATAGAAAATACAACAAAAAGTAGGTAGGTAGGTATTTGAGTAAGTGTGTATGATCGTATGTGTGACATGCAACTTTTGACAATTTTATAAATAGATATTTTTATTTTACTGACGCGTCATGCCGCATGACGCGCAGTGATTATTTTGACAACTGGCGACGCGTCGATAGTCGATGATAGCATATACAGATCTTAGTTTTTATTATTTGTATGTCATTTCGTACAAATAGACCGAATCGTTTCATTTGTTGTTTACAACTCCAAAGAAACGTGCACCGCTGGTACTTAACATCACGCAACAACAAGCAGCAGCAATAGGCAGAAACATTAAGAATAGATATAAAATAAAATAATAATGTAACACATTTTCGACTGCGATGCATCTACATATGATAAAAAAAATACGTAAATGGAAACGTAAAAGAGTAAATGGCGAAGGTGCGTTACGTAACAAATCCACTTGTTATATTTACGTCACGTAACTAACGTTATTCATTTTTTTACTTTTATAGCTTAATTTTATAATGTTTTTGGAAATAATACAAACATTATTTATTTAATAGAACATTTTTTGTAGAATTTAATGAATTTTTAATTTTTTCAAATTTTAAATAACTTTTTTATTTGATTTATATGAACAATACATATTTAGATAAATAGAGATAAAGACAAATACTATAAGAAAGCTTCTAGGCTTACGGCTTGCTTATAGTATAGTATGGTTTCACCACGTAGTCCACCGAGGCCACAGATGCGTTTATGCATAGTTTTTTTTTTGTTAGTTGTAAAATCATGAAGTTTTTCTTAAGTTAAGTTCTATGTGAAAAAATTAAAATATGAACATTTCAACAATGTACCTCAGTTGGCTAATATTGTTTTTGTTTTTTATTTTCACAAATTCGCTGATTCGTCTAAAAGTGAAACAAAAAAAAAAAATGCGAATAAAGCAGCATCCAAACTTTTTACAAAAGTTTTGGCGGTAAATTTGTTGTACAACAAAAAAAAACTCGTGTGGTGCCATGCGACTGTCTGTTGTCATGCGTCTGTTCATTGTCATGCGCCTGTCTGTTGTCATGCGTCTGTCTGTTGTCATGCGTCTGTTTGTTGCCATGCGATGATACCGGTAGCAACGAAAAGTTGTCGTTGAGAAAGTGTGTGTATATTAGACTGACAGTGGAAAATAATGATTACGAATCGAGAGGAGGTCACTCCCTAGCAATGCTCTATTGGATGAGAAAATTGATGTGAAGAATTTTCAGCGAAAACCGAATATGGGAAATGACCCGCCGGAACCTCAAAGTACCTAATTCGTACCTAAATCGAAAATTTTAAAATTGTATTAAAATTATGTCTCTCAAACACATTAAACTAAAAAAAAAGTGGGTAAGTCATCAGTAGGAAAATTTGAACTAGTTCAAATGAGCTTGAGCGATGAACGATTTGAGCTTTTTTATAACTCCAGAAGAGGTGTTAACATGTCTCGCAAAAAGCCATCTTCTACATGAAGATTTTCCTCAATTCGAAGATAGCAGCATCTGTTGAAATGCTTTTCTTCTATCAAAGCTTTCCGATTTTGTTGGTTGAAGGCTCCAAGCATAATTATCGCTAAAATGTTTATGCAGCAAATCTGGCAATCACAGACATGCTGGGACGAAAACTTATCGCTTATTTGTTCTTATAAAATGGCTGTTATTTTTCGAAAATGATTTAAAATTCCAAGATGGATACAATTTTCTCCATACTGCGACATTCAAGTACATGCTTTTCGTGATGCACCTAAAAATGTTTACGGTGCAGCAATATACTGTTACGAAAATTTAGTCTACGGAAAACTGTTCCACAAGTTCGTATCTCTGGATTGTGTATTCTGCTCTCTTTCTACACTATTTGAAGCAGCCAAATCTTACCAAAACAAAAACGCTTCTTCGTTTTGTTTTGCTCTCTCTCTTTCTGACGATAATTTAATTAGAATAGAATTTCAGAAATGACGATCAATTCTGAGTTAATTCCTGTGAAATTAAGGAATTAAAAATAACAACAAATTCAATGGTTATGATTTTTTTATTCAGTATTTATAGCAAATAATTTTAGGAATTTTACATCTGACGGTGGATAACGTTCCGTTGCAGGTCTGTCGCAACTGTTCGCATATGGACATGTCGTGCGTTCAGCAGCCACCGCCGCTGGCAACTTCACATTCAAACGTTGTAAACGCCGCCGCTGGGCGAATTGCTTGGCAAAGATTTTTCGGGCAGATCTTAAGCATTTCACTTTCAGCTGAAAATAGTTATTATCAAGATTTATAAAATATTGTCTTCTCGTCACTTTGTGCAGAACAAAATTCACATTTTGTTCATTATAGAAAGTGAAGTTATAGGTTTAGCTAAGCACAAACTGCATACAAGACACTGATGAGGAAGCTTGGCTGCTTCCGAAACAGCTGTACGGTCGGCCAACAAGTTTTTGTTTTTTTGTCAATTACTGTTGTTGTTTTTTGAACCAGTGCCAAATACATATTGCATTTGGTAGACCTAGACCACGACAAATTAGTTTTTGCATTACTCTATTTTGAGGTCGAATAAAAACAAACAACTTTAAAATATATTTAAAATTTAAATAAATTCAAAATAAATGCATATTTTTACTTACATACAATTTCAATAAAATGAAAAATTTTCATTTGACGTTTTCACAAACGAATAACAAAGCAAACTACAAAACTATGCTATCAGCGAATGAACTGGAAATTTAAAGAGTTGATTTGGTATTACACGGTTCTATTCTTCAGTAAGAAATAAGACAGTACGGTTCTAACAAGTCACTGGGTTGTTAAGCGATGTTATACAGGGTATCAATGAAAACTGAAATATGTCTATATGAAATATGGCTTTATTTTTGTTCGTATATTTTAGAGACGATATCGGGGATCATTAGGATTTAACGAAAAAAAATTATGATGTGGTCGTAAAATATATTTTTTGTTCAAGACATTGAACAATGTGCACAAAAAGTAACTTTAATACAAAAACCGAAATCAAAACAGAAACCGTAATTTGGAAACGGTACACCAAAACAGTTTATAAGAACCTAAACCGAAACGAGGAAGAAACCCGAAATCGAAAACGTCATTCGTTTAGTTTTCAATCCATGAAAAAAGAATATATTTTTTAAAGAAAGAAATTGTACGTTTAGTTTTATTTGTATTTAGTACCAGCGTTGCCAGAAGATTTATTACATTTATTACATGAAAAGAAAATAATGACATTGTCTCTTTGGTATTAGACATACACAAAAAAAAAATGTTCATACTATTTATGAATTTCTTCATCAGTTTTTGAATTTTTCATTATTACTCAACCAATGACCAAATTTTTCCAATTCACAAAACCGTACTGAAAAAGTTCATAATACAGATAAACGTTTTCATAATATTTATAAAAAAATTCATGGTATTTATGATCTTTAAACTATTTAAAGTAAAAATAAAACTATTTTTTTATTTTCTTGCATTATTTTTTTTCATTTTATTATATTACTTTTTTATTTTATTCTTTTAATTTATTTATTTTTTTAACTACTTACATTTTATTTTATATCTATTCTTAATGTTGCTGCCTATTGCTGCTGCTTGTTGTTGCGTGATGTTAAGTACCAGCGGTGCACGTTTCTTTGGAGTTGTAAACAACAAATGAAACGATTCGGTCTATTTGTACGAAATGACATACAAATAATAAAAACTAAGATCTGTATATGCTATCATCGACTATCGACGCGTCCCGAGTTGTCAAAATAATCACTGCGCGTCATGCGGCATGACGCGTCAGTAAAATAAAAATATCTATTTATAAAATTGTCAAAAGTTGCATGTCACACATACGATCATACACACTTACTCAAATACCTACCTACCTACTTTTTGTTGTATTTTCTATTCTCCTGTTGTTTTTTTATTTTCCAGTATCGCCTTTATGCTCGACTGAATTGTACGTGACGTCGAGGTTGCGCTGCTTTGCCACAAAAAATGAATATGAATACCTCAATCAACGCAATTCATAACAATTATGAACGCGTTTATTGTGCAATTCGTATATACGAAGAATAGTTTATAAATAGAATGATTTTTTCCATATATATTATGAACGATGTCGCAATTAAGTAATAATTCAAGTAATAATGTTTTTAATTTAAAATATATATATATATATATATATATATATATATATATATATATATATATATATATATATATATTCATATTCATTTTTTGTGGCAAAGCAGCGCAACCTCCACGTCACGTACAATTCAGTCGAGCATAAAGGCGATACTGGAAAATAAAAAACAACAGGAGAATAGAAAATACAACAAAAAGTAGGTAGGTAGGTATATGAGTAAGTGTGTATGATCGTATGTGTGACATGCAACTTTTGACAATTTTATAAATAGATATTTTTATTTTACTGACGCGTCATGCCGCATGACGCGCAGTGATTATTTTGACAACTCGCGACGCGTCGATAGTCGATGATAGCATATACAGATCTTAGTTTTTATTATTTGTATGTCATTTCGTACAAATAGACCGAATCGTTTCATTTGTTGTTTACAACTCCAAAGAAACGTGCACCGCTGGTACTTAACATCACGCAACAACAAGCAACAGCAATAGGCAGCAACATTAAGAATAGATATAAAATAAAATGTAAGTAGTTAAAAAATAAATAAATTAAAAGAATAAAATAAAAAAGTAATATAATAAAATGAAAAAAAATAATGCAAGAAAATAAAAAAATAGTTTTATTTTTACTTTAAATAGTTTAAAGTTCATAAATACCATGAATTTTTTTATAAATATTATGAAAACGTTTATCTGTATTATGAACTTTTTCAGTACGGTTTTGTGAATTGGAAAAATTTGGTCATTGGTTGAGTAATAATGAAAAATTCAAAAACTGATGAAGAAATTCATAAATAGTATGAACATTTTTTTTGTGTATGTCTAATACCAAAGAGACAATGTCATTATTTTCTTTTCATGTAATAAATGTAATAAATCTTCTGGCAACGCTGGTACTAAATACAAAAAAAACTAAACGTACAATTTCTTTCTTTAAAAAATATATTCTTTTTTCATGGATTGAAACCTAAACGAATGACGTTTTCGATTTCGGGTTTCTTCCTCGTTTCGGTTTAGGTTCTTATAAACTGTTTTGGTGTACCGTTTCCAAATTACGGTTTCTGTTTTGATTTCGGTTTTTGTATTAAAGTTACTTTTTGTGCACATTGTTCAATGTCTTGAACAAAAAATATATTTTACGACCACATCATAATTTTTTTTCGTTAAATCCTAATGATCCCCGATATCGTCTCTAAAATATACGAACAAAAATAAAGCCATATTTCATATAGACATATTTCAGTTTTCATTGATACCCTGTATAACATCGCTTAACAACCCAGTGACTTGTTAGAACCGTACTGTCTTATTTCTTACTGAAGAATAGAACCGTGTAATACCAAATCAACTCTTTTCATTTCCAGTTCATTCGCTGATAGCATAGTTTTGTAGTTTGCTTTGTTATTCGTTTGTGAAAACGTCAAATGAAAATTTTTCATTTTATTGAAATTGTATGTAAGTAAAAATATGCATTTATTTTGAATTTATTTAAATTTTAAATATATTTTAAAGTTGTTTGTTTTTATTCGACCTCAAAATAGAGTAATGCAAAAACTAATTTGTCGTGGTCTAGGTCTACCAAATGCAATATGTATTTTGCACTGGTTCAAAAAACAACAACAGTAATTGACAAAAAAACAAAAACTTGTTGGCCGACCGTACAGCTGTTTCGGAAGCAGCCAAGCTTCCTCATCAGTGTCTTGTATGCAGTTTGTGCTTAGCTAAACCTATAACTTCACTTTCTATAATGAACAAAATGTGAATTTTGTTCTGCACAAAGTGACGAGAAGACAATATTTTATAAATCTTGATAACAGCTGAAAGTGAAATGCTTAAGATCTGCCCGAAAAATCTTTGCCAAGCAATTCGCCCAGCGGCGGCGTTTACAACGTTTGAATGTGAAGTTGCTAGCGGCGGTGGCTGCTGAACGCACGACATGTCCATATGCGAACAGTTGCGACAGACCTGCAACGGAACGTTATCCACCGTCAGATGTAAAATTCCTAAAATTATTTGCTATAAATACTGAATAAAAAAATCATAACCATTGAATTTGTTGTTATTTTTAATTCCTTAATTTCACAGGAATTAACTCAGAATTGATCGTCATTTCTGAAATTCTATTATAATTAAATTATCGTCAGAAAGAGAGAGAGCAAAACAAAACGAAGAAGCGTTTTTGTTTTGGTAAGATTTGGCTGCTTCAAATAGTGTCGAAAGAGAGCAGAATACACAATCCAGAGATATGAACTTGTGGAACAGTTTTCCGTAGACTAAATTTTCGTAACAGTATATTGCTGCACCGTAAACATTTTTAGGTGCATCACGAAAAGCATGTACTTGAATGTCGCAGTATGGAGAAAATTGTATCCATCTTGGAATTTTAAATCATTTTCGAAAAATAACAGCCATTTTATAAGATCAAATAAGCGATAAGTTTTCGTCCCAGCATGTCTGTGATTGCCAGATTTGCTGCATAAACATTTTAGCGATAATTATGCTTGGAGCCTTCAACCAACAAAATCGGAAAGCTTTGATAGAAGAAAAGCATTTCAAGAGATGCTGCTATCTTCGAATTGAAGAAAATCTTCATGTAGAAGATGGCTTTTTGCGAGACATGTTAACACCTCTTCTGGAGTTATAAAAAAGCTCAAATCGTTCATCGCTCAAGCTCATTTGAACTAGTTCAAATTTTCCTACTGATGACTTACCCACTTTTTTTTTAGTTTAATGTGTTTGAGAGACATAATTTTAATACAATTTTAAAATTTTCGATTTAGGTACGAATTAGGTACTTTGAGGTTCCGGCGGGTCCATTTCCCATATTCGGTTTTCGCTGAAAATTCTTCACATCAATTTTCTCATTCAATAGAGCATTGCTAGGGAGTGACCTCTTCTCGATTCGTAATCATTATTTTCCACTGTCAGTCTAATATACACACACTTTCTCAACGACAACTTTTCGTTGCTACCGGTATCATCGCATGGCAACAAACAGACGCATGACAACAGACAGACGCATGACAACAGACAGGCGCATGACAATGGACATACGCATGACAACAGACAGTCGCATGGCACCACACGAGTTTTTTTTGTTGTACAAAAAATTTACCGCCAAAACTTTTGTAAAAAGTTTGGATGCTGCTTTATTCGCATTTTTTTTTGTTGTTTCACTTTTAGACGAATCAGCGAATTTGTGAAAATAAAAAACAAAAACAATATTAGCCAACTGAGGTACATTGTTGAAATGTTCATATTTTAATTTTTTCACATAGAACTTAACTTAAGAAAAACTTCATGATTTTACAACTAACAAAAAAAAAACTATGCATAAACGCATCTGTGGCCTCGGTGGACTACGTGGTGAAACCATACTATACTATAAGCAAGCCGTAAGCCTAGAAGCTTTCTTATAGTATTTGTCTTTATCTCTATTTATCTAAGCTAGAATTCCTGTTCAGCAAACACTTTATATGTGTTCTCTTTTATCTCCAACCATTAACCACAAAGGTAATCAATAAAACACGATTATGAAATAAGAATATTTCTGCTGATTTTTCCTTAATTTTTTTAACAAAAACAGTTTCATATATTTTCCAATAAATTAAAAAAAAAAATTCATAAAAGTCTAAAAATAAATATGTATTGTTCATATAAATCAAATAAAAAAGTTATTTAAAATTTGAAAAAATTAAAAATTCATTAAATTCTATAAAAAATGTTCTATTAAATAAATAATGTTTGTATTATTCCCAAAAACATTATAAAATTAAGCTTTAAAAGTCAAAAAATGAATAACGTTAGTTACGTGACGTAAATATAACAAGTGGATTTGTTACGTAACGCACCTTCGCCATTTACTCTTTTACGTTTCCATTTACGTATTTTTTTTATCATATGTAGATGCATCGCAGTCGAAAATGTGTTACTTACTGCATCGATCGTCTCCTGCTTACTTTGTAGCTACGAGTACTCGGCAATCAGACTACATCCTAGCTTACTTTACAGGAGGTATGGCCGCTTTGTCGACGATGTATTTTCGTTCCACTAGTAGTAGTCGGTGTCGTCTCAAGTCAACTCACTGGTCACTAGAATTGACAAATTGTCAAATGGTGACACCTCCACTTCGGTGGAAGTCCTCCTCGTGGAAGTCCCTGGAAACGGCGCTCTACACCACCCGGTGTAGAAGTCAGCTAAAGTGAGTGGCGAGCATCTCCCTCAGAGTGAGGGTTCGTGCGTTGGGTTTGGGTCCCACCACGGAAAAAACCTATGCGCCCAATGAAAACAAAAAAGAAGCCTCGGATAACGACCGATTACAACGATGACGACCCACGCAAACGTTTTAAGGACCATGATTTACGGATATGCACCTGGAATGTCCGGACCCTTTATAGGGAAGGTGCCTCTATCCAGCTGGCAGATGTCCTCGAAAAATATAAGGCTGACATCACCGCTATCCAGGAGATGCGATGGACGGGTCAGGGCTGTTCGAAACAAGCGTCCTGTGATATCTACTACAGCTGCCATGCGGAGAGACACGAATTTGGATGTGGATTTGTGGTCGGCAAGAGACTCCGCCATCTTGTCTCTAGGTTCACGCCCGTGGACGAAAGGCTGGCAACAATCCGCATCAAGGCTAAATATTTCCATATCAGCCTAATTTGTGCACACGCTCCGACGAACGAGAAAGATGACGAGACAAATGAGCGCTTCTACGAGCGCCTAGACAACGCATACGAGCGCTGCCCCCGCCACGATATCAAAATCGTGCTAGGCGATTTTAACGCCAAGGTGGGCAGAGAAGCCATCTATTGTCCCACAATCGGAAAATTTAGCCTCCATGCCAACACTTCCGATAACGGAACGAGGCTAATCAACTTCGCCGCAGCACGAAACATGGTAGTTAGTAGCACTAGATTCGAACATTTCGATATCCACAAGGCCACATGGTTGTCGCCCGATCAAAAAACTCGAAATCAAATTGATCACGTTGTGATTGACGGAAGGCACGCTTCAAGCGTGATGGACATACGCACTATCCGAGGTGCCAATATGGACTCGGATCATTACCTTGTAGCAGCCAAGGTCCGCACACGCTTAAGCGCTGCGAAGAACGTACGGAACCAAACGCAGAGAAAGCTAGACGTCGGAAAACTGCAATCACAACAGACAACGCAAGCCTTTTCCACTCGACTCTCACACCTGCTTAGACAAAGCACTCCTCCTCTCGATGATATAAGCGCGCAGTGGAATCATATCTCCTGCTCTATGCGTACGGCTGCCGAAGAGGTGCTTGGATTCCAACGCCCCCTGAGGAATCAGTGGTATGACCAAGAGTGTCGCGCGGCCACTGCAGAGAAAAACGATGCGTACAAATCCACCCTGCAGTCAGTAGCTACGCGAGCTGCGAAGGAGCGATACAAAGAGAAGAGGAGGGAAGAGAGACGTCTTTTCAGGCGTAAAAAAAGCGAGGCAGAAAGACGTGAGTGTGAGGAGATTGAGATGCATGGGGACAGGAATGAGGCTCGAAAATTCTTCGAGAAAATAAGACGCCTAGCCGGAGGTTCAAAATCCGGAGCCTCTTCCTGTAAAGATGAGAACGGGAATCTAGTGACAGATATCCAGAGCACACTGAAGATATGGATGGATCACTTCTTTAAACTGCTGACCGGTGATGACGACCTCAATTCCACCGATAGAGAAGCAAACCCGGCAACCTCAGTACTTGATGACGACGTTGAGATTCCGCCACCCGACCATGACGAGGTCAGAACAGCCATTGCTCGGCTGAAAAACAACAAAGCCGCAGGTGCTGATGGCCTGCCTGCTGAATTGTTTAAGACCGGAGGCGAAGAGCTAATAGAGAGCATGCACGAGCTCGTAAGCAGAATATGGTCGGATGAAAGCATGCCAAGTGACTGGAACCTCAGTGTACTCTGCCCAATCCTTAAGAAAGGGGATCCCACTATCTGTGCCAACTACCGTGAGATCAGCCTACTCAATATAGCATACAAGGTTCCATCGAGCGTATTATGTGAAAGACTGAAGCCCATCGTCAACAGACTGATTGGACCTTATCAGTGCGGCTTCAGACCTGGAAAGTCCACCATAGACCAGATTTTCACATTGCGCCTAATCCAGGAAAAGACCCTAGAAAAACAGATCGACACCTACCACCTATTAGTCGACTATAAAGCCGCCTTCGACACTCCGATAAGGGGACGATTATACGCCGCAATGTCTGAGTTCGGTATACCTGCGAAACTTATAAGGCTTTGCAGGATGACCCTGAGCAACACACGTTGCTCAGTGAGAATAGGAAAAGACCTCTCCGAGCCATTTCATACCGAACGAGGTTTCAGACAGGGTGACTCCCTATCGTGCGACTTTTTTAACTTATTGATAGAGAAAATAGTTCGAGCTGCCGAACTCCGTCAAAGCGGCACTATCCTCAACAAAAGTGTCATCCTGCTCGCGTATGCCGACGATATTGATAGCATTGGCAGGAGCACACGAGCAATCAGCGCAGCATTCTCCAGATTGGAGAAAGAGTCGCGTCGAATGGGTCTAGCGGTGAACGAGGACAAGACGAAGTTCCTTGTGTCAACCAGCAAAAAAGAGTCCGTGCGTCTTGGACAAAAAGCTGATTTTGACACCCACAAGTTCGACATTGTGAAGGACTTCGTCTATCTGGGATCCAGCGTAAACAGCAACAACGACGTCAGCCTGGAGATCAAACGGAGAATAACTCTTGCCAACAGGTGCTATTTTGGGCTCAGTAGGCAATTGAGAAGCAGAGCCCTCTCTCGCCGGACAAAAATAACGCTCTACAAGTCACTGATCATGCCCGTCCTACTTTATGGTGCAGAAACATGGACGCTGGCCACCACCGATGAGAGAGTACTGGGAGCGTTCGAGAGAAAGATTCTCCGTAAAATCTTTGGCCCTATCTGCTTTGCTAACGAGTATCGAATCAGGATGAACCACGAGCTGTATGAGTTATTCGACGACATTGACATAGTCAAGCGCATCAAGATCCAATGGCTTCGCTGGCTAGGTCATGTCGAACGAATGGATGAAAACACTCCAGCCAAGAAGGTGCTTGAATCGAAACTCGAAGGTGGACATCGTAGAAGAGGGCGTCCACATCTGCGTTGGAAAGACCAAGTTGAGGACAACCTGGCAACGCTTGGTATTTCTAACTGGCGTCAGCGCGCGCAAAGCAGATCCGACTGGCGCGGCTTCATCTCAGCGGCCAAAACCGATCCACAAAAAAAAAAGTTCATACTATTTATGAATTTCTTCATCAGTTTTTGAATTTTTCATTATTACTCAACCAATGACCAAATTTTTCCAATTCACAAAACCGTACTGAAAAAGTTCATAATACAGATAAACGTTTTCATAATATTTATAAAAAAATTCATGGTATTTATGAACTTTAAACTATTTAAAGTAAAAATAAAACTATTTTTTTATTTTCTTGCATTATTTTTTTTCATTTTAATATATTACTTTTTTATTTTATTCTTTTAATTTATTTATTTTTTTAACTACTTACATTTTATTTTATATCTATTCTTAATGTTGCTGCCTATTGCTGCTGCTTGTTGTTGCGTGATGTTAAGTACCAGCGGTGCACGTTTCTTTGGAGTTGTAAACAACAAATGAAACGATTCGGTCTATTTGTACTAAATGACATACAAATAATAAAAACTAAGATCTGTATATGCTATCATCGACTATCGACGCGTCGCGAGTTGTCAAAATAATCACTGCGCGTCATGCGGCATGACGCGTCAGTAAAATAAAAATATCTATTTATAAAATTGTCAAAAGTTGCATGTCACACATACGATCATACACACTTACTCAAATACCTACCTACCTACTTTTTGTTGTATTTTCTATTCTCCTGTTGTTTTTTTATTTTCCAGTATCGCCTTTATGCTCGACTGAATTGTACGTGACGTGGAGGTTGCGCTGCTTTGCCACAAAAAATTAATATGAATATATATATATATATATATATATATATATATATATATATATATATATATATATATATATATATATATATATATGACTTGTTAGAACCGTACTGTCTTATTTCTTACTGAAGAATAGAACCGTGTAATACCAAATCAACTCTTTAAATTTCCAGTTCATTCGCTGATAGCATAGTTTTGTAGTTTGCTTTGTTATTCGTTTGTGAAAACGTCAAATGAAAATTTTTCATTTTATTGAAATTGTATGTAAGTAAAAATATGCATTTATTTTGAATTTATTTAAATTTTAAATATATTTTAAAGTTGTTTGTTTTTATTCGACCTCAAAATAGAGTAACGCAAAAACTAATTTGTCGTGGTCTAGTTCTACCAAATGCAATATGTATTTTGCACTGGTTCAAAAAACAACAACAGTAATTGACAAAAAAACAAAAACTTGTTGGCCGACCGTACAGCTGTTTCGGAAGCAGCCAAGCTTCCTCATCAGTGTCTTGTATGCAGTTTGTGCTTAGCTAAACCTATAACTTCACTTTGTATAATGTATAAAATGTGAATTTTGTTCTGCACAAAGTGACGAGAAGACAATATTTTATAAATCTTGATAATAACTATTTTCAGCTGAAAGTGAAATGCTTAAGATCTGCCCGAAAAATCTTTGCCAAGCAATTCGCCCAGCGGCGGCGTTTACAACGTTTGAATGTGAAGTTGCCAGCGGCGGTGGCTGCTGAACGCACGACATGTCCATATGCGAACAGTTGCGACAGACCTGCAACGGAACGTTATCCACCGTCAGATGTAAAACTCCTATTGGAATTTTAAATCATTTTCGAAAAATAACAGCCATTTTATAAGAACAAATAAGCGATAAGTTTTCGTCCCAGCATGTCTGTGATTGCCAGATTTGCTGCATAAACATTTTAGCGATAATTATGCTTGGAGCCTTCAACCAACAAAATCGGAAAGCTTTGATAGAAGAAAAGCATCTGTCCTGGCATTTCAACAGATGCTGCTATCTTCGAATTGAAGAAAATCTTCATGTAGAAGATGGCTTTTTGCGAGACATGTTAACACCTCTTCTGGAGTTATAAAAAAGCTCAAATCGTTCATCGCTCAAGCTCATTTGAACTAGTTCAAATTTTCCTACTGATGACTTACCCACTTTTTTTTTTAGTTTAATGTGTTTGAGAGACATAATTTTAATACAATTTTAAAATTTTCGATTTAGGTACGAATTAGGTACTTTGAGGTTCCGGCGGGTCCATTTCCCATATTCGGTTTTCGCTGAAAATTCTTCACATCAATTTTCTCATCCAATAGAGCATTGCTAGGGAGTGACCTCTTCTCGATTCGTAATCATTATTTTCCACTGTCAGTCTAATATACACACACTTTCTCAACGACAACTTTTCGTTGCTACCGGTATCATCGCATGGCAACAAACAGACGCATGACAACAGACAGACGCATGACAACAGACAGGCGCATGACAATGGACAGACGCATGACAACAGACAGTCGCATGGCACCACACGAGTTTTTTTTGTTGTACAAAAAATTTACCGCCAAAACTTTTGTAAAAAGTTTGGATGCTGCTTTATTCGCATTTTTTTTTGTTGTTTCACTTTTAGACGAATCAGCGAATTTGTGAAAATAAAAAACAAAAACAATATTAGCCAACTGAGGTACATTGTTGAAATGTTCATATTTAATTTTTTCACATAGAACTTAACTTAAGAAAAACTTCATGATTTTACAACTAACAAAAAAAAAAACTATGCATAAACGCATCTGTGGCCTCGGTGGACTACGTGGTGAACCCATACTATACTATAAGCAAGCCGTAAGCCTAGAAGCTTTCTTATAGTATTTGTCTTTATCTCTATTTATCTAAGCTAGAATTCCTGTTCAGCAAACACTTTATATGTGTTCTCTTTTATGTCCAACCATTAACCACAAAGGTAATCAATAAAACACGATTATGAAATAAGAATATTTCTGCTGATTTTTCCTTAATTTTTTTAACCAAAACAGTTTCATATATTTTCCAATAAATTAAAAAAAAAAATTCATAAAAGTCTAAAAATAAATATGTATTGTTCATATAAATCAAATAAAAAAGTTATTTAAAATTTGAAAAAATTAAAAATTCATTAAATTCTACAAAAAATGTTCTATTAAATAAATAATGTTTGTATTATTTCCAAAAACATTATAAAATTAAGCTTTAAAAGTCAAAAAATGAATAACGTTAGTTACGTGACGTAAATATAACAAGTGGATTTGTTACGTAACGCACCTTCGCCATTTACTCTTTTACGTTTCCATTTACGTATTTTTTTTATCATATGTAGATGCATCGCAGTCGAAATTGTGTTACTTACTGCATCGATCGTCTCCTGCTTACTTTGTAGCTACGAGTACTCGGCAATCAGACTACATCCTAGCTTACTTTACAGGAGGTATGGCCGCTTTGTCGACGATGTATTTTCGTTCCACTAGTAGTAGTCGGTGTCGTCTCAAGTCAACTCACTGGTCACCAGAATTGACAAATTGTCAAATGGTGACACCTCCACTTCGGTGGAAGTCATCCTCGTGGAAGTCCCTGGAAACGGCGCTCTACACCACACGGTGTAGAAGTCGGCTAAAGTGAGTGGCGAGCATCTCCCTCAGAGTGAGGGTTCGTGCGTTGGGTTTGGGTCCCACCACGGAAAAAACCTATGCGCCCAATGAAAACAAAAAAGAAGCCTCGGATAACGACCGATTACAACGATGACGACCCACGCAAACGTTTTAAGGACCATGATTTACGGATATGCACCTGGAATGTCCGGACCCTTTATAGGGAAGGTGCCTCTATCCAGCTGGCAGATGTCCTCGAAAAATATAAGGCCGACATCACCGCTATCCAGGAGATGCGATGGACGGGACAGGGCTGTTCGAAACAAGCGTCCTGTGATATCTACTACAGCTGCCATGCGGAGAAACACGAATTTGGATGTGGATTTGTGGTCGGCAAGAGACTCCGCCATCTTGTCTCTAGGTTCACGCCCGTGGACGAAATGCTGGCAACAATCCGCATCAAGGCTAAATATTTCCATATCAGCCTAATTTGTGCACACGCTCCGACGAACGAGAAAGATGACGAGACAAATGAGCGCTTCTACGAGCGCCTAGACAACGCATACGAGCGCTGCCCCCGCCACGATATCAAAATCGTGCTAGGCGATTTTAACGCCAAGGTGGGCAGAGAAGCCATCTATTGTCCCACAATCGGAAAATTTAGCCTCCATGCCAACACTTCTGATAACGGAACGAGGCTAATCAACTTCGCCGCAGCACGAAACATGGTAGTTAGTAGCACTAGATTCGAACATTTCGATATCCACAAGGCTACATGGTTGTCGCCCGATCAAAAAACTCGAAATCAAATTGATCACGTTGTGATTGACGGAAGGCACCTGCTTAGACAAAGCACTCCTCCTCTCGATGATATAAGCGCGCAGTGGAATCATATCTCCTGCTCTATGCGTACGGCTGCCGAAGAGGTGCTTGGATTCCAACGCCCCCTGAGGAATCAGTGGTATGACCAAGAGTGTCGCGCGGCCACTGCAGAGAAAAACGATGCGTACAAATCCACCCTGCAGTCAGTAGCTACGCGAGCTGCGAAGGAGCGATACAAAGAGAAGAGGAGGGAAGAGAGACGTCTTTTCAGGCGTAAAAAAAGCGAGGCAGAAAGACGTGAGTGTGAGGAGATTGAGATGCATGGGGACAGGAATGAGGCTCGAAAATTCTTCGAGAAAATAAGACGCCTAGCCGGAGGTTCAAAATCCGGAGCCTCTTCCTGTAAAGATGAGAACGGGAATCTAGTGACAGATATCCAGAGCACACTGAAGATATGGAGGGATCACTTCTTTAAACTGCTGACCGGTGATGATGACCTCAATTCCACCGATAGAGAAGCAAACCCGGCAACCTCAGTACTTGATGACGACGTTGAGATTCCGCCACCCGACCATGACGAGGTCAGAACAGCCATTGCTCGGCTGAAAAACAACAAAGCCGCAGGTGCTGATGGCCTGCCTGCTGAATTGTTTAAGACCGGAGGCGAAGAGCTAATAGAGAGCATGCACGAGCTCGTAAGCAGAATATGGTCGGATGAAAGCATGCCAAGTGACTGGAACCTCAGTGTACTCTGCCCAATCCTTAAGAAAGGGGATCCCACTATCTGTGCCAACTACCGTGAGATCAGCCTACTCAATATAGCATACAAGGTTCCATCGAGCGTATTATGTGAAAGACTGAAGCCCATCGTCAACAGACTGATTGGACCTTATCAGTGCGGCTTCAGACCTGGAAAGTCCACCATAGACCAGATTTTCACATTGCGCCTAATCCAGGAAAAGACCCTAGAAAAACAGATCGACACCTACCACCTATTAGTCGACTATAAAGCCGCCTTCGACACTCCGATAAGGGGACGATTATACGCCGCAATGTCTGAGTTCGGTATACCTGCGAAACGTATAAGGCTTTGCAGGATGACCCTGAGCAACACACGTTGCTCAGTGAGAATAGGAAAAGACCTCTCCGAGCCATTTCATACCGAACGAGGTTTCAGACAGGGTGACTCCCTATCGTGCGACTTTTTTAACTTATTGATAGAGAAAATAGTTCGAGCTGCCGAACTCCGTCAAACAACAAAAGTGTCATCCTGCTCGCGTATGCCGACGATATTGATAGCATTGGCAGGAGCACACGAGCAGTCAGCGCAGCATTCTCCAGATTGGAGAAAGAGTCGCGTCGAATGGGTCTAGCGGTGAACGAGGACAAGACGAAGTTCCTTGTGTCAACAAGCAAAAAAGAGTCCGTGCGTCTTGGACAAAAAGCTGATTTTGACACCCACAAGTTCGACATTGTGAAGGACTTCGTCTATCTGGGATCCAGCGTAAACAGCAACAACGACGTCAGCCTGGAGATCAAACGGAGAATAACTCTTGCCAACAGGTGCTACTTTGGGCTCAGTAGGCAATTGAGAAGCAGAGCCCTCTCTCGCCGGACAAAAATAACGCTCTACAAGTCACTGATCATGCCCGTCCTACTTTATGGTGCAGAAACATGGACGCTGGCCACCACCGATGAGAGAGTACTGGGAGCGTTCGAGAGAAAGATTCTCCGTAAAATCTTTGGCCCTATCTGCTTTGCTAACGAGTATCGAATCAGGATGAACCACGAGCTGTATGAGTTATTCGACGACATTGACATAGTCAAGCGCATCAAGATCCAATGGCTTCGCTGGCTAGGTCATGTCGAACGAATGGATGAAAACACTCCAGCCAAGAAGGTGCTTGAATCGAAACTCGAAGGTGGACATCGTAGAAGAGGGCGTCCAAATCTGCGTTGGAAAGACCAAGTTGAGGACAACCTGGCAACGCTTGGTATTTCTAACTGGCGTCAGCGCGCGCAAAGCAGATCCGACTGGCGCGGCTTCATCTCAGCGGCCAAAACCGATCCACGGTTGTAAGGGCCATTTAAGTAAGTAAGTAGGAACGTAAGTTGTCCTGTATACACCATAGCATACCCTGTAAACCGTCTAGAAAGTAGCTCTGTTTACTTTATAACTTTCGAAGTATGTATTGCACAGGCTTAGTTACGAGCTAGCATACAATGTATACAGGAAAGTAAGTAGCGTAGTGTACACTATAGCTTACGCTGAATATAGCACTGAAAGTATCCCTTTTCCTCTCAAATATTCATAATTGCAAATATCCATTTCTTGCAATGTACACATATATTTTGTGTAATTTATTTTATATAAATGTTATTCAATGTTACAATCTTTGTGTACTTTATAAGAAACTGGATTAAGTTAAAACAGCCAAATAAACATGCAAAAAATAGATATATGACGAGGTCGACAGTAGATCTTCTGGTCGGTCAGCGGTTCAGGTAATTATAATAGTTTGGCACTACAGTCCTAAAGAACTTAGGCCGAGATCCCTCACCATTTTTATCTGTGTGTGTTATATTTGTACTCAAAGTGGTGCGACCTACAGTTTAATGCCGAATCCGGACGACGGGTGAGAGCTTTTCATAGGCAATGATTTACACTCGGAGGTTTGTCTTTCACTGACGAGAGGTGGCGCGGTATAGAAAAATGTTTTCTATGAAAATATGCTGTTAGCCCCAGTCTAGGCTTGAAGATGGGACCTTCGGCTCGCAGTCCATCGCACTAACCACTGAGCTACCGCGGCCATTCATTCAGGTACACAGTATTAATTTTGGACTCTGAAAAAGTGTTATTGGACATACATAATTTGCATCGACGGAAATTGTACACTTACATTATAATATGTATTTTTATACTACTAAATTCCGTCCGTGGACTTTGTTTTTAAAATGAATGATTGATATAATTTGTGTTGACAAATATGTAATTTATTTTTTATATTTAAATTTTGGTTTTATTTATTATTGGAAGTAGGTTAGAAAATATTCTGTACTCGTTTGTGGTTTACAAAGTAAGTGAAGTTATAATATTAAAAACGAAAATATTTTCTATATTTTATTTCTAACATACAAGTAATTGATACTGTATATAACACAACATTTGAATTTTTCAACTTACGACGTTATCAATGTAGTAAGTAACACATAATATATATGAATTCATCGATCGTTTTCCGAGTACTCGGAATATTTTTGACTGGGATGTACATTAGGGCGGATCGAAATTTTTTCCCAAAGTTGTAATAGAGCTTAAAAGTTGCATTGTGCTGCTAGAGTTTACCACAAAGAATTTGGCTTGAAAAAAATAATGTCCTGTGTTCGCGTATTGCAGATGAAGTTAAAAAACACTTTAAATCCATATTTTTCTATTAATATCCTCTAATAATATCCTCCTAAAATTTCTACAATTTTGAATAACATCTATGGTCGCGCATCGTCCTTGAAGTTGAACAAGTACAAAAAAATCTACATTTCCTTTGGTTTAACCTTTCTAAAATCGGAATGGGTAGTTCTCTTGAGATGTATTTTTTTTTGTATGTATTTTTAGGTGTGCTGAATCCAAATTTGTTAATGATCAATTTCTATCGGGTATAGTTTAAAAAAAAAATCCTAAACTCTTGTGCTTTGCCCATTATACAATTTTTTATTATTACATCATATTGTTTGATCTTTTTTTTTTGTGTTATTGGGTATAAGTAATATAATGGTCCTAGAATTAACCACAAACAATTTCACTAAAAAAAAAAATCTAAAAAAACGTAAAAAAATTATGATTTTTAGGTGTTTACCACTTCAAGGTCGATGTGCAGCCACAAGATTTGTTTTAAAAAAAATGATGAAATTTTGGGAGGGCGTTAATAGATTCGAAATCTAATTTTTGGAGCTTATTCTGATCATTTTACCCTAAACATAAATTTATATTTCTTAAATGATTTTTTACCTGCGTAATGTACACATAATGTATGTAGTGCTACATTTTTTATACCCTACACCTATGATGTACAGGATATATTAAGTTTGTGCCGGACACGCCCCTTAGGAGGCGTGTCCGGTATGGTAAAGTATATATATTCTTGATCAGCATCACTACCCGAGTCCGTTTAGCCATGTCCGTCTGTCTTGCTGTCTGACCGGATACAAGGTAACTCATAAAATAATGGTCAGAATGTAATGAAATTTGGTTTCAATAGGTTTTAGCAAAAAAAATGGTTCGCAGTTTGGATTTGAGAAAAATCGGTCAACGGACACGCCCACCTCCCATACAACTCATTTATATAATACTATTTAGGAACCAATAACTCAAAAAGTATTAAAGATATAGTTATAAAATTTAAAAGATATTGTTAGAATTTGCCTAAAAATATATATTCCAAAATTGGGCGTGATTCGCCCAATTTCATTGTTTTTTCATTGTTTCCCGGTTTTTTTGTAGTGGAAATTTTAGTCGTAAATTATTAAAAATTATCCCACAAAATTATACACTAATATATCCATCTAGAGTGTAGGGTATTCCAGAGTTGGGCCCGACCGACTATAAAAGTCCGCCCCATGTGACCGAACTTAACCATGAGACCAAACTTTCCCAACTCGTTTTTTGATCGTTTCGTATCACGATGCCTGCTTTAGATGCTTTTATATGCTTAAAACACAGTTTAGTCAAATTCTCTGCCGACTTCAATGACGCGCTTGTGGCAGGATCTACACGATATTCGCTGGATATATGGGTCAAGGTTAAAACATCATACAAAGAATGTTTTTTACGAAATGAAAGCTCCGAAGGATGGTGATGCCGCTGCAAATGATATGGACATCGAACCATTTAGGGAGAGATATGGATCTTCATACCAAACATATATGAGCTGCGTCGCGAAAATCGGAGAGCACATTCAAAACGTGTCCTTTACCTCGTTAGGTGTCGCTGCTGTGTTTAATGGCGACTACGAAGTGTTTAATGGCGACTACCTGCCATGGCCGTCGTTCCGCGACGGCCATGGCTCACGGCGGTCTATATTAACAATTTGAGATTGACCCCAGTAGAAAAATTGTTTCACTTAAATAATAAAATACGAGGCGAAACTCGTGAAAAAGTCCCCTCTTATAGACAATGGTTATCCACTAGCATGGAACAATTTTCAAGAGCGTTTTCAAAATAAACGCATTTTAGTCAATATTTAGCTTCGCATCCTCTTTAACCTATCTACAGTAAATTCTGAATCTGGCAGTACAATAAAGAAGCTTCAACGAGATGTCAAATTCTATATCTGCTTTAAAAATGTACAAGAAAAATATTGCTACCTGGAATTCGTTTTCTTATGTTCTTTTCGGTTGCCAGATGCAACACTTGCTCTATGGGCATAGATGCCAACATAGATGACAACTTCGTGGGAGGTATTTTTTTTAATACTGAGGGATTAGGCATTTCCCTCGCAAATTTTTAATTCAGCGAGGGATTTTTCAATTCATGAGTGATTTTTTTCGCACACGTTTTTTTTTATTATTTGCCGTAATTTTTTGATATATCGTCGTTCTAGAAAGAAAAATCACCAAATACACTTTTATGAAAAACTTACTTTTCGAATTTGTTGATTCATATTATAAAAAGTAATGCATTTTTGTATTTTTAAAGTTGAAAAACCAACTAATAGATTTAAATTTTTTTATCATGTGTATCAATTGATATCATCGATTAAAAATTGACAGATTTATGAAGATTTTTGTAATTGAATATTTGGCATTTTAAAAATGTATTTGGTGACTTTTCGTTCTATAACGACGATATATTCTATATTAGTTTGTTTTAATTTTTGACCCCAAAAAAATACTGCCATTTTTTTATTGCGATGAATTTCACAGCGACGCGCAGAAAAACAATCTCGAATTATTGCCTTATGGAGTTGCAACGTTTTTAAAAAAAAACTACAAAAATAAGTTGTAGAATATTAAAAGAAGATGATTTGAAGATATTAAATAAGCAATGAAATTATATAACATGATAAAATTAATGTTATTGACAGCCAAAAATTATAAAATTTTTAATTATTTGATACAAATACAGACATTCAGACAAAACAATATATATCATTTACGAAAGCAAATGAAATTAAAGTTAAAACGGAGGGTGCGGCCGGGAAAGTCAGCGGAGTCGACAGTCCCTGTCCTCGTACCAACGTTAACAATTATGTTGCCTTATTTGTACAAACACTAGCCGCCGAAGCCAAATTGTCTACAGTGTCTAACTGTCAGACAAAATTTTAAATAAATAAAAAGGTCGGAGCGTTTTTATTTTTATCTTTCTTGAACGATCGCAAAATATGTAATGAATAATTTTTAATTTACAATTTAAGTGCAACCAACGACTGCATAATTGTGAGACAATTTTATAATAATTTACTATAATAATAATTTACTTTATTTGAGTACTTTTGCACATACAAAATATTGAGAGTAACATAAACCGGATATGAAGTGTTCAAATAATACAAGGGTTGTTCTACAAAAGGGGCATTCCACAGAAAACGTTACCAAGGTGTGATATATTAAATTTAAACCTTTTGATTCCGTTTAATGATTTTAAGGATAAGAAATACTTCTAATTTCATATTGTGTGATCAGAATTTACCAATATTCGTGGCAAATGTGTTTTTTTCTCAATTAAAGTCAAATATTTTTTTTTTTCAATTTATTCTAGTAGAAAATTAATGCATTATATGAAATACTGTAGTTTCGTTGTTTTAAATCCGAAAGAAAATTGAATAGTACAATGTGAAAGGCAATTTTTTTGCGAAAGTATGCCACACATTGTATTGGTGATAAGTGGTTTAAAGTACTGACTGTTTGGTTAATTAAACAGTTTTACTTTTTTGAGTTGTAACGCCCGTCACAAAATAAATAGTAAAAGTAATTTTGCGAACTATTTTGCAAACCTACAACTGGGAAACTTTGTAAAAGTAAAGATTTTTATCGTATCTTTCCATTTATTATAGTCTTTGGTCTCATAGATATTCCAGATGGTTGCTATATCCATCCAAAATATTGTAACACCCGTCACAATTAACATTCTTCGCAAAACAAAAAAACTGGAAAATTATATATTTGTTAATATATGCATCAATAATCAATTATATTATTATTTAACCATAGAAAAAGTAGTAAATATTCCAAAATATTCAATAAGCAAAGATAAATAAGGAAAATTCCAAACCTTACAAAAAAATTATAAAAAATCCCAAAAAATCATCACAGTTTTCAACATAAATTATATGTGGACGGTGTGCCTTAAAATAACGGTTTACCATTCATACCACTAAAATTTGCTCTTTTTTATTAAAAAATTGCAATTCATAATTTGAATTTACATGTATATTTGTATAGAATTCGTACAGGTAATGTGTAACACCCGTCACAAGTTTTGATACTTTATAAGTAAGTGATCAAAGTAACCATTGCAGAATTTTGTAATAGAGTAAAGAACTCCAATTATTAATGAAGTATTTGAGATATATTTCATCTCCATAGTCCGATTATTTTAGCTAAAATTTAATACTTTGTGGAGAAAACTCTGTTTGTTGAAAAATTACGTGTAACGCCCGTCACAGCATTTAACTTCAAAATTGTAGATAGATGTAGGATCTATTGCAAAAGGTTTTTTATACATGCATAGAGGACCATAAGATCTATCATCTGCATTTTAAAAATATATCTGTCCTTTTTTATTTATCAAATGAGAAGGTTTTTGATCGTACGAATATAACGCCCGTCACAATGGAATGCCCCAGAAACAAACAAATGTTTCAAAACCACACAATTTTCAAACAAAGATTAGCACTTTTCAAGCAAATGTTTCTAATCCGGTATGCCATTTATGTTCCAACGAACAGCATAGAATTCGTCAATGTCCAAGATGTCCATAAAAAACAAGGTCTTTGCATAAAATGTTTCGCTAAAACACATACTGTTGAGGATTGCATAAGTCCATTCAGTTGTTTTAAATGTCGTAAACGTCATCATACTCTACTGCATAATGATGTTTTTAATTCAAATTCGTAAAATTTTGCTCCTATTTCCAGACATATTCCTAGACCTATTCCAATAAATACAAATTCTAATTCTTATAAAAATTCGGCAACGTAAGCAACAATAATACAGTCGACTGAAGAATGTACTCCTAATAATATTCAAACTTGTTTTGCTTCTAGGTCCAAAAGTGTGTTGTTAGATACAGCGGTTGTACAAATTCACCATTTAGGCATTACGTGTTCGGACAGAGCACTAATTGATTCCAGATCCGAAGCAAGTTTCATTTCAAGTAGACTATTTAAATTATTAAAAGTTCCATTTCGAGAAATTCAAGCTGCGTGAGCAACCAAGGTGTGTTTATTTATTTTATGTTCATAATTCAATTCTAATATTTCCATTGAGGCATCAACATTAGTTCTTACAAATCTTACCGGAAATTTGCCAACAGTTTTCTAACATCTATAAATTCTTTCAAATTTTCCAAATATTAAGTTAGCTGATGCCGAATATAGATATTTTGATCAGTGGTGATCTTTTTCCGTCCATTTTACTTGAACGAAATATTTTTGATTAGCGCAAGAAACCATCTTTGGACGGATTCTAACTGGTCCAGTTGGACGCAAAGAAGAAACTTCGGAGAGCACATTCAAAACGTGTCCTTTACCACGCGAAAATCGGAGAGCACATTCAAAACGTGTCCTTTACCTCGTTAGGTGTCGCTGCTGTGTTTAATGGCGACTACGAAGTGTTTAATGGCGACTACCTGCAATTTGAGATTGACCCCAGTAGAAAAATTGTTTCACTTAAATAATAAAATACGAGGCGAAACTCGTGAAAAAGTCCCCTCTTATAGACAATGGTTATCCACTAGCATGGAACAATTTTCAAGAGCGTTTTCAAAATAAACGCATTTTAGTCAATATTTAGCTTCGCATCCTCTTTAACCTATCTACAGTAAATTCTGAATCTGGCAGTACAATAAAGAAGCTTCAACGAGATGTCAAATTCTATATCTGCTTTAAAAATGTACAAGAAAAATATTGCTACCTGGAATTCGTTTTCTTATGTTCTTTTCGGTTGCCAGATGCAACACTTGCTCTATGGGCATAGATGCCAACATAGATGACAACTTCGTGGGAGGTATTTTTTTTAATACTGAGGGATTAGGCATTTCCCTCGCAAATTTTTAATTCAGCGAGGGATTTTTCAATTCATGAGTGATTTTTTTCGCACACGTTTTTTTTTATTATTTGCCGTAATTTTTTGATATATCGTCGTTCTAGAAAGAATGGGGGCTATGGGGCGATTATCACAAGGCAACGTGTCTGAGTGCTTCAACATGGCGAAGCCAGCGCAATCCTTGCCGGTGTCGTCTCAAGTCAACTCACTGGTCACCAGAATTGACAAATTGTCAAATGGTGACACCTCCACTTCGGTGGAAGTCCTCCTCGTGGAAGTCCCTGGAAACGGCGCTCTACACCACCCGGTGTAGAAGTCGGCTAAAGTGAGTGGCGAGCATCTCCCTCAGAGTGAGGGTTCGTGCGTTGGGTTTGGGTCCCACCACGGAAAAAACCTATGCGCCCAATGAAAACAAAAAAGAAGCCTCGGATAACGACCGATTACAACGATGACGACCCACGCAAACGTTTTAAGGACCATGATTTACGGATATGCACCTGGAATGTCCGGACCCTTTATAGGGAAGGTGCCTCTATCCAGCTGGCAGATGTCCTCGAAAAATATAAGGCCGACATCACCGCTATCCAGGAGATGCGATGGACGGGACAGGGCTGTTCGAAACAAGCGTTCTGTGATATCTACTACAGCTGCCATGCGGAGAGTGGATGTGGATTTGTGGTCGGCAAGAGACTCCGCCATCTTGTCTCTAGGTTCACGCCCGTGGACGAAAGGCTGGCAACAATCCGCATCAAGGCTAAATATTTCCATATCAGCCTAATTTGTGCACACGCTCCGACGAACGAGAAAGATGACGAGACAAATGAGCGCTTCTACGAGCGCCTAGGCAACGCATACGAGCGCTGCCCCCGCCACGATATCAAAATCGTGCTAGGCGATTTTAACGCCAAGGTGGGCAGAGAAGCCATCTATTGTCCCACAATCGAAAAATTTAGCCTCCATGCCAACACTTCCGAAAACGGAACGAGGCTAATCAACTTCGCCGCAGCACGAAACATGGTAGTTAGTAGCACTAGATTCGAACATTTCGATATCCACAAGGCCACATGGTTGTCGCCCGATCAAAAAACTCGAAATCAAATTGATCACGTTGTGATTGACGGAAGGCACGCTTCAAGCGTGATGGACGTACGCACTATCCGAGGTGCCAATATGGACTCGGATCATTACCTAGTAGCAGCCAAGGTCCGCACACGCTTAAGCGCTGCGAAGAACGTACGGAACCAAACGCAGAGAAAGCTAGACGTCGGAAAGCTGCAATCACAACAGACAACGCAAGCCTTTTCCACTCGACTCTCACACCTGCTTAGACAAAGCACTCCTCCTCTCGATGATATAAGCGCGCAGTGGAATCATATCTCCTGCTCTATGCGTACGGCTGCCGAAGAGGTGCTTGGATTCCAACGCCCCCTGAGGAATCAGTGGTATGACCAAGAGTGTCGCGCGGTCACTGCAGAGAAAGACGCTGCGTACAAATCCACCCCGCAGTCAGTAGCTACGCGATCTGCGAAGGAGCGATACAAAGAGAAGAGGAGGGAAGAGAGACGTCTTTTCAGGCGTAAAAAAAGCGAGGCAGAAAGACGTGAGTGTGAGGAGATTGAGATGCATGGGGACAGGAATGAGGCTCGAAAATTCTTCGAGAAAATAAGACGCCTAGCCGGAGGCTCAAAATCCGGAGCCTCTTCCTGTAAAGATGAGAACGGAATCTAGTGACAGATATCCAGAGCACACTGAAAATATGGAGGGATCACTTCTCTAAACTGCTGACCGGTGATGATGACCTCAATTCCACCGATAGAGAAGCAAACCCGGCAACCCCAGAACTTGATGACGACGTTGAGATTCCGCCACCCGACCATGACGAGGTCAGAACAGCCATTGCTCGGCTGAAAAACAACAAAGCCGCAGGTGCTGATGGCCTGCTGCTGAATTGTTTAAGACCGGAGGCGAAGAGCTAATAGAGAGTATGCACGAGCTTGTAAGCAGAATATGGTCGGATGAAAGCATGCCAAGTGACTGGAACCTCAGTGTACTCTGCCCAATCCTTAAGAAAGGGGATCCCACTATCTGCGCCAACTACCGTGGGATCAGCCTACTCAATATCGCATACAAGGTTCTATCGAGCGTATTATGTGAAAGACTGAAGCCCATCGTCAACAGACTGATTGGACCTTATCAGTGCGGCTTCAGACCTGGAAAGTCCACCATAGACCAGATTTTCACATTGCGCCTAATCCAGGAAAAGACCCTAGAAAAACAGATCGACACCTACCACCTATTAGTCGACTATAAAGCCGCCTTCGACACTCCGATAAGGGAACGATTATACGCCGCAATGTCTGAGTTCGGTATACCTGCGAAACTTATAAGGCTTTGCAGGATGACCCTGAGCAACACACGTTGCTCAGTGAGAATAGGAAAAGACCTCTCCGAGCCATTTCATACCGAACGAGGTTTCAGACAGGGTGACTCCCTATCGTGCGACTTTTTTAACTTATTGATAGAGAAAATAGTTCGAGCTGCCGAACTCCGTCAAAGCGGCACTATCCTCAACAAAAGTGTCATGCTGCTCGCATATGCCGACGATATTGATATCATTGGCAGGAGCACACGAGCAGTCAGCGCAGCATTCTCCAGATTGGAGAAAGAGTCGCGTCGAATGGGTCTAGCGGTGAACGAGGACAAGACGAAGTTCCTTGTGTCAACAAGCAAAAAAGAGTCCGTGCGTCTTGGACAAAAAGCTGATTTTGACACCCACAAGTTCGACATTGTGAAGGACTTCGTCTATCTGGGATCCAGCGTAAACAGCAACAACGACGTACGCCTGGAGATCAAACGATGAGAGAGTACTGGGAGCGTTCGAGAGAAAGATTCTCCGTAAAATCTTTGGCCCTATCTGTTTTGCTAACGAGTATCGAATCAGGATAAACCACGAGCTGTATGAGTTATTCGACGACATTGACATAGTCAAGCGCATCAAGATCCAGCGGCTTCGCTGGCTAGGTCATGTCGAACGAATGGATGAAAACACTCCAGCCAAGAAGGTGCTTGAATCGAAACTCGAAGGTGGACAGCGTAGAAGAGGGCGTCCAAATCTGCGTTGGAAAGACCAAGTTGAGGACAACCTGGCAACGCTTGGTATTTCAGCGCGCGCAAAGCAGATCCGACTGGCGCGGCTTCATCTCAGCGGCCAAAACCGATCCACGGTTGTAAGGGCCATTTAAGTAAGTAAGTAAGTAAGTAAGTAAGTAAGTAAGAAAGAAAAATCACCAAATACTTTTATGAAAAACTTACTTTTCGAATTTGTTGATTCATATTATAAAAAGTAATGCATTTTTGTATTTTTAAAGTTGAAAAACCAACTAATAGATTTAAATTTTTTTTATCATGTGTATCAATTGATATCATCGATTAAAAATTGACAGATTTATGAAGATTTTTGTAATTGAATATTTGGCATTTTAAAAATGTATTTGGTGACTTTTCGTTCTATAACGACGATATATTCTATATTATTTTGTTTTAATTTTTGGTTTTTGACCCCAAAAAAATACTGCCATTTTTTTATTGCGATGAATTTCACAGCGACGCGCAGAAAAACAATCTCGAATTATTGCCTTATGGAGTTGCAACGTTTTTAAAAAAAAACTACAAAAATAAGTTGTAGAATATTAAAAGAAGATGATTTGAAGATATTAAATAAGCAATGAAATTATATAACATGATAAAATTAATGTTATTGACAGCCAAAAATTATAAAATTTTTAATTATTTGATACAAATACAGACATTCAGACAAAACAATATATATCATTTACGAAAGCAAATGAAATTAAAGTTAAAACGGAGGGTGCGGCCGGGAAAGTCAGCGGAGTCGACAGTCCCTGTCCTCGTACCAACGTTAACAATTATGTTGCCTTATTTGTACAAACACTAGCCGCCGAAGCCAAATTGTCTACAGTAGTCTAAGTGTCAGACAAAATTTTAAATAAATAAAAAGGTCGGAGCGTTTTTATTTTTATCTTTATTGAACGATCGCAAAATATGTAATGAATAATTTTTAATTTACAATTTAAGTGCAACCAACGACTGCATAATTGTGAGACAATTTTATAATAATTTACTATAATAATAATTTACTTTATTTGAGTACTTTTGCACATACAAAATATTGAGAGTAACATAAACCGGATATGAAGTGTTCAAATAATACAAGGGTTATTCTACAGAAGGGGCATTCCACAGAAAACGTTACCAAGGTGTGATATATTAAATTTAAACCTTTTGATTCCGTTTAATGATTTTAAGGATAAGAAATACTTCTAATTTCATATTGTGTGATCAGAATTTACCAATATTCGTGGCAAATGTGTTTTTTTCTCAATTAAAGTCAAATATTTTTTTTCAATTTATTCTAGTAGAAAATTAATGCATTATATGAAATACTGTAGTTTCGTTGGTTTAAATCCGAAAGAAAATTGAATAGTACAATTTGAAAGGCAATTTTTTTGCGAAAGTATGCCACACATTGTATTGGTGATAAGTGGTTCAAAGTACTGACTGTTTGGTTAATAAACAGTTTTACTTTTTTGAGTTGTAACGCCCGTCACAAAATAAATAGTAAAAGTAATTTTGCGAACTATTTTGCAAACCTACAACTGGGAAACTTTGTAAAAGTAAAGATTTTTATCGTATCTTTTCCATTTATTATAGTCTTTGGTCTCATAGATATTCCAGATGGTTGCTATATCCATCCAAAATATATTAACACCCGTCACAATTAACAATCTTCGCAAAACAAAAAAACTGGAAAATTATATATTTGTTAATATATGCATCAATAATCAATTATATTATTATTTAACCATAGAAAAAGTAGTAAATATTCCAAAATATTCAATAAGCAAAGATAAATAAGGAAAATTCCAAACCTTACAAAAAAATCATAAAAAATCCAAAAAAATCATTATTTTCGAAATGCGAAAAATATTTATGTAAGCTTGCAAAGGAAACGGACTACAAATGATCCAGACAGAGTAGTTATTTAAAAGAATGGTAATATAATACATTTTTTTTTTTTAAACGAAATGTTCAGTTTTCAACATAAATTATATGTGGACGATGTGCCTTAAAATAACGGTTTACCATTCATACCACTAAAATTTGCTCTTTTTTATTAAAAAATTGCAATTCATAATTTGAATTTATATGTATATTTGTATAGAATTCGTACAGGTAATGTGTAACACCCGTCACAAGTTTTGATACTTTATAAGTAAGTGATCAAAGTAACCATTGCAGAATTTTGTTATAGAGTAAAGAACTCCAATTATTAATGAAGTATTTGAGATATATTTCATCTCCATAGTCCGATTATTTTAGCTAAAATTTAATACTTTGTGGAGAAAACTCTGTTTGTTGAAAAATTACGTGTAACGCCCGTCACAGCATTTAACTTCAAAATTGTAGAAAGATGTAGGATCTATTGCAAAAGGTTTTTTATACATGCATAGAGGACCATAAGATCTATCATCTGCATTTTAAAAATATATCAAATGAGAAGGTTTTTGATCGTACGAATATAACGCCCGTCACAATGGAATGCCCCAGAAACAAACAAATGTTTCAAAACCACACAATTTTTAAACAAAGATTAGCACTTTTCAAGCAAATGTTTCTAATCCGGTATGCCATTTATGTTCCAACGAACAGCATAGAATTCGTCAATGTCCAAGATGTCCATAAAAAACAAGGTCTTTGCATAAAATGTTTCGCTAAAACACATACTGTTGAGGATTGCATAAGTCCATTCAGTTGTTTTAAATGTTGTAAGCGTCATCTTACTCTACTGCATAATGATGTTTTTAATTCAAATTCGTAAAATTTTGCTCCTTTTTCCAGACATATTCGTAGACCTATTCCAATAAATACAAATTCTAATTCTTATAAAAATTCGGCAACGTAAGCAACAATAATACAGACGACTGAAGAATGTACTCCTAATAATATTCAAACTTGTTTTGCTTCTAGGTCCAAAAGTGTGTTCTTAGATACAGCGGTTGTACAAATTCACCATTTATGCATTACGTGTTCGGACAGAGCACTAATTGATTCCAGATCCGAAGTAACTTTCATTTCAAGTAGACTATTTAAATTATTAAAAGTTCCATTTCGAGAAATTAAAGCTCAAATTTCTGGATTGAATAATGCAGTATCTGCGAGAGCAACCAAGGTGTGTTTATTTATTTTAAGTTCATAATTCAATTCTAATATTTCCATTGAGGCATCAACATTAGTTCTTACAAATCTTACCGGAAATTTGCCAACAGTTTTCTTACATCTATAAATTCTTTCAAATTTTCCAAATATTAAGTTAGCTGATGCCGAATATAGATATTTTGATCAGTGGTGATCTTTTTCCGTCCATTTTACTTGAACGAAATATTTTTGATTCCTTATTAGCGCAAGAAACCATCTTTGGATGGATTTTAACTGGTCCAGTTGGACGCAAAGAAGAAACTTCTTCTACAGATGTTTCCTATTTCAATTAAGTGTCTTTAGCCAAAGAAATTTCACGTTTTTAGAAGGTAGAGGATCTTCCCCAAAAACATTTAATGACAGAGTCTCATCGTTTTTGCGAAGATTATTATTTTCGTACCACAAAAAGGACTGAAGATGGTCGGTGCGAAGTCTCACTACTATTTAAAGACAATTTTGTAAAGAATTAAAACTTGGCTATTCCAGATGGATCGCTTTGGCACAATTCCAAAGAAATGAGTCTCGCACTTTACAAAAATCCACAATACGAAGGTGTCATTAGGGAGTAACTTGACTTAGGTCATATGAAAAAGGTTTCTATTCCAAATTTTTCTGTTGTTCCTACTAATTATTTCTTGCCCTATCATGCAGTTATAATACCAGAAAGCACGACAACGAAAGTTCGTGTGGTTTTGAATGCTTCATGTTCGACTTCCAATAAAATTAGTTTAAATGATACTCTCTATACTGGTCCTATATTACAAGCAGATTTGTCGCTTCTTATATTAAAATGGCGTTTCTATAGGTATGTTTTTAATGCGGACATCCAAAAGATGTATCGTCAAATTCTCATTCATCCAAAACATACACCATACCAAAGAATATTATTTCATGAAAATTCACAACAAGAAATCCAAGATTATGAATTCCAGGCAGTAACTTTTGGAGTAATCTGTGCTCCATATCTGGCTATTCGCACTCTTCTCCAGCTGGCTGACGATTTTGAGAAATCACATCCATTAGCGAGTAATATTTTATGCACGTCCATGTATGTTGATGATGTACTTGCTGGTAGCCACGATAGTTCTGCTGCTATTCATGCACCAAATCAACTGATTGATGCACTTGATTCAGCAGGTTTTGCACTACGGAAATGGACTTCCAACTCGGAAGTAATTCTAACTGGGCTTCCTAAAGAATATTTTCTCAATTAAGATTTCCTAGAACTAGATGACAGTAGTAATGCGAAAACATTAGGCGTGCGATGGAACGCTCGTTCTGATGTTTTTTTATTTCTCCATTAAGCCTCTGTCACAAAAATCCACATTCACTAAAAGGGAAGTTTTGTCCCAAATATCTAAATTGTCTCATCCTGCTCCATACATAGTTTCAGCCAAAATGCTAATGCAGCAGATTTGGCTGGAGCAAATTGGTTGGGATGAAAATCTATCCACAAATTACCTACAAAAATGGCAATCATTTCAAATTAAATACAAGCATATTGCTCGTATTCAAATTCCAAGATAAAACGATTATACGTCAAATTCCGAAATTAATTTTCATTGTTTTTGCGACGCCTCTGAAAAAGCTTACGCAGCTACCATTTACGTTCACATAAATCTACCCGTAGGGCATGGCTCAGATGGCTCGAACATCAACTTCCAAACTCTTGCTATGAAACTGAATTAGAGCAAAAAAAATCATTTTTTTTTTCCAAATCACGAAGATATACCAAAAGATGGCATATCCTTAAAATAAGATAACTTTCGCGTAAAGAATCTATAACTTTATCCAGCAGTTTGCTCAATTTGAATCTTTTTCTTGACGGCTCAGGTGTATTCAGAGTATGTGGAAGGCTGACTTCCTCATAGATATTATAATACGATGTAGGACATCCAATTATTCTCCCTCCCATTTTACACATATTATATCTATTCATGGTGGCAACCAATTCGTGCTTAGGTTAATCCGACTACCGTCTTAGATACCGAACTTTAAAAAACTAATCAAAACTATGATTAATAAATGTAAACCATGCGTTATCCACAAACAAAAACACGCACTCAACTCATGGGAGTTTTGCCTGCCGAACGCACGGTCCTCACACGCCCATTCGCACATATTGGCCTAGAATTTGTTGGGCCATTTGAAATAAAAAACTATACCGGTCGAGCATGCCTGATAACCAAAGGTTATGTGTGTGTCTTTGTGTCTTCGTCTGCTTCTCGACCAATGATATCTCTTTGGAAGCTACAATCACTCTTACGACTTCAGTATGCCCAGCAAGAACTACAACAAGTCTGCTCTTTATGTATACTATATTATTTAAAAACATCGATTGTTAACTATTTGCATACATGACGCAATTTCCGTACCATGCATTGGATTATAGTTACAGTCGTACTGCAAGGCGTGTGGCGATATTGACGTACAAATGTATGCAAATGATGTCACATCTTTAATTAAATCAATTTCCTGCAGATGGCGCTATCCGCTTTTAAACATGTAATCTTTATTTACGTTTATCTAAGCTAGACTTTCTGTTAAGCAAACACTGTATATTTGTTCCCTTTTTTATCTAATCATTAACCACGAAGGTAATCAATAAAACACGATTATGAAATAAGAATATTTCTGCAGATTTTTCCTTTATTTTTTCCATGTTATTATTGTCACAACGCTTTTCCAAGTTTGAGACATTTCAAAAAATACTTTAAATAGGCTTTTCGTCTAGAAGAAATTTCGGTACAATAATCACAATATGGAATCTGTTAACAAGTTAACCCAATTCTGGGTGAGAGACGTAGGTGCAGCTAAAGTGAGCTATGAAAGCCATAGTGGATAGAAACAATCTGATTGTCGCCTCATGCTACTTTCCCTCTGACTCACTGCTGCCTCTTCAACCAAAGCCAATTTCTGAGCTCATAGAGTACTGTGATCTTAACGAGACTGGCCTTATTATTTGCTGTGACGCTAATGCTCAACACACTGTGTGGAGCAGTAGTAAATTTACCGTACAAGGAACAATACTCTTTGATTTTATCAGTACCTCCAATCTAAACATTCACGACACTGGTAATAAACCTACGTTTGTGACTGCTAGAAAACAGGAAGTGATCGACCTAACTTTGTCTAACTGCAGATTGTGAGAGTTTATCTTAAACTAAAAGGTTCTTAAAGAGGAATCGTTATCGGACCACAGATATGTCAAATTTCTTACTGACCTCACGTTTTCGGTCAGAATTCGTACCAAAGAAAGTATTGAGAAGTCCGTTCATCGTCCGTTCAAGTCCGAACGTTCAAGTCCGGACATCGTAGTTTCGGTCCGCAAAACGTTATATAGACCTCCCGTTGCTTGGTGGAACGCTTGTCTTGACATCTTGCTCAAGAATTCCTCTGATTGACTGTGAGACTAGCCGATTGGTCAAGTTTTTTAAAAGAGATCGAATTGCAAAACTGGACTCACTGCGGAGACGTGATGAATCGTATACGGAGTGTAAGACAGATGCACTCAGTGTCATAGTTGAGACTCACTTTCCGCGAAAACAAATACACATAGGGCCACTTTGTAATCCGAGCACTGGGGACAGCAACAACAACTCTAATGTGACAAAACATGACTGGCCGGTTGCCAGATTAGTTGTGTACTTACTTTCTTAAATGGCCCGTACTACCGTGGGTCGGTTTTGGCCGCTGGTCTTTCCAACGCAGATTTGTACGCCCTCTTCTACGCTGTCCACCTTCGAGTTTCGATTCAAGCACCTTCTTGGCTGGAGTGTGTTTATCCATTCGTTCGACATGACCTAGCCAGCGAAGCCGCTGGATCTTGATGCGCTTGACTATGTCATTGTCGTCTAATAACTCATACAGCTCGTGGTTCATCCTGATTCGGCAGCTCGAACTATTTTCTCCATCAATTAGTTAAAAAAGTCACACGATAGGGAGTCACCCTATCTGAAACCTCGTTCGGTATGAAATGGATCGGAGAGATCTTTTCCTATTCTCACTGAGCAATGTGTGTTGCTCAAGATCATCTGCAAAGCCTTATAAGTTTTGCAGGTATACCGAACTCAGACATTGCGGAGTATAATCGTACCCTTATCGGAGTGTCGAAGGCGGCTTTATAGTCGACTAATAGGTAGTAGGTGTCGATCTGTTTTTTAGGGTCTTTTCCTGGATTAGGCGCAATGTGAAAATCTGGTCTACGGTGGACTTTCCAGGTCTGAAACCGCAATGATAAGGTCCAATCAGTCTGTTGACGATGGGCTTCAGCCTTTCACATAATACGCTTGATAGAACCTTTTAGGCGATATTGAGTAATCTGATATCACGGTAGTTGTCGCAGATAGTGGGATCCCCTTTCTTAAGGTGTGGGCAGAGTACACTGAGGTTCCAGTCACTTGGCATGTTTTCATCCGACCATATTCTGCTTACGAGCTCGTGCATGCTCTCTATTAGCCTCCGTCGCCTCCGGTCTAAAACAACTCATCAGGCATGCCATCAGCACCTGCGGCTTTGTTGTTTTTCAGCCGAGCAATGGCTGTTCTGACCTCGCCATGGTCGGGTGGCGGAATCTCAACATCATCATCAAGTACTGGGGTTGCCGGGTTTACTTCTCTATCGATGGAATTACTGTCATCATCACCGGTCAGCAGTTGAGAGAAGTGATCCCCCCGTATCTTCAGTGTGCTTTGGATATCTGTGACTAGATTCCCGTTCTCATCTTTACAGGAAGAGGCTCCGGATTTTGAAACTCCGGCTAGGCGTCGTATTTTCTCGAAGAATTTTCGAGCCTCATTCCTGTCCCCATGCATCTCAATCTCCTCACACTCCCGTCTTTCTGCCTCTTTTTTGTACGCCTGAAAAGACGTCTCTCTTCCCTCCTCTTCTCTTTGTATTGCTCCTTCGCAGCTCGCGTAGCTCGCGTAGCTGCTGACTGCAGGGTGGATTTGTACGCAGCGTCTTTCTCTGCAGTGGCCGCGCGACTCTCTTGGTCATACCACTGATTCCTCAGGGGGCGTTGGAATCCAAGCACCTCTTCGGCAGCCGTATGCATAGAGCAGGAGATATGGTTCCACTGCGCGCTTATATCATCGAGAGGAGGAGTGCTTTGTCTAAGCAGGTGTGAGAGTCGAGTGGAAAAGGCTTGCGTTGTCTGTTGTGATTGCAGCTTTCTGACGTCTAGCTTTCTCTGCGTTTGGTTCCGTACGTTCTTCGCAGCGCTTAAACGTGTGCGGACCTTGGCTGCTACAAGGTAATGATCCGATTCCATATTGGCACCTCGGATAGTGCGTACGTCCATCACGCTCGAAGCGTGCCTTCCGTCAATCACAACGTAATCAATTTGGTTTCGAGCTTTTTAATCGGGCGACAACTATGTGGCCTTGTGGATATCGAAATGTTCGAAACTAGTGCTACTAACTACCATGTTTCGTGCTGCGGCGAAGTTGATTAGCCTCGTTCCGTTATCGAAAGTGTTGGCATGAAGGCTAAATTTTCTGATTGTGGGACAATAGATGGCATCTCTGCCCACCTTGGCGTTAAAATCGCCTAGAACGATTTTGATATCGTGGCGGGGGCAGCGCTCGTATGCGTTGTCTAGGCGCTCTTAAAAGCGCTTTTTCGTCTAGTCTTCTTTTGTTTTTGTTTGGATTTTCTTTTTATGTTTTTGCTTTTTTACTTTATTTTAGCGTTTTTGCTTTAGTTTTTGTGTTTATGCTCTTAATTTGTATTTGCCTTCCGTTTTTTTATTTTTGCTTTTGTTTTGTTATTTTTTAATACACCGTTTTCACTTAATTTTTGAAAAATTGTATATATTTATAAAGCGTATCGAATATAAATATATACAATATAGAGTATGAAGAGTTACCAATATAAGTTAAAATTTATAATTATTTATTTTTTTCTTTCTGATATATACTAAAAAAAAGTTTTTTTTAACAATAACTTTTTCGCTGTTTTAAGTACACGTACGATTGAATTTATTTTAAAGAAATATGTTAATATATCGGTTGGTTTAGCAATTTCATTTCATAAAGGTAACATTTTTGTACTGATGCTTTTTGAGATTATGAAAATTTAAGTAGGTGCATAAAATCTAGAATTTTTAACCCACTTTTTGGGTTTAAACATTGACCAAACTTACGAATATTGAATATTTTGACATTTTTCGTGCAGTACTGTGGATGTGCCTCAATGAAATATGTACTGACAAAAGTGTCGCGATTTCACCATATAAGGACATAAGATAGAAATTTTTGATTCGCAACCATTCTACGTAGATGGTTAAAATCCTTCAAAATATTATTTACCACAAAAAATTGCAATAACAGAATATCAAAATTTTGCACAATTTTCAAAATGTCCATAAAATTTGTGCATATCAATATTTTTATATGCCCCACTGATTTTGTGATGGCTATTAATAAAAAAATCAGTTCACGCAATATACCAGACTATTTCAAATAATAATTGATATGTGCCATGTGAAAAACTTTTGTTTTGAACTAATTCACGCTCATTTTTTTCTACATTTGTGGTGATCTTAGTCTTTTGGTATTGATGGCACATTAACAAGATAAAGGTCATACGGTGCACATTTCAACAGCGGTGCACATTTACAACAGCTACGTGCCATGGCGGTAAAACACATGGAAAAAAAAATGGTTTCAATTTTGCACCACCAAATATCAATCTATCAAATAATGCTAAACACATTAGACATATACTTAACTAATCCCCTAAGTGTAGAGAGCGGATGTTTCTTAGCAAGTGTGAACCTAAAATGAAAAACTTGGAACAATAACGGAGAAAACGAAAAAAAATTAAATTATTTAAATGCATTTTTTTTTCAATTTTTCTAATTACTATAACAAATAGAGGTAAAGACTTCTGACTCTCAAATTTTAGCATTCTTATAATTTTAGGTATACTTGATCCAAATCTATTAATCATTATCATTAAATCGAAAAACTACGAAAGTTATTGATAAATTAAAGTCAGTTTCAATTAATTAAAAAAAATTCTGTTTTTGCCCATATAGCCTATCATTCCTTCCAGATCATACCAGCATCTGGAAATCAGGGAAATCAGATTGGCCGTTTAGATGGAGAAACGGAACAAACCTACAAACAAACAAATGAACAAACAGATTTATTATTCTAAGAGGATAGGATGGCTTTGCACAAATGTCCTAGAAATAATTTTTAAATTTTTTTCACAAAAAAATATTGATTTTTTTTAAATTTATTGTAATGTTTTGAATATCCCTTGGTTATAATTCGTCGGCATATACAAAAAATATATGGGAGTTCATGGTTTTCTACGTCTAATACCGAAAAGAAAATTACATTTTGGTTTTTGATTCGACTATTAAAAATTAAAGGAGTGAAAAATAATAAACTTAAAAATCTTAAAAACTGGAGCCAATTTAACAAAACCCAATTTCGTAATGAACTCCAGTATAAAATAATGGCGCAATTATAATAATTTAATCTAACTATGAATAAAAACAATTGTCTTTTATTATAAAATGTCGAGAAGTTTTTTAAGAGTCCTGTTTTGCATAAACTCGAATATGAATCATTTTAAAATTTTTAGTAAAACTTTTTGTATTAGAGACAAATCTACCAGAGTTTTAGACTCACCTTCTTTGATTGTAATTAAATTTGAGCCAGATATACAGTGGTCCACAGTTACAAAAAATCAATTATAACTTTTTTGTGGTTGTAGAAAACCTCGTAGTAAAATGCCACAAACCTCGTTTTAATTATAATAAAACAATATCATAAATCTAATAAACTAATCAGTGGTCATTCTCTTTGCAATTTAAATTGATTGTTCATAAAAAGGAACCCTTTTTAAATTTATATAAATATCAAATTTAAATACGATATTTTAAAAATAAACTTTTTAATATGTTTAAGTATTGTTTGTATCGAAAACGTGAAAAATTTGGTAACCATGTGATTTATGACTCGAAGTTTTTTTGAACTAACTTGGATCACAAAAATCCGATCTCGTTGTTAATTTTTAAAATTTTGTAGTTTTTGTTGAGTCAAATTTTATGATAGCCTATATAAACATAACTCACATCGATATCGCAATGTTATCGATATATTTTCACTGTTTGAAGCAATATTAATCTAGAATCGTTTTTATTATCGTTTTGAAAAAAACTGCGTTATGTCGCTTTCAACTATCTTGCAGTTTTAGTACGATTTGGCGTTCGCTATTGGTAAAAAATCTGATTCGATATCGTACGATTTTGTCGACATATTAATATCGAAACGACTGTCAGAATGGGTAGGTATAGAAAAAGTTGCAACAATTTTGCATGATTATCAGTTGTATGTTTTATAAAATTTTCTCAAGTTTTTAAAATATGGAGTACCATTGTAATTACCTCAGACAAAATTTTTGACAGGTTCAAAGCAGTTCGGAATTTTTTTTCAATATATATCAAATAGACAGAAATCGTACGATTTTTTGCAAAAAATGTAGCATTGCGGCGCTTTTAACGGAGATGAATGGAAACAACCGAAGAACCAAATGAAATAGACCAGCGATTTTTTTCTAATGGTAAACAAATGCAACCCGCCTGATTTGCCAATGCGGTCCGTGATACTAAATAAGTTTGACATGCCTGCCCTAAAGGGTGTCAAAATCACATTTCCGGATTTGTTTTTGTAAAAATCGTTAGCTGACGTTGTGAAATGCATTTTAACATTCAAAAAACAATTTTTTTGTCACACGTTCAGGCATTATTCTTGCACTTTATCAAACAGCGATACTATACTGCGGGTCTTGACTCAGGATGAAGGCCTGACAGAATCCATCAAAATTCTGTTTCTTGCAAGAATCTTTATTTTGGGTCATGCACATTTGGAATAAATTCAAAATTTATGGAAAAAATTAAATAATTCCGTTTTTATTTTTAAATTGCCATAAATGTATATTAAGGTACCCAATGTGCATCACTATTTACTATTCTATGTTTTTAATTGTCAAAAGAGTTACGTCAAATGTTTGTCCAAACTATGAAGGTCAAAACTAGGATTAAGAGTATATATAGGATGCTTTGATGAAAATAAAATGAATTATGAAATGAATATTAAAAAAATGTACTGCCAAACAATCGGCATCATCTTTTAATTAAGCCAATTATCGACACACTAACTTGCCTTGGCACTTTTGAGTGCCGGCAGTTAAAATATAATTTAGGCCAGTGGCGTTATTAAGCGCCGTTGTTAAAAACGTTCCCCTACTTTTACTAAACGTCTACCCAAATATCCATCATTACATGGCGATCTTGCCAAATTTGGCAAACAAAAAAATTGTTTAAGCCCACTGAGGCACCAGAGGAGGAGAATGTGCCAATCGCACCAATAAGCCACGTTCCGCTGCACCAATTTGGAAGCAACAACGCAGCTGATTACGCAAACACAGCGAAAAAAAGCCGAAAACAAGCAGAAACAACCGAGCAAGAAAACAATTAAATAAACATAAAAAAACACACAATAAGCTGAATTAATAAAAAACACTTTTATTTTTAATATACATATATAAATTGTATATATATAATTAATAAAAATCACTATGAAATAATACGCTAATTTAAATTTGTATAAACAAAAACTAATCACAACTAAATCAGCAGAATTAAAAAGCACAGGGTGCACACAACAACAAAAAAAAAACTAATTTTTACATAAAAACAAAAAATATATATATATGACAAGAACATAAATAATACAAGAAGTATATAAACATAAAATAAATTATCAAAAAAAAAAACTCAAACAAAAAAATAAAAAAATAATTTTGCATCAAAAAAAAAAAAACATGGACAATTCAAGTCCACTAAATTTAATTTGCAGCATGCAAATTAAAGAGAATGAACTCATAACAACTACATTATGTAGCCATAATTATCATTTAAATTGTTTCGATGATTATTATTTAGAATCGAAAACTTGTCCCACATGTAATGGTGTTCAGCGAGAGCGAAAAAGAATAAAAATAAAATATATATAAAAGCAATAAAAAAAAAAAAATAATAAAAAAATATTTATTATATATTTATTACAATTAAAATTATAACAAAAAAGGAGCACTAGCTACCAGGGCTATCGGCTTATGATAAGTAATTAAAACATATTCTATATGCATTTATAATATTATTTTAACAATTGTGAAATTTTTAAATACCATTATGAAAATTTAATTCGCTTAAGAACTGGAAAATAATATTTATGTTGGCCAGAAGGTAAGGATGTTTGAAAATATTTGGAACGAATAGAGGAAATTGATGGAGAATCAAGGAGGACATGTGATATTATTATTGTAGAGTTGTTGCAAAATTGGCATATTGGCTGCGTTTCCTTTTTGAAGAGGTGCAGATGAGTGAGTCTTGAGTGTCCAAGCCGGAGTCTTGTGAAGCATTTATTTTGTAGAGTGTTGGTGAATGATGGCAACCGGAGAGGGATTTTATGTGGATTAACCTTTTTGTAGTGATGACTATAGTTAGCACAATCAATTGGAATATTATGTTGTTGTTGTTCGAGAGCACATTTGGTGACGAGATGTGGGCGTAAAAGTAATAGCTGGATGCTTATATACGTTCTTATCGAAATTAGTTGTTGCTTAATACTTAGCAATGCTTCGTCTTAGCTGCTTCAAATACTGATTTGCTATCGGTGCATATAATATATTTGTTATTAGACGTTTTGCAAATTTCGAGAGCAGATGCTATACCCATCGCCTCGGCGTCGTAAACGGTGCATGTGACTGGCATAATACCATGTCGTAAAGTTGTCCCATTATCATCCACAACGGCGAATGATACGTTTTCAGTAGATTTAGAACAATCCGAATAAAGAAATAGTTGATAATACACTGAAAATAGAAGTATTTGCTTTTGAGTAATTGGCAATTATTGAAATGAATAAGTCTCCATTTAGAATCCAAGGGGGCAGCTTCTCACAATTATTCAAAATCTGTTTAAGGTTGATTCCAGATGCTCTTGCTAGTTCAATTAGGTGAGCAATACCTGAGGGCTTTTTCATTTTTGTTTTCCGTTTTTTAAGAAGGCTGATATGTTTGAAGAGAATATTCGTATTAGGACACTTAAGTTTGTGGATTAGTCTGCTGCACCTCAGGTTAATACATCGGTCTTCTATGCTTTCAAAACTGTTTGTCAATTTGTTTAGCTTTGTTAGCTAATTTTTTATTAATAGGCATATTAACTGTTTTTGATTAAGCTGATCGAAATTCTTGTGTAAAATTAGAGTCGTGAGAGTTTATTGACCAAGTTATTCCAAAAGATTCAGAAATTCCGACTAGGTCATTTATAACTAAGTTGTTCTGTTTTATTGATTTTATAGAAGATGGCGTGTAAGTGCGACTAAAGTGATTTTTTCCCCACATTAGTGAGATTGGTGAACTAAGGTTAATAGTGTACTAAGGTAAATAGCAATAGAGCAATTTTGACGATATATATGCCATGCATCTTGTTTAGAATCCCTGAGTTTTTTTTTTAATTTCGGAGACCACCATGTAACAGTTTTTGAGAATTTGTTGTATGTAGTTTGGGGTATCGTACCATTAGCCGCTGAGCGAAATATTTTTATACCCTACACTAAGAGTGAAAGGGTATATTCAGTTTGGTACGCCGTTTGTAACACCCAGAAGGAAGCATCTCCGGTATGGAAAAGTATATATATTCTTGATCAGCATGACCTCCTGAGTCGATTTAGCGATGTCCGTCTGTCTGTCCGTCTGTCTGTCCGTCTGTCTGTCTGTCTGTCTGTCTGTCTGTCTGTCTGTCTGTCTGTCTGTCCGTCTGTCTGTTGAAATCCCTACTACTTTTAAAATTGAGGAGCTAGATAAATGAAACTTATAACTTAGATTACTAATATATATACGCTGTATGTGCGATTTAGCGATTTAGCGATGTCCGTCTGTCCGTCTGTCTGTCCGTCTGTCTGTCTGTCTGTCTGTCCGTCTGTTGAAATCCCTACTACTTTTAAAATTGAGGAGCTAGATAAATGAAACTTATAACTTAGATTACTAATATATCTACGCTGTATGGCGAGATCGGTCCATTGTGACCTATGATCCGACCACTTATGTTCAAATACCTCATATAAAATGTACGTATAAAGATCAATTTTCATGTATACGTGCTTAGGTAAACTTTTTTGGTCAAATATATATTGATATCATGCTCAAATATATCATAATAATGTTTTCCGGCGAAAAGACTTGTGGTTCACACAAGACCGACTATAATTTTGATAATGCTAACTATCATAATTACACCTACTTTAAAATTTCCCATGTGATCTAACCTTCCCAACTGGTTTGTATTATAGTTGCTTCTTTATTGATGTTATCATAGGGATGGAAATTATTTGATATGTCTTAAATTCTTATTTGATATTTTGGCGTTTTAAATTATATTGCACAGTTTTAGGAACATTTGACTCAGAAGAGATATTTAAGAAAGTTATAATGGGGAAATGGTCCCTGTTATGTAAATTATTAATAGTTCGCCAGGTACAAATAGGTAATAATTGTGGGGAACAAATAGACAAATCTATGTTTGTGAAAGAGTTATGTGTACTGAAATGGGTGGGAGACGTCGTTCAATACACATAAATTAGAGTTTAAAATAAAATCTTCTATAATTTTACCTCTTTAGTTAGATGAATTAGTTGGCTCCAACCGCTGACATCACCTACTATACGAACAGGGGAATTTAAGTTGATTGTTAAATTATATAAATCTGCTACAGTAATGGATTGAGAAGGTGGTATGTAAATTGAAATAATGGTAAAATTAATTTCAATGGCAACTATTGATAGATAGTTTTGTGTAAAATAATAGAGGTTCCATGCTTTGAATTGTTACTAAAATTATGAAAGTAGCCAGTAAATTGTTTAGGTACAAATGGGTTTGAATTATGTATACAGTGAGTTTCTTGCAGACAAATAATTTTGGGAGTTTGCTTTTTAATAAACATTTCATAATCTATGTAATTTTTATTGTAACTTCGAATATTACATTGCAGAAAATTGAGCACCATAATTTAAATAAAAGAAGAGGAAAGAGTTTACTTAATTGCAATAGCTTATATAGAGCAAAAAGCATGAAGACGAAACAATAATAGGCCTGAGCTAACAAAATCAGAAGTCGCGGTAAATTAAAAACACAAATTTTTGTGTTGAAATTAGTGCACTCCACCATTTCGATCATGTCTGCACAAGCCCATTATTGTCACGACTAGGAGAGAAGATTTTGAGTATTATTAATCAGATGTGTCAGATAATGTAGTATTATCGTGGTGAGTATTTTGTATGTTATGAACGGGAGAGTTGTGTTGAGAATTGGATATAATATCAGAGAAGGGATTTGAGAGTGTGAGAGATGTTGTTGTTGTTGTGGTTGATGATGTTGAGTGTTCGGGAAATTAAATTGAAGTAGAGAGTGGTTTATTTATATTTATATGTTTGGAAGTTGCGGGGGGAGAGAGATTGTTTATTTAAGAGTCGACTGAAAGAGAATGGGTTGGATTTTCATTATTTTGCGGAGCATTGACAATGGTATCAGTGTATTTGTTGTTATTAACTGTTGTAATAGTTACATCATTTTTTAATGTTGCAGAATACGAGTTATTGTCACTATTTTGAGTCGGGTAATTTTGTCTAGCTTCGACAATGCTGCATTTATTTTTTGTTTTGATTTTAAGAATTTCTTTTTGTTGTATAAATATTCCCTAACATGGAGTTTATACCAAGCTATACCGATAGCGTTTGGTGGTTGGAACAAATCAAATGTTAGTAACATCAAACCAGATGGAATTCTTTTTTCTCCAACATTTTTCCTGAATTTATATAAACTGGTTACACCTTGAGATTTTAAATCTTCCAGAATTTCTTCTTCAGGAGTATTAATAAGATTCCGGTCAAAAATTGTGCCTTTGCATAAATTTAAAGTGTTATGGAAGTTAATTGAGACAGAGCAAAGACTAACAAAATTTTTTGTACAGACAAACTTCTCAGCAAATTGTTGTGTTTTTGACAAGACAATCAGTCTTTCGTCGCGGAGAAATTTAGCCTTTATATTGCGAGACGAGTCTAGCACAGCTTCATCAAGCTCACTAAACCGTTTCCCCGGATTAAACGGGGGATCAGTAAACATTGTACAAAATAATTTAAAATACTATATGTATTATTAACACTTCCACTAAACAAAAGAAAACAGGAAATAATGCACTGCGCGTAAGTAGAGAAAGAGAGCGGTCTTTGACAAACAACTGTACGTGACGAAATTTGGTCGGTGAATGAATAAAAAAAATAAAAAACCAACAAAAATTAAAATGTACATAGATCTCTTTTAGATTTTAAGCATAGCATTAAATAAAATCAAATATTAATACATAATAAAAACCAAAATATAAAATGAATGGAATCCATAAGAAAACATTTGTTAGAGTTAAAAAAACTCGAGAGTAATTTAAAAAAGAGCAAGGATAGAGTTTATAGAAATGAATACATAAAGAAAAAATTAGAGAGATTAAAAATATTAGTGGAAAATTTAAATAAGATCAGTGGAAAAATAGATGATATAGAATATATAGCGCATAAAGCTGAAATTTTAAAAGATAAAATAGAAAGTTTATGCATAAGAGAAGATTCAAAAAGAGTTCAAATTGAAACTGAGTGAATTTTAGATTTATCCACCGTTTGGCAAAAAGAAAATTTGCAAAAACTTGCTTACTTCGATGTATCTACACGGATATAAAATTTTTTGTTTGAATATGCTTGAATGTAATTATTATGTAATTCGAAATCACCATATACATATTGGAGTAAAATCTAATTACATTATAATTGAATTGTATAATTATTTTGTTCAGATTGAAATATTTTTATACGATATTTAAACATAATTTGATTTAACCGCGGATTTACATGAATTTACTATATTAATGTTTCTGTAGAAATATATATTTTTCATCAGATATCGGATCGGATTTGGCCGCTGAGATGAAGCCGCGCCAGTCGGATCTGCTTTGCGCGCGCTGACGCCTGTTAGAAATACCAAGCGTTGTCAGGTTGTCCTCAACTTCGGTCTTTCCAACGCAGATTTGGACGCCCTCTTCTACGCTGTCCACCTTCGAGTTTCGATTCAAGCACCTTCTTGGCTGGAGTGTTTTCATCCATTCGTTCGACAGGACCTAGCCAGCGAAGCCGCTGGATCTTGATGCGCTTGACTATGTCAATGGCGTCGAATAACACATACAGCTCGTGGTTCATCCTGATTCGATACTCGTTAGCAAACAGATAGGGCCATAGATTTTACGGAGAATCTTTATTTTGAACGCTCCCAGTACTCTCTCATCGGTGGAGGCCAGCGTCCATGTTTCCGCACCATAAAGTAGGACGGGCATGATGAGTGACTTGTAGAGCGTTATTTTTGTCCGGCGAGAGAGGGCTCTACTTCTCAATTGACCACTGAGCCCAAAGTAGCACCTGTTGGTACGAGTTATTCTCCGTTTGATTTCAAGGCTGACGTCGTTGTTGCTGTTTATGCTGGATCCCAAGTAGACGAAGTCCTTCACAAGGTCGAACTTGTGGGTGTCAAAATCAGATTTTTGTCCAAGACGCACGGACTGTTTTTTGCTTGTTGACACAAGGTACTTCGTCTTGTCCTCTTTCTCCGCTAGACACATTCGACGCGACTCTATCTCTAATCTGGAGAATGCTGCACAGAGTGCTCGTGTGCTCCTGCCAATGCTATCAATATCGTCGGCATACGCGAGCAGCATGACACTTTTGTTGAGGATAGTGCCGCTTTGACGGAGTTCGGCAGCTCGAACTATTTTCTCCATCAATAAGTTAAAAAAGTCGCACGATAGGGAGTGACCCTGTCTGAAACCTCGTTCGGTATGAAATGCATCAGAAAGGTCTTTTCCAATTCTCACTGAGCAAAGTGTGTTGTTCAAGGTCATCCTGCAAAGCCTTATAAGTTTCGCAGGTATACCGAACTCAGACATTGCGGCGTATAATCGTTCCTTTATCGGAGTGTCGAAGGCGGCTTTATAGTCGACTAATAGGTAGTAGGTGTCGATCTGTTTTTCTGGGGTCTTTTCCTGGATTAGGCGCAATGTGAAAATCTGGTCTATGGTGGACTTTCCAGGTCAAGCCGCACTGATAAGTTGACGATGGGCTTCAGCCTTTCACACAATACGCTCGATAGAACCCTGTATGCGATATTGAGTAGGCTAAACTCACGGTAGTTGGCGCAGATAGTGGGATCCCATTTCTTAAGGATTGGGCAGAGTACACTGAGGTTCCAGTCACTTGGCATTCTTTTATCCGACCATATTCTGTTTACGAGCTCGTGCATGCTCTCTATTAGCTCGTCGCCTCCGGTCTTAAACAATTCAGCAGGCAGGCCATCAGCACCTGCGACTTTGTTGTTTTTCAGCCGAGCGATGGCTGTTCTGACCTCGTCAAGGTCGGGTGGCGGAATCTCAACGTCGTCATCAATTACTGTGGTTGCCGGGTTTACTTCTCTATCGGTGGAATTGCTGTCATCATCACCTGTCAGCAGTTTAGAAGAGTGATCCCTCCATATCTTCAGTGTGCTCTGCATATCTGTGACTAGATTCCCGTTCTCATCTTTACAAGAAGAGGCTCCGGATTTTGAACCTCCGGCTAGGCGTCGTATTTTCTCGAAGAATTTTCGAGCCTCATTCCTGTCCCCATGCATCTCAATCTCCTCACACTCCCGTCATTCTGCCTCTTTTTTGTACGCCTGAAAAGACGTCTCTCTTCCCTCCTCTTCTCTTTGTATGGCTCCTTCGCAGCTCGCGTAGCTGCTGACTGCAGGGTGGATTTGTACGCAGCATCTTTCTCTGCAGTGGCCGCGCGACACTCTTGGTCATACCATTGATTCCTCAGGGGGCTTTGGAAACCAAGCACCTCTTCGGCAGCCGTACGCATAGAGCAGGGGATATGGTTCCACTGCGCGCTTATATCATCGAGAGGAGGAGTGCTTTGTCTAAGCAGGAGGGAGAGTCGAGTGGAAAAGACTCTGCGTTGTCTGTTGTGATTGCAGCTTTCCGACGTCTAGCTTTCTCTGCGTTTGGTTCCGTACGTTCTTCGCAGCGCTTAAGCGTGTGCGGACCTTGGCTGCTACAAGGTAATGATCCGATTCCATATTGGCACCTCGGATAGTGCGTACGTCCATCACGCTCGAAGCGTGCCTTCCGTCAATCACAACGTGATCAATTTGGTTTCGAGCTTTTTAATCGGGCGACAACTATGTGGCCTTGTGGATATCGAAATGTTCGAATCTAGTGCTACTAACTACCATGTTTCGTGCTGCGGCGAAGTCGATTAGCCTCGTTCCGTTATCGAAAGTGTTGGCATGGGGGCTAAATGTTCCGATTGTGGGACAATAGATGGCTTCTCTGCCCACCTTGGCGTTAAAATCACCTAGCACGATTTTGATATCGTGACGGGGGAAGCGCCCGTATGCGTTGTCTAGCTGCTAATAGAAGCGCTTGTAGAAACGCTCTTTTGTCTCGTCATCTTATTAAGTATAAATAAAAGATGTGTAATAAAAAACGTAAAAGTGTATGTTTATAATTATATAAAATAAATAAAAAAATGTAATTTAAAAAAGGCAACTAAATTTACTTTTTCTACATTAAAATTAAATGTAAACATGTAAATACATTCAAACATATATTTGATTGCAATAACTCAAAAATTATTCATTCTGAACACAAATATGTTTGAATGAAAACAAAAATATTTTTGGCTGTTATTATAATAATGTTTGGCAATGAAATAATACTTTTGTTTGCATAAATGTGCAAAGATATTTGTAATGCCTGAAAAATTATGTTTGGGAGAGCCTTTTATTTGCAGCGTGTATGATATGTAAAAACCTACAAACTTTTAAAGGCGCATTTAATAATTTAGATGATTTTATCATACAGGCGGAGCTATTGCATGCTTTATTGGTTGATGATGATAAACCATCAGTGTTCTCATTCTACTCCAATCGGAGTAGATCTACTCCATTTCATTTGTATTTTTAAAATCCTGTAGTAGTACTTTCCACTCCTTTTGAAATACTGTCTACTCCCATTTACTGAAATCTACTCCCTCTGTAAGAATTGCTTAAATTTTTTGTAATTTGATGAGAACAATTTTTTGGGCCCCAAATAAATTGTCAATATTATATTTTTCCTAATAATTATGATAAATTATCTGTGAAATAAATCTAATATTCTAACATTGACATATCTATTAATTTATTTGAAATTTAACACACTATGTAACGAGCCGGTTTCCGGGTTCAGAGCTGGGATAGCTTAGCGGGCTCCAGTGGTCCGTACGCTACAAAATTTATAGTTGACAGGAGACCCCTCAAGACTCCTTTACAAATAAATACTCCGTAGACAGAGATTTAATAAGCGATAATAACTCTTTATTATAAATAATTCTGTTAGCTTAAATTATAATTATGGGCTGCCTCTGCAGCTTAATTCATACGTTTTGAATATGGCCGCATGTGGCACTTTCTCGTAGATTTCAGTATTCTGTGGCCGCATGTGGCACTTTCTCGTAGATTTTAGTATTCTGCTGGCCGCATGTGGCCGTTTTCTTCAGGATTTCAATTATGCGGTGACCGCATGTGGCTGCTTTGGTAATTAAGTAGGATGTCTTTTAACCTACTTACTCCTTCATGATGTTGTATTTCCGGTATTGTGCTAACTGTCTGTACCGATAACCAGGGCGGGAAACTGGGTCAGTCGTTAGTGATTTTTCGTGTGGTCCCGTAGAATCCGGGGCCACATACTAGTCCACAGTGTATCCTGTAGAAGCCGAGGGTACACTGCCACTAGTCACTGTCGTGAAGCTTTGGTGCACTTGTTGAAGCGATGGTGCATTGTAGCACGCCGTTGGTGCTTTGTTGCCCAACAATTTTGCAGCTTTGGCCTGTTGGTGTGTCGAAGCTCGCTCACCACTGCGCATGTGTTGACGATCTTCATGTCGCTTCGTTCAGTAGCGCGTGTATAGTGGGGAGGCACACAGTGGTGATTTCTCTCGTTCGCTCACCACCGTGTGTGTGTGTAAACGACATACGTTGTAGCTTTGTTGGTGAGCCTCGTTGTTTCGGCCGGCGTTGCTAGCGCCGTCGAATAGTGTCGTTCTCGCCGATATAGAGCACCGATATTGTGCGATAACATTTGCCGCGGTCACACCCCCCGCTTACTCCGGGGTGCGAAAAGATGTCCGCGACAGTCGGGTGATGGTGACGTCGCCGGTGCGGCTGATGCGGATCCGGTACGTATACCCATCCATTGTACGTCTGCATGAAATCTCCTTGCCAATCTTCTGTTGACGTATGGTCTTCGCCAGCTCCACCAATTCCGCTGGCATTGCTGCGATGTCGGCAGTGTCCACGATCCGTGGTAACTCGACCGCCTGCTCTGCACCGTCCCGTTGTGGCCAGCGTTCTGCACCTTCGCCGGAACTGCCGCTGCTGCTGCTACTACTGCTGCTAGCCTCGCTAGCATGTCCGTATACCTTCCGTGCGGCTACTGTGCGCCACGGTGTGGTAGTCGTCGGTTGCCCACCAGGGCTCACCACTGTCTCTGCGTCGTCGTGACGCTGCGCCGGTACAGCCATCCGCTGTGGGGTTCTCGCTGTCGTCCGCTTGTGGTGGGGCGCTGTCTGTCGCGCCAGCCACCTCCTGCTGCTTGTCTTGGTTGCCTCGGTATCTGGTTGCATCTCTACGCCAACCATGGGTGCGGCGTCCAATACCTCCTCTGTCTGTATGCCTACAGCCGTCTGCTGCACACTCCGCCAGACCTCCTCCCACTTTGGAGCGCCGGTCACCGCCTCTGCGGTCTCTTGATGGGCTCTCTCTCCCATATGTACATCTTGCTGACGCCGTACCTCCACAGCCGTCCGCTGTGAGGTGTCTCTCACCCAGTCTGCAACCCGCTGCATCGTTACATTCTGATCCCAGGTGGATGCCGCTCGCTGTTGCGCTGCTGCCTTTGTTGTCGTCGTTACCGGAGCGATCTCCCTCGATGCCGCTGTAGTGGGTGCAACACCCTGATGCGTTACTCAATGCCTGTTGAGCGCAGCCATTTGCCGCGCTGCTGTCGCTTGCTTTGTCGTTGTTGTCGCTGGTGTCGTTGCAGCGTGTACACCTCCCCGTGATGTCAACTGCAATACAGTGGGCGCAGCCTTCTGCCGCGCTGCTGTGCGAAACTGCTGTCAGGAACTCACGCAGCCTCACCGACACGTGGCGACGGGTCTGTGTTGCCACCCCGTGATGTCACCTGCAATACAGTGGGCGCAGCCTTCTGCCGCGCTGCTGTGCGAAACTGCTGTCAGGCAGCCTCACTGACACGTGGCGACGGACCTGTGTTGCCAGCGAATCCATCACTAGGATGCACGGGTCCGTTGTGCGCGGTTCGTTGCCTTGCGCGGCTCGCCACGCTGCATTATCTGGTGTCGCGCCATTCATGCACAAAACTGACAGGTACCAATGGTTCTGTTCGTTCACAGGCACCACTATAATGTCATGCGCGAATGGGTCTGCTACGGACATACACGCTTGGTGTATGTCCGTACACATCTATCCACTCCGTTGGACAGACTGACGTGGAAAAACGTGTGGTACACGTGCATGCGACGTCCTGGTACCGCGTCATCGACGTTCTGCAGCAACCACTGCACCCAGAAGTTGATGATAGTGTCACTGAGGCACCAGCCATATGCTAGGCGGCGGTAATCCCCAACGGTTACAGGCACTCCTCATATACCCGGAGGGTATTTGCGTCGTTAATAGTTGCAGCCGATATCCGTCCGCGTCCTGCTCTACATTCATCATCTTGCGTTGACTCATCGTATTTTCTAAAAAATTGAAACTTAAAAACTTTTAATTATTTGCGGTCGTGTTGGTCGTTTGACTGTCGCAAAATTAATGTCTAACGTCTTTGTGTGTTGGCTTCCTCGAGCCCCACACTTCGCGAATTGTAACGCAGAATTCCGCGAAACGCCGACGTTTGAATTTATAACGTCCGCCGATCAATCACGAACGTTAAGCACACCACCATTATCAATTGTGTGTGTCCGCGTCGTGTCTCGCTCGCCGAGAGCGCCTGCACGTCGCCGTTGATTGTTTTCGCGGTGAGTTTTACCACTCTCGACCGTGGTGTATCTCTCTGTCGCAGTTTGTTCGAATTGAGGTGTATTTAAGTTTTTGCGCAACGTCGCCTCCGTCACATTTTTAATGTTTTCTAAAATTTTGCGATCTTTTCCCCGCGACTTTCCATGCCCCATGGATTTAAAATACGTTGCACCAAACGTTGCTGTCTCATGCGACTCTGACTCGACTTATGCTCCCTTGAGCGTTGATTTACTTGTTGCGGTTACCGCAGTTGCTACTTGTGCCTCCTGACGCCGTTCATCTTCGCCATCCTGATGAAACTGCTTCAGTTCTCCTACATGAACTGCTCGTGTCTTCGACTGCCCCAATCCTTTCACTCGTGCGATGACAGGCGAGTCAAAGTTGATTACCCGATACGGTCCGTCGAATTTCGGTGCTAATTTCACCGCAAATCCGTCGGCCGCCTTAGACAGGTGGTGCTGCTTCACCAGTAAAATTTATAGTTGTAAAATTTATCTTTAACTCACCCGCAGGTAGTGTTGTTTCGCTCGTTGTCTGTCCAGTGAGTGGTACCTTCAATGATTCCTGTTCTATGGCTCCTGTCGTCGGCAATGGTGAGACACTCTTGCTGTGTCGCAGCTCCAGTTTCTCCTGCCGCTCCACCTCATTGATGCCATAATTTCCTTCGTTGATGAAGGCGACGAAGCTCTTCCGCACCTCCTCTACGGTGCCAGTGCCGTTGAATCCAAATTCGGCGCGTACGTAGTTAGGTCCTCCTTCCGGAGACCATAGACCCATATCACCTTGACCATGACTGTTCTGTTCACTTTTTTTTCAGTCCAATTATTCACTGTTCACTCACTGTTATTCCCCTTTTTGGTTTTTCTTTCTCTCTTTTTTTCAATTGTTTTCACTTGGGGTTTTCTCACTTTTCTTCTCTGCTTCTTTTATCGTTCGCATGGTTTTCTTTTCACTGCCTGTTTTTTTTTTATTTTTTTTTCACTTTTCATTCGTTTTTTTTTCTAAGTTTCTTTCCTTCTTTTTTTTCACTGTCTATGTCATCGTTGCCAACTTTGGGAGATAAATCTCAAATAGTGATTTTTTACACGATGTGGGATTTGTGAGTCCCGCGTGATTTTGAGTCTCTCATGAGATATTTGCGTGAATTCGTGATTTGTGTTATTTTTGTGAGATTTTTCACTCCGTGTGATTTTTAACTCCGTGTGATTTTGTGTGATATTTGTGTGGTTTTTTACTCCGTGTGATTTTTCACAGGGTGTGATATTGGTTTATTTTTTCTCTTATTTATTTAATTTGAGTATTGTATAATTAATGTAAATGATGCATATTAGGGTGACACTTATTTAACACATTTTTAGCTTTCTCAACCCTAGGATTGTTTATTAGGACCAAATATTTTAGAAATTATCAACGTGATAACGTTCCGCAATGAACTAGAATATTCCGCATTGAAAAGAAGAAAAAAAAGAAAAATAAGAAGAAAAATGAAGCATTAAATGAATAAATAATGTATTACAAATGTATTTTATTTTGTACATATTTTATCCTATAATTAAATATTTTTTTCGTAACTATAGGCAAGAAAAATAAATAAGTTAATTAATAAATTGGAATAATAGGAAGAAATCTATTTGCAAATAATAAAATTACTACTATTATTATGAATTTTACATTCCAGTATATGTGGGTGATTTTCGTGTGATTTATCACGATATGAGATTTTTGTGTGATTTATCGCACTGTGTGATTTTGTGTGATTTTTTTCAATATGAGTCTTCTTCATGAAAAAGTCGTACGAGTGATTTCTGTGTGATTTAGAGATTTTTTGTGTGATTTTTCGGTTGGCAACCTTGGTCTATGTTCACTTTTCACTTTATTCACTGCGTTGTTCACCTCATATTTTACCACTGCGACGATCGTTGTTCTGCTTATTACGTTGCTCTGCTTATTTTTCGCTGCTTTGCTTATTTTTCGCTGCTTTGTGTTTTATTTGTGTGCAACTCTTTACTTTTGCGTTGTACTGAGGGGTCCCTGCTCGGGCGCCATGTAACGAGCCGGTTTCCGGGTTCAGAGCTGCTTAGCGGGCTCCAGTGGTCCGTACGCTACAAAATGTATAGTTTAAAGGGGGACCCCTCAAGACTTATTTACAAATAAATACGCCGTACACAGAGATTTAATATAATTTAATTAAATAATAGGATTTAATTTAATAAGCGATAATAACTCTTTATTATAAATAATTCTGTTAGCTTAAATTATAATTATGGGCTGCATCTTAATTCATGCGTTTTGAATATGGCCGCATGTGGCACTTTCTCGTATATTTCAGTATTCTGCTGGCCGCATGTGGCCGTTTTCTTCAGGATTTCAATTATGCGGTGGCCGCATGTGGCTGCTTTGGTAATTAAGTAGGATGTCTTTTAACCAAACTTACTCCTTCATGATGTTGTATTTTCGGTAATGTGCTAATTGTCTGTACCCATAACCAGGGCGGGAAACTGGGTCAGTCGTTAGTGATTTTTCGTGTGGTCCCGTAGAATCCGGGACCACATGCTAGTCCACAGTGTATCCTGTAGAACCCGAGTATACACTGCCACTAGTCACTGTCGTCCAGGTCTGCTGCAAGCGAGGAGCTATTCAAGAGAGAGCGATTTTCACTTGTGCATCGCCTTTTATAGGCGAGCACTTGGTGAAGCGTTGGTGCATTCTAGCACGCCGTTGGTGCTTTGTTGCCCAACTATTTTGTAGCTCCTGTGCGATCCTGGTCAACATTTTGCCTGCAGGTTTTTTCTGCGACACCTTGAATTTTTGGCATGATTTACAATTACGCACGTATCGTCGTATTGTCCAACTCATGCCCGGCCAGAAATATCGTTTAGCCGTGCGATGGTTTGGCGGACACCCATGTGTCCCACGGTGGCGTCATCGTGATTCTCGCGCATCACATGAGCGCGTCGTGGTGCTTCCAAGCTTCCATGCTACTCCCTCATTGCCTTCGGTGCATTGCGGTAAGTACCTGTAAAAATTACCATCCTCTATGGCGTAGTCAGGAAACCTATACGGCTGCTCTCGTACCTCGTTCATGCGTCTGTCCGTCCATGGACAACGATCCTCGGCTCGTGTCTCCTCTCCGGTCTTCCTCAGCGTCTCCATCGGTTGCCTTGATAGTGCTTCAGCCACGACGTTCAGCGTCCCCTTGCGGTACGGAATGCCAAAGGTGTGCTGCTGCAGCTCCAGCGCCCAGATGGGCTCTCAATGGAGTTCAACCATTTCAGCGACAAATGGTCGGTGATGACTAGGAACCGATATCCCTCCAGGTAGATTCGCATCTTCCTGATTCCCCACACGATTGCTAAGCACTCCTTCTGGGTCGGCGAGTAGTTTTCTTCCGCTTTATTTAATCGGCAGCTTGCGTACGCAATGACGCGCTCCTGACCGTCGATGTCTTGCGTCACCACTGCTCCTAATCCATAGTTGCTGGCGTCCGTCTGCAACGTGAATTGTTTTGCAAAGTCTGGGCAACCCTCAGTTAACATGACCTTTAGTTGGTCAAACGCCAGCTGCTGTTCCTCTGTCCAATTAAAATGCTTCCCCTTCTTGAGTAATTTCGTCAGCGGCTGCACCACATCTGAAAATTCTGGTACAAACCTCCGGTACCACGAGGCGATACTCAGGCACTGGCGTAGCTCTCCTACGTTCGTCGGTGGTCGTAACTCCTGGATGGCAGCAATCTTTTCCGGGTCCGTATGAATACCTTGGTTGCTCACCATATGACCAAGATATCTGATCTCGCGTTTGAAAAAATCACACTTCTCTGTGTTTAGCTGCAACTTGGCCCTCCTCAGCCATCTGAAGACTTCCATAGATTCTTCTTGTGCTCCTCGAGCGTAGTTCCGGTGACGATGATGTCATCTAGGTAGGCGAACGCATGCGGCTCCATGTCGGGTCCTCTGACACGGTCTAAGTAGTGCTCATTGAAACGTTGCCGGGGCTGAGTGTAGCCCAAAAGGCATCACACGCCATTTATACAGTCCTCGGCCAGGCACTGTAAATGCGGTGAGCTCCTTGCTGCCCTTGTCCATTGGGATTTGCCAATACCCTTCTTTAAATCTAAACTGCTTTGGCATTCCTCAATCGATCCAAAATGTGATGCATACGTGGTAAGGGGCACGCGTCAGGCACTGAGTGCACATTCAACTGCCTGTAGTCGATGCATAGCCGCCACTGCTCCGTCTTCTTTCTCACCATGACGATAGGTGCGCTATGTGGGCTCCTTAATGGCTCTATGCACCCCCGCTCGATGAGCGCGTCGACTTCTTCGTTAATAATCGCCTGCATCGCCGGATTCTTTGGGAAATAGCGCTGCTTGAGGGGGCGATCATCCTTCATAATTATTTTGTGAGTGGTGAGTTCCGTCGTCCCGCCATCACTCACAACTTTCCCGAGTTCCTCCTGTAAAAATTCGTCAATGATCTCCTGTTCACTGCGTGTCTCCGGTCGCACCACTGTGCACACCGGCAGTTGTTCTGATGACTGCGTCACTTCTCCTAAGGTGACGCTCTGTCCACCGCAACTCAAGGTGGCTCCTGCCCGCTGCAGAAAGTCCATCCCGAGGAGTATTAAAGGGCACTCCCTATCTCTAAGTCTGCCGATCGCCACTATCTCCTCGCTAACGTGTCTGGTGGCACCATCCGCCATGCTCACCCTGACATCCGTGCTCCTACTATTGAATGGTGTTCGTATCATTTTTGCGCAAGCCTCGCTCACGAAACTCTTTGTTGCGCCTGTGTCAACTGTTGCGATCGCCAACTCGTTGTCGATGGCGATTGTAGCCACTATTCGGGGAGCTGTCTTTGGGACCAGCAGCTTTCGCTACTGGCGGGTCCTCTGGTAGTTTCCCGAACGTCGTCGGCAGCAGACAACGGTGCGTACGCCTCTGCGTCCGCAACCGCAACAAAATACTACCTCACCATTACGGCAGTCCGCCTGGTAATGTCCGTCGCGTCCGTAACGCCTGCATGTGGTCCTCGTGTTGATGTTCGCCTTGGCTGCATCATCTAATCGCCGATTGTGCTCCTCTCGTGGCCGTGCTGTGTGTTGTGCCGGTGCGTGCCCCATCTTCTGAATAAGATCATATTCATCGGCCAAGTCCACCAATTCTTCTACAGTGGAAAAGTCACGACGCCGAATGTAGAGCTGGTACTCCTGGCGGCTATTCCTAAATATTTTATCCAGCTCCGTCTGCTGCTCATAGCTGGCATGCCTGATCATGTCCTTGATCCCGATGACATAGTCTCTAAATGTCTCCCGCGGCCGCTGTATTCGTTTGCTGATTCCATCGTCGAGGTCCTCAAAGAAACGCGGTTGCAGGAAGAACCGCAAATTCACTCCCGCCACGGCGAGTAGTTCTTCCTCTACCATGTTAGCGCTCTTCCTTGTAACAGATTCCGCCAATCCGTACGGAAGCCAATCGCAATGAACTCCGTAGACTTGCGTCAGCTTCTCTATTCGCTCGATGAACACCAGCGGCTCGCTGCTGCCATTAAAATGCACTGGCCACTTCCTCATTCGCTGCATCGCGATCTCGTATTTCACTGTTGCTCCTATATGAGCCGCTGGCCCTTGCTGATGGACTGGCGCCGCACCTGTCGCCGATGCCTAAGTCCGTCCGTCCGATGGCTGTGTTCCCATGACCCTGCCATATGCGCCTGTGGTGACTGCTTTGCCTGCTGCACCTGTGGTTGCGCTCTTTGCACCTGTGGTTGCGCTCTTTGCGCCTGTGATTGTTCCTGATGTATCTGCTGTTGCGCCATTTGCGCCTGTTGTGACTGTTGAATTTGTTCCTCCCTGTGTACCAACTGCTGCGCTGCTTGCGCCTGTTGTTGCTCCTGTTCCATCAACTGCTGTGCTACTTGTGCCTGTTGAGTCTGTTGCTCCATTTGTTGTCGTAGCTGCGCCGCCATTTGCGTAATTTGTGTCTGTTGTTGTTCCTGTTGTTTCAACTGTTGCGCCAGTTGAGTAATGTGTAGGGTGACGTCGACCCTACCGACATTAACGGCCTAGTGACGAACGTAGGCAGTGTCCACGTCTGCTCGCTCGTTGTAAAATTTATCTTTAACTCACCCGCAGGTAGTGCTGTTTCGCTCGTTGTCTGTACAGTGAGTGGTACTTTCAATGATTCCTGTTCTATGGCTCCTGTCGTAGGTAATGGTGAGACACTCTTGCTGTGTCAGTTTCTCCAGCCGCTCCACCTCATTGCTGCCATAATTTCCTTCGTTGATGAAGGCGACGAAGCTCTTCCGCACCTCCTCTACGGTGCCAGTGCCGTTGAATCCAAATTCTGCGGCGTACGTAGTTAGGTTCTCCTTCCGGAGACCATACACCCATCTCACCTTGACCATGGCTGTTCTGTTACCTTTTTTTTTTTATTTCCACTTTCCACTCACTGTTTTTCCCCTTTTTCGTTTTTCTTTCTCTCTTTTTTCCAATTGTTTTCACTTGGGGTTTTCTCACTTTTCTTCAGGCTTTTCTCTGCTTCTTTTATCGTTCGCATGGTTTTCTTTTCACTGCCTGTTTTTTTTCACTTTTCATTCGTTTTTTTTTCTACGTTTCTTTCCTTCTTTTTTTTTCACTGTCTATGTCATCGTTGCCAACTTTGGGAGATAAATCTCAAATAGTGATTTTTTACACGATGTGGGATTTGTGAGTCTCGCGTGATTTTGAGTCTCTCATGAGATATTTACGTGAATTCGTGATTTGTGTAATTTTTGTGAGATTTTTCACTCCGTGTGGTTTTGTGTGATTTTTGTGTGATTTTTCACTCCGTGTGATTTTTGTGTGATTTTCCACTCCGTGTGATTTCGTGCGATATTTGTGTGATTTTTCACTCCGTGTGATTTTTCACAGGGTGTGATATTGGTTTATTTTTTCTATTATTTATTTAATTTGAGTATTGTATAATAAATGTAAATGATGAATATTAGGGTGATACTTATTTAACACATTTTTAGCTTTCTCAACCCTAGGATTGTTTATTAGGATATTTTAGAAAATTATCAACGTGATAACGTTCCGCAACGAACTAGAATATTCCGCATTGAAAAGAAGAAATAAAAAAGAAAAAAAGAATAAAAATGAAGCATTAAATGAATAAATAATGTATTACAAATGTATTTTATTTTGTACATATTTTATCCTATAATTAAATATTTTTTTACGTACCTATAGGTAAGAAAAATAAATAAGTTAATTAATAAATTGGAATAATAGGAAGAAATCTATTTGCAAATAATAAAATTACTACTATTATTATGAATTTTATATTCCAGTATATGTGGGTGATTTTTGTGTGATTTATCACGATATGAGATTTTTGTGTGATTTATCGCACTGTGTGATTTTGTGTGATTTTTTTCAATATGAGTCTTCTTCATGAAAAAGTCGTACGAGTGATTTCTGTGTGATTTAGAGATTTTTTGTGTGATTTTTCGGTTGGCAACCTTGGTCTATGTTTACTTTTCACTTTATTCACTGCGTTGTTCACCTCATATTTTACCACTGCGACGATCGTTGTTCTGCTTATTACGTTGCTCTGCTTATTTTTCGCTGCTTTGCTTATTTTTCGCTGCTTTGGTTATTTTTCGACGCTCTGCTTATTTTTCGCTGCTTCGGTTATTTTCGACGCTCTGCTTATTTCGATGCGACCATCGTTCTGCTTATTCCGCTGCGACGTGGTGTTTTATTTGTGTGCAACTCTTTACTTTTGCGTTGTACTGAGGGGTCCCTGCTCGGGCGCCATGTAACGAGCCGGTTTCCGGGTTCAGAGCTGTAATAGCTTAGCGGGCTCCAGTGGTCCGTACGCTACAAAAATTTTAGTTTAAAGACTTCTTTACAAATAAATACGCCGTACACAGAGATTTAATAAGCGATAATAACTCTTTATTATAAATAATTCTGTTAGCTTAAATTATAATTATGGGCTGCATCTTAATTCATGCGTTTTGAATATGGCCGCATGTGGCACTTTCTCGTAGATTTCAGTATTCTATGGCCGCATGTGGCACTTTCTCGTAGATTTCAGTATTCTGCTGGCCGCATGTGGCCGTTTTCTTCAGGATTTCAATTATGCGGTGGCCGCATGTGGCTGCTTTGGTAATTAAGTAGGATGTCTTTTAACCAAACTTATTCCTTCATGATGTTGTATTTTCGGTAATGTGCTAATTGTCTGTACCCATAACCAGGGCGGGAAACTGGGTCAGTCGTTAGTGATTTTTCGTGTGGTCCCGTAGAATCCGGGACCACATGCTAGTCCACAGTGTATCCTGTAGAAGCCGAGTATACACTGCCACTAGTCACTGTCGTCCAGGTCTGCTGCAAGCGAAGAGCTATTCAAGAGAGAATGATTTTCACTTGTGCATCGCCTTTTATAGGCGAGCACTTGGTTGGTGCATTGTAGCACGCCGTTGGTGCTTTATTGCTCAACTATTTTGTAGCTCCAGTGGAATTTGCGCACGGCACTCTTCCTTCTACCTTCTCTACCTACTCTACCTTCATATAATTGTTTATGCTAGATTTTAAGAGAGTTCTACGTTGGAAGTTAATGTGAAGAGTTGTCATCTTAACTGCAGTAGAGTGAAGTGGAGCTTCTTTTGAGTAGTTGTTAATTAATAAAAATAATATAAATAGAAAACAATGTGTTTGATTGAAATGACAATTCTCTGGTAGAACATCATGGGTAACTATTAAAGGAACGATGCGACATTTGGCTACACGCCAAAGCAACGGACATTTGAATTACAACACTAGAGAGATCTTCACCAAAATTAAGAATATTTAAAATATCGAAGAATTTGAACAATTATGTAATATTGAAATTGAAATATAATTGAATGTACGTGCTTACGCTTCAGTATATATTTTTTATATATTTCAAATACAAATTTTCAATTGTGAACTATAAATCCAAAACAAAACATTATTTTTAATTAAATATTTCAAAAGTAATTTTTAACAAAGTAAATAACCAATAATTTAGATTACAACTCGGCCAAACTGACAATGATCGTCCTCGATCAATAACAAATATACATATATAAAAAAAATAATATATTTAATTAACATTATAAAAATTATATTATTGTAAAATAATTTATTCTCGGCCAAACTAATAACTAATCGGCCTCGATTCAACAAAAATCAAATATTGACAAAAAAAATAACAAAAATTAAAATTAAGAGTTATTGCCTCATTCTATGACATGTATAGCCTCTTTACCACACTTCAACAACCATTTTCGCATCCTATTTGCTTCAATAACACCATCATATGGCAACTGAGTTAATTGACAGTTTTCTATGTCTCGAATTACATAGCGATCTTTATCCAATATTTTGTGAACTACATATAGTCCTTTGTATTTAGGAACAAACTTTTTATTCGTACCAACCACGGTATCTATATTTCTTATAACAACAAAATCACCAATTTGATACTCTTTGGGAACTGTACTATGCTTCAGAAAATAACTCAAATTATATTCTTGTGACTTGCTTATGGCTTTTGTTGCATCTGAACGTACTTGATGTAAATTGCGTCTAAACTCACATACATTTTTCTCATTTAAGTATTCTGTAAATTCATCTACTATATTTCCTCTTTGTTCAACACCAAATAACAGTATACTTGGCGTATTTTTAGTAGTGCTGTGAATTGAATGGTTGATTGCATATTCAACTTGAAGCAATTTTTGTGACCAGTCAGAGTGATTTATTGGATCGCTTAATTTTCCTAACATCATTTTAATCACCCTATTGACTCTTTCCGCCTGACCATTTGCTTGTGGAGAGGCAACCCCAACTTGAACATGCACAATGTTATTTTTAATAAAAACTCCTCAAATTCTAAAGAAGTAAAACAAGTTCCTCTATCGGTTATTAATCGCCTCGGGCGACTATAATAATTAAAATATTTATCAAGTGCAGCGTTTACTTCTCGAGAACTAGTAGAGTTAGTTGGATATAATTTTACAAATTTCGTGAAGGCATCTATTATCACCAAAATATGTTTTCTTTTGGAATTAATCGATGGTAACGGACCAAAATGATCGACATGAATTGTATCAAAGGGCACTTCTATTTTTGGAATATTATGCAAGTTTCTTTCTCGCGCTCTAAAAGGTACAGCATACATAATACATTTAATGCAATTTGCTATAAATTTTTCAATCTTCGGGCGCATTGATGGGAACCAATAATACATTGATATCTTATCATTACATTTATCAGTTGATTGATGACCTATTTTTTCATGCATTAATCGAATTACATTGTCCTCCATCTCACTTGCTACATATAACTTTGATCCGTCCCTTTTTATTCTAAAAACCAGTCCATCCCTTAATTCAAAATCTTTCACTTCTTCAGTTTCCAAACGAATACGTAAATTTTTAATAATTTCATCGAGCTCTTGTGTGACTTGAATTTGAAAATCAACGTCATTTGCATTCATTACAGATGCAATTTGACATCTACTCAAAGCATCTACATGCCCCATAGACACACCATTCGATGCTCAATGACATAATTATAATTTTCAAGTTCTAAAGCCCATCTGGCTATTCTAGAATTAATTTGCTTCATTCCTAAAGTCATTGTCAATGAATTACAATCAAAAACTATTTTAAATGGTATACCCTCCAAATATACTCTAAATCGTCTTAACGCGTAAATTATAGCAAGCGTCTCTAGTTCGAAACTGTGATACTTCGCTTCGGCAGCAGAAGTAGTTTTTGAAAAATACGATATTGGATGCAATTTACCATCACTTTCTCGTTGCAATAAAACGGCACCGAAACCAATTGAACTAGCATCACAATGCAATTAAGTCTTCTTAATAGGATTATAAATAGAAAGGATTGGGGATTTAACTAATCGGTCTTTAAGATCATTAAAAGACTCAATGCATTTTTCATCTAACCTAAAATCGGCGTTCTTTTTCAATAAATCCTGCAACGGTTTTGCAATTCGACAGAATGATGGTACAAATGTAATGTAACTCCCTCTGATTAGTTGGAATTGGATATTTTTTAATAGCAGCAATATGTGATTCACTTGGTGAAATACCTGAAGAAGATACTGAATATCCTAAATATTCAATTTTATTATAACAAAATTTACATTTAGACAAATTCAATTTTAAATCTCGACTACGGTGTAACACAGTATTCAATAAATTTACATGGTCTTCAAAATTAGCAGTAGCAATTAATATGTCATCCATATAAATAAATATTTTCCTAGTTTCTACTAAATCACGAAAAATATTATTAATGAACCGTTGAAATACAGCTGGAGCATTTTTGAGACCAAATGGCATTTTCAAATATTCATAATGACCATTGGGAGTAACAAATGCTGTGTATGGGACTGAATTGGAAGAAAGTTGAACTTGATGAAATCCGTTTTTTAAGTCCAGCGCGGTAAAGAATTGTTTGCCTTCTAAATACTCAATGCAATCCTCAATTAAGGGCAATGGGTAGTTATCCCTAACAGTGATTTTATTTAAACCGCGATAGTCAACGCACATCCGCGTCTGTCCATTTTTCTTTTTGACTAAGACAATAGCCGAAGCATACGGTGAATTACTTGGGCGAATAGTACCATCTTTAAGAAGTTCACTCACAATACTTTGTACGTCGGTACGCTCCATAAATGAAAGGCGTCGAGGAGCACAGTAAAAAGGTATATCTATGGTCAAGCGAATATTCATTTCATACTCTAACGGCTCTACCGGTATATTTTTGGGCTTTAAATATACTCTGAAATCAATGAATTCAATTCCTCACGAAGAGGTTTATGCAATTTACAGTCAATATCTAGTTCAATCTCTTCAGATGCAATATCAATACTAAATATATTGGGTACATTACAGTTGACTACTTCAGTTGACACATCATAGGAAATAGGTTTACTAAGGTTTTTTACAACAGTTGATGTGTCGCATGTCAAAAGGCTATAATGTTTCAGAAGTTTAGAATAATTCGGATTAAGATTAATTTTTATTATTTAGTAATAACAATTTATCTTTTGCGTATTGCAATCGTATTCGAGTTAATTTAATATTAAATGTATTTAAAAAATCTCTACCCAAAATTACAGGTGTTAACATAGCATTGTCTAGCAAAATTATAAAATGAATTTTCTTAAATTGACTTCCAAATTTAACGATGCAATCAATTTCATCTAAAATTTGCAATTTTCGACCACCAATTCCACAAAAATTTGACAATTTTGGCGATCTTGATGCTCTCAACAAATCATCAGGGACACACGACTCTTTAACAAAACTACATGGACTGCCCGTATCGAAAAGAGAAACATATTTGTAAAATTATGCACTTTTTTCCGAATGTATTCCGAAGGCAATACTCACATAATTAAAAGCACCAACTACATCACTTTCATCTAATTTTAGGTCGCCAATCACAGAGACTTGTTTGTCGATTGCTTGTAAATTCTTCTTAGGGTTCGAACATGAGCCAGCTGCGAAAACAGGATCCTTGTGGTCGTAGTGGAAAAGGACAATGAAGCTTTATATGTCCTGTTTGCGAGCAAATAAAACAATTTGTGATGCCTTTTCCGTTTCCTATTTCCGCATTTGTTGTCATCGGCACTGAAGATTTATTTGAAATGAGCGATATTTTGTTCACACGATGATCCGAGTTCGGCTTTAAATATTTTTCTTGATAACGATTAATCAGCGTTTTTAATTCCTGAATAGAACGAGCACCAAGTAATAACTGAATATTCGAAACGTTCAATCAATTCTATTTCAGTTATATCAGAACGTTTCGCAATCGATTGCATTGTAAGAACGTAGCAATGCAACGATTCGTCTCGTTTATTCCATCGTCTTTGATTCATCATTCGATATACATCTTGGCGACTAACTGCAACATCAAACTCAGCGATGAGTGCATGCTTTAAATCTTCGTAACTTAGAGTTAATGTCGTTGAAAGAAAAACTCGAGCAGTGCCCGCCAGAGATCGTCGCAGGCTTATTAATTTGAAGCGATTATCGGCATTTATGGTGATCATGATATCCTCAAAATCTCTCAAAAAATGACGAACTGAATGAGCCGGATCGTCACCATGAAATTTAGGGATACTGTGTTCAATATCACCATAATCACATTTTCGCTCATTATGAACGACATCTCTTTCTAATTTATTAATAATACCTTTCAACTCCAAGATTTCTCTTTTTTTTCTGAGCATTTGCAACTCACGCTCAACATTATCAGTTGAGTATTCGCTGGTTCTCATTTCGTCAGCATCAACAGACATTGGCATAACAGCATTGGCATGGTAACCGTTCACAGGAGCCACGGCAGCATTTCTGACAGCAGCTGCAGCAGGAGCATAATCAGTAACAGCATGATTGGAAACAGCATGATTGGAAACAGCAGTGGGAACAGAAAGGGGATAATCAGCTTCTGAATTCACATTATTTGAAACAGCAGCGGCAACAGAATCGGCAACAACAGCAACATTATCGGCAACAACAGCAGCGACAGGAGGAACATAATCGGCAACGGCAAATACATTAGGAGGAATATCACCACAAACGGCAGATAAAACAGGAGGAACATAATCGGAAACAGCAGTAACAATAGGAGTAGGATATAGGAAGAACATAATCGGGAACAGCAGCAAGATGTTCAGCCTACAATCGTTTAAGCTGTGCTGCAGTTGCAGTTGGCGGAAAATCGACACCAAAGTTTGTTAAATATTCTGCTAATTTCTGCTTGGTAGTTCTTTCCATTATTATTCCAATTATTCTTTCCAATTATTTAACATACAATTGGCGAGTGGTCACCCCACATCTGAGTTGAAATATAATTGAATGTACGTGCTTACGCTTCAGTATATATTTTTTGATATATTTCAAATACAAATTTTCAATTGTGAATTATAAATCCAAAACAAAACATTATTTTTAATTAAATATTTCAAAAGTAATTTTTAACGAAGTAAATAACCAATAATTTAGATTACAAAATGTAAAACAAATAATGAAGAGTTGACATTTTTAATACACACTGGAGCGGATGTTTCTGTGTGCAAAATAAAAATTTCTCAAATATTTATACAGGAGAAGTGTCCAACTTAACTGGAATAACGAGAGAAGCTATAAAATGTTTAGGTACAGCAAATTTGAATTTGTCAATTATGACAGAGAATATTCAACATATTTTTCATATAGTTGATAATGATTTTCCAATCACAACTGATGGAATTTTAGGCATGATGTTTTAGCAAAATTTATGTGTCGAATAGATTATGAGACATTTACAATTGCGTTCAGTATAAATAAACAAGAGTTTATTTTACCAATGTTTTCAAAACAATTATATAAAACAAATATTATTATACCAGCAAGGTCAGAATCAATTGTGCCTCTTGATATAAAAACAAATGAAGAGAGTGTAGTATTAAATGAAGAAATATCGAAAGGCGTATTTTTAGGAAATAGTTTAATACCATCAGAAGCACATGTAAAAGTATTAAATACCATGGATACTGATTTAATTTTAAAGAGTATTGTAAAATACAAGCTTTAAAAAATTATAATATTTATTCTGACAATAAAATAAATACAAAAAATGAGAATAGGCACATACTCTATTGGAGAACTTAGACATAGGTAGTAGCGATCCAGTTGTAAAAAATTAATTAATTAAGATTTTTAAAGAATATCAGGATATTTTTCATCTCTCTGGAGAGAAACATAGTGTAAAAAATTTTTACACACAGCAAATACAAACAACAGATTTAACACCCGTTTATATAAAAAATTATGGACTACCGCATATGAAAATGAAAGAGATATATGAGCAAATCAATCAATTACACGGTGATACAGTGAAAATATACTTGAAAAATGACCTAGTGCAGGTTATAGGCCTTGTTGAGAACATCACAAATCAGCCTTAACATTTTCGGAAACACCCTCAAAATTCGGAGTTACTCCGAAAAAGCCGTTTTCGGTTGGGTTTCAGTACTTATGAACGCTTAACTCAGTTGTTTTTGAACCGATTTTAATTATTTAATGAATTATTTTTATATTATGTGCTTCAAATACTGTTAATGATGTTCCTTTTATTTTTTTTATTTTTTTTTTTTTTTTTATTATGACTAAATTTTTTTATTAATATTTCTATGAAAGTATTTATATATTTATACACGCATAGAAATCTATTGTTACTTTTCACAATATGCGATTGTTATTTGAAAAAAAATAAAATTTTATGTGGCAGCTCTGTTTTGTGACTCTTAAAACAAAATGTCAAAGTATTATTTTCATTTTATTGTTTACAATTTTTCAAATCGACTGCAACGAATTTAATTAAATGATGTAAGTTACATGCTTAAGTAATTAATATGTTCAATAATTACAATTTTTATGTTGTGGTATTTATTTTAGATCTTATGACGAGCATTTCAACGAGCTACACATATTCTGAAGTTGCATTCAAAGCTATTTCGTTGCAACGCTAGGTTGGACCAGCAACAGCCACAGGCGCTTTATGCAGAAATTGCAAGAGCCAAGAACTTGGTCTACCACGACGGTCAGGTGACTTCCAAGGAGTTGGAAGACAAACAAATGAAGTTCAATCGCACCAGCACGTGTAAGCAAAACATAAGATGCATGGTCACCGCAAAAACTACAGTCTACTTTAAAGATATAATAATATAAATATGAGATCTTCATTATATTTCTTTAAAAATTGTGGATAAATAGAATGCATTAAAATATAATATGGTTTATTTAATTTCATGTATTTTTAAGAATTAATAATTCAACTGACAATTTAATTGCATTTAATTTGACAATGTAGATTTTTAAAAACAACAATCGAATTATTTTTCGAAAGTAACAATCAAATTTTCAAATCCGACAATGAAATGACAATAGTATAATGGGATCTATTTTGAACATGCCTATTGTTATTTTATTGTCGGATCTAACAATATTTTTCTATGCGTGTATATACTTTTAAAGACAAATTTATTCTTAATAAAATAGTATTTAATTTTTATAAATCGGATTGAAATTGTTAAAGTTATTAGACTTTATTTGAAAAAAAAATTTGGTGAGAATAAAAAATTGAATCGAATAAAATACTTTAAATAAGTTTAAGTAAGCTTTTAAGTAATCCCATCGTCAATAGACTGATTGGGCCTTATCACTGCGGATTCAGACATGGATAGTCCACCATAAATCAGATGTTCACATTACGCCAAATCCTGGAAAAGAACATAAAGACCATTCCGATAAGAAGCCGCCTATAGCCACCATGTCTGAGTTCACTATACCTGCGATACTATAAGACTTTGCAGGATGACCCTGAGTGACACACATTGCACAGTGAGAATTGGGAACAATCTCACTGATACGTTTAATACCGAACGAGGTTTCAGACAAGGCGATTCCCAATCGTGTGACTTATTCAACCTAATAATGGAGAAGATTGTAAGAGCTGCCCAACTCCATCACAATGACACTATCTTCAACAAGAGTACCATGCTGTTCGGGTATGCTGATGATATCAAGTTATGAAGGACTTCGTCTAACGTCAGTCTTGAGATAAGCCGATGAATAATTCTTGCCAACAGTTCATACTTTCGACTCAGTAGGCAATTGAGAAGCAGAGCCATCTCTCGACGGACAAATATTATGCTCTATAAGTCACACATCATGCCAGTCCTCGTCTATGTGTTGTAAGTCAACACAGTGTGTTTTGGTAAGTCACTATACGTTATCGTTACGTTGCAGTAAAGTGCAACGTAGGACATATGTGTCATAGCCAAGCAAGCCAATGGACTAGCAATAGTATGAGCGAAGCTGGGTCAAACAACCAGCAGCGTGATTGGCTAAGTGAATTGACTAAGTGAGTGCAATTTGCGCACGGCACACTGCCGGAACATGTAGATTTGAAACATGCCTCCATATAATAGTTTAAGTTAGATTTTAAGTCAGTTGTGAGTTAGAGTTATAAGTTGGACGTTGAAGACGTGTTACTTAATATTAAAATATAAATTAATATTAAAATAGAACTTTAGTTTAAATAAAAGTATGTCTTAGAAGAAAATACTTGTTTAAATTATTTTTATTAATAGAAACAGAACTACAACGTTTGACATTTGGGTAGGACATCATGGGTAAGTATAAAAGGAACGTTACGTGCGACATTTGGCTACACGCCAAGGCAACCGACTTTTAGTTAAAACATTTGGCGCAGCCGAACGCAGCCGAACGTCAACTCCCAAGGAACGAGAAAAACAATTGAACATTTTGAAATAAATTGTGGAATAAAATAAACTTTTAATAAAACTGTGAAATGAACTACATAAATGATAAAATTTGATAAATCAGGAAATTGTTTATAAAATGTTTTATAAAATTGATTAATTGATATATTGAAGAACATTTTTAAAATAATTGTGACACAATATATAGTGATAATGATTAATAACATTGTGAATTTAAATAAATTGAATAACATAAGAATTTTGATACAGCAAGGTTTTCATAATTTTGCGAAATTAACTAAATAACAAAACTGGTAAATTTTAACAAATAAATAAATTAATTTAGTATTAATTAATAATATTTTGAAATGGTTTTGAAATATACATTAAAAAGTTTAAATATTGAAACATAAAAATGAGATAAATAATGTAGCAAAAAAATTGATAGATAATTTAAATAATGGTTAAAAGTTTAATTAATATGAAACTAGTAAAAACAACATAAATAATTAAAATAAATAATTTAAATAAGAAAGGTATAGCTATATGAGTAAGTAAATGGAAAAATAAGAAACACTGATTATGGGTACTGAAAATATATTGAAACACGTTCAATACGTTGTTCCTTACTTTTCTGGAGCGGAATCTCCATTATTAGAAGCAGAATTATATAAATTTATTGAATGTTGTGAAACAGCAAAGCTTAAAATTAAAGAATCAGATAGTGAGGAATATATTAAATGCGTTAGGTTACGTTTGGAGGGCGATGCCTATACATTAGTGAGGACAAAACAGTTTCAAAAATAGAAGAATTATACGAGTTCTTAAAAAATACGTATTTAAATGAAATTTATTTAGATTCAGTACTAGAAGAGATTAAAGAGGCTTATCAAAATAGTGAAGAGAGTTTGAGAGCATTTGGAAGACGATTAGAGGAGTTACAATCCATGCCTTTGGAAATTGCAAGTTAAAAATAAAGTAAAAAGATTAGTGAGGATGACATATTCAGATTGAAATTACAGAGCTCAGTGTTGATCTCTTTTAAAGTAGGGGTGATGGATCCAACGATAAAAGTTGTACTGGTGGGTAGTAAGTCAGAAACATTAGATACATTGTTGGAAGAAGCTTTAAATGTACAGGCTGTTATGCAGCGAAGTCCAAGGTCAGAAGAGGATGAATATAATTATATGGAAAAAACTGAATTAAGACACACACAGTCAAGCGTAAAATCTGAAAATGAATTGCAACAAATAAATAATGAGAGTGACTATATAAGTAGTGTTCCAACATGTTCATTTTGTGGTAAATTGGGGCATACTAGGGACGATTTTATTGTTAGGAAAAATACGCCTTACTGCACGAATGTGGAACTTATGGTCACGAATCTAATTAGAGAAGTGCTAATAATAATATGGGCAATTGTATATTACCTTTTGTACATAATGATACTAAAAATAATAGAAACACGGAAAATAATACAAGTAATATGGTATACTCATGGAGGGATATACAAGGGTATAAAATAGATAATTGCCACACGAAAAGAAAATTTGAATCAGCAGGAAATAATAGTTATAATCAGGGAAACTATCGGGGGCTCAGTTTAGGCCAGATAACTGGGGACCCCAGAATAATAATAGTAATATAGGGCCAAAAGAGTTTGGAATTGTAGATCAGGCGTCGCAGGAGAATTTTCATAGAACAGAGAAGACAGATGAATTAAAATATGAATTAAAGGTAGAAGAAGGGAATCGCATAATATGCAGTGGGCATAGAGATAGCTTGGATTTATCTAATGTAAATGAAGTTTTCATTGAAGTACCTTGCGAGGCAGCTAAAAATGGAAGACTTATTTTACTAGTAGACTCAGGAGCTGATGCCAGTATAGTAAAAGATGACAAATTTAGCAGACTTTAACGAAAATATACAAAAGGATTTAAAGGGAGCTTTTGGTGCGTGTGTTAGAACATTATGTTCCACCAAAGTCCAACATAAGAACATAGGGCGCTTAACTTTAATGCTACAGGTAGTGTCACTTGAACAAGGTGTACCAGCTGATGGTATAATCGGACATGACAATTTATGGTTCGATCTGTAATAAATGCGATAGACAAAACAATAACGTGCCTTTGATAAACATAAAAACCATATTATAAAACTACCAATGAAATCGCAGACAGAAATACAAAATATTTTTTATAATCAACAAATTAAAATTCAAGCGAGAACCGCAAAGAGCATTACGTTTAAAAACAAAAATTTCGATAGTATTAATACATAAACAATAAATTTTTCCAGGAGTATATTTGGGCGAAAGCATATAGAATGTTAGCAAAAATAGAGTTTATGTTTCAGTGTTAAATGCTACGGAAAAAGAAATTATGATAGACAGTACTTTTAAACCAAAATTTTCGAATTTTAATCAGTATAAAGAATCGGATACTAATAATTCTACAATAAATAGCATAAATTCAGTAAACATGACAAACAGAATTAACAAATTATTAGAGGACATGAAAATTGGCGAAACTTTAAATAGAGACGAAATTACATCTTTACAAAATCTGTGTATTTCGTGTCCTGATGTTTTTCATTTAGACGGCGATGAATTAACATACACGCCAGCGCTTAAACATGAAATAACAACCCAGTGGAATCAGCCACCGATAAACCAAAAGCAATATAAATTGCCACACACTCCTAGAGATGAAATCAACAGACATGTTAATACAATGTTAGATGACGGCATTATATCGCCAACTTTATCACCCTGGAATACACCGATGTTGCTAGTTCCTAAAAAGAGCGACAAGGACGGTAACAAAAAGTGGAGGCTAGTAATAGATTTCCCTAAATTGAACGACGTGACAATAAAAGAAGTATTTCCGATTCCTCGAATAGACGAAATATTAGACCAATTAGGTCACAGTCGCTATTTTTCAACTTTAGACTTGGCAAGTGATTATCATCAGCTACTAGTAGAAGAAAGAGATAAAGAAAAAACTGCTTTTAGTACAGGACTGGGTCATTTCAAATTTAACAGAATCCCATTTGGCTTAACAGGTGCACCAGCTACCTTCCAAAGAATAATGAACCACATATTAACAGGTTTACAGGGTATCGATTTGTTTATCTAGATGATATAGTGGTGTACGGAAAGAATTTAGCTGAACATGAGCTTAGGCTGAGTATAGTATTGCAGAAATTAAGGGAGTACAATCTAAAATTAAATACAGAAAAATGTCAGTATTTGCGTCGCGAAGTTTTCTATTTAGGACATAAATGTTCGGAGCTAGGTGCCTGCCAGATCCCTCTAAGGTTGAATGCGAAAAAAATATTCCGGTGCCGAGAATAAAAAAGAAGTGCAAGCGTTTTTGGGATTAATTAATTATTACAGAAAATTTATAAGCAATATGGCAAAATTATCATTACCAATTAATAAATTACTTAGAAAAGATGCTAAATTCACTTGGACAGACGATTGTCAAAGTTCATTTATTAAATTAAAATAATCAATAATTTCACCACCCATTCTCGCATATCCAGATTTTACAAAACCATTTTTACTTACAACAGATGCAAGTAACGAAGCAATAGGCGCGGTACTATCGCAAGGCAAAGTAGGGAGCGACCGACCAATAGCTTTTGCTAGTAGGGCATACAATGGAACAGAAAAAAATTACTCCACTATTGAAAGGGAATTTTTAGCCATAGTCTGGGCAACAAATAATTTTAGAGCATATTTATTAGGAAAACCATTTACAATTTTCACGGATCATCAGCCATTACCTAATATAGCAAATCTCAAAGATCAGACATCTATGTTAGCGCGTTTCAGACACAAATTGTCTGAGTATGATTTTGAAATAATCTATAAACCGGGTAAAAATAATTTAAACGCAGATGCTTTAAGTAGAATTCCATATTCAGATCCTGAAATTATAGCAGTTCAAACACGGTCCAAAACAACACAAAGTAAATTAGATCAGCAAATTTCAACAACAAAGCATCGAGCCAGTACACCGGTCGTAGATGAAACGGTAACAGAACCAAATAATGAAGCTAATAAATCTCAATTATTAACTGGCCCAGAAGAGATTAAAACGGTAATAAAGGATTTTCATGACTCTGCATTAGGAGGCCACCAGGGCGCAGTAAAAACATACTTTAGAATCAGAAAACAATTTAAATGGAAAAGGATGCAGAAACAAATAAAAGATTAAGTTCTAGGCTTACAAAAATGCCAATGGTTCTAACTGATACGCCAGTGAGACCATTTGATAAAGTATACATGGATCTGGTAGGAATTTTACCGGAAACTATATCAGGAAATAAATATATTCTAACTTTTCAAGATGATGTCTCAAAGTATATGTGCTGCGGAGCCATACCAGATGCAGAAGCAAACACAGTAGCCAAAGCATTTTACGACGAAATAATTACACGTCATAATATACCTAAGGTATTAGTAACAGATAATGGTTTAAATTTCGTTTCAAAATTGTTTTCAGATACACGTAGATTGTTAGGAATTAAAAAATTGCATATTACGCCATATCATCCACAAGCTAATGGGTCTTTGGAAAGAAGCCATCGACCATTAGCGGAATATTTACGGAGTTTTGCAAAAGAAGATGGGTCGAACTGGTGCACAATAACACATTGCATATGTCCACTGGTCAAACGCCTTTCCTTACTTTATACGGATACGACTTTGATATGCCAACAAATCTTAAGCGAAAATACTCACCCATATATAATACCGATGATTACAACAAGTTATTAAAATACCAAATTCAACGCACACACGAAATCGTGAGAGTGAATCAGGAAAAAGCAAAAGAAAAATCTAAACAAATCTATGATACACACTACATCCAAAAGTATTTAGCGTAAGCGATAAAATTTTGTTAAAGAATCAGAATAGAAAGAATAAATTTTCACCCATTTGGGTAGGACCGTACAAGGTACATTTGATAGTAAGTCCTGTAACGACAATGATTTTTATCAAAGGAAAAGGGAAAAAATTCCATAACAACTTATTAAAAGCATTTAACTTTGAAGTAAATATAACGAAACAAACAGTTCATAATGATCATAACACATAATGTAGATCATGCTAAAAGCATAATATTGCAAATAAAGTTGAAGAAATTACGCGTAAATAAAATATTTTGTTTTAAAATAGGTTTTAATGAAATAAATTAGTGCACGAAAAATATCTATATCAATTTCAAAGGTGACTAGCATTAAATCATGTACTAACAAATGTTTAATAGAGAGATAAAGGAGTAAAGCATTTTAAAGATTATGAGTAAGAAAATATCAAAGGTTAATAACAGTTAATGATGAAATAAGGTAATAAAAATGATTATATTGGATGAACTATAAAATAGAAAAAATAAAATTTTAATTTTCACTACAATTGAGATAGGTCAGTACCTTAATGACATTGAACCAAACGATAGGAACCACTGCACCAATGCAAATGAAATAAGATACGTTAATACAAATAAATAAAAAAAAGTCGAAAATGAATATGAAAAATAATAATACCTGAGACAGACATCTAGTAAAGTTATTATAATAACAATACTATAATATTCTAAATACCAGATAGGTGACAGACATAACGTAGTATAGTTTGCGTAGTAAATAAAACTATGCAAAAGAAATATTACAGCATTTTCATTTTTGCTGGGTACCACGGTTACTAGAGAATATTTTATTCTAGTCAGCTGTAAAGACCACTATTTTTAGAAGGTCGTGACAATTTTTATTTTTTGGTTTTCTATTACAGACTTCTAATAACAGTGAAAACAAAGTTTTTTTACGCGATAGGTTTCCTTTACTTGCAGATCCTCAGTGGTTACTTATATATTTTTTTTAATATTGTAGCTTTACTACATTGAAATTTGAAAAGTCGTGGTCATTTTATTTTTGTGCTGCCAATTAAATGCAGTTCAATAAAATTCAGTTTCTAACATTCATTTTTCAATAAAATTTTGAAAAACAATTTCATATAATTTATTTATTTTTTGGAATTTATTATGACATTTCAGTACAAACAGCTTCTTTTGACAAAAAGCTTTCGGAAAGCTTTTAAAATTTGGCTGTGTTTAATTGAAAACTACAAAAATACTACGAATAGTTTCATGGTATTTGTACCAGCCAAATACTACAATGAAATCAAGGAATACCACAAAAATATTATAATATTTTGAGACACACATCTAGTATTTCAAATACTATGATATGAATACCAGATGTCTGTCTCAGGTATAATAAATGGATAGGCGGTGTGAAGAGAAGTCAAAGGAAAGTGCATAGTAGCAAAAATGGGTTGATCAGGAAAATGGGTTGAATATAATTGCATACCAAGAGTAATGCGGAGTAGGGGGTAAAAATTGAATTATATGAATATGAATAAAATTAAATTCGGAAATTAGTGCACGAATAAATGCTAAGTAAAGGGTTTTTCAATAAGAGCGATACAAAAGTTTTTTTCAAGGGTTTTTCAACAGGGACGCTACAAAAGTAGAGCGACAGGGACAGCAAACGACGCCATATTTCTTGCCGCTCTTTTGACATTTCTCTTCAGTAAGGTTTGCCATTTCATGATGGAGAGATATACGAGCCAACAACGAGTCGAAATTATTAAAATTTACTACCGAAATTCGAATTCGTATATCTTTCCATCATAAAATGGCAAATCTTACTGAAGAGAAATGTCAAAAGAGCGGCAAGAAATATGGCATCGTTTGCTATCCCTGTCGCTCTACTTTTGTAGCATCCCTGTTGAAAAACCCTTTATTACTTATTGAAAATGACTAGCATTGATTCCTGTGCTAATGAATTTGTGCATAGAATAATTGGTTTATAATAATAGTAAGAAAAAAAAGATTTTAGAAGTACAATAAAACATGTAGTAAAATAGTAGTAGCTTAATACACACACATATGTAAAATATACACGTAATTCCTTATTCTGATATAAGATAACATAAATAGAAATAAGTTAAAGCTGAGGTTAAAAATAAATTATATATACAATTTAAAAGTTTTATAATGTAAAGTAATAAGAGTATTTAATTAATGATCTTGGTTCTGGCAAGATACACACGAAGAGACGAATAAGTAACAAATAGACGAAGGGACACAGCTAAACGAAGAATTACAAAGTAAAGAAGTATAATTAATGCACGTCAAAGAAGATCGTTTGTTGGGAAAAGGTTTGAAATGGTAATGTTATGTAATGACGTATGAACCAACATGTGAGAGTTATGGCGCGGACGACAACAATTGGACGTCATTCAGATGATTTATTAAGAGAAAGAAGGAGCTACAATATACATATGGATGTAGAAATTTGACATATATGCAAAGTTGCGACTATTGTACCATAATGAGATAACAACGTTTTACATGTTTATATACATATAATTAAAAAAGGTCAATATACACTCAAATAATACGCTAATATTATAAGTTGAGGGAGCTATTCTATATACACTTAATTAGCTCTGAATACGAATCTGTACGAAAACAACAATGTTAAATGAAAACAACAACATCTATGTATAATTAAAAGATGGTAATTCCTGATCGATAGAAGAACTCGCTAGAGGAAGACAAGTTATAATAAGATCCAGAAATATACGATTACAAAATTATCCATTTTAGTATCCACTCTCAACAAATTACGATTTACTTGGCAGAAATACTAAGCAACATCGAAGACGAAAAAAAAATGAATTAACGAAATTAATTAACATCGACGACGAAAATTTTTCAAGCAGTTACCATCAAGACGAAGGACATCAGCTATTGTCCATTCTATTCAGGGAAGGGGAGAAGAAATCGAGAGTTGAAATGCAGCCAACATAATATACACGAGTAACGGAACCAGCGATGGCAGAAGGTTATGTGATGTTAATGTTATTAAAATATTATAACTATGTAAAAATTAAAGTTAATGGAGATTGAAGTTGAAATATAGTAAAATTAAAGTAAAACGAAGAAAAATTTAAGTAACAATAAATTAGAGTTAATAAAAGTAAACTAGACGAAAATTAAAAGAAAATATAAGTGAAAGTAAACTGGACGAAAATTAAAGTAAAATAAGGAAAATTGAAGTAGAATATAGTAAAAGTAAAAAAAATGTTAACAAACATTACAAAATTTCAACAATATAAATAAGAATAAAAAAGAAAGAAAAGTCAAAGAATTTTTTTTTAATGTAAAGTAAAATAATAAATTACTTAGCAAAAGAATAGTCAACAAAAATAAATTTATATATACATATTAAAATATCGCAAAATATTTCCAAGTTAAAGTAAACAAATCGTTGCAAAAAATTAAGCATAATGTCTGATATGTATAATTAAAAATAGCAACAGAACAACACAAAACGCAGCAAGTGCAAAGCGGTAACCTGATCAACTACTGTTTTGTCAACTGCAACGTTCAAGGTTATTAAGGTTATTAACCTCCACACACATATTTTAAAATAATAAAGTATGTCGATGCCCATTTAAATAATATTGATGAACAAGTAAAAATTATTATTAGGTTTATTTATATATATATTTTTTTTATATTATGTAAAGCTTTATATGATGATATTAATGATTTAAAAGAAAAAACTATTATTCATTTTAATAATAATTTTTTCTTAAAATAAGGGTGGAGGTATGTTGTAAGTCAACATAGTGGTAAGTCACTATACGTTGATATTATAAACGTATCGTGACTTACTTACGCGATGACTACTTTATGCAGTTATCGTTACGTTGCAGTAAAGTGCAACGTAGGACATATGTGTCATAGTCAAGCAAGCCAATGGACTAGCAACAGTATGAGCTAGCTGGGTCAAACAACCAGCGGCGTGATTCGCTAAGGTCTTTTTCCCTTACGGAAGCAAATAGCGAGTGGAATTTGCGCACGGCACTCCATATAACAGTTAAAGTTAGATTTTAAGTCAGTTGTTAGTTATGAGTTAGAGTTATAAGTTGGACGTTGGAGACGTGTTACTTAATAATGTTAATATTAAAATAGAACATTAGTTTAAATAAAAGTATGTCTTAGAAGAAAAGGCTTGTTTAAATTATTTTGATTAATAGAAAAAGAACTACAACGTTGGACATTTGGGTAGGACATCATGGGTAAGTAAAATAGGAACGTTGCGACATTTGGCTACCCGCCAAGGCAACCGACTTTTAGTTACAACATATGGCGATTTTTTTTTTAATTGATTCAAAAATGGATTCAAAATAGTATATAAGATAATTTTCCCACTTTGTAAAAAGTTTTATAACTTTTACAATTTTCCATCGATTCTGATAAATGAAACTTAGTTTTACTTACTTACTTACTTAAATGGCCCTTACAACCGTGGGTCGGTTTTGGCCGCTGAGATGAAGCCGCGCCAGTCGGATCTGCTTTGCGCGCGCTGTCGCTAGTAAGAAATACCAAGGATTGCCAGGTTGTCCTCAACTTGGTCTTTCCAACGCAGATTTGGACGCCCTCTTCTACGCTGTCCACCTTCGAGTTTCGATTCAAGCACCTTCTTGGCTGGAGTGTTTTTATGCAGCTGACCTAGCCAGCGAAGCCGCTGGATCTTGATGCGCTTGACTATGGCAATGTCACCGAATAACTCATACAGCTCGTGGTGCATCCTGATTCGATACTCGTTAGCAAAGCAGATAGGGCCAAAGATTTAACGGAGAATCTTTCTCTCGAAAGCTCCCAGTACTCTTTCATCGGTGGAGGCCACCGTCCATGTTTCTGCACCATAAAGTAGGACGGGCATGATGAGTGACTTGTAGAGCGTTATTTTTGTACGGCGAGAGAGAGCTCTGCTTTTCAATTGCCTACTGAGCCCAAAGTAGCAACTGTTGGCAAGAGTTATTCTCCGTTTTATCTCCAGGCTGACGTCGTTGTTGCTGTTTACGCTGGATCCCAGATAGATAGACGAAGTGGGATCCCGTTTCTTAAGGATTGGGCAGAGTACACTGAGGTACAAGTCACTTGGCATGCTTCCATCCGACCATATTCTGCTTACGAGCTCCTGCATGCTCTCTATTAGCTCTTCGCCTCCGGTCTTAAACAATTCAGCAGGCAGGCCATCAGGACCATCAGGACCTGCGGCTTTGTTGTTTTTCAGCCGAGCAATGGCTGTTCTGACCTCGTCATGGTCGGGTGGCGGAATTTCAACATCGTCATCAAGTACTGTGATTGCCGGGTTTTCTCTATCGGTGGAATTGCGGTCATCATCACCGGTCAGCAGTTTAAAGAAGTGATCCATCCATATCTTCAGTGTGCTCTGGATATCTCTGACTAGATTCCCGTTCTCATCTTTACAAGAAGATGCTCCGGGTTTTGAACCTCCGGCTAAGCGTCTTATTTTCTCGGAAGAATTTCCGAGCCTCATTCCTGTCCCCATGCATCTCAATCTCCTCACACTCACGTCTTTCTGTCTCGGTTTTTTTACGCCTGAAAAGACGTCTCTCTTCCCTCCTATTCTCTTTATATCGCTTTTCGCAGCTCGCGTAGCTACTGACTGCAGGATGGATTTGTACGCAGCGCCGTTCTCTGCAGTGGCCGCGCGACACTCTCGGTCATACCACTGATTACTCAGGGGGCGTTGGAATCCATGCACCTCTTCGGAGCCGTACGCATAGAGCAGGAGATATGGTTCCACTGCGCGCTTATATCATCGAGAGGAGGAGTGCTTTGTCTAAGCAGGTGTGAGAGTCGAGTGGAAAAGGCTTGCGTTGTCTGTTGTGATTGCAGCTTTCCGACGTCTAGCTTTCTCTGCGTTTGGTTCCGTACGTTCTTCGCAGCCTTTAAGCGTGTGCGGACCTTGGCTGCTACAAGGTAGTGATCCGAGTCGATATTGGCACCTCGGATAGTGCGTACGTACACCACACTCGAAGCGTGCCTTCTTTCAATCACAACGTGATCAATTTGGCTACTAACTGCCATGTTTCGTGCTGCGGCGAGTTCGATTAGCCTCGTTCCGTTATCGGAAGTGTCGCATGGAGGCTAAATTTTCCGATTGTGGGACAATAGATGGCTCTCTGCCCACCTTGGCGTGAAATCGCCTAGCACGATTTTGATATCGTGGCGGGGGCAGCGCTCGTATGCGTTGTCTAGGCGCTCGTAGAAGCGCTCTTTTGTCTCGTCATCTTTCTCGTTCGTCGGAGCGTGTGCACAAATTAGGCTGATATGGAAATATTTAGCCTTGATGCGAATTGTTGTCAGTCTTTCGTCCACGGGCGTGAACCTAGAGACAAGGTTGCGGAGTCTCTTGCTGACCACAAATCCACATCCAAATTCGTGTCTCTCCGCATGGCAGCTTTAGTAGATATCACAGGACGCTTGTTTTGAACAGCCCTGTCCCGTCCATCGCATCTCTTGGATAGCGGTGATGTCAGCCTTATATTTTTCGAGGACATCTGCCAGCTGGATAGAGGCACCTTCCCTATAAAGGGTCCGGACATTCTAGGTGCATATCCGTGAATCATGGTCCTTAAAACGTTTGCGTGGTCGTCATCGTTGTAATCGGTCGTTATCCGAGGCTTCTTTTTTGTTTTCATTGGGCGCATAGATTTTTTCCGTGGTGGGACCCAAACCCAACGCACGAACCCTCACTCTGAGGGAGATGCTCGCCACTCACTTTAGCCGACTTCTACACCGGGTGGTGTAGAGCGTCGTTTCCAGGGACTTCCACGAGGAGGACTTCCACCGAAGGTGTCACCATTTGACAATTTGCCAATTCTGGTGACCAGTGAGTTGACTTGAGACGACACCGACAAGGATTGCGCTGGCTTCACCATGTTGAAGCACTCAGACACGTTGCCTTGTGATAATCGTCCCCAGAGTCCCCTAAACTTAGTTTTGCACAAAATAAAATTTGCTTTAATAATATGTATACACATATATTAGTCTTTAAAGAAAAAAATTCAATAAAAATGTGACCAAATTCGAAAAAACTAAAAACAATGGGAAACAGATCAGACATTCTTGCTAAAATTACCACTATTTTTATACGCACGTGTCAAGAGGTGTATATTTTCTGAATTTGTAAGTTTTTTTCGTATTACTTCGAATTTTAAGGGTGTTTTTATTTCTGATTTCTGATCTCCTAACGATAAAATCGTTAACGATAAATTTTCTTTAACAAGAATAGAAGATGTTAGGAAGAACAAAATACTTTTCAACATTGGACATGACTAGTACATTCCACCAGATAAATTTAGATGAGGAAACTGACATCTTTTTCCACTGGAAATGGTCATTTTCAATTTAAAAGATTACCTTTTGGTTTGAAAATATCTTCTAATAGTTTTCAAAGAATGCATTTAGTAGTCTAGATGCAAAAGATTTTTTATACGTCGATGATATCATTGTCTTTGGATGTAGTTTGAAACATCACAATGATTATTTAACAAAAGTATTTCATAGATTGAGAAAATTTAATTTAAAACTAAACGCAAATAAATGCATTTTATTAAAGGCTGAGGTCGTATATCTCGGTTATCTTATAATTAATATTGAAATCATTCAATACATTCACAACTTATCAATCCACCAATTTTACAATATTCAGATTTTACCAAATCATTTGTGTTAACCACACATGCGTCTAATTATGCATTAGGAGCAGTATTGCCACAAGGTGACGTTGGTTACGATTTACCAATTTCATACGCAAGCAAGTCACTATCGAAGCATGACTTGAATAAACCAATAATAGAGAAGGATCTTTTAGCTATTCACTGGGGTATAAATTTCTTTAAACCATACCTCTATGGTAGAAAATTGTCTGTAATCACTGACCATATACTATTAGTATCACTTTTCTCGCATAGAAATCAGTCGTCAAAAATGACTAGAATCAGATTAAATGTATGTGATTACGATTTTGAGAATATATATAAGAAAGGAAAGACGAACACCAATGCAGATGCATTGTCAAGGATTGTACTTAATAGCGAATCTTTAAAAGCAATGATACCCTCCGGAAATGAAACTAGAAATGATGTTATTTTAGCAATATCTAGAAATATGCATAAGAAATTGCATTCAGACAGGAATGACAACAACAACATTAAGGAGTGCACATCCGAGCAAAAGCTTGATCAACTTTTCATATGGGATTGTACATCCATAGCAGATTTGAAAAATGTAAGAAAACTAAGGTTTTGGTTCTGGAAGATGTAGCATTGAAGTTAATAATTATGAAGTAATAGCAAGATATAGCGAAAATCCACTGAGCACACAGCTGACTTGGGAGAAACTATCATCAAAAAGAAAAATTTAAAAATATACGAATTAGCTTTGAACAATAAACATATAATATTCACTTTAACAGACACGCCAGGAACAAGTTTTGAAGTATTATCGATAGATACCATAGGTCCTTTACGATTGTCGAATCATTATAGATATATACTTACGATACAATGCGAATTAACCAAATAGGTAGTAACATGTCCAATGGAGACAAAATATGCAAAAACTGTAGCTAAAACTTTAGTAGAACAGTTTATATTAATATATGGCAATTTTAAAATTTTAAAATCGGATAAAGGTACAGTGTTTAACAACCAATTAATGTCTGAAATATGTAACCTATTAGATATTGAACAGATCTTTAGTGCTTCGTATCATCATGAGACTTTGGGATCGATAGAAAGAAATCAAGAAATCGATAGATAGAATTATAAAATTTTTGTAAATATGATGTATGGGACTATTGGATCCCCTATTACTCTTTCGCATACAATACTACTCCGCATGTAAATACAAATTACTCGCCTTATGAGCTAGTTTTTGGCAAACTACCATATATGTCAAACGATAAAATTAATAAAGAGAAAATAGCGTACAACATAGATTATTATGCCCAAGAATTAAAACATAGATTGAAATTTTTATTTGTGAAAATAAAAAATTTAATGGAATAGGTAAAAAAAACGAATAGAGAAAAATTGTGTTACAAATCCACTCATAATAGAGGTAAGAGAATTACTACTAGTAAAAATCATTCATGGAAAGAAAAATCAACCATTATATCGTGGACCATTTAAAGTAATTAAAAGAGAGGTAGTAAAATCAGTATTATAAATTCAAGGTAAATTAAAAATATCACAACAACATGTTAAAGAAATGGATTATAATAAATTAATAAATTTTAAATAAAAAATAATATGTATATATATATATACCATTTGTAAGTGCTTGTATTTATATATATGTAAGTGCTTGTATTTAATAATAATAATAGTTTGGCGCTACAGTCCTGTATAGAACTTCGGCCGAGCTCTCTCACCATTTTGAGCTGTGCGTGTTATATTTGTACTCAAAGTGGTGGGACCTACAGTTTATTGCCGAATCCGAACGGCAGGTGACAGCTTTTCATAGGCAATGGTTTTACTCTCGTAGGTTTGCCATTTACTGCCGAGAGGTAGCGCGGTATAGATAAGTGTTCCTATGAAAAGAAGCTGTTAGCCCCAGTCCAGGCTTGAACCGGGGACCTTTCGGCTCGCAGTCCAACGCACTAACAACCAAGCTACCATTTTAGTAATTATATTTTTTAGTAATTTATATTTTAAATTAAGTCCACTGCACACTTTTAATATTTTCGTAAAACTCAAAATCAGTTTTTATTTTTTTTACTTTTGTTACAAAACGAAATTGTTTTTAAAAATTTTATTTTTAACAAGTAAAATTAATATATTAATATTAGTTGGTTATTATATTAGTTGGTTACATATACTCCCTCTCCAGTTTGTTAGCTACAAATTCTTGATGAAAATCGTACATGGCGACGTATTTTACTCGACCGAGGTCGACTGACTTCACGTTCAATAGGAATGCTGATTGTCCATGCGTCTTCGAAAATATCATCGTTAAAGAAAAAGGCAGGTTTTAGACGGTCGATCGATATTACCGTATGTGAGTCGTTTATCTCGATCGTAAACATCTTTTTGTTACTCTGCAGTTTACGAAATGGACCATCGTAAAGTGGTTGAAGAGGCCTCTTAATCGCATCGCGTCGAACAAAACGTGGGAACATGTGTGCAGTTCCTTGTAAAAAAATATTGATTTGTTCGTTTTGTGGACGATCTCGATGGGTATAAGAGCTCTCATCTTTGATTTCAGCGATATAATAAACTCGTTGCTGGAAGATGACTCCGAAGTGTCTTGTAGAAAATCTTTTGGAAGTTTGATAGAAACGCCTTACACGAATTCTGCAGGTGTAGCGTGAGGATCTTCTCGCATATTCGAACGCAGCCCCATATGAACGGTTGGTAAAACATCATACCACTGTTTGCTGTGATGGCACATTAAAGCGGTTTTCAATGAACGGTGCCACCGCTCTATTATGCCGTTAGCGCAGGGATGATAGGGCGATGTTCGAATTCGCTGAAATCGGAGCAGTTGAGCCAATTCTCTAAAGAGCTGAGACTCAAACTGAAGACCAAGGTCTTCAGTCAGTCGTAATTTTAGCTGGAATGCCAAATAGAATGATCCATCCACTATAAAAAGCTTCTGCAACAGTGTGGGCAGTGATGTTCTCAATAGGTATTGCCTCGGGCCACCGGGTGAATCGGTCGATGCATGTGAGCATATAACAATATTTTCTCGACGAAGCGGGCCAACGAGATCAATATTGATGTAAGCAAATCGTTCGGTTGTAAGTGGATACGAACCTATTCCGGAATGGATATGAGATGAAATTTTGCACGTTGTTACGGTATGCATACTTGGCCAAACAAATCGATCTTGAATTAACTTCGTCGTTGCGTTCACGCTGATATGAAAAAGGTTATTATAAGCGTCAAAAATTAGACGACGAAACTTGACAGGAAGATATGGAGGAGCGTATTTAGAGGAAATGTCACAATAAACTGCTGGCTTGTCAGCTGATATTGTAATTAGCTTCAGAACTAACGACGATGTTATTTCGAATCACGCAGAAGTGATTCAAGGTCTTGATCAGTCTGTTGCGTTACGGCCAATTCCCCAAAATCGATGAAATTTGGAGTGTTGATTGTCGATATTCGAGGTAATGAATCTGCAACAGTATTTTTCTCGCCACCTATTTGTCGAATATCGGTCGAAAACTGAGACAGAAATCCAACAGACGATACTGGTGAGGAGATGCTTTTTCGGGATTTTGCTTCAACGCAAAAGACAGCGGCTTGTGGTCTGTGAATATGACAAAATGACGACCTTCCAGCATGTGTCTGTAGTATTTGACGATGGAGTAAACGGCCAGGAGTTCTCTATCATACGTTCTAATTTGAACTTCCGTCAATTTTCTCGAGAAAAAAAACTTAATGGCATCCATCCATTTGCGGCTTCTTGTTCTAGAACACCACAGATTGCTTGTTCAGAGACATCAACCATAACACAAATTGGTCTGTCTTCCAATGTATAAGCTAAGAGTGTAGCGTTTGAGATATCCGGCTTGCATTTTTCTAAGGCAGCTCGTGAGTGTTCATCCCAAATTATTGCAGATTTGTCGTTCTTCTTATTTCCTTTTTGGAAAGCGAGAAGAGGAATTTGTGTTTGAATGGCGTGCGAAAGGAACATCCGGTAAAAATTAATCATGGCGACAAATCCGCGTACTTCCTTAACAGTGGCTGGTATGGGAAAGTTTAGAATTGCGTCAACTTTCTCCGGCAGTGGTCGAATTCCATCCTTATCCACTAATTGTCCAAGAAACGTAACTTGCGGCTTCCCAAATTTGCACTTTGCGGTATTTACCACAACTCTATACTCGTTGAGGCGTTGAAATAAAAGCTCGATATGCTTAAGATGTTCCTCATGAGATGACGAAGCTATGAGGATATCATCAATGTATGGATGGCAGAAATCTAAACCACGTAGAACTTCGTGCATAAAACGTTGGGACGTTTGGCCAGCATTGTATAGGCCGAACGTCATGAAGGGAAATTCATATAATCTGAACGGCGTGATTATAGCGGTCTTCGGTGCCACGGGTATTTGATTGTAAGCTCGTACGAAGTGGATTGTTTTAAATATGGATTTTTTATGTAAACCATAGCCGAAGTCATGCAAATAAGGAACTGGATACCTATCTGGAATGGTTATTGCATTTAATCGCCGATAGTCTCCGCAAGGACACCATTGGCCATTTTTCTTCGGTACCATATGCAATTGGTTTGACCAATTACTTTTCGATGGTCGACAATGTCCAAGATCCATCATGTATTTGAATTCCAGTTTTCCAATTTCAAGTTGGTCCGGAGCAAGTCTTCGATACTTGGCAGAAACTGGATTACCAGTCGTTTCAAAGACATGTTAAATATTGTGTTTGATGGCCTTCGACGCAGTTGATGGATTGGTAATGTCTGGAAACCGTGAAAGCAAACAATGGTATTCGCTTGAATTTATCAAAGTTTTGACTTCTAAAAGTTGAGGTAGAGCTTCGATGCGTCCAATCGAAATAAGTCCAGTGTTGCGGTCGATCAACTGCTTCTTCTGAAAGTCGGCCAGCAATCCGAATTGTCGTAAAAACTCTGCGCCAATGGTTGACATCGGCTACTATAAATTTCCAGGTGAAAGAGCAACGGAGTCCGATGTTGGAGTTATTATGGCATCACCGCATGTGTCGATCATAGTGCCATTGGCCGCATATAGTTTAAAATGTTCAGGATTGAGTTTTTGGTTCTTTTGAATGACGACAGGCAATACAGAAATTTCGGCGACTGTGAAGCGAAAGAGCATGGTTCACGACATTTGCGAGCTTGCTTACCAAATTTGCGATGGTAGTAGCAGATTGCTGAATTTTTTGATGACGAACGACTATTAGGTTTTCTATTGCGAGAATTGGAACGATTTCTTCCATATTGATGCGTCTTCTTCTGCTGAATTGAAGCGGTTAGAGCATCGATATAGATAATAGATGAAACGTGCGACGAAGGAGTACTGATATCGCCAATTCTATCTGCCATAGATGCCAAATTATCCAGCGACTCAGTCGACGTTGCAAGAACTGCATGTGTTTGCGATGACCAACGTTGAAGCCACATTGTCCGTAGAAAATCTTCAGTAATTCCCTCGCGGGAGAGGCTTCACATTTTCCGTAGAAATGTGCTTGGTTTGCTGTCACAGATGTTGAGCTCGTTTAGCAGTTTTTTTGATGCGTTTCTCTTCTGATATAGAGAAATGTTCGATGAGTCGTTGCTTCAACTTACTGTATGGATCTGATGGACGCTCCAAAATAATATCACTGACTTGAAATAGAAATTCTGGCTCAAGTTTCGAGAGCACCGCGAAGTATTTGGAGCGTTCTGATTCAATGTGAAAGTTTTCAATTTGAGCCTCGAGTTGATCGAACCACACAACGGGATTTTCTCACCAAAATCTTTAAATCCTTCACGGTAGGATTTAAAAAATAATCTGCTGTATCCGATGCTTTTTTTGTAGTAGCTGCAGTAACAGGTGTAGTTATGTTAACTGCATTCGCTGCGTTACTTGCGTTAGCTATATATATATATATATATATATATATATATATATATATATATATATATATATATATATATATATATATATATATATATATATATATATATAAATATAAATATATAAATATTGTTAGTTTTAAGCTGAACAAACATTGTTAGTTTTAAGTTTAAAAATTATTATTTATGATTGAATTATTAAAATTATAACTCTTTCACTAGAGGGTGTAAGGTACCCAATATTCATCACTATTTACTATTCTATGTTTTTAATTGTCAAAAGTGTTACGTCAAATGTATGTCAAAACTATGAATATCAAAACTGGGATTAAATATAAAATTACTTATCATTGTACAGCCAAACAATCGGTATCATTTTTTAATTAAGACAATTATCGTCACACTAACTTTCCTCAAGGCAAGAAGCACTTTTAAGTGCCGACATTTAAAATACAATTGAGGCCAGTGTCGTTATAAGGCTCCGGCAAAATTAATAGGCATGATTAAATTTCTTTGTTAAAAACATCCCCCATTCTTTACTAAACGTCCGCCCAAATATCCATCATTACAGTATTTTGTGATGTGATACTTTATTTAAATGAAAAATAAAAAATAAATAAAAATTGCCGATATTAAATGTTTTATAACTTCCACAATGTTGGTACAACTTCTATAAATTGGAAATAGGCTATTCAGACGTCTTGCTTTCAAATCCACTACCAAAATTTGTAATTGCAAAATGGCGGACAGAAAATGATGTATAATATCTATAGTACAGATCATTACTTACGTACTTACTTAACTGGCCTTACAACCGTGAGTCGGTGAAATGAAGCCGAGCCAGTCGAATCTGCTTTGCGCGCGCTGACGCCATTTATAAATACTAAGGTTGTCCTCAACTTGGTCTTTCCAACGCAGATTTGAACACCCTCTTCTATGCTGTTCACCTTCGTGTCAAGATTCAAGTACCTTATTGGCTGGAGTATTTTCATCTATTCGTTCGACATGACCTAGCCAACGAATCAGGTGGATCTTGTTGCGCTTGACTATGTCAATTTCGTCGAATAACTCATACAAGTCATGGTTTATCCTGATTCTATACTCGTTAGCTAAGCAGATAAGGCCAAAGATTTTACGGAGAATCTTTCTCTCGAATGCTCCAAGTAATCTCTCATCGATGGAGGCCAGCGTCCATGTTTCTGCACCATAAAGTTAGACGGGCATGATGAGTGACTTGTGAAGCGTTATTTCTGTCTGACGAGAGAGGCACTGCTTCTCAATTGCCTACTGAGCCCAAAGTAGCACAAGTTAGCAGAGTTATTCTCCGTTTAATCTCCAAGTTGACGTCATTTTTGCTGTTGATGCTGGGTCCCAGATAGACAAAGTCCTTCACAATGTCGAACTTGTGGGTGTCAAAGTCCGCTTTTGTCAAAGACGCATGCACTCTTTTTTGTTCGTTGACACAAGGAACTTCGTATTGTCTTCGTTCACCGCTAGACCCATTCGACGCGACTATTTTTCCAATCTGTAGAATTCTCGCGTGCTCCCCTCCAATGATATAAATATCGTCGGCATATGCGAACAGCATTACAATTTTGTTGTGAATAGTGCCGCTTTATCGGACTTCGGCAGCTCGACCGATTTTCTCATTAATAAGTTAAGTAAGTTAAGTACAGATTATTATTTTATTAAATTTTATTTATAGTTTAATCAGCGTAACCAAATTTACAAAAAAACGTTTTTAGGAGTACAAATACGATTTTTATTTTTTTTATATTATTATTTTTTAAGAGCAATCTTCTGCATCTGATAATTCTAATTCCTCTAGACCAGTTATTTCCTCAGCAACACTGTAAGAATTATCATCTTCGCTATTGTTGTCTTGGACTGGACGAAGGAGCTCCTTGCTGTAATTGAATGTGTCCATAATGTCCATAAATATCTTTAGGGACAACAGTTCCACTTAGGAACCTATCACTCAAGACTGCGATGAATTCTTCAGTTCAAAGATCCAGAAGGTCATCTGACGGATTAGATAGAACGATACAGAGCTACGATTTCACCATAGAAAAGTGGGCGGCAATTAATTTTAAGTACGATCCAACATTACTAGAACCTTACATTATAGGGCCGGATAAAAAAAGTAAATTTCCACGCCACCTAAAAGAGGCGGAGAGTGACAAAAATATTGTTGGCTAAAAAAAAACACAAAATTGTAGGACGACAAAATTCTCAAGGTCACATAGCCTTTAATAATCTATTTATAATTCAATTTCTGAAAATGGAAGTAAAAAAAACGAGAAAAAAAATCTAAGTCCTTTTCATACACACAAACATAGCCATGAAAATTTGTGTAACCAAAAAATTTTCGGTATCCCATGTAGGAAATGCCAGGGCTGAAAATTGAACCAGCACTGGCAGACCATTGGATAACAAACCTTCGCCCAAGTCTCAGCCAGAACTAGGAGACCAAGGCCTGGTAAGGTAGTTATCGCTCAAGACTCAGCCAGAACTGACAAACCAATGCTTGGTAAAGTAATTCTCGCCCAAGACTCAGCCAAAACACCCACACAAAGGACTGGTTAATGAGATCTCGCCCGCGATTGACCCAACCTTGACCTGCAAGACTTGGTTGATCGTCGGTTTGTCCAAGACATAGTTAATATTGGGGTTTTAAGTCAAGCTTGAACGGCCAAGGCTTGGTTTAGTGTTCTTCTCCCAAGGACCAGCCAACTCTAATCGTATGTCATACAAAACATCAAAACAAAATATATAGAAAAGTCAGAAATATTTTATAATATTTGTGGATATATTTTAGAAGAATTGATGATTTTATAGCGTCAGCGTAATTCAGGTAATTTCGTTGAATAATTATGAAATTTTCCATTGATGCATTGGGACTTACAGTTTATTGCTGATTCCGAATGACGGGGTGAGAGCTTATAATGGTTAATGTGTTACTCTCATAGGTTTGCCATTGACTGCCGAGAGGTAGCGCGATATAGAATAATGTTTTTCTATGAAATCATGTTGTTAGCCCCAGTCCAGGTTTGATCATGGGACCTTTCGGCTCGCAGTCCAACGCACTAACCTCTGAGCTACCGACGCTACCATGAAAATGTATACCGATTTCACTGTTAAGTTTTTTTTTTGTTCAGATGTAGCATTTGTTAAGTTTGTTGCAATTTAAATCCGTCAAAATCGGTTAGATTTACGGAATAATTAATATATATTTTCAACAATGTTTTTTTTTTTTTGGTTACAGATGAAGTAAGACCACCTACTATTACATTGTATCCATGTTATCTATAACATTATTGTTGTTTTTAATTAAATTTATTGGTTTTACAATTAATTATTCCTGTGTTTGGTTGTGTATGGGTTTGTACGCGGTTTTTGTACAAGGCTCAGCCAGCATTCGACCACTGCTGGGTATTTGAAAAGGTCCAGCCTTGGCTCATTATTGTTATACGATATTGGCCAAGTATTTTTGCCGGTCTTGGCCGAATACTTAGCGCCAGTATTGCGCCCTTCTTATCATTTCAAGGCTTAACCAGTATTCAGCCAGTTCTGGGTACCAGACCTGGCCCAGAGCAATGTATTCTTGTCGCAAGACTGGGCGAACCTTCCTACATGGGATACTGAAAAATTACAAAACTTTTTTTTTTAATTTTAAATTTTTTATGTTTTTTTTTTGTTGTATTTTATTTTAATATATAATAACAAATAAAACAACAAACAATTGGCAAAATTGATAAAGTGACACATCGTACAACTGTTTAAGAGGCAGTCAAGCCTTTCATCATCGATCTATCTCAGCAGATTCTACATTTCAAGTCGCTAAAATTTTCTTTTTCAAATGAACTCAATAAGAATTATAGGCATTGAAAAAAGAACTATAAGCAAACAATGCAAAAAGAACTGCATCAACTCAAGATTTTTCCGAAGTTGTTGTTGCGAGCAGCAATTTGTTACGTATAGGCTGCAGAGTTTCCACAGAATCAAATACGTACTTTGTATAAAAAATTGTATTAAAAAATTCATTTAGATATTAAACACCGCGTGCTACGTTAACAATTAATTGTTTTTCTTTTACGACCTCTGTTGATTATTGTAAGATATTTTCATAACGTTGCCATTTCAATTCTGCGTTCTTCCTGAAAAATTAAAAAATTTAAAAAATCGACTTAGGTGTTGTGCAAAAATGTTTATAAACGCCCACGTCCCACCACCACACCCGCCAAACGAAAAATCACACATTAAATCACACAGATGTTTTTTCATAAAAAAGACTCATACTGAGAAAAATCACACAAAAATCTCATATCGTGATAAATAACACGAAAATCACCCACATATCGATACCTTCCAGGCAGAACATCGTAAACAACATTTTGGGAATTTTTGTTTTATTGCAGTTTTGGAAACCTCGTTGTGAATAGAATGTCCCTGTAAAGTCATACTTTGGAATTTCACGATCCAAATTTGAAATAAAGCCAAATAACACTATTTATCGTAACTAAATTTTTGAAAAATGTTGGTTACGTTATAATTTTTTATTATTTTTAATCCATTTCTGTGCGCTGTTATAAGAGTTGGCGAAGGTATTCGAACTATGAACTCAATACTTAAGACACATCATATGTTTGTAGTTACATACGGACTATTTCACGTCAGAATGGCCACATAATTTTAATATTTCGTTTAGTGACCACTTCAATGATTTTTAACTCCTTTTGTGGCATTGGTAGAAAAACTAAAAATATGAGTATTTGTAGAGAATATGTCCAAATTCAAAATAAAAATATAAAATTTAATTTTACTATGTACTTCCAATGCATTTTTCATTCAAATTAAAATACTGACCACTCAATTTTCACTAAACATTTGCCAACTTTTTCCTATACGCGTTATTTCGCTTTTGTCGTTTACCGAGATTAAAAATACCAAACCGTTTTTGTATATGTGTGTATATACCGTAGGATCGTAAGTAGTACAATTGAAAAATTTTTCGAAATAAATTGAGACAGGCAAAACATCGTATCTACATTTTCTTTCAAATACTTCTGCATGTAATGGATATTTTGTTTACTGGGCCACACTATTATTATGGTCTGTTCATTTAAAAGATAATTTACGAAAAAATCAATAAAATTTTGAACTACTCGATTTTGAGACGTTTTTTTCGCCTCCTGTGAAATTTGCTTTTTGTTGGTTACGATCGTTTGCCTGTAAGGTATCGATACTAGAAAATAAAATTCATAATAGTAGTAGTAATTTTATTATTTGCAAATAGTTTTCTTATATTTTATTATAGGATAAAATATATATAAAATAAAATACTTTTGCAATACATTATTTAATCATTTAATGCTTCATTTTCTATCTTTTTAATTTCTTCAAGTGCAAATTTTCAGTTAGTCATTTGGCATGTTGTATGCCCGAAAGCATATCTGTAAAAAGGCGGTTTCTACTTGTAGAACTGTTTGCGAAAAAAAATTACATGTAATCGGATTTTCTATATTTTTATTATTTAATACAGAAATAAAAACATATACATCTATGCACTATGTTTATATATAAATACAATATACAGGTGGTACAACATGTTGTATACCTAAAATATATTTATTTAATCGACATGATTTTTCTTCTTTTACAATGCTGAATTTTCTAGTTCGTTGCGGCACGTTATCACGTTGATAATTTTCGAAAATATTTGGACCTAATAAACAATCCTTCGGATGAGAAAGCTAAAAAAGTGTCAAATAAGTGTCACCCTAATACTCATCATTTACATAATTTATACAATACTCAAATTAAATAAATAATAGAAAAAATAAACCAATACCTTACCCTGTGAAAAATCACAGAAATATCACACGGAATGAAAAATCCCACAAAAATCATATTAATCACGAATTCACGCAAATATCTAATGATAGACTCAAAATCACGCAAGACTCACAAATCCCACATTGTGTAAAAAATCAGAATTTGAGATTTATCTCCCAAAGTGGCAACGATGCACCCCATCCTATAAAGTTTATAAAATAATAGTTTCCGCCTCAGAATAATAATATTTCATACATAGATTCCGTGAAAAATTTCATAAACAATTGTTCTATAGTAAGGTGGTATTTGAAACACTCACAAAGTAAAAAATATGAATTAATTTTTTTATTAAATTATGTTTTATCATATTTTTAGAATAAATTTTTAATATTTTTTTTTATTATTTGAGTTCACCATAAAATATTAAATAAATTCCACATACAACATTTGCATCTAGCATACTCCGTTATCACCGTAGAGTACTTTAGTGCTCAACAAAAATTCTTAAATAGTATAAAACTATCGAAATATCGAAAAACCGATAACATGTAATTTTCTTCACAAACAGTTCTAGGAGGTTGCTTACTGAAAAAGAAATTTAGGAATAGTCAAAATTTTACCTCCTAGTACAATAGTGAATTTAGTACGATGCTGTGTTTTCAGTGTCCGGACAGGTACGTGTTCGTGTTGTTAAAATTCAAAAATAATTTGCATTGCTTTTTTTACTCTAATAAACAATGCAAGTGTGTGACACATGAGGGTTAAAAAATGATTAACATACTAATACAGTATCGTTTTCTTATTTTAGCAACGAATATAATTTTTTTGTTATTTCGTAGCATTATATATAAAATTTAAAACTAAATCAAAAAGGCAGAAAAGGCAAACCAAATATATCAAAATCAATAGTCAAATAAAGCACCTTTAATACGTATATAGCCACATTTCGTCAAAATGCGTCAAAATTTAATATCAGTCTAATATATCTCAAAATGACAATAAAAACATACAAATAATACTTGGGAATAAATATTTTACTTATTTTTATATTTTTATCAGTTACCGTAACAAATTATTGTACTGTGCCTCAGATGCGGTGCCCTTAAATACAGCAAGCATCAGTTTGACACGTTTCGACAAGCTTCGACATGTTTCAAGAACCTTCTACTCGTTTCGTGAATGACGCATGCTATTGGCATCTCATTCGCCCTCATGCGTTTTAATGTGCTGATCTTCCATCTCTTTTTCGCACATTTCTTAGCGCGCTGAAAGATCTTCCGTCTCTTTCTAACACATTGCTTAGTGCGCTCAATTGTCTTGCGTCTCATTTATTATTGTTGATTGCTTGCACTATGCGGCAAATTACATCTTTTCGTAACACTACCCTCCACTTAAATCTGTACGTTTCGAACAGATGTTAATCCTCTCTCTCTCTCTATACGGCGCCAACCTTTCTAAATGTACTACTTTCATTTTTCGACTAACGCCTGCAGTATTCTGCATCCGATATATGACATCGTTAGTTATTTTAATTGTCTTGTATGGTCCTTCCCAGTGTGCTTTGTACTTTAGGGGATAAGCCATTCTTCCTTTGTGGGTTATAGAGCAAAATAAGTTCTCCTTTTGTAAATCCCTCTGAATTTGTGCGCAAGTTGTATCTGGCCTTCATCTTATCACTCGCAAATTGTGTACGCTGCCTTACAAACTGATGCACTCCATTCCTTTCTTTACTTTTCCTGGTAACATAATCGTGTACAGGAATTCCATCTGAAGGACTCGCACCAATTTTTAAATTCTCAAGTAATCTTAAGTCTGTCCCAAAAACAATTTGAGATGGTGAAGCTGCTGTGGTATCATGAACCGCCGTTCGATAAGCCATAAGAAACAGTGGTATGTGTGTATCCCAATCTTTTTGAATTTTATCAACCACTTTTCTGAGATACTCTTCCATAGTCCGATTAAATCTTTCCACCATACCATCAGATTGCGGGTGCAATGGCGTTGTTCGAGTTTTGTGTATGTTGAGGACTTTGCATACTTCTTTAAATACAACAGACTCAAAATATCTTCCTTGATCTGAATGCAATTCCAACGGTACTCCAAAACGGCTTACTCAGTTGTTAACTAATGCATCCACAACTGTTGTGGCTTCTTGATTTGCCATGGGATACACTTCAGGCCACTTGCTGAAGTAGTCGATGACGACAAGCACATATTATCCACATCACTGTTTGGAAATTTTCCGGCGACATCCATGGGGATACGTTCGAATGGTGCTCAAATGGTGATGCATCCTGCCGTGACTTCTACTTTTGGTCCTTTTACTGGTACACATTGCGGACAACTGCGGATCCAATGGGCGACTGACTCTTGGCATACATCACAATAAAAATGTTTCTTTACTTTTTAACCATTTTATTTATTCTCAAATGTCCACTAGATCCACAATGGTATTCCGCTAATATCTCTTTTATTTTTGACTTGGGAACAACAATCAAACTTCGGGCGGTATAAGCAACCATATTGCAGCTTTTAGCTCTGCCACTGTGCCCAGTACACCTTAGTTATTGGAATGTTGGAAGCTATATCATCCCATGATGGCTTTCTTTGCTGCTCCTTGAACATCATGAATTTTGTGAGGACCGGATCACTCTTTTGATCAATTTGAATTGGTTCCGGAGACCACTTTTCATCGGGCAAAATATTTAGCAAACGAATGTCAATTATGTTTTCTTTTCCTTCTGCTCTTAAACAATGTCTGCATTCTAGTTTACATGGGAGTCGTGACAGAGCGATTATCCCTTTTGACACTGGCCTATCACGGTTTTCTTTTTGATTAACTTGACGAGTTTTCCAGATTGAGAACTCTTATAGGTACAATTCTGTCTCTTTCCGCCTAAACAAGTGTTCTTTCTACAACTGTGTTACCTTTGTAATGCTCGTCGATTGCTTCAATAACCCATAACTTACTTATCGTACAATCTCCATTAAACTTTGCCCAAGAAATTGTTTCTGAATTAGGTATTTTTTTTCTATTTTAAATGAGCAATAAGTTGTTTAATTATCGGGCTCTGGTCACAATTAATGGTAAGTTGGATCTCCGTGTAAGCATAACTTAAAATTTTTCTTGTTAAAGTATTAATTCGTCTACTATGTCTGCCACTATATAATCATGCCTAACTGTCGTAGTACCAATCGTAATCTTTCCTCTAATCTTTCCTCTCATAGGGGCGTCTTCCCCTGTAGCTATTTGCAATCTTACAAGTGGCTGTACTTCGTACATAACAAATTTACTTCTTATTATTGAGTGAGAAGTTCCCGTATAAAATGTTACCATATCTGCTGTACAATTAATGAGTCCTTCGACTGTTAAGCTATTTGGTTTTCGAGCAATTTGTTAAATGGAGATTCTGGGGCAATCGGTTATGGGAGTCAGATCGTGTCCCGCAGAACTGACTCGTTTTAGTTTAAAGATTGTTTAAAATTGTTTTTATTTTCGACATGATCCTTTCGTTCTTCATATCTGGGTTTCGCTGTGGATTGATGTAATGAGCGTTTGCGATTTTTGCGGCAAACACGAGCATATGCCCATATGTATCACAGTTACCTTTTAGTTATGGCATTTACCTTTAAATTTGGTGTTTTGATTGGCAGCCGTGTAATCTGGCTTAGATCCAGTTTTTAACGTTTGACAAATTACTTGCAGTAAGTCTTCATTATCTACATCTAGTTAACGGACCTTTGGCAATGGTCTGCACAACGTAGTTGCTGTCTCCTGCCTTAGCGCTGTAGTTATAGTTTTCGCAACAAGTTCTTCTTCCGTAAATCCCTCTGAATTTGTGCGCAAGTCGTATCTGGCCTTCATATTATCACTCGCAAACTGTGTACGCTGCCTTACAAACTGATGAACTTCGTCCATTTGTTCACTTTTTCTGGAAACATAATCGTGAATAGGAATTCCAGCGGAAGGATTCGCACCAAACTTTAAATCCGCAGGTAATCTTAAGTCTGTTCCAAAAACAATTTTAGATGGTGAAGCTGCTGTGGTATCATGAACCGCCGTTCGATAATCCATAAGAAACAGTGGTATGTGTGTATCCCAATATTTTTGATTTTTATCAACCACTTTTCTGAGATACTCTTCCAAAGTCCGATTGAATCTCTCCACTATGCCATCAGATTGCGGGTGCAATGGCGGTGTTCCTGTTTTGTGTATGTTGAGGACTTTGCATACTTCTTTAAATACGGCAGACTCAAAATTTCTTCCTTGATCTGAATGCAATTCCAACGGTACTCCAAAACGGCTTACCCAGTTGTTAACTAATGCATCCGCAACTGTTGTGGCTTCTTGATTCGGGATAGGATATACTTCAGGCCACTTACTAAGGTAGTCAATGAAGACAAGGACATACAAATTACTTGCAGTAAGTCTTCATTATCTACATCTAGTTAACGGACCTTTGGCAATGTTCGGCATAAGGTAGTTGCTCTCTCCTGCCTTAGCGCTGTGGTTATAGTTTTCGCAAATGTCACTTTCGGCATTATCACTGTGACACGGTTTGTTTCATAATCACGTATACCATCAATGAACGCATCTATCTTGCACTGTTCTAATAAATCACTCGATGAATCTGCCTATGACAAATGCGCAAGCCTTTCGACGCCCGTTGCATACGCCTGCAATGTTTCGCCATTTCGTTGCATAAAGCCTTTCAGCTATATTCTGTATATATGTGTCATGTGATCACTGCCATATTTGCGTTGCAGTGCAACTTAATCGCTATATAACTGCTTCTATCACTTTCTGGAACAGTCTGAAGTATTTCGGCTGCGCCTCCGTTTAGCGCAACGATAATTGCGGCTACGCTGTCCTTATTATTCCATCGATTACTTACTGCCGTGGTCTCAAATCGCAGATTGAAAATGATGAACGCTGAGGTTCTATCGTAAATCGGTGATATTAGCCTCAAACCACTAACAGCATGCTGTGTAAGTCCATTTATCTGCAACACATGCACATCTATTTCCTGGATTTTATTGTCTAAAATATTTTCTAAGCTTTGGATTTTATAATGAACATCATTCATATGCGCTTAAAATTATTTACTTTGCCATGTAGTGTATTAGTAACTTCCAGAAGCTGCTTAGAATGTTCTTGAAACTGTTCAGAATTTTCCTGAAGTTTCTGTTCTTTTTTGTTAGAAGTTTGTGCTTCATTTCTAATTTGAGCTGAATGGAATTTTCGAGAAGTTTCAATTTGGTTAGATTTTTTTCGAAATTGTTTGGAATTTTAACGAATTCATGTAATTCATGTCTAATTTGATCTGATTAGAATTTTCTTGATATTACAGTTCCATTTTCTGAAACTGCTGCTGTATATCTCCGATTAATTGGCCATTTCAAAAGCTTGGAACTGAACTTTTTCTTCCGTGTCCAGATTTTTCAATGTCGCGGTTGCAGCTTCGACTTCAAACACGTGCTCATTGAGGTCTATGCCTCAATGAGGTCAATGACTTCACTTTCGTGCCTGCAGTTGAAAGATTATGAATCCGCAGCTCCTTCTTTAGCTGGTCGACTTTGAGTTGTTCCAATTTAACCATTTTGTATCACAATCCCACTTTTGACTCCACGAAAATTTCGAAATTCCAGTCTACGGATAACTGATCTTCAAGTTCGTATCTCTGGATTGTGTAAAACATGTAAAACACATATATATTTTGTTTTAGCTAGTAATATTTCAACTAGTATTAATTAACTTTATTTAACTAAATAACAACTTAAAGAATAACGACTTATATAAACTGCTGAATTTCTACAAGTTAGCTCTACAATGTTCACTCACGAGACGCACTAGTTCACTTTTAAATCACAACTGAAGTGCTGTACCTCAGATGCGGCGGCCTTATATACTGCAGGCATCAGATCGACACCTTTCGACAAGCTTCGACTTGTTTCGAGAACTTTTTACTCGTTTCGTGAATGACGCATGCTATTGGCATCTCATTCGCACTCATGTGTTTTAATGTGCTGATCTTCCATCTCTTTCTCGCACATTGCTCAGTACTCTGAATGATCTTCCGTCTCTTTCTCACACATTACTTAGTGCGCTCAATTGTTTTGCGTTTTATTTATTATTGTTGAATGCTTGCAGTAAGGGGCAAATCACATCTTTTCGTAACACTGCCCCTCCACCTAAATCTGTTCGTCCCGAACAGATGTTAATCCTTTCTCTCTCTATACGGCGCCAACCTTTCTACATATGCTACTTTCATTTTTCGTCTAACGACTGCAGTATTCTGAATCCGATACACCACATCATTAATTCTTAAATTATCTTGTATGGTCCTTCCCAGTGTGTTTGTAGCTCAGGTTATAGAGCAAAACAAGTTCTTCTTCCGTAAATCCCTCTGAATTTGTGCGCAAGTCGTATCTGGCCTTCATCTTATCACTCGCAAACTGTGTACGCTGCCTTACAAACTGATGAACTTCGTTCATTTGTTCACTTTTTCTGGAAACATAATCGTGAATAGGAATCCAGCGGAAGGATTCGCACCAAACTTTAAATCCGCAGGTAATCTTAAGTCTGTTCCAGAACAATTTTAGATGGTGAAGCTGCTGTGGTATCATGAACCGCCGTTCGATAAGCCATAAGAAACAGTGGTATGTGTGTATCCCAATCTTTTTGATTTTTATCAACCACTTTTCTGAGATACTCTTCCAATGTCCGATTGAATCTCTCCACTATGCCATCAGATTGCGGGTGTAATGGCGGTGTTCCTGTTTTGTGTATGTTGAGGACTTTGCATACTTCTTTAAATACGGCAGACTCAAAATTTCTTCCTTGATCTGAATGCAATTCCAACGGTACTCCAAAACGGCTTACCCAGTTGTTAACTAAAGCATCCGCAACTGTTGTGGCTTCTTGATTCGGGATAGGATATACTTCAGGCCACTTACTGAAGTATTCAATGACGACAAGGACATACTTATTACCAGCATTACTGATTGGAAATGCTCCGGCGACTTCCATGGCGATACGTTCAAATGGTGCTCCCACGTTGTACTGCCGCGACTTCTGACTGTTGGTCCTCTTGCGGGTACACATTGCTGGTAACTGCGAATCCAACCGGCGACTGACTCTTGTTATCCAACCCAATAAAAACGTTTCATTACCTTCTCGATCGTTTTATTAATGCGCAAATGACCATTACTATATTCACCATGGTATTCCGCTTATGTCTTTTTTATTTTTGACTTGGATACAACAATCAAACTTCGAGCGGAGGTGCCATCTTCATTTTCGCATACACGATATAAGCAACCATCTTGTAGCTTTAAGCTCTGCCACTGTGCCCAGTAAGCTTTAGTTATTGGACTGTCCACAGCTATATCTTCCCATGATGGTTTTCTTTGCTGTTCCTTGAACATCATGATTTTTGTGAGTTCGGTATCATTTTTTTGATCAATTTGAATTTGTTCCGGAGTCTATTTTTCATCGGATAAAATATTTAGCAAACGAATATCAATTATGTTTTCTTTTCCTCTCAGACAATGCCTGCATTCAAGTTTACAAGGACGCCGTGACAGAGACCTCCTTTACGATGTTCGATGGTAGCTCTGTAATCGCTCTATCCAACGTGCAATTTGGCCTTCCGGATCATTGAACAGAAGTAACCATCGTTGTAATGCGTCACCGATTCTCAAGTGAAACTGTTGTCCGTACAAATACTTATGGAAAAATTTCGCACTTTCAATTACTCTTAACTCTGTAACTCTTATATTTTTAGGCATCGTATTATTAGTAAATACTAAAAGTATGCGCTAGCCTAAAAATAGTATATTTTGATTGAAATCAAATAAGAAAATTATATAAAGGGTTAATTTCCACGATCCACGACAGGAGTTGGAGTTTTTTTTAAGAATGTAGCAAATAAGCTCCAATTTTAGAGTGTCAATAAGAATATTGATGAGTTTAAACTTCATTATTTATGTTTTATTAAGTTCTTAAAGTTTGTTAGACTAAATTTTCACAAAAATTGGATTTTGAATTGTAATATCTCTTCAACCTTAGAAGTTAGCTGATTGATTTTTTAATGTTTGGTAAATATTTGTATACAAGTTAATCTATGTAAGGACAACATAAGGATACAATTCTCATTAAAGGACTATTTTTGAATAAACACTTTTACCGCTTTTGTTACTATATATTATGAACCGTAGCGGTGGACAAATTATGTAAAACTTTTTAAATTTTTGTTTAGTCGAAAAAATTAATAGTTTAACCAAAAAAAAATTAATTCAACTTATTATTAAAAAAAAATCAAAAAAACCAAAAAATTTAATAAACAGTGATATCTAATAAAATGTGCCAACGACGTTTTATTTATTTTGATCTGTGTGTGCACAGATTTGATTTGGAGTGTGCATCAACTTTTGGGTTGAGAGTGTTTTAGGCAGGAGTGCAGAATCTTACTATGTACCAATAAAACGATATCTAAAAATATAAGAGAGACATATCATTTTAAAGATAATTGTATGTGCAATAATACAAAAATGTTATCCCAAATTCGTTAGAATAAAATTAGAAAATTTTCGAAATAAGTCGAAAATTTTCGTGTTTGGCAAGTCATGAAATTTTAACGGTTAACTAAAAATTTATGGTTTAAAAAATCATAATTTCAATAAGTGATTTTAAATTAAATAAAAAAAAATTGAGTGATATCTTTTTATACTTGGAGTAACAATAATTTTATTAAAAATAGTCGTTAAAAGCTCAAAAATTACCTTTAAGCTCTTTGCGCAATATCAGAGTATCACTTTTTTTTGGGTTTTAAAAGCTTCTTCTCAGTTTTAGAGGTCCTAGTTTCAGAAAATCGAAGCGGAGCGAAAGAAAAAACAGTTCTAGGTTTTTCATACAAATTTGAATCAGTCTAATGTACATAGCCCCAAGAAGCTTCAAAGGTCATGTAGGTTCTGTGGTCTGGGCCACTCCTTTACGACAACTATTTTATCCTCTTCCGGTTACCTTCTCTGGTAACTCGATGACCCAGATATTTGTCTTCTTTCTTATAAAGTTAACATTTCTTTGGGCTTCCTCTAAATTTTTAAGATGTTCGTCAAAATTCTTGCCAATGTCAATAATGTCGTCAAGGTATACCAGACGAGTTTTGCAGTGTAGACCTCTCAATACGTGCTCCATTAATCTCTCGGATGTTGTTGATGCATTACATAACCCAAACAGCATCACCAGAAATTGCCATAGCCCATCGCCAGTACTGAATGCGGTCTTCTCTCGCTCGTTCTTATCGATTTCTACTTGCCAGTAACCGCTTTGCAAGTACAACGTTGAAAACTACTTAGCATTAGATAATGTATACAAGGTGTCATCGATTCTTGGCAGTGGATAACTATCTGTCTTGAGGACATCATCAAGCTTTCGGTAATCAACGCAGAACCGAATACTACCGTCCTTCTTTTTGACCAATACTACTGGTGAACTCCATGGACTCTCAGATGGTTTCACCACGCCATTGTTGAGCATTTCTTCAACTAAATGTGATACTTCGTCTCTTTTCGCAAGTGGCACTCTTCTTGGTGCTTGACGAATTGGCTTAGAATCGCCAGTGTCTTTTTGATGTTTTACAATGGCAGTTTTGCCATCCTTTTGGCCCTTTTCAGCAAATATACACCGATATTTATCAATTAGCTTTTGCACTTGACTCTTTTCTTTGGCAGCCAAATCCCTTGTCTACTCATTTATAAACCTGTGAGTAGATTGTTTGTTTATTTACGGTGCGACATAGTCTTTTGATTGATTTGACTCACAATTTATAATCGCTGATGCCTCTTGACACTGGCCTATCACTGATCCCCTTTTGATTAATATTGTTACGAAAATTCAGTCTGCGGAAAACTGTTCTATGAGTTCGTATCGCTGGATTGGTTTTAACTAGTATTATTTCAACTAGTATTAATTAACTTTATTTACTTAAATAACAACTTAATAACAATCACTTATAACCACTGCTGTGTTACTACAATTTATCTTTACAATGTTCGCTCACGAGATGCACTAGTTCACTATCAAATCACAACTGAAGTGCTGTACCTCTGATGCGGCTCCCTTATATACTGCATGCATCAGTTCGACACGTTTCGACAAGCTTCAAATTGTTTCGAGAACCTTCTACTCGTTTCGTGAATGACGCATGCTATTGGCATCTCATTCGCACTCATGTGTTTTAATGCGCTGATCTTCCATCTCTTTCTCGCACACTGCCTCAGTGCGCTGTATGATCTTCCGTCTCTTTCTAACACATGCTTAGTGCGCTGAATTGTCTTGAGTCTCATTAATTATTGTTGATTGCTTCACTATGGGGAAATTTACATCATTTCGTAACGATGTTGACGAGTTTTCTAAATTGAGAACTCTAGTAGTACAATTCTGTCTTTCTCCGCTTCAACAAGTGTTCTTTCTACCACTATGTTACTTTTATACAGCTCTTCGTTTGCTTCAATAACTCACAACTTTCTTATCTCACAATCTTAATTTAATTTCGCCCAAACAATTGCTTCTGAATTATTGGGTATTTTCCTAATTTTATGAGCAATAACTTGTTTAATTTTCGGGCTCTGGGCACAATCAATGTTTTGTTGGATCTCTGTATTGGAATAACATAAAATTTTTCTTGTTAAATCTAGTGTGAAACCGTTCCTTATCATGAAATCCATGCCAATTATTATTTCATCCACTATTTCCACCACTAAAAAAACATGCTTAACTGTCGTGGTACCAATCGTGATTTTCGTGGTAATCTTTCCTCTGATAGGGGCCTCTTCACCTGTAGCTGTTTACAATCTGATTCCTATATGCGGCTCTACTTCGTCCTTAACCAGGTTACTTCTTATTATTGAGTGTGAAGCTCCCGTATCCAATGTTACCATATATGCTGTACAATCAATGAGTCCTTCGACAGTTCAGCTATTTGGCTTTCGAGCAATTTTTGAAATGGAGATTCTGGGGCAATCGGTTATGGGAGTCAGATCGTACCCCGCAGAACTGACTCGTTTTAGTTTAAATATTGATCAAAATTTACGTTATTTTGGACATGATCCTGTCCTTCATGTCGGGGTTCATCTGCAGATTGATTTATTGAGCACTTGCATTTTTTACGACAATCACATGCCATATTCCCATATGAATCACAGTTGTAGCATTTACCTTTAAATTGGGTGTCTCGTTTGGCAGCGGTACAATCTGGTTTAGCTCCACTTTTTAATGCTTGGCAAATTACTTGAAGTAGGTCTTCGTTAACACATCTAGCTTACGAGCCTTTGGTGCTGGTTGACACAACGTAATTGCTATCTACTGCGTTAGCGCTGTGGTTACAGTTCCCATAAATGTCACTTTCGGCATTGTAACTGTGGCAAGTTTTGTTTCCGGATCACGTATGCCATCAACGAAGGCATTGATCTTACACTTTTCTATGAAATCACACGTTGAATCTGCATAGGACAAATGCACAAGCCTCTCTACGTCTGCTGCATACGCCTGCAGTGTTACAACATTTCGTTGCATTCGGCCCATAAGTTCCATTCTGTAAATCTGTTTCATGTGATACTGCCGTATTTTCGTTGCAGTGCAGACATAACGCTGTGTAACTGTTTCTATCGCTTTCTGGAACAGTCTGCAATACTTCGGCTGCACCTCCTTTTAGCGCCACGATAAGCGCTAATACGCTGTCTTCATTGTTCCATCGATTACTTACAGCTGTGGTCTCAAATTGTAGTTTGAAGATGTTAAACGCTGTCGTTCCATCGTAAATCGCCCATTTCTTGCACTTTTCTATGAAATCACACGTTGAATATGCATACGACAAATGCGCAAGCCTCTCTACGTCCGCTGCATACGCCTGCAGTGTTTCAACATTTCGTTGCATTCGGCCCTTAAGTTCTATTCTGTAAATCTGTTTCATGTGATACTGCCGTATTTTCGTTGCAGTGCAAACATAACGCTGTGTAACTGTTTCTATCGCTTTCTGGAACAGTCTGCAATACTTCGGCTGCACCTCCTTTTAGCGCCACGATAAGCGCTGCTACGCTGTCTTCATTGTTCCATAGATTACTTACAAATTGTCTCAAATTGTAGTTTAAAGATGTTAAACGCTGCCGTTCCATCGTAAATCGCCGATTTCAGTCTCGTACCACTGACAACATGCTTTGAGGGTCCACTTAGCTGTAATAAACTGAAATTTTCTTGTATTTTCTGTAGATTTTTGTCGAAATCTTAATATTTTTCATCAGCGTTGTCTAATCTTTTGATTTTATGATCAACGTCAATCATATGCGTTTCAAGTTCATTTACTTTGCTATTAAGTATATTAGAAACTTCCAGAAGCTGATTCGAATGTTCTTGAAGCTGTGCGGAATTTTTCTGAAGTTTCTGCTTTTTTTTATTGGAGTTTTCAAGAAGTTTCTGTTCCATTTTGTTGGAATTTTCTAGAAGCTGTTGGTATTTTCTTGAAATTGTGTGGAATTTTTTGAAGTTTTTATTCCATTTTGTTGGAGTTTTCTTGAAATTGTTTGGAATTTTCTTGAACCATTATCTGAAACTGTTGCTGCATAGCTCTGATCAACTGACTCATATCAAAAACTTGGGTCTGTACTTTCTCTTCTGTGTCCAGATTTTTCGATGACGATGCTGCAGGTTCAACTTCAAATTCGTGGTCTGCGAAAATAATGCCTTGGTCCTCCAATTCTTCCATTAGGCGCTTCTGCACCTCTACTTTGGGTCCAGCAGTTGCAAGATTACGAATCGGTAGCTCCTTCTTTAGCTGGTCGACTTTAAGTTGATCGAATTTAAGCATTTTGTATCACAATCCCACTTCTGACACCAATGTCTACGGAAAACTGTTCTACAAGTTCGTATCTCTGGATTGTGCACAAAATAAAAAACACACTAATGTTTGGTTTTAACTAGTATTAATTAACTTTATTTATTTAAATAACAACTTAATAACAATCACTTATAACCACTGCTGATTACTACAATTTATCTTTACAATGTTCGCTCACGAGATGCACTAGTTCACTCTCAAATCACAAATGAAGTGCTGTGCCTCAGATGCGGCGCCCTTATATACTGCATGCATCAGTTCGACATGTTTCGAGAACCTTCGACATGTTGTGAGAACATTCTACTTGTTTCGTGAATGACGTATGCTATTGGCATCTCATTCGAACTCATGTGTTTTATGTGCTGTTCTTCCATCTCCTTCTCGCACATTACTTAGTGCCCTGAATTATCTTGCGTCTCATTAATTATTGTTGATTGCTTACATTGTGGGGCAAATTACAACTTTTCGTAACAAACTGTAAAAAGCAAACTGTAAAAATATGATTTTTGCTGTTTTACACCACAGCATCCAAAAACTGTCTTTTTAAAATTCTGAGAAAATTTACACAAATTCTTGACATTAAACAAAGATCATTCCACTTTGATTTGGATTGGTAAGAATATTTCCTTTTTTTTTCTTAACTTTAAAAATACGGTTTTTTATTATATAAATCTCCATAATTTTGGATTGGTTTGAGATACATCAATAAAAACTGGTATATACTCATTAGGGATGTCAATCCTGGACTATTTTTCAATCCCGAAATTTCGAGAATAAGAAATTTTAATCCCGGGATCCCGGGATTAGTCCCGGGATTTAAAAAATTAATAGCAAAGGCATAAAATAACCATATCTATGTTTGAATAATAAAAAATTATAATGCTTAAGGCTCAAACAAAACTCATATGTTCAAATGCATCTGTGTTTAGGGTATGCAAATATACATGATATCCAAATATACATGGTATCCAAAATCCGCGATGTATAAACCCAAGTTGATCATCAAACATTTTTTAATACTTTTTATTAAAAATTTATTTCTTAGTACAATATAAGAAAATATTAATTTTTAATGAACAATCAAATTTTTATTTGGTTGTTGGTTTTTTGTGGAAAACAATATTTAATAAAAAATTTGAATTAAAAAAAAAAAAATAAGTTGGGATTTTTAATTAATAAAAATTTTAAAAATTAATTCAATTTAATAACGTGGATTTATTTATATAAACTCAATCGTTTGAGTGGATTTTATACTGTTAATTTAATCGAATTCAGATTTTGCAAAAAGATTTATTCTCGGTCAGATGGATTTTATATGATTGCAATTTGTAGTACGCACAATTTGATTGTAATGAATGTAAAAAAAAGTGAAAAATGTTAGTTTTAGACCCAAATGTTCAATTATATTTATTTATGTATTTTGCTATTAATAAAGGTTATAAAGGTCACATTCAGAGACAACGGTTCCAGTTATATCGCTATTCAAAACTCGGATTTTATTCGCCAGCATAGTTGATAGTAAATCTTTCGACTGTTTTTAAAATGAAAAATAATTTAATATGAGACCGTCATGATAATATAATTATTTACTATTTTTAAAAACTTTCTGTATTTCGAATCGAAAGATTACACTGTTCGGCTCAAATTCTCCCTGTTTTCATTCATATCACTTCTAAATAATCTGAATGTGCTGATTCGAACTGCGTTTAGTTTTTTCCCTATACGCAACGTTTTTCAGAAAAACTCATTTTATATATTTTTTTTAATTTTTCACTGCATTTTACAAACAAAATTTTATATGAAAAGATTTGACAGCTATTGATTTAAAATTAATACGGTTATAGCCCAGTAATAAAGCAAAGAATATTTATTGCCATAATATGCCTTGCTTTATTACTGGGCTATAGCCGTATTAATTTGAAATCACTTGAAGTCCACTTGAATATCGTTTATGGCTTGGTTAAAATAATCTGCTAAATTTGAAAAATTTAGGAAATAAGGACAATTTATGGAATTATCGGAAAAGAATATTTAGTAAAAAATAAATGTAATATATTAAATCGTTGGTAATACTAGTGAGAATACCTATTTCGACCATTGTATTGCTTTTTCTATGTCATTTTTTCTATGTCCTTTTTTCTCCAAAACATTAATTATAGGAAAAAACTAAAAACGAAGTTCGAATCAGCACATTCAAATTATGTAGAAATGATATGAATGAAGACAGGAAGGAATAAAAGGCTCATTTTGCCGAACAGTTTTAGTCGAAAGTGACGTAATTTTGAACAATTGAGAATTTGTTAAAAGTCAAAAAGCATGTAATTCATTATTTTTGACGTCAGTGTTTTAAGATTTTAGTCCATTAAATGTTAGATTTACATTTTCACGAAATTTGTATAAAAACATTGAAAGACTTCTGAATAAACTATTCAAAATTGATCTACTAGCGTTTTCTGTAATCCCGAAAATCCCGGAATTTAACGATGATCCCGGGAAGAGTTTTTCGGGACTGATTTGACTCAAAACCCGGGATCCCGGTATTGACATCCCTAATACTCATATATCTAAAGTACAAACCGTGTTACAAAAAATGGGCGGTTATTGTCAACTGCCACGCCAGCTGCCATTTAGCATTTATAGTAAACACGCTATAACTCTGAGGTATATTATTGAAATTTTGTCCAACATCATGTAATATAAAAATAAAATGGACCACTGAAAATTGTTGCGATCGACCAACTACCACGCCTACCTGTCATATAAATTAAACATGTAAAGTGCCAAATCTTTGGTCATATATGAGTTTAAGTCATGAAATTTTTCTTGTATTGCTCTTTTGTATTTAGTAATATTAATTCAAAGTATGGTCTAGTTCAGTGAACTGCCACTCATACCTGTCATGTAAACATAACATTTCATCAACCATAAAATCCGTTTTAATTTTGCCTACGCCTACCTACCATATACATTCGACATATCATTGGTCATAACTCTGGTACTATGCGAGATATGATGATGAAAACAATTGCTTCTGAATTATTGGGTATTTTCCTAATTTTATGAGTAATAACTTGTTTAATTTTCGGGCTCTGGGCACAATCAATGTTTTGTTGGATCTCTGTATTGGAATAACATAAAATTTTTCTTGTTAAATCTAGTGTGAAACCGTTCCTTATCATGAAATCCATGCCAATTATTATTTCATCCACTATTTCCACCACTAAAAAAACATGCTTAACTGTCGTGGTACCAATCGTGATTTTCGTGGTAATCTTTCCTCTGATAGGGGCCTCTTCACCTGTAGCTGTTTACAATCTGATTCCTATATGCGGCTCTACTTCGTCCTTATCCAGGTTACTTCTTATTATTGAGTGTGAAGCTCCCGTATCCAATGTTACCATATATGCTGTACAATCAATGAGTCCTTCGACAGTTAAGCTATTTGGCTTTCGAGCAATTTTTGAAATGGAGATTCTGGGGCAATCGGTTATGGGAGTCAGATCGTACCCCGCAGAACTGACTCGTTTTAGTTTAAATATTGATCAAAATTTACGTTATTTTGGACATGATCCCGTCCTTCATGTCGGGGTTCATCTGCAGATTGATTTATTGAGCACTTGCATTTTTTACGACAATCACATGCCATATTCCCATATGAATCACAGTTGTAGCATTTACCTTTAAATTGGGTGTCTCGTTTGGCAGCGGTACAATCTGGTTTAGCTCCACTTTTTAATGCTTGGCAAATTACTTGAAGTAGGTCTTCGTTCTACACATCTAGCTTACGGGCCTTTGGTGCTGGTTGACACAACGTAATTGCTATCTACTGCGTTAGCGCTGTGGTTACAGTTCCCATAAATGTCACTTTCGGCATTGTAACTGTGGCAAGTTTTGTTTCCGGATCACGTATGCCATCAACGAAGGCATCGATCTTACACTTTTCTATGAAATCACACGTTGAATCTGCATAGGACAAATGCACAAGCCTCTCTACGTCTGCTGCATACGCCTGCAGTGTTACAACATTTCGTTGCATTCGGCCCATAAGTTCCATTCTGTAAATATGTTTCATGTGATACTGCCGTATTTTCGTTGCAGTGCAGACATAACGCTGTGTAACTGTTTCTATCGCTTTCTGGAACAGTCTGCAATACTTCGGCTGCACCTCCTTTTAGCGCCACGATAAGCGCTAATACGCTGTCTTCATTGTTCCATCGATTACTTACAGCTGTGGTCTCAAATTGTAGTTTGAAGATGTTAAACGCTGTCGTTCCATCGTAAATCGCCCATTTCTTGCACTTTTCTATGAAATCACACGTTGAATATGCATACGACAAATGCGCAAGCCTCTCTACGTCCGCTGCATACGCCTGCAGTGTTTCAACATTTCGTTGCATTCGGCCCTTAAGTTCCATTCTGTAAATCTGTTTCATGTGATACTGCCGTATTTTCGTTGCAGTGCAAACATAACGCTGTGTAACTGTTTCTATCGCTTTCTGGAACAGTCTGCAATACTTCGGCTGCACCTCCTTTTAGCGCCACGATAAGCGCTGCTACGCTGTCTTCATTGTTCCATAGATTACTTACAAATTGTCTCAAATTGTAGTTTAAAGATGTTAAACGCTGCCGTTCCATCGTAAATCGCCGATTTCAGTCTCGTACCACTGACAACATGCTTTGAGGGTCCACTTAGCTGTAATAAACTGAAATCTTCTTGTATTTTCTGTAGATTTTTGTCGAAAACTTAATATTTTTCATCAGCGTTGTCTAATCTTTTGATTTTATGATCAACGTCAATCATATGCGTTTCAAGTTCATTTACTTTGCTATTAAATATATTAGAAACTTCCAGAAGCTGATTCGAATGTCCTTGAAGCTGTGCGGAATTTTTCTGAAGTTTCTGCTTTTTTTTATTGGAGTTTTCAAGAAGTTTCTGTTCCATTTTGTTGGAATTTTCTAGAAGCTGTTTGGTATTTTCTTGAAATTGTGTGGAATTTTTTGAAGTTTTTATTCCATTTTGTTGGAGTTTTCTTGAAATTGTTTGGAATTTTCTTGAACCATTATCTGAAACTGTTGCTGCATAGCTCTGATCAACTGACTCATATCAAAAACTTGGGTCTGTACTTTCTCTTCTGTGTCCAGATTTTTCGATGACGATGCTGCAGGTTCAACTTCAAATTCGTGGTCTGCGAAAATAATGCCTTGGGCCTCCAATTCTTCCATTAGGCGCTTCTGCACCTCTACTTTGGGTCCAGCAGTTGCAAGATTACGAATCGGTAGCTCCTTCTTTAGCTGGTCGACTTTAAGTTGATCGAATTTAAGCATTTTGTATCACAATCCCACTTCTGACACCAATGTTACGAAAATTCAGTCTACGGAAAACTGTTCTACAAGTTCGTATCTCTGGATTGTGCACAAAATAAAAAATACACTAATGTTTGGTTTTAACTAGTATTAATTAACTTTATTTATTTAAATAACAACTTAATAACAATCACTTATAACCACTGCTGATTACTACAATTTATCTTTACAATGTTCGCTCACGAGATGCACTAGTTCACTATCAAATCACAAATGAAGTGCTGTGCCTGTGCTGTGAATGACGTATGCTATTGGCATCTCATTCGCACTCATGTGTTTTATGTGCTGTTCTTCCATCTCCTTCTCGCACATTACTTAGTGCCCTGAATTATCTTGCGTCTCATTAATTATTGTTGATTGCTTACATTGTGGGGCAAATTACAACTTTTCGTAACAAACTGTAAAAAGCAAACTGTAAAAATATGATTTTTGCTGTTTTACACCACAGCATCCAAAAACTGTCTTTTTAAAATTCTGAGAAAATTTACACAAATTCTTGACATTAAACAAAGATCATTCCACTTTGATTTGGATTGGTAAGAATATTTCCTTTTTTTTCTTAACTTTAAAAATACGGTTTTTTATTATATAAATCTCCATAATTTTGGATTGGTTTGAGATACATCAATAAAAACTGGTATATACTCATTAGGGATGTCAATCCTGGACTATTTTTCAATCCCGAAATTTCGAGAATAAGAAATTTGAATCCCGGGATCCCGGGATTAGTCCCGGGATTTAAAAAATTAATAGCAAAGGCATAAAATAACCATATCTATGTTTGAATAATAAAAAATTATAATGCTTAAGGCTCAAACAAAACTCATATGTTCAAATGCATCTGTGTTTAGGGTATGCAAATATACATGGTATCCAAATATACATGGTATCCAAAATCCGCGATGTATAAACCCATGTTGATCATCAAACATTTTTTAATACTTTTTATTGAAAATTTATTTTTTAGTACAATATAAGAAAATATTAATTTTCAATGAACAATCAAATTTTTATTTGGTTATTGGTTTTTTGTGGAAAACAATATTTAATAAAAAATTTGAATTAAAAAAAAAAAATAAGTTGGGATTTTTAATTAATAAAAATTTTAAAAATTAATTCAATTTAATAACGTGGATTTATTTATATAAACTCAATCGTTTGAGTGGATTTTATACTGTTAATTTAATCGAATTCAGATTTTGTAAAAAGATTTATTCTCGGTCAAATGGATTTTATATGATTGCAATTTGTAGTACGCACAATTTGATTGTAATGAATGTAAAAAAAAGTGAAAAATGTTAGTTTTAGACCCAAATGTTCAATTATATTTATTTATGTATTTTGCTATTAATAAAGGTTATAAAGGTCACATTCAGAGACAACGGTTCCAGTTATATCGCTATTCAAAACTCGGATTTTATTCGCCAGCATAGTTGATAGTAAATCTTTCGACTGTTTTTAAAATGAAAAATAATTTAATATGAGACCGTCATGATAATATAATTATTTACTATTTTTAAAAACTTTGTAACGAAGTTTCTCGGGCTGAGGTATACTCGCCGGTTTTGTCCAGGGTTCGTTTACAGATAAATAGATAAATGAAAAGATTAGTTTTATTTAAGTATTGTTATTCAGTTTCTTTATTGTCCCTTCAGTGGGTTTAATATTTTATTCGCTATTTTATAATACTTATTCGAGCTTAATACTAGTTTGGCGAGTTAATGCCTCGATCCGCTATTAATACGTTTGGGGAGTTAATGCCTCCAGCCGCTATAATAAAATACTTATTAAATCTTAAAGTAACTTAATACTAGTTTGGCGAGTTAATGCCTCGATCCGCTATAACTACAATTGGGGAGTTAATGCCTCCAACCACTACTATGATAGTAGCCGCTATGATAAAATACTTATTAAATCTTAAAGTAACTTAATACTAGTTTGGAGAGTCAATGCCTCGATCCGCTATAACTACAATTGGGGAGTTAATGCCTCCAACCACTACTTCCTACTATTTGGGGAGTTAATGCCTCCAACCGCTACTACTACATTTGGGGAGTTAATGCCTCCAACCACTATAACTACAATTGGGGAGTTAATGCCTCCAACCATTATAACTACAATTGGGGAGTTAATGCCTCCAACCGCTACTACTACATTTGGGGAGTTAATGCCTCCAACCACTATTACTACGAGTTTGATGTGTACGAGGTCGTCGCCAGCATCGAACTGCCTGACTGCTGCAATTGTGTCTCCTTTTATACTCTTTCTTGTGTCGATCACCGTGTGCTTTGTTGTTGCGTAGTCTATGCAGTTGTTGTTGCTTCATTTGATGTTGTTGCATTACAGCCTATGCTTGCGAATACTTGATGCTTATGCGTAGCGTTGTTGTTGCTTCATTTGATGTTGTTGTATTACAGCCTATGCTTGCGTATACTGGATACTTATGCGTAGCGTTCTTGTTGCTTGCGGGATTGCTGCAAGTGCGTGGAATTGTTCTTGTTTGTGGTATTGTTGCGCGTACGTAGAATTGTTGTTGTCGTACTTAGCAATAACTGCAATTAATTAAATTATTAATCTAATTTAATTCAGATAAAAAATATGTGGGTACAAATTTGGGACACACAAATTTGTGTCCTCACATCCTCCCCTTACTTCGGTTAAAAATTGTTACATACGTGGTCGATCTATATTTTAAATAATAAAATATAATTAAAATGTCTTTTTCTGAACTGATACGTTAGCAACCCTATTTATTTTGCTGAGTGTGTCCCATCGTTAAGTAGCTGATTTTCCATTTTGGCGTGGGTGACGTATCAGCACGTGGTGCCAGCTGATCTATATCGTCATGTTGGCTCAACTGATAGTTTTCTACAGTTTCAGAACACTTCCAAAAATGACAGGGTGATCTAAAAATTAATTTAATTTAAATATGATTTGCCGTATGAACATTTTTGGACATTAGATTTTTCAAACAAGAGTGTTTATTCGTAAACTTCTACCTGTTGTTTAAAAATAAGGCGTGGTAGGTTTATGAACGGTAATTTTTCACCGTAACGTCCATTTTCTTAGCGGTGTTACTATTTCTTGGCGTTTGTACCTACCGCCATTAATGATGACAACTCTTATACTTTTCGCGTTTCAATATATTTTGGACAAATCTCCCTTTGTTTACAGTAATTTCATCGTAACTTTCATGGGGACTTGATATTCTATTTAGGAACATCTGCTTAGTGCGAAACATTTTTGTTTCGCCATACTCGCGTTCGGACGCGTTTTGACCTCTGATCCTTGTCTTTTGTGATTTCGCCGTACTGTTTATTTCTGTAACGTATTTTGTGGCAATGTTTATTTTTGGTATTTTTATCGTGTGAAATTATGCCATTTGTGTATAAATCATCGTGCCGATGCGTAATATTGATGCAGTGCGCGTGTATCTCATTGTCTGTGCGTACGGTATTTTCACCGTTTTGCTCTAACGTGGTTGATTTTGCGCTGTCAGTTTTTGCGGTGTGAAATAATTTCAGCTCATTCACGTGCGCCGTTTTTATCTTCTTGCTGCCGGCTCTTTTAAGCTGCACGATTACCGGTGATACGAAATTTATCACCCGAAATGGTCCATCGTATTTGGCGGCTAGTTTGGCCGCAAAATTGTCAACTGCTTTGGACAAGTTGTGTTGTTTGACTAACACCTGTTGACCGATCTTAGGTGACCAGGGTCGCCGACGTAGGTTATAATGTCTGGCTTGGTCCTGTGCTGCTCGCTCCATATTTCGGCGTACAATTGTAAATACCTCTCGTAATCGCTCACTTTTACCATCAGGTGTTTGATGATCATGACCAGTGCCAAACGTGCACTCATCATATAATGCTTTTGGGAGACGGGGCTCGCGTCCTTGTATCAAATACGCCGAACTGTAGTCCGTGGTTTCAGATACGCTCGTATTTATTGCTAGTTACAGCTCTGGGAGCAGTTCATCCCAGAGTCTTTGATTTTCTCCTGCAAACTGCGCAATCATCGTCTTGACTGTTCTGTTTGCTCTTTCTGTCGGATTTTCTTGCGGAGTGTATGGCGCCGTAAATTAGTGTTTCACGCCCATTTCAGCCAAGAACTTTCGAAACATTCGACTTGTAAATTGTGTCCCGTTGTCGGTAATTAGCACCTTCGGTACTCCAAATCTCGCCAGTATTCTTTCTCTGAAGGCTTTGCAGAGTGTTTCGCTGGTTGCTTTTCGTAGCGGTACCATCTCCGTCCACTTTGAAAACTTGTCGCACATGACCAGCATCATGGTGTTGCCATGTTTTGATCTTGGCAATGGTCCAACGAAATCCGCACATAGCATGGCCCAGGGCTCTTCTGCTATTTTCGTCAACATCTTCCCCACCGGTTGTTGTTGGCTTGCTTTATACTTTTGGCACACCTCGCAACACCGCACGTATTTACTAACCTGGCGGAACATACCAGGCCAGTAGTACCTGTTAGCTATGCGTGCGATCGTCTTCCTTACCCCAAGATGCCCTGCGGTCTGTCCGTCTATCTATCCCTCTGATAACTCGGCACACACAGTTTCCACGGCGCGCAGTCTTCATCACCATTCTGTCTTGGTATGTGGCGGTAAATATGACCTTCTTCAAACACATAATCAGCGTATTTTTCTGGTCTCGCTTTCACTTCTGCTATGCGCTGTTCTAGCCACGCGCATCTTTTCTCGTATTCATCAGTAATTGTGCCAAGAGTTGCCAATGGTTGCCGTGAGAGCGCGTCTGCTACCACATTCTGCTTACCTTTTCGATATTGAATGTCGAATGTGTGCTGCTGCAGTTCTAACGCCCATCGCGCTATCCGTCCTGAGGGACTTTCTATGCTGTTTAACCACTTCAGAGATAGATGATCAGTTATTACCGTGAATGCGTAACCCTCCAAATATGGACGCATCTTCCGTATTGCCCAAATAATTGCTAAACACTCTTTTTCTCTGGCGGAGTAATTTAACTCGGCTTTACTCAGACGCCTGCTAGCGTAAGCAATCACTCGTTCTGTATTTTCAAACACTTGGGTAAGGACTGCGCCTAGCCCGTAGTCGCTCGCATCTGCCTGCAATGTGAATCGCTGGTTAAAGTCTGGACACGCCAGTATAGGTGCTTCCGTCAGTCTCGCCTTAAGTGCTTCGAATGCTTCTTGCTGTGCACTTTCCCATTTCCAGTGCTTACCCTTGCGTAACAGTGACGTCAAAGGGTGGACGACGTCTGCAAATTCTGGCACGAAGCGTCTGTACCATGACGCAATTCCCAGGCACCGTCATAGTTCTCGCACATTTGTTGGTGGCTGTAGTTCTTTAATCGCTGCTATCTTGTCTGGATTGGTGTGTATTCCTTGATCGCTCACCACGTGACCAAGGTATTTTAGCTCACTTCGGAAAAATTCACACTTTTCGGCATTGAGTCTCAGGTTTGCCGTCCTGAGTCGTCTGAATACTTCTTTTAGGTTCTCCAGATGCTTTGTATGCGCGGTAGGGGGTAAGCGTCGGGGACTGATCGTGCGTTAAGTTGACGATAGTCAACGCAGAGCCTCCATTGTCCTGTCTTTTTCTTCACCAAGACGATTGGTGCGCTATGAGGACTATGTGACGGTTCTATGCATCCTTTATTGATCAATTCGTCTATTTCTTTGTCTATTATCGCCTGCATTGCAGGATTTTTCGGGTAGTACCGCTGCTTAATCCGGCGATCATCATGCATCACAATCTTGTGTACCGCTATGTCGGTGACTCCTTTTAATTTGTCAAATGCTTTCAGCTCTTGTTTCAAAAATTCTTGCACACGCTGATCTCTATCTTTACTCAGCGTGTTTCCTCCACGTCGCACTTTCATCGGAGTGCCTATCTGCGCTCTTGCATCCTCTTTATGTTTTTGTTCTGTACAGGCGACATTAACTTCGTCGTACCTGTTTACTGAATTTACCCTCTCGTCTTCGTTGTTTCTAGCGTGTTCATCTGGGCTGTTGCAGACGCTTGTACTTTCGTCTTTATTTATCTGTTCCTTAATGTTGTTACATGTTGTAACGAAGTTTCTCGGGCTGAGGTATACTCGCCGGTTTTGTCCAGGGTTCGTTTACAGAAAAAATAGATAAATGAAAAGATTAGTTTTATTAAGGTATTGTTATTCAATTTCTTTATTGTCCCTTCAGTGGGTTTAATATTTTATTCGCTATTTTATAATACATATTCGAGCTTAATACTAGTTTGGCGAGTTAATGCCTCGATCCGCTATTAATACGTTTGGGGAGTTAATGCCTCCAGCCGCTATAATAAAATACTTATTAAATCTTAAAGTAACTTAATACTAGTTTGGCGAGTTAATGCCTCGATCCGCTATAACTACGATTGGGGAGTTAATGCCTCCAACCACTACTTCCTACTCTTAAAGTAACTTAATACTAGTTTGGCGAGTTAATGCATCGATCCGCTATAACTACAATTGGGGAGTTAATGCCTCCAACCACTACTTTCTACTATTTGGGGAGTTAATGCCTCCAACCGTTACTACTACATTTGGGGAGTTAATGCCTCCAACCACTATAACTACAATTGGGGAGTTAATGCCTCCAACCGCTACTACTACATTTGGGGAGTTAATGCTTCCAACCGCTACTACTACATTTGGGGAGTTAATGCCTCCAACCACTATTACTACGAGTTTGATGTGTACGAGGTCGTCGCCAGCATCGAACTGCCTGACTGCTGCAATTGTGTCTCCTTTTATACTCTTTCTTGTGTCGATCGCCGTGTGCTTTGTTGTTGCGTAGTCTATGCAGTTGTTGTTGCTTCATTTGATGTTGTTGCATTACAGCCTATGCTTGCGTATACTTGATGCTTATGCGTAGCGTTGTTGTTGCTTCATTTGATGTTGTTGTATTACAGCCTATGCTTGCGTATACTGGATACTTATGCGTAGCGTTGTTGTTGCTTGCGGGATTGCTGCAAGTGCGTGGAATTGTTCTTGTTTGTGGTATTGTTGCGCGTACGTAGAATTGTTGTTGTCGTACTTAGCAATAACTGCAATTAATTAAATTATTAATCTAATTTAATTCAGATAAAAAATATGTGGGTACAAATTTGGGACACACAAATTTGCGTCCTCAAATGTGGCAGTGCAAACATCTTCTGTGGCCACGTGCTCATCCCGGCTGTTGCATGCGCCTTCGCTGGCTTCCGCGATGGAACATGTACATTTTCTCTTCTCTTCTCACTGAATGGACTGGAATGGAATAGTTGCCATATCGCAGCTCCACTCCAAACAATGCTAGTGAATCAACACCCAAGATTAATTGGTCACATGCGTTTCTCAGTACCAGTAGCGTGATTACGCAGCGCTTTTCTCCTAATGTGACTTCTACTTCCATTTCTTTATTAACATGCTGTATTGCTCCGTCGGCCATCTGTACTGTTGTGCGTACCATACGCGTCCTTGCCATGTCGGTGATTTTCGTAGCGAATCTTTCGTTTACGAAACTTCTCGTTGCGCCTGTGTCTATTATCGCTGCTGTTTCTTCGCCACCCAGGTATACTGTAGCGAAGATGCGACCGTTTTTACGGCAAAAGGGTTGATTAATTCCGCGCTCTGTTCATTGGTCCGCCCGTCACCTCTTGCCTCTGACGGGTACCGCGGGTGTTTTCTGGACGGCGACAACAATCAAACGTGTGGACATTGCGCCGACCACACTCCCAGCAGAACATCACCTGTGGATTTCTACAACCACGTGACATGTGTCCACTGCTACCACATCGATGACACGCCGTTCGTGGATTTATTGGCGCGAACGGAATCTCGTGCCTTTGACTATTATATGCAATATCGGAAATATCGGATCTTTTTGAAAATGTCGCTCTTTTTGCCTTGGCTGTGGGACGGCTCGGGTGGGCTCATTTTCGTCGCGAAGTACCTCATATTCTTTTGCCATCTCGGTTAACTCCTCTAGACTTGTAAAATCTTTTCGCCGAATGTACAATCGATAGTCCTGCAGACTGTTGCGATATATTCTGTCTAGCTGCTGCGTAGCGTCGTAATCTGCGTGGCTCATCACGTCTAGCATAGCAACCACGTAGTCACTAAATGACTCCTTTTGTCGCTGGCGTCGCTGTCGGATCTCATCTTCTATACTTTCAAAGTAGTGAGGTGGCAGGAAAAATTTTAGTAGATCACTCTTGAAGGTTCTCCATTCAACCCATTGTCGATTGCTTCTGCGAAACCATATCAATGCCTTATCGCGTAGTAATTCGGCCATGTAAAGCGGCAGCTGGTCGATGCAAACGTTATACATCTGGGCCAGTTCTTCTACGCGTTCGATAAACGCTATCGGATTACGGCCACCCTCATACTTTACCGACCATCTCCTTACCTTGTCAATAACAGACTGCATGTACATGTCTCGCATGAACGCATCATTTGTCGTAGGCATCATCGGTGGTTGTTGCGCCATCGGTGGTTGTTGTATCATCGTTGGCTGCTGCATCGTCGTTGCTGCTGCCAGTATACTGCTGGTGTACTTGTATTCACAGTTTTCTTCACTTTTAAATTCAGTATTTTATTTTTCTCCAATTTTTTTTTTCCTTTATTTACATTTAACTTCACTTTCCTTTGTATTTAATTTGTTAATTATTTTCTTCTTTACTTTCGCTGAACCAAACAATTATGCCCTCGTTGCAGATTGAACAAATTTGAGATTCTAGAAAATAATCGTTGAAGCAATCCAGATGAAAATTATGGCTACACAATGTTGTAACGATGAGTTCATTTTCGTTGATTTCGTTGTTGCAAATCTTGCAAATCATATTTCGAGGACTCGAAGTGTCCATTTTAATTACAGCTACTTACTTTGAATTTTCCAAAACTTATTAAAGTCCCTGCTCGGGCGCCATCTGTAACGAAGTTTCTCGGGCTGAGGTATACTCGCCGGTTTTGTCCAGGGTTCGTTTACAGAAAAATAGATAAATGAAAAGATTAGTTTTATTTAAGTATTGTTATTCAGTTTCTTTATTGTCCCTTCAGTGGGTTTAATATTTTATTCGCTATTTTATAATACTTATTCGAGCTTAATACTAGTTTGGCGAGTTAATGCCTCGATCCGCTATTAATACGTTTGGGGAGTTAATGCCTCCAGCCGCTATAATAAAATACTTATTAAATCTTAAAGTAACTTAATACTAGTTTGGCGAGTTAATGCCTCGATCCGCTATAACTACAATTGGGGAGTTAATGCCTCCAACCACTACTATGATAGTAGCCGCTATGATAAAATACTTATTAAATCTTAAAGTAACTTAATACTAGTTTGAAGAGTCAATGCCTCGATCCGCTATAACTACAATTGGTGAGTTAATGCCTCCAACCACTACTTCCTACTATTTGGGGAGTTAATGCCTCCAACCGCTACTACTACATTTGGGGAGTTAATGCCTCCAACCACTATAACTACAATTGGGGAGTTAATGCCTCCAACCACTATAACTACAATTGGGGAGTTAATGCCTCCAACCGCTACTACTACATTTGGGGAGTTAATGCCTCCAACCACTATTACTACGAGTTTGATGTGTACGAGGTCGTCGCCAGCATCGAACTGCCTGACTGCTGCAATTGTGTCTCCTTTTATACTCTTTCTTGTGTCGATCACCGTGTGCTTTGTTGTTGCGTAGTCTATGCAGTTGTTGTTGCTTCATTTGATGTTGTTGCATTACAGCCTATGCTTGCGTATACTTGATGCTTATGCGTAGCGTTGTTGTTGCTTCATTTGATGTTGTTGTATTACAGCCTATGCTTGCGTATACTGGATACTTTTGCGTAGCGTTGTTGTTGCTTGCGGGATTGCTGCAAGTGCGTGGAATTGTTCTTGTTTGTGGTATTGTTGCGCGTACGTAGAATTGTTGTTGTCGTACTTAGCAATAACTGCAATTAATTAAATTATTAATCTAATTTAATTCAGATAAAAAATATGTGGGTACAAATTTGGGACACACAAATTTGTGTCCTCACATCTTTCTGTATTTCGAATCGAAAGATTACACTGTTCGGCTCAAATTCTCCCTGTTTTCATTCATATCACTTCTAAATAATCTGAATGTGCTGATTCGAACTGCGTTTAGTTTTTTCCCTATACGCAACGTTTTTCAGAAAAACTCATTTTATATATTTTTTTTCATTTTTCACTGCATTTTACAAACAAAATTTTATATGAAAAGATTTGACAGCTATTGATTTAAAATTAATACGGTTATAGCCCAGTAATAAAGCAAAGAATATTTATTGCCATAATATGCCTTGCTTTATTACTGGGCTATAGCCGTATTAATTTGAAATCACTTGAAGTCCACTTGAATATCGTTTATGGCTTGGTTAAAATAATCTGCTAAATTTGAAAAATTTAGGAAATAAGGACAATTTATGGAATTATCGGAAAAGAATATTTAGTAAAAAATAAATGTAATATATTAAATCGTTGGTAATACTAGTGAGAATACCTATTTCGACCATTGTATTGCTTTTTCTATGTCATTTTTTCTATGTCCTTTTTTCTCCAAAACATTAATTATAGGAAAAAACTAAAAACGAAGTTCGAATCAGCACATTCAAATTATGTAGAAATGATATGAATGAAGACAGGAAGGAATAAAAGGCTCATTTTGCCGAACAGTTTTAGTCGAAAGTGACGTAATTTTGAACAATTGAGAATTTGTTAAAAGTCAAAAAGCATGTAATTCATTATTTTTGACGTCAGTGTTTTAAGATTTTAGTCCATTAAATGTTAGATTTACATTTTCACGAAATTTGTATAAAAACATTGAAAGACTTCTGAATAAACTATTCAAAATTGATCTACTAGCGTTTTCTGTAATCCCGAAAATCCCGGAATTTAACGATGATCCCGGGAAGAGTTTTTCGGGACTGATTTGACTCAAAACCCGGGATCCCGGTATTGACATCCCTAATACTCATATATCTAAAGTACAAACCGTGTTACAAAAAATGGGCGGTTATTGTCAACTGCCACGCCAGCTGCCATTTAGCATTTATAGTAAACACGCTATAACTCTGAGGTATATTATTGAAATTTTGTCCAACATCATGTAATATAAAAATAAAATGGACCACTGAAAATTGTTGCGATCGACCAACTACCACGCCTACCTGTCATATAAATTAAACATGTAAAGTGCCAAATCTTTGGTCATATATGAGTTTAAGTCATGAAATTTTTCTTGTATTGCTCTTTTGTATTTAGTAATATTAATTCAAAGTATGGTCTAGTTCAGTGAACTGCCACTCATACCTGTCATGTAAACATAACATTTCATCAACCATAAAATCCGTTTTAATTTTGCCTACGCCTACCTACCATATACATTCGACATATCATTGGTCATAACTCTGGTACTATGCGAGATATGATGATGACCATTATAGACATATAGTATACCATGCTCTTCTTCTTTTCATAGAAATCAATCTAAATACATATTGTGGCTCTTTATATGTCATGTTTTAGGCAGATAGACGTCGAAGTAGGTTGATCACAAGAATTTTTAGTAAAACGTTTTGTTTTTATATTATATGGTGTTGGACAATAACCTCCCATTTTTGTAACACGGTTTGTACTTAAGATATATGAATATATACAAGTTTTTATTGATGTATCGCAAACCAAGCCAAAATTATAGCGATTTATATAATAAAAAACAGGAAATTCAAAAAATTCGATGTGGCAAATATAAATTGGCCGATAGGGGGCGCTAAATCTATTTTTTGACCGTGTGAGGTTTGTTCTATACCTAGAAAGTTGAAATTTGGAATATGTATATTTTTAGACAATATTGCAAACACAGAACTTTGAATTTTGTCCACTAGGGGGAGCATTTACTATTAATGGACCCTCTTAAGTGCGTTCTTCACCTATACAATTAAAATTTAAAACATGTATAGTATTGACAACGGTGAAAAATTTGGTAAACTCGGAAATTCGTATTTTCTCCGCTAGTAGGCACATTAATTATTAATGCATCCTCTGAAGTGCGTTCTTCACATAGAAAGTTGAAATAAATAATATGTATAGTATGAAGACTGAAATAAATATGACATACTCAGAACTTCGATTTTCCATCGCTAGAGGGCGTTAAGAACGAAATCCTATAACGCAGTAACCACTGAACCGATCTCTGTAAAACTTCATGCGTTAATTCTTTCGAGCACACAAATTAATGTAGTTCAGGAAGAAGTTCTAAATTTAATCGAGAGGGGGCATTAAAGGTAAAATTTTATATCTCGGTAACCATTGAACCGATCTATGCAAAACTGCATTAAGTGACTTCTTCAGGACCCCAATTTAACATATGCTAGTGTGTAGTTCGAAATTCTATCGATAGTGGGCGGTAAGGACAAAACATATCTCGGTAACTACTGAACCGATATATGAAAAACTTGGTACAATTACTCATATGCAGAACTTTAATGTTCGACATTGGAACATTCTATTCTATGGTCATTGAAACAATTTTATCAAAATCCATGTTTTTATTTTTTTTTTCAATAAATAATTCCAATGGCCAAATAATGACTAAAAAAGTAAAAAAAAAAACTAACAAAAAAAAACTTTTTAAAAATCAAGCTTTCAAAAAATCTGTACTATAAAACAAAAAATAAATTTACGAAAAATGTAAAATATATTTATGTAGGTATGTATATTTACAAACATACAAAATAAATTAAATTAAATTTTTGTCAAATTATATTATTTAGATATACGTTTATAAGTAATAAATTTTAAAATTTACTAAGAGGTTTGCAAACACAAAAATAAAAGCGTGCGACGAAAATATTAAAAACTAACACCATATTACATTCGTAAATATGTAGCCTAAATATGAATTTTTGCTATCAAAAAAATACAATTATGATCATATTTATATATATCTTATACATCACAAACCTACAACTCTTTATACTTTATATCTCACAAATTGGCAAGATAGGCAAGATTGTATGGGAGATACCACGTCCCTTTGTCCAGTCACACCCAGATTCTACATGGGGATTATAAAGTAAAATATGAACTTTTACATCAATTTTCAAAACTATTTTATAAGTCAAGAGTTGTAGCATTTTAAATGCTTGCATATTTGGGGTTCAGAATGGTGTAGTGCACGCGGAAGCCAGTAACCGACTTCCGTTAGTTGCCATAGCCTCTCCTACACAATTCCTAGTCTCACCTTCGCGGTGGTGAACTCCGTTAACCCGAGCAACCAGCTGAAGATCGGGTTTCAACCCCTGTGGGAGGTCTGGTCGGGGATGTTAGCCCTCCAAAATGTTTTTTTTTTTTTAACGAGGAGTTGAAGCATCAAAAGACTGTAAGTCAGTGCGAGACTTTAACACTCTAAAACTCTCCTCTCGTACACGCGGAACTTCCCGGAACCACCGTCAAGTAATACGTCGGAAAAGCCGTCATAGCATCATCGCTCAATCGTCAGTTGGTTGCAAGTCAAGTTATCCCTACGTGCTTGTTGCAGCGAGTACGCTGTTAATTGCACCTGCTTTTTCGGGACGTGTGCTCTCTATGGACCGTGTACGCTTGAGTAGGCGAAGTGTTGTCATGATCGTTGCTGCTGCTGTCTGCATCGCTTGCCACTTGTGTATTGTGTCACACATGTGGCCTACGGCATTTGACAGACTAAGTGACTGAGCATCTGCGTTAAATGGAAGTCAAGCTCCCCAGCTTATCCAGCTATTTATGTCTGGGATTAAGGCAAATGTCCACCTGCCTTTTGCCGTCGCTACCCTGCGTTTTTGCCACTCCTCGATGCTTCGCTTTCGTTTTTCATCTTTAGATGAGTTTTCTCCTGCTTCGTATATACGTTGCAGTTCACGTGCCAGTATATCAACTGGCGGCATTGCGGCAATCACACCTATTGCATCGTCAGATACCGTGCGGAATGCACTGGCAACTCTTATTGCACTCAGGCGATATGTCGCCCGAATTCCTGTATTGTATGTTTGCTTCTTAGTAGCGCCTGCCAAGTAATAAAATTGTCGTATTCAATACAGATTATGCAAAACAACAATTGCATTACTAACCTATATTATTAGCGCAAGCTATCAAACCTTGAAAATGGTCATTCCACCCAAGTGTTTTATGCTGAAGCACATATGGAATATGTTCGCCATTATACGAGATAGCGCGCCGTTGACTCTTGAGGCTTTCTCACTTACTGTCAGAAGATGATCCTTAAAGGACATACGCGTATCGATCAGAACCTCTAGATATCGTATGTGGGGTTGAGAGATGATCTCGTGGCTGCACGATCTAATTGTGAATACCTCACATTTTTGCCTAGAGCTCAAGAGGACAGCTTCTATTTTATGCCAGTTGCAGATCTGCGCTTTGTAACCACCTCGTTACCCTGGTTATCGCATCGCTGTACGTCATCTCCAGCGTGTGGATATGTTTCGCTACCATCACCAAAGCGATGTCATCCACATAACCAACCAGAGTGGTATCCGTGGGTAAATCTACAGTAAATATGCCATTGTAGACAGTGTTCCACAAAATGGGTCCGAGTACTGATCCTTGTGGGACACCTCGTGTGACCCCGTATCGTTTTACACCGTAGTCAGTGTCGTACAGTGGCACTCAATCGCTGAGATAATTATCAATAATTCGCAAGAGGTACTTCGGTTCGCCAAACGAGCTTAGTGCCAGCAAAATTCGCGACCAGCTCGCTGAGTTAAAGGCATTTTTGATATCAAGCGTTACCACTGCGCAGTTTTCTTGTCGCCACCTTACCCCTCTTGTGACGACGCACGCTATTTACATCACAGTCTGTATGGCATCGATGGTGGATTTTCCATGCCGGAATCGGAATTGCTGTGTGGATAAACCGCCATACAGCCGTCGCTTTCCTGTCAAATAATTTTCGCAGCATCTGTAGCACCTCTGCGGCTGCCACCTCCGGGATGTAGCCCGCGTTCGTTGACTGGTGGTATTGGCGGTTTCGCGCCACCTGTGTAGGGAATAGTGCTGCTACAACACTATTAATGAGCTCAGGGTTAGATGGCTGTGGTGCTTTGGAGCCCCTTACTCTGTTCATCATCACCTTGTACGCTTTATGCCATGGATCCGCACTTTCGCGTAGAGCCTTAAAACAGGATTTCTTACTTGCCCGTATTGTTTGTTTAGCTGTTTCCGAAAGACTTTGAAGTCAGCATGTAGCGAATCCCACGCCGGGAGGTTTCGCGCGCGTTGAGATTTTCTGCGCGTCTGGTTGCAGCGTTTTCTGCATTCAGCGATTTCCTCGTTCCACCAATATACTGGTGTCCTATTTGGCTTATGTGTTCTTCTAGGCATTGCTGCGTCACATACTGAACACTGTCGCCACCTCATGTTTGTCGCCATGTTAGTGGCTATGTCGTCGGCTATTTCTTCCTCATTCCAAACAAGCTGGAAGACTTCGGTGTCGAAGAATGCTGTTTCCACCCCTTGTTCTGCGCTCTAGTTGTCTTCCGAACGGTTTGCTGCAGCTCAATATCTATTATGATGGTGCGGTGGTCGCTCTGGGTATGGAAATGCTTTTTTCCAGCCTCAAACGTATGCTGGCCATCGTTCAATAATTTAACGGTTAGTGCTGCAATATTTTCCATAAGAAGTCTTCCTCTTTGATTTGTGCTCTTGTTACCCCACGTTGTTGACCAGGCGTTAAGAGACTTTCCTCTGGCTTCGGTCACCAGTTCCATCATCATTCGTTCAAACTGACTTATGTCCATGCTGGGTGGCGCGTAGCATGAGAAGAAATAAATTTCTTCAAATTTGACCCATGTGAAGCCATTGTGGGCCACTCGAGCTCTGGATTCATATACCCTGCCGCCAAGTATCCATATCGCGACTTTGTTTGGGGCGTCCGTCGTCCATTCGCATCCGTACACGTTATGATGTTGCTCGCCTTTTGCTACTGCTGTTTTATATGCAGTGCATTGGTAACTACCTGCCGCATGATCTCCTCCGCACAGTGCAAATTTTGGTTTATTTGCACGCGCCGCTGCCAAATGCCCTCCTCGCAGCATTTTCTGCAGAATTTACTACGGTCTTCTGTTTCTTTCCAGATTCTCGCTAGGTGGTTATATCCCCAACACTTGAAGCATCGAATCGGTGATACGCTCTCACGTACACTACTGGACACTCAGTCAATACGTATCCGTTGCACATTAAGATTTTAAAAGCCTCATTTGCAGGCAGAAAGATGTAGGCCGTTTGTGTGCCTTGGTGCCCTTTCCGCATGCTGCGAACTGATGCCTCTTCGAGGCGCATTATTTCACACTGTGTGTGCAGTGCGTCGCAAATCTCCGATTCCGTTGTAATTTCATCCAGGTCCTTTAGCTGAATTGTAACGGTATGGGTTTTAGCTGACGATTTTGCTGAATCACCCAAGACTTTCTCAACCGCTAGCTGCTACTCTCCGGTGTTGCGCTCGGGTGTCCGTTTCAATTGCAGCAATACCTCGTTTTTTGCGGTTCGTCGCACAGCCTTTACATTTTCGCCTATTGACTTCAGCGTGTCATAGCTTTTGATAGCACACAGAATATCTGCATACGACCGGTTAGCGGTAGCTGAGATGATTAGATCGTCGGGCCTTGGAGCCTTTTCGTATTCTTTGGCTGTACTTTTGTCCACTCCTGTTTTTGCTTAGACGCCGTTATTTCACCTGCGAAAACCTTGGTATTTCGCTCCTTCTTGGTGTTTGCGGCATCCGAAATGGCTTGCGCCATGGTTGGTAAGACCGGCCTATCACCTTTCTTCTCAGATGGCGCACTTTTACGCTTCGTGGGGGGCGTTTCCAGGTTCTGCTCCTGTCTTCTTTTTTGCTCTGCGACTGGTTTCAGCCAAGGCGAAGTTTGTGACTATTGGTTTCGTCTAATCACTTCTTTGACTACATCGTCATGCGTTTCAATTGCCGTCAGTTCAAATAGAGCCCTGATACTCTCCATTGCGTCTCTCATCTTTTGGTTTATAGAACGCTTTTTGCCTTCTTCGAGCATCTCCACCACATTCGCTATTTGATCGCCAAGTCTGCAAAATGACGATTGGCCTGTGCCCGGAGGCTTTCTACATGACGGCGCTGGTAACGCCGGTGCTGCTTGTGTCATCGCTTGAGGCAATGATGTCGTCGCTATGAGTGCATGCGTCTCAGTTGGGGAAGCCGACGGCAATGAAGATAATGCGATGCCCGCATCAGCATATTGCGACAACGCCGTCACATTTTGCGGTGACCTTTGAAGCTTTTATGACTTCTGAAAGGGATTTTCCATCCCATTATTCTCACCGTTGCTGTTCCTACTATTTTCATCGTTGATTCAATTCGAATTCATGGCTGTTTGGTCCCCCACTTAAAGCCGTTATCTTCGTTCGGAAGCGTAGCCACCAAAGGATCCTTTCAAAATACCTTTCCAAGGCTTGAGGTCCGATGCGAGGGTTGACAAAGGCCTTCACGGGGTTCTGTGTTCAGAACCTGATCAGGTGTAAGTCAGGAATGTTCCGTCTAATACTACGCCACCAAATCAACGACGACGAACGAAGTGCGTAATTTAAGGCCTACCAGGGTTTTAACGGGACGGGGGCAGTTATGGCATTAGACTGAAAGCCATTTTAGCAAGATGTCACTCTTGCTTACACAGGTAACAGAATACCACAACCGTCAGCCCAGGGTTTCTTGTTTTCAATATCTTTTCTTCCCGTATACCATAATCAAGGTCTTATTGGAATCGGCCTTGATGCCTGTTGGCTGTATGAAGAACTGCCGACCACTGTGGGTCAGACGCAATAGATTTTTTTGTGTCCCGTTGGGAAGAAGTCCAACGGTGTCCGCCAGGTTTCACAGCGCGGAATGATGGTTATACCGCCCCATTTCGGACGCCAGAGCCTCTAATTATCACGGGGTACACCTTAAGCGGTGAGGTTGGCAGTCGAGTAGGTTAAATTACCCCTTGTACCCTGCTGCTCTTGGTCGGGGACTGTTTATTGGGTATTCACAGCTAACCTACATATCTGTAGGCCGTTCGCTATCCGCCACCTGCGACCCCCACAGTTCTGAAGCCAACTACCAACTACCGCCAACTACCGTGGGATAAGTCGCCTCAATATCGCGTATAAGATTTTAACGAGCGTATTATGTGAAAGACTGAAGCACATCAGACTGATTGGATCTTATCAGTGCGACTTCAGACCTGACAAGTCCTCCATTTAACCGGTTTTCACATTGCGCCAAATTCTGGAAAAGACAAAAGAGAGGCAGATGGACACCCACCACAAAGCTGCCTTCGACAGTCCGATTAGAAGTCGCCTATACGCCACTTTGTCTGAGTTCGGTATACCTACGAAACTAATAAGGCTTTGCTGGATGACCCTGAGCGACACACGTTGCTCGGTGAGAATTGGGAACAACCTCACCGATACGTTTAATACCGAACGAGGTTTCAAACAAGGCGATTCCCTATCGTATGACTTCTTCAACCTTATAATGGAGAAGATTGTAAGAGCTGCACAACTCCATCACATTGCACTTTCTTCAACAAGAGTTCAAAGCTGCTCGGGTACGCTGATGATATCGACATCATTGGGCAGAGCGTACGAGCAGTCAGTTCAGCATTCTCCAGTTTGGAGAGGGGATCGCGTCGAATGGGTCTTACAGTGAACGAGGACAAGACGAAGTACTTGGTGTCAATAAATAGTCCCGGCGTCTTGAACAACACGTCACTATTGACAACCACAACTTCAAAGTTGTGAAGGACTTCGGCTACCTAGGTACCAGCATCAACAAGGAAAACATTGTCAGCCTGGAGATTAGCCGAAGAATAACTGTTGCCAATAGGTGTTACTTTGGGCTCAGTAGACAATTGAGGAGCAGAGCCCTCTCTCGACGGACAAAAATTACGCTCTATAAGTCGCTCATCATGCCAGTCTTCCTCTATGAAGCTGAGGCATGGACGCTTGCCAATACCGATCTGAAAATCTATGGCGCGATATGAGTTAAAAACGAGTACAGAATCAGATGGAACGACGAGCTGTATGAGCTCTACGCCGACATTGACAAAGTCGGGCGCATAAAGATCCAGCGCCTACGCTGGCTTGGACATGTGAAGCGTATGGATAAAAGAGCTCCAGCAAAAAAGGTGTTCAATTCTATAACCAGTGGTGGTCAACGTAGGAGAGGGCGTCCGAATCTCCGGAGGAACGACCAAGTGCGAGACAACCTGGCAACATTTGGAGTGCAAAACTGGCTCAAGTTCGCGCAATGCAGTAGCGACTAGCGAGGGGTAATTGCTGCGGCCGAAACCCATTATGGGTTGTAATGGCCAAATAAGTAAGTAAAGCTTATTTGACAGGTGCCACACAGCTCTGTACAATTATGACCCTTTCTGGCAAGGAGATATATAACGTTAATCAACATTATTTAGACAAATTCCATGACTTAAATTAAGTACAGAAATAAATATTTCTAATTAAAACATAACACATGCCAAAAAAATATCATTGGGCTTCCGATATCAGCACTGCATACAAAACTCATAGATACTTTCATACAGATCTACCTCAACCACAAAATTACATTGAAAACTATTGCAAAGTTGAATTGAATTGCAAAGTTTATTAGTGCTAGAGTTGGACTATAATATTCAATAATTTTTCCGCATGCTTTTATTTTTGTATTTGCAAACCTCTTAGTAAATTTTTAAATATCTAAATAATATAGTTTGAATAAAATTTAATTTAATTTATTTCGTATATTTCGTATATTTATATGTATCCATTATAAATACCTACTATAAATATATTTTACATTTTTCGTAAATTTATTTTTAGTTTTTTAGTACATATTTTTTAAAAGCTTGTTTTTTAAATAGTTTTTTTTATTAGTTTTTTACTTTAGAAAATGATATATTTTTCAAATATAAATACAAAAGTGTATAAAAGACTCCTGAGTAAATTTCCTTACCCACATTTTTTCTATATTTGTGTATAAAATGAACTCAGTTGTTACTAAAAGGATCCACTGGGGTTATCGGACTATGATAATAATTACATATTAACAATCGAGAGATCATTACGTGTGATCATGTAGGTGTACAACTATTTCATTTTTCACCACGTCCTAAGGCCCGATCTCGCCTTAATTTAGTATGGAGGGGAGTTTGAAGAAAGAGGGAATAGTTTGAAGAAAAAAATATTCACATGATCCGGTAAAGTAAAGTTAATTAAGTAAATTGCCAAAAAGTCGAATTAATTTTAAAAGGTGGCTTTAAATGCTGTATGTTCGATTTAATCTTGATACATTTAGAGCCGCGGTAGCTTAGTGGTTAGAAATAAAAATTGATTTTGAGTTTTACGAAAATATTAAAAGTGTGCAGTTGACTTTATTTAAAATATAAATTACTAAAAAATATAATTACTAAAATGGTAGCTCGGTTGTTAGTGCGTTGGACTGCGAGCCAAAAGATCCCCGGTTCAAGCCTGGACTGGTGCTAACAACATCTTTTCATATCATTTTTCTATACCGCGCTACTTCTCGGCAGTAAATGGCAAACCTAAGAGAGTAAAACCATTGCCTGTGAAAAGCTCTCACCCGCCGTTCGGATTCGGCAATAAACTGTAGGTCCCACCACATTGAGTACAAATATAACACGCATAGCTCGAAATGGTTAGAGAGCTCGGCCGAAATTCTATACAGGACTGTAGCGCCAAACTATTATTATTATTATTTTGATATAGAACTGTCAAAAACAATGGCGCATATTCGTAGGCAATCTAAAGTCAACTTGAAAATAAAAGTTTTTTTGGACAATTTGAACAAAGATTAAAATGTCAAAAAGCTGTTTTCAATTTAAAGTTTATTTTAAAAGTCACAGAAGGGCAACAATTAAAAAGCCACGGTATTTACTGACATTTACTGGAAAATAAAAAAAAAAAATAAAAAACAGTGCAATATACAGAGAAAGCTTTAAAGTAAAAAATTCAAAAGGCGTAAACTATACAAAATAATTTTGAATAAATTTAAAAGTGCTCAGAAAAAGTCCGTATCTTAATTACAAGTTAAAAACTTTGTCATTGTTACGAAATTATATATAAAAAGGAGCTTCTCTTATTTAGAAGAATCCCTGTCCAAATTTCAGATAATGATATAATAGAACTGATTTAAAAAAAAAATTTAACAAAATCAAAATTGTCGATTTATCTAAAATTCGAGTTCGCATACTTTATTATAATTTAATAATTATTAACTGTTTAAAAAAATAATGATAACCAGAATCAAATACTGCGTTAAATAATTCCCTATGCTATAGATACCACAAATATTCATTTTGAAACTTTTTATGGCCTAAATATCAGCTTTCGAAATTACCTCAAAAAAAAGTGTGTGTTTTTTAAAGCATCACAATTTTGTTAAAATTTTGAATTCTGATAAAAATCAACTTTTATTTTTCTTAAACAAATACAAAGCTATTGATCAAATTTCATTAAAATCAATGAGCAAAAAATATTTAATTTCTACGCATCATAAATATTTTACGAATTATTGAACAAATATAATTTTTAAATGAAAAGTATGGGTGCAGAGTACCAGTAATAAAAAAACAGATTATACCACTCGATTTGCCAAGGATTTTTCTTTAAGAATCTCTAATATCTATATTTATTAGATATCAAACATGCGGCCCGTGTTTTTATTTCACTACACTGTTTTATATTATAACTAATCATATTACACCATCCGACACTATTTTGCATACATGAAAAATCGACCAGTAAGTGAAACTGGGGATCATTCTAAGAATTTGTATAGATCAAATCGTTTACGGTTTTTATTCGCATTTGAATTGCAAATGTATATCATGTTTTCATAATGAATTTTTGTTTTTTTTTTTTACAAAACATATTTTGTAGCTGAGATGTCCCTGAGTATGGATATAAAAACGGTTTTCCAATATCAATTTATTAAATAGTTTTGTTCCCATTTTAATTGATATTATGAGATATTTAAAAAAATCAATTTAAATTTATTAAATACAAATAAAATCTGTAAACGAATTGATAGCAGACAACCATTTTTAAATTCAAACTCAGTGAAGTCTCAGCTATGAAGTACATCCAACTTTTTTCAAATAATCGACCAACTTTTCGATTGCAAATATAATCCTTTAACAATTGATCCAGAAAAACTAGGATACACGTGTCTTTTCTTTAGCGTTCTTTGAGAATATATAGGATTTTCTCATGTGTGCAGCCAAAAGTTGAATTTTGTCGTACGGTGGTTTAATTAAACAGTGTTTAGTATTTCATATTATCAGGGTTGGGTAATTACGTATATTTTAGAATTGTCTACATATTTTTGTAGACAATGGGTAGACTATGTAGATAATATAGACAATCATGTATACAATGTATACTATGTAGACAATTGTGTAGAGTATGTATACAATTATTTGAACTAGTGAAACTTGAAAAATATATATTTTATTAGAATTATACAGGAAACACTGACTCAATTCTATATTATTCATTAGTGATGTATATTACTGTAAATGAGTTCATGTTGGTACTATCATGTTCAGCATCACTAAGATCGAGCCATTTTTATGAAAAATTTGCAACTAAATACTGTTAGTGCAGTGTGCAGTCGATTTCATTTATGTTTGTTAATTAAATATATCAATGAATTTTTATGTTAACGACTAATAAACAAGGAATTCAATGCATTGTACTATAATTTGGCAAAAATCAACAATAAATATGTTGGAATTTGCAAAGTATGCAACAAACAAACATCTACAGAACACGGCTGCAAGCAGATTAAAATGTTACCGATAATTTTGTAACCATGATTAATTAAATATTAAATTAATTATCTATATATTAGAAATATTTGCAAGAAAATACGGATCAACTTATTGTTATATTGGACAATACTGTACCAGGGCTACAAGGCGAATTTATTTTCCAAGAAAATGCATCCAATATGGCGGAAAATGTTGGTTTTAGTGTACGATTAAGTAAAAAATTATTTGCTATGTGTAAGTGTGCATAAATATATTGGTTTTTAGATTATGTGTTGTGAATTAGTTCTCACATTTTTCTTTTCTTTATGGTTCTTCACTACTCATTCAGTTTTGAATGTTGCTTACACATATTGAGCGCATCATGCAACATGTTCATAGCATTGTCCCAACGCTTCACGTTGGCAACAATGATAATAATTTGGCAAAGCGCTAAAGCTTTGCTTAGACCACACCTCTTTCAAGTTAACTTGCACAGTTAACAGAAGCTTGAAATATAACTTATCATTGCATGATTACGGGTCTATTTTAAAATAAGCAGAGCAGCGTTTGCCAACAGTTCTGATATTTCGCAATTGGTGTCAGCCAAAAACTGCAAATCGGACTTTCTTCAAAAGTCACGTACACCAAAAATTGAGTGAAAGTGAAAATTAACTAGAACATAATGAAAATAGTATTTAAGAAAAGCTTGCAACGAAGGTATTGTTAAGACCTTTCGTTGCAATTTAAAGTATAGTAGTTTAGTCAACTTCAAGTGGAGGTAATAAAGTTAATAACGCAATAAGAGTGTAAATTCAACTTAAAACTAAAAAGTGTTTCTTAATTAAAATCTGGAAAATAATTCATCTAAAATTTACAACATTTGGCGCAGCCGGTACGCCGGTACCAACCTCTCAAGGACCGAGAGTGGAGAGAAGGATGAAGGAAGGAGAATGAGAACGAGAACGAAAAGTAACCTATATTTGTTTTTTAATTTAAAAAAAAGGGCGCTTTGAAAACTAGATTTAATTATATTTTCTTTTTTTTGTATAGAGATAGGGAGAGTTTTTTAAAGTTATAAATAATAAATGTTTAAACATTCTAAATAATTAAAAAATATAAAAATTAAATATATAAAAGAAAATACACACTGCGAATCCGAACTCCGGACGCTCTAGTGTATAATAAAATAATTCATACTATTAATATGCAAATAATAATTTTCATTAAATATAAAACGATAACACTATAAAATCAAACAAATATTTACTGGCTATTTACGCAGCATATTTACGCAGCACTGGCTGTTGATAAAGATAATTAATTTGTATATAAAATTAAATGAAAAATAAAGTGCGATAAAAAAAAAATCAATATATTTTCCGAATGTGTAGTCAGGAGTAACATTTAGAAATATTCAATAAATTTTAATATTTTATAATATTCTAAATAATAAGTTTACACTTGACATTTCTCTTAAACGTCTTCTGTACTATGAAAGTAATTACATAGTAACAGCGATTACATAAATTTTAATTTAATCATAATTATATTAAAAAATTGTCTGAAACGAAAAATTACAATATAATAATTGAAATAACACTGAGATTCCAAAGTACGGACCCTCCAGTGTATAACAAATAAAAACTAAATGATTTGATTAAATTTTAAAGCGTGTGAACACAGCACTGATTGCTGTTATGATTTTAAAAAATAACAAAAAATGTATATTAAAAAATAATTTTATGTTAAAAAATTTTTTACAATACACATATTTTTTTCTCTCGGTAATTCAGGGAATCTTATTTGGAAAAATAAAATTATTTGAAACAGATTTGAAAAAAATACTTCAATTTAAATATGACGCAATATGGACGCAGAACATCAAATGAGTCGTTCTTTCATGTGGCTGTGCATAACTTCATCTACGTCTACTGAAGCTTACTGTGCATCATCCTTAGTTGAATTACCCAAAGTCTTTATATATACTAAGATAGAAACTTTGGGTGCCGGTGTAGTTTTTGGGTGCCATCAAAATTGTCACATTTCGGGTATTGGATAATTGGGTGTAATTTTTATCCGCGAGAACGGAAGAACTGAAGTGACAGCACAAAAACAAAATATGTCATAGAATTGCTTTAATGTTTCTAGTATTTTTGCTGAAACATTAAAGCAAGCTTTATTTTTTATGAAAATATCAGAACTTGTAGAATTTTAATCTTCAATTTTTGATATTCTTTGATAAATTATTCATTTTCCCATTTGTATATGTAAATTCCGTTTCTGTTTTTCACAGACGGACATCTACGCATTTTGTTGTTTTGTCAGTTTTGACGTTTCTTCTAAAGAAAGGTGCAACAAGATCGTAACTTGTTCTTACCTTTCACTCTTTGTTTGTGCGGCTGCACTAATAACAACAACAACAAATGAACGAATTTCTTCAATGTTTCTATTATTTTTGCTAAAACATTAAAGCATGGAATATTTTTTATGAAAATATCAGAACATGTAGAATTTTGATCTTCAATTTCTGATATTCTCTGAAAAATTATTCATTTGATCATTAGTACATGTAAATTCTGTTTCTGTTTTTCACAGACAGACATCCATGCTTTTTTCTTTTGTCCTTTTTGACAAGTAGAAATTTACTAACACATTTAGATATTGGTGTAAAGTGCACCCATACATTCATAACTATTGTCAATTTCATTGCACATATTTAAAATAGTTGAACACATTCAAATATTCGCAACACAGGCAAACTTTCAACAATTATTGATTTAATAGTATATACAAAAAAAAAATCTATTCATATAAACTCAATGGCAATGTCATAGTATTTTCTAGTACTTAACGGTATTTTCCGATTAAAAAAAAAATGTATCCTATTGACTATTTTTAATAGTAAAAAACCATTATTTATATAGTATTTTTTCTGGGTGTATAAATAAATAGACAATGATATGAAATAAATATTACTTTTGTGAATTAGTTAAGGAATATTTTCATTTAATTTTATATTATGGTTAAAACTACAGACATCATTAAAGTGTAATCATTTATGATAGAGGATAAATTAAATTTTAAAAAAAGTATTACAAACAGCACATTTTATGTTTTTTTTTATTTTTTTAAATTGTCTTATGGTATGACAATTGCATCCTATGGTTAGAATTTTAGAAATTATTCATTTCTAAGAATTTACTATTAAATCAATAATTGTCCTATTGACCAATTTTAATGGGATTTGAGGGAATATTTTTCTGAGTGCATCATAAAAAAAATGTAATTTAAAAATTTTGTTTGAAAATGAAATTTTAATTTTGATTATCAATTTTTCTAATTTATTATATTATGTTTAGCTTCACAATAATTATAATGTTTTGGATTTTTTGTTTTAAAATCAAAAAAAATATTAAAACTTTAAATGTAAATATTGTATTTTAAGTTTTTTTTTAAATCAATTTTTTTTATTATTCAAAACATTGAAATTTAATACACTTTAATTTAAAATTATATAAATGAGAAAAATACGTATTTTGCCAAAGATCAAGAAATCAGAGATTTCATATTTTTTGGTGAAAGTCAAAGTTTGCCTGTGTTGCGAATATTTGAATGTGTTCAACTATTTTAAATATGTGCAATGAAATTGACAATAGTTATGAATGTATGGGTGCACTTTACACCAATATCTAAATGTGTTAGTAAATTTCTACTTGTCAAAAAGGACAAAAGAAAAAAGCATGGATGTCTGTCTGTGAAAAACAGAAACAGAATTTACATGTACTAATGATCAAATGAATAATTTTTCAGAGAATATCAGAAATTGAAGATCAAAATTCTACAAGTTCTGATATTTTCATAAAAAATAAAGCTTGCTTTAATGTTTCAGCATAAATACTAGAACATTAAAGCAATTCTATGACATATTTTGTTGTTGTGCTGTCACTTCAGTTTTTCCGTTCTCGCGGATAAAAATTACACCCAATTATCCGATACCCGAAATGTGACAATTTTGATGGCACCCAAAAACTACACCGCCACCCAAAGTTTCTTAGTATAAATAAAGTCTTTGGAATTACCTCTGGTAGCTAGACGTTCCTCAAATATTCGTACACAAAATAAAAAGTGAGTCGTCTCATTTCTTGAACTTTATGAAGGTGGTTCTACCAGCATATGCGAACAAAATTCCAACAAGGAGTTTTAGAAATTCTCCATTTATCTTTGTTTTTGTAACCGTGGTAAATAAATTTTTTTTTTCATAGTGGTGCATAACTATAGACGCATTTTAATAAATAGCACAAAATGACACATTATTGTAAGTTAGCCTTAATTTATATTATTTTAATTTTGAGTATTGCCTTCTTGATTATGAATATGCTTAAACATTCTTTTTTCATGCTATTAACTAAGCTTATTCGCACCTTTTCATCAATTGACTCCCAAGATTCAATCACATCCATTTTTAAAAGTGAAATTTTTTTCGCATTGCTTGTTTTCAACAAATATTTTTCGGTACATCATTCCTGAGATATTTTCTATTGAATTCAGGTCTGTGAAGTAGGCTGGCCAATACAAAACCTTCACGTTATGCGATTCTAGCCATGAGCTAGTCTCCTTGCCCTTATCTAAAATATTATTTTGCTGCAATGCCATATTATCAGTATTATTTCTCTCTAAATACGGAAGGAGTATAGTTCTCAACATCGATGTGTATTTTCCAGAGTTCATATTCGTGTATTAGAATACTAACTTTAGTATACCATAAACACAAAATAAATATTTCAAATAATCTTACAAAATGAATCGATTATTCTGTAACACTATTTTTTCTGATGAGAAAACGTTTAATTTGGACGGGCAGGATGTTTTAAATTTCTATTAGAGTGTCCACACTACTTTTCGAAGAGAAACTTTAGCGGCGCTCCTTTGATGGGTTTGGGAACATTTTGTGTTCATGGATTGTTAGAGTTAGCATTCCCATACACTTTTATTTACCACGGTTACAAAAACAAAAATAATTGGAGAATTTCTATCAATAAATAGTTTTTTTTGCATGAACTTTAAACCACTTTTGTTTGTTTTTAAAAATATTTTTTGGAAGCAGAGAATCGCATAAAAAAAATGGTGCTGCTATAGTTATGCACCACAGTGTAGAATGTGGCGGTTCAAGAATAAAGTTGTCATGTAACGCACGTTGGTGTTCATATAGAGACAGTTATATACGTTTGTTGATGACTGCACTTCCATCTGAAATGATGGCAACCATAAAATATGCAACATCGCTTTGACATTTCTTTAAAAATACTTTTGTTTATTAAACATTGCTTTGAAATTATTTTATTTTTTGTTTTGACATTATTTTCAATGACAGTTTTTTTTTGTTTCTTGTCATTATTCAAAATTGTCGTTAATCGTTAAAAAGAATTAATAAAGAATGGTCGTTGAACCAGCGAAATCGAAATTTAACATTTTTTTATTATTCTCATCATAAATTGGTCCTTCGGTACGGATTGAAAAAGTTAAAGAATATAAATCTACAACAAGTGAACATTGCGCAATTGGGTGCTCCGTAGGACACTGCGCACTTGAGATTTGTGAACACTGCGAAATTGGGTGCTCCGTAGGACACTGCGCACATTGAAGTTTGTGATTGCAGCGCGATTGGGTGCTCCGTGGAACACTGCGCACATTGAAGTTTGTGATTGCTGCGCAATTGGGTGCTCCGTAGGACACTGCGCACTTGAGATTTGTGAACACTGCGCAATTGGGTGCTCTGTAGGACACTGCGCACATTGAAGTTTGTGATTGCAGCGCGATTGGGTGCTCCGTAGGACACTGCGCACATTGAAGTTTGTGATTGCTGCGCAATTGGGTGCTCCGTAGGACTCTGCGCACATTGAAGTTTGATATTGTTGCGCAATTGGGTGCTCCGTAGGACACTGCGCACTTAAGACCTTATTAACATTGAGTAATTGGGTGCTCCGTAGGACACTTCGCACATTGAAGTTTGTGAAAAACTGCGCATTTGGGTGCTCCGTAGGGCACTGTGCAAATATAACTTAAAGATTGGAAAAAGTGAAAAAAGGTTTTCATTATAACTGTGTTTCGTCGTCGCGTTGAAGCTAACGCTATTGTACATTCTAGAAGCGGGTGTGCGTTGTTTAAACGTCGCCGTCGTGTATACGTTGTTGTCGAATGTGCGTTGTTAAGTAGACGCTGCGTTAAAGCGTTTTGTATTTTTGTTATAAATCGAATGCGCGTTGTTAAGTAGACGCTGCGTTGAAGCTTTCTGTACTTTCGCGCTGAAGCTTTGTAATTTGCAGAAACGTATGTGCGTTGGGTTTTTTATTTGTGAAAAAAAAGTCCTGTTTGAAACATTTGTACGTTCTGCACATAAACCACGGTGAATAAAGATCATGTCGGATCATATGAAGAAGTTAGTGTCGAAAAGCCGCCAAATAAAAGACGCAATTACAAGCGCGCTGACATATGCACAGAACCGTCCAGAGGATTACTCGTTGGGTCAAATTGAAGCGCGACTAAACAGGTTAGAAGTGGCATGGCAAGAATTTCAAGCGTGCTCACTGGAGTTATTGGAATTTGAAGACATAGAAGTTTTGTTGACCCTGAAATAGAACTTGTTGCCTATGAGGAAAAATATGTTATGGCTCAAGGTACGTTTTTTGTGTTTAAACGTTCACTTATTTCACGTGAAGCTTCGCAAGAGCCACAAGTTAATGCCTTTTCCAGATTAGCAGAACAGCAAACTACACTGTTGCAGATGTTTTCAGAGTCACCTGTTACCAAACACGTTCGAGATAATGAATTGCCAAAAATAATTATTCAACCATTTACTGGAGTTTATAAAGATTGGCCAGCATTCAGAGATTTATTCACGAGCACAATAGATTCAAAACCAGGCCTAACCAACACACAGAAATTTCATTATTTAAAGTCACTGTTGAAGGATGATGCTGCAAACCTGATTAAGCATATGCAAATCACTGATTCTGCTTACATTACAGCGTGGGATCGACTTAAAGAGCGTTTTGATAAGCCTCGCCTGATCGTCACCTCTTTTATTGAAACATTTATGTCACTTCCATCTGCTGCAAATGAAAATGCAGCCGGGTTGCGCAAAATTTCTGATGGTGCTAACGAAGTTATCAGAGGATTATGAACTATTAATCAAAGTGAGCGCGATTTTTGGATAATTTATTGGTTGCAAACAAAGATAGACCCCGAATCACGAAGAAAATGGATTGAAAAGAGCCGAGCAAGTTCAAAACCAACTATTAATGAATTTTTTGAATTTTTAGATCAACGTTGTGAAAAATTAGAATTGAGTCAGAATAAAACTTCAACTAAACAGTTAGGTACTACCAAGTCGCATGCGCTAGTTGTAACTAATGAGAATCAACATAAGTGCATAAAGTGCAGCGACACGAATCACAGTATCACAAACTGTCCTATTTTTTTGTCTTTGGCTGTGGCTGAGCGTCGCTCCTTTGTTAAGGATAAATTATTGTGCTTCAATTGCTTGAAATCAGGACATAATGCATACACTTGCAAGTCACAGCATCGCTGTAGGAACTGTAACCGTCGACATAACACTCATGTGCATTTTGATGCGGCTTCGATGAATCTTTTGTCGCCTTCGAATCCATATCATCCTACAGCTCCTGATGATAATCAGTTGACATCTATATCGAACGTGTCTCACTCCTTGCTGCTGGACAGTTCTCACAAAAACCAGATAAATAAAATTATTTTACCAACAGCGGTTGTTGATGTGTGTGACATCAGAGGACAGTTTGTTGAATGCCGCGTGCTGGTGGATTGTGCGTCTGAATTGTCTTATGTAACTGAACGTTGCATTCAGCGCCTTGGTCTTGCTCGTTCAGCATCTCGTATTGCTGTTTCTGGAATATCGTCGGTGAAGGGAGAAACTACTCGTGGGTGCAGCACTCTACATATCAGGTCCAGAGTCTATCAATTTAATTTAAAGGCACGCGTACAAATTCTTAGCCAAATTACTTCGTTGCTACCAAGATTTTCTATTCCGGTTTTTGATCAACATCTACTCAACAACGTAAATCTTGCTGATCCAACTTTAAATCATTCGTCGCATATTGACATTTTGCTTGGAGCTGATTATGTTTGGGACGTTTTAACTATGGAGAAATTGTTTAACTCAAAGGGAAATACCATAGCTGTTTCATCGCGATTTAGATGGGTTGTCACAGCCGTTTCTTCGTCTATGCAGGAAGAATCGTCGCTGACATTTGTTTCTTTAATAGATATCGATCGTTCGCTGCGTGCCTTTTGGGAAGTTGAGGAGGCCAATCACCAGCTTCAGAAGGATTCTGATTCGTTGCTTGTTGAGGAACACTTTCGTAAAACACATCGGCGTCACACCGATGGCAAATATGTTGTACAGCTTCCATTTAAAGAAGAAAATATGTTTTTGCTGACACATTTCAAGGTGCACTCTTACGCTTCAATGCTGTTGAACGACGACTGCTAAGGGATCGCTCGTTAAAGACGCAATATGTGAACTTCATGCAGGAATATATTCGGCTGGGACATATGCGAGAACTTACGGAGGATGAAATTCAAGTGGTGGACAATCGAGTTTTCTACATGCCACATCACCCGGTAGTTGGCGCAAAATTAAGGGTTGTCTTCGATGGGTCTTATAAAGATAAAAATGGAGTTTCTCTCAATAGCAAACTGCACATTGGCCCATGTATCCGGCGAAATCTGTTTGCAGTGTGTCTTCGTTTCCGGTTTCACAAATTGGTTTTCACTGCTGACATAGTTAAAATGTTCAGACAGATTTGGGTGGCGGAAGAACAACGTAATTATCAACGCATAATATGGAGAGAAGACCCAGACAAACCAATACAACACTACCATTTGTGCACTGTCACATATGGTACCGCCACTGCACCATTCCTATCTGTAAGAGTATTAGAACAAATTGCTGAGGACTACCAGAATACACATCCAATCGCTGCAAAAGTGTTACGGGAAGATTTTTATGTGGATGATGTATTAACTGGTGCGCCATCGGAAGAAGAGTTGATTATTAAACAAAAGGAGTTAATACATTTATTATCGCTTGCGGGGCTGGAGTTGAGTAAGTGGGTAACAAATTCAAGCTGTATTACAGACACTATCGAAACACAGCAAGCACCAAGTTTTTTAAAGCAACCAGATGATGAAGCTACAAAGGTTCTAGGCATACATTGGCAGCCGGGTATTGACGTAATTGGATATAAGGTATGCTTGGGGAGATGTCAAAATGCTACGAAGCGACAAGTGCTCTCGGACGTTTCACGTATTTTTGATCCATTGGGATTAGTTGCTCCAGTAGTGGTTAATTTCAAGATATTGTTTCAAGAACTATGGCTCCTTAGCATCGAATGGAATGATTCATTGCCTGACAATCTAGCAAATCTATGGCTCGGTTATAAGGAAGACCTTCATCATTTTGTTAAATTAAAATTACCCCGTTTCATATACAATTATAATGAAGATATTGAGTTAAAAGGATTTTCAGACGCATCAATCAAAGCGTATTCTGCGGTCGTATATTGTCGTGCTAAGGATGAACATGGCAATATTCAGATTTCTTTGGTTGCTGCAAAAAATCGTGTCGCTCCTTTAAAACAAATCTCACTACCTAGGTTAGAACTATGCAGCGCTCTGTTGTTGGCGCGTTTGATGAACTCAGTTGTTGCTGCATTACCGCACGAGTCGGTCACTTTGCATGCTTGGTGTGATTCTACAGTAGTTTTGTCGTGGTTATCTATACAACCTATAAAACTTAAAACATTTATTGCTAATCGTACTTCTGAGATTTTAGACATACTGCCACGCCATGTATGGAAGCATGTTTCATCAAAAGACAATCCAGCGGACTGTGCATCTCGCGAAATGATGGCTAGCCAGCTTAAAGAATTTGATCTATGGTGGAAAGGCACAAGCTGGCTGAGAATCGATGAAGGAAGTCGTTCAAACCAACCTGAACTAAATTGTTTTGCTGATCCAGACGCTGCGGTTGAAATGAAGAAAAATGTGATCGCCATGATTTCCAGCCAGACAACTGATCATCATCCTATTGCGCTGTTGGCAGATCGTGTTTCATCGTGGTGGAAACTTCTAAGGATTACAGCGTATGTATTACGTTTTATCAAGAGGATTGCATCGAAACAAACCCCTGCAACTGCATACATTACGTACGACGAAATAGACGAAGCTCGGCAAATGTGTTTGAAGATAGCACAAAACTATTTTTACAAGGATCTAGTATGCCTACAACGCAAGCAAGAATTGCCAAAAGGATCTAAACTGCTTCAGCTTAATCCATTCATAGATGGAAAGGGACTTATTCGAGTTGGTGGAAGAATTCGAAACTCTCAACTCGCAACAGATACACAACACCCAATAATTCTACCAAAAGAACATCATATCGTCACTATCATGCCAAAGGGGCGAATGTGCAATTTTTGACATTTGCGTTTTTTTACATTTTTGAATGTAGTTTTTCCTCAAGTATACTGAGCTAAAATCGCGTGTCGTTTTGTTGGATATTTCTAGCCACAAAAGTCAAAACCAAAAGGGCGAATTTGAAAAATTAAAAATCTTGTCATGCCAAAAGGGCGAATCTTTCCTTTTTTGCCATAACTATTTATTGGTACGAGATATAATAGTGATGTAGAAGCATTTATTGTTTGTTTTTAAAGCACCTATCGATCTGCATCATTATTTAAAAATATTTTGTCAAACATTAATTTGATATTTGTTATTTGCAGGAAAAATGTTTGGCAAAATATTTTTAAATAATGATGCAGATCGATAGATGCTTGAAAAACAAACAATAAATGCCTTTACTCTACTATTTGATCTCGTACCAATAAATAGTTATGGCGAAAAAGGAAAGATTCGCCCTTTTGGCATGACAAGAATTTCAATTTTTCGAATTTTTGTTATTTGCAAGAAAATATTTTTAAATAATGATGCAGATCGATAGGTGCTTTAAAAACAAACAATAAATGCCTTCACACCACTATTTCATCTCATACCAATAAATAGTTATGGCGAAAAAGGAAAGATACGCCCTTTTGCCATGACAAGATTTTCCATTTTTCGAATTTTTGTTATTTGCAATAAAATATTTTTAAATAATGATGCAGATCGATAATGATGCAGAACAATAAATGCCTTTACACCACTATTTCATCTCATACCAATAAATAGTTATGGCGAAAAAGGAAAGATTCGCCCTTTTGGCATGACAAGATTTTAAATTTTTCCAATTTCTTCATTTTTTTGCTATAACTTTTTATTCGTGCAAGATAAAATAGTAGTTTAAAGGTATTAATTGTCTGTTTTTAAAGCACCTATCGATTGGCATCATTATTTAAATTCGCCAAAAAAAATTTCCTGCAAATAACAAATTACAAATTAATGTTTGGCAAAATATTTTTAAATAATGATGCCAATAGATAGGCGCTTTAAAAACAAACAATTAATTCCTTTACATCACTATTTTATTTTGAGCTAATAAAAAGTTATAGCATAAAAACCAAAAATAGTTGGTCATGATATGGCCTCACAAAATTCGTATTTATCATTCAGTAATTTGTCAAATCCAAAGATATTTTATATGCGTTATAACAATTCATGAATAAACCAAAATAACTGAAAAAATTGAAAGAAAACTAAATTTTTCTAATTTTTAAAGCACTTCAAACTTTAAAATTTGTTTTCCCAACATTTTTAAAAATGCACATTCGCCCCTTTGGCATGACAGTGACGATATTACGTCGCTGATTTTGTTGGATGAACACATCAGACATTTACATCTGGGAGTTTCTGCACTCTTTGTGATTATACGTCAAAAATATTGGATTATTGGTGCAAGAAACCTAATTCGCAAATTAACACACGAATGTCAAAAATGTTTTCGGCAGCGAAAACTAACGACTCACCGGCTGATGGCAGATTTACCTGCAGTACGAGTTCGACAAGCATTTCTGTTTGAAAACAATGGATGCGACTACGCTGGTCCGTTTAGCTTGAAGACACATCGAGGACGGAATGCACGCACATCAAAGGGCTACATTTGCTTGTTCGTGTGCATGGTGACGTCGGCCATTCTCCTTGAATTGGCCTCAGATTTAAGCACCGAATGCTTCATTGCAGCTCTACGACGTTTCATGGCTCGTCGTGGTAAATGTGTTCACATTTTTAGCGACAACGGTAAAAACTTCGTCGGTGCTTCTCGGGTTCTCGATGAAATGCATCAGCAACTAAGATCACAGGCGCATAATGAGATTATAGCATCAACTTTATCAAAGGAAGGAATCAAATGGACATACATTCCTCCATACGCACCGCACTGGGGTGGCATCTGGGAATCCGCTGTGCGTTCAGTAAAATTGCATCTCTGGCACGTCGTTGGACTTACAGTATTGACGTTTGAACAAATGCATACTTTACTGGCACAGATTGAAGCAATCGTGAACTCGAGGCCGCTGGGAGTTGCACCGGACTCAGATATAAATTATCTTTCTCCTTCTCATTTTCTAATCGGCAGACCGTACACAATGATTCCGGAAGGCGACCTAACTAGTGTCCACCCAAATCGTCTCGACTATTGGCAGCACGTTCAAAACATGTACCAGGGGTTTTGGGAACGCTGGCGCAAGGAGTATTTGACATCGCTACGACAACGTCCAAAATGGTGTCGCAAGCAACAGAACATCGAGGTCGGAAATCTGGTGATCATAAAAGACTCTAATGCTCCACCAGCCACATGGCTTATGGGACGGGTCATCGAAACATTTCCTGGCAAGGACGGATTGACCCGGGTAGTGAAGTTACATACCTCACATGGAGAGATGACTCGACCCATCAGCAAGCTTGTAATTTTACCTGTATTTTGAAACTGTGTTTCAGGGTCGCCCGGCATGTTGATGACTGCACTTCCATCTGAAAGGATGGAAACCATTAAATATGCAACATCGCTTTGACATTTCTTTAAAAATACTTTTGTTTATTAAACATAGCTTTGAAATTATTTTATTTTTTTGTTTCTTGTCATTATTCAAAATTGTCGTTAATCGTTAAAAAGAATTAATAAAGAATGGTCGTTGAACCAGCGAAATCGAAATTTAACATTTTTTTGTTAATCTCATCAAAGTTTTATAAGCAACTTATAACAAGTGCGAATGACCTCTGCTAATTCTAAATACAAAAAATTGATACAAAATGTGGTAAACCTAATTTTTTAAGAACATTTTGTGCAATTTTGTGCTGATTTGCGAATTAATAAACACACATGCAGTTGAAAAATGGCTTCATCTCGAAATTCCACATATGTTATTCAAAATTCAATTCAAGAGTTGAATTGCGCAGAGATATGGCATTAAATGTTTATGATTTAACAGCTTTTTACTTTCATCCCCTCTACGATAATAGAAAACTTTTGAAATCTCAACAAGATATAATCAATAACTTATTATTAAAAAATGTATCCGGCTCTGTTCTTGAAGATTGGGATTAATTAAAAAAAAAATCATTCTTCAAGACTCTATTTGATAAGGACATAAAAAAGCCTTCAGCCTCTGGAGCATGGCTGAAATGAAATGTGCGGAACCGGCTAAATTTGCACAAAAGTTATTGTTAATTCCTGCGGCATCCGCAAAAATTGAAAGAATATTTTATAGTTGGGGCTACGTGCACTATAGAAATAGAATTATATTGTACAGATCAAAAAAATTAATCCATGTTTACCATTCGCTAAGAATAACGGATACGCAAAACAATACATTTGAAGTCTATGAATAATACCAATTATTTTGCTAATTTTAAATTAAAGTATTAAATATTATTTAATATAATAAAATTTTGTGAAACAAAATATGAATCTTGCATTTTACTTAATCGTATACAATGTCTACATTGTACACGGATAGAAAAGATTTGTTTGAATATGTTTGAATGTAATTAAAAAGTAATACGAAATTACCATACATGTATTAGAAATGAAGTGTAATTAAATTATAATCAAAATTGTATTTATTTTTGTTCACGTGTAAACATTATTATATTGTCCAGCAGAATCTGTCAAATTTACCGTAAATATGTTACAATACCAACATAAAATTTTAATTTCATTTGAATAAACTATTTCTTGGCTATTTACTTGGTTAAAACTATGTTTCGAAAACACAGAAAAAGCTAATCAAATCCAAAGACAACGTATGATCGCAACGCTCGTCTTAACTCGATAATTTATCGACTGACGAAGTTGGCAACGTTGTGCAGCATTTTCTACCTACGCCATCTTTCACCATCGTTGGAACATATTGATGTTTAGAAACAAACAAAAAAGAAATTGTATTTAAATAAGTGTATTCTTGCAACATTCTTCTTGTATACGAAGTTGGCACTTGTTGAGCAGAATTTTCTACCTACGTCTCTTTTGTCGTCGTTTGAAGTGGGTCGTTTTAAACATACTGATGTTTGACAAAGTTGACACTCGTTGATCGGCATTTTCTGCGTACGTGTCTTTAGTTGTTCGTTGAGAAAACGTGTTCGCGTCGGTAAAATTTTGTTATTTGTAAATTAAATAAATATATAAACTTGTTACAAAAAGTACAAAAAGTAACAGAGTATAATATAGTGCAGTATATAATTTCTGAAACTAAAGTGAAAAAACCACAAATAAAAATCTGTGTTTCGATTTTCAAACAGAATTTGGCATGTTTTTTACAAAAGCCTCCGTGAATTCCTTGCCTACGATATGTGCTGTATTCAGATCAACTATAACTGTATCAAATATAAAGCGAGCCTGGATCGTCTGGATTGGCGTCTGCTGGTGCAATTGTGCATTCATTGATGCTGTCACTTATACTTGCAGTTTTAATTCAATTATTTATTTATGCATTTGTATATGAATTCAATTATTATAAATTCCCACTGTGAATGTTTAAAGATTATTAATAAAAATTAATAAAAACCAACATTTTATTTTTATTTTATTTTCAGGATTTTTTCCAAAAATATTTATATATGTATCTATGCAAACATACTACTTTTTGTACTGAAACAACTGATATGTTTCACTGGAAACATATTTATATTCAGGTCGTTCCAAATCATGTTTTATTTTGAACATATTTATGTTTCGGTTCAAATATTTATTTTATTTGGATGTAGTAGTTATTATGTTTCCATTAGAACATACTCCATTTTAAGGGGCAACATTACAATGTTTCCGGGATATTATAATGTAAGTCACAGCGCATTACAACACTCTTCAAGTCTCAATACAACCCTGTTTACAAATGATTTATCAGTCAATTATATATTATGTTTACATACAATTCAAAACATACATGTTAATGCCTGCAAAATTATGTTTGGGAGAGCCCTTTTTTTTGCAGCGTATATACATTGTCTACATTGTATACATTGTCTACAAGTTTTTTACATATTGTCGACATGTCTACATGTAGATAATCGTCTAATCTAGATTTGTAGACAATCTCGCCTAACCCTGCATATTATAAATAAACTTAAATTCTCTATTCAAAGTTTATGTTTAAATATAACCAAATTATGTATAAAAAAAATTATCAAAAGTCCATTGATTTAGCCACATTGCGTAACATTTCACTTCAAAAGTTTAAGGAATATAATGTCATGTTATTAATTTGATATCAATTAAACCTATCTTATTTCTGATTACTATCAATGAGTCCAAAAAAAAAAATTAAATCACGTCGATATCATGATTGGATTTTGAGAAATAACATGACAAAAATTCTTAAAAAAATCCCCAATTTTAAATATTTAACACATTTATTGAGAAACAATAGAAGGCTTTTTGTAATGCATAATTGATCCTTGATATATTCTTTTTTCGTAAAAAAAATAACACAACCTACCCATTAGGTTAAAAAAAGTCCCTTTTTGTTGTACGAATTATATTTGTAACATTATAATTGTGTGTGTGGCTACCACTCAATATGCCCAAAAATGTTTAGTTGGGTTGCAAGGAAATATTTTTGTTGGCTTATTTATATTAAATTCATAAAAAAGTTATGTTTTGCGTTGCCCTTTCCGTTATAAAATCGAAAGATGAATTTTTTATTGCACTGTCAAATATCAAAAGAGAACATATAAAATACCAACAAAAAATACATATTTTGACAAATTTTATAATTAAAATATTTTATATTTTGCAGTGTCTTCATGTTAACAAAAAATACAACTTTAAATTATAGACCACCAATACCACCTCATCGGAATATTGACACTTATGGAAATAATGCTACTATCCTTGGTAATACCACACGTAATATACAGGTATGGATTATAGCAGACCAGTAGCCGGGGGAAGAGGTTTGTAGGTGTTCTGACTTCAATGAATATAACATTGGATTTTTTTTTATTTTCTATTTATTAGTGAAACTTTGTAATTTTTAGGTCTCTATATTTAATTATAACCAGTTGGGAAGGTTAGTTCACATGGGAAATTTAAGGTGTTATTATGATAGTTAGGATTATCAAAATTATAGTCGGTCTAAGCCGATCCTGAAAATAACTACAAACTTTCAGTCGCTGATGAATTTCCATTCATTAGATACCTATTTTTCTAAAGGGTTAGGTGTACCGAATTTCGATTTTTTTTTTGAACCACACGGCATTTCCCTGGAAACCATTATTTTCATGTATTTGAGCATGCGTCAATATATATTTGACCAAAAAAAAGTTGACCTAAGCACTTACTTATTGATCTGTAGATGTAAATTTTATATGAGTTATTTGAACATAAGTGGTCGGTTTTCAGGTCACAATAGAACGATCATGCAAATTTGTTCAGACAGCTTAGATATATAAGTAATCTAAATCTAAAGTTTCATTGCTCTAGCTCTTCTACTTTTTCTGTAAGGGACAGACAGACGGATATCCCTAAATCGACTCAGGAGGGCATGCTGATCAAGAATATATATACTTTTCCATACCGGAGATGCTTCCTTCTGGGTGTTACAAACGGCGTACCAAACTGAATATACCCTTTCACTCTTAGTGTAGGGTATAAAAAAGGGTTTAAAATTCTTGATAATTAAATTTGATTTTAAACAAATATAAAATATTCTTTAATATTATAATTCCATACATTTCATTTTATGTATGGAATACCATACATGTATTAGAAATGAAGTGTAATTAAATTATAATCAAAATTGTATTTATTTTTGTTCACGTGTAAACATTATTATATTGTCCAGCAGAATCTGTCAAATTTACCGTAAATATGTTACAATACCAACATAAAATTTTAATTTCATTTGAATAAACTATTTCTTGGCTATTTACTTGGTTAGAACTATGTTTCGAAACACAGAAAAAGCTAATCAAATCTAAATACAACGTATGATCGCAACGCTCGTCTTAACTCGATAATTTATCGACTGACGAAGTTGGCAACGTTGTGCAGCATTTTCTACCTACGCCATCTTTCACCATCGTTGGAACATATTGATGTTTAGAAACAAACAAAAAAGAAATTGTATTTAAATAAGTGTATTCTTGCAGCATTCTTCTTGTATACGAAGTTGGCACTTGTTGAGCAGAATTTTCTACCTACGTCTCTTTTGTCGTCGTTTGAAGTATGTATAGGGTCGTTTTAAACATACTGATGTTTGACAAAGTTGACACTCGTTGATCGGCATTTTCTGCGTACGTGTCTTTAGTTGTTCGTTGAGAAAACGTGTTCGCGTCGGTAAAATTTTGTTATTTGTAAATTAAATAAATATATAAACTTGTTACAAAAAGTACAAAAAGTAACAGAGTATAATATAGTGCAGTATATAATTTCTGAAACTAAAGTGAAAAAACCACAAATAAAAATCTGTGTTTCGATTTTCAAACAGAATTTGGCATGTTTTTTACAAAAGCCTCCGTGAATTCCTTGCCTACGATATGTGCTGTATTCAGATCAACTATAACTGTATCAAATATAAAGCGAGCCTGGATCGTCTGGATTGGCGTCTGCTGGTGCAATTGTGCATTCATTGATGCTGTCACTTATACTTGCAGTTTTAATTCAATTATTTATTTATGCATTTGTATATGAATTCAATTATTATAAATTCCCACTGTGAATGTTTAAAGATTATTAATAAAAATTATTAAAATAAATTACTAAAATAATTTTAGTCTTAGTGGGTAATCGGGGAATGGTCCACTTTTGGCGGGGAATTTCAAATTAGGATCGTTACATTTTCTACATTTTTAAGGATTGGAATATAGGCATTTTCCAACTTTTGATTGAATTTCATATGAAAGTTTTAAAACCAAAGCTTTTACTTTTAGATTCGATATCTAAGTACAATAAAAAAATTTAAATGAATTTAAACAGCATGATTTGACTTCAACGCTTTTAATTCTTTTGGAACATAATAAATTCAAAATCGTTTATTTAGAATTTGGCTTTAAGAATATAATTGTAATCTATATTTTTTCGTTTTCGAGAAAATTACATGGTCTGACACTTTTCTGGATTAAGAATCATATGGTTCTTAAAACACCACGTTTCAAAAGATTTTAAGTCGTAGGACGTCAGTAGTGAAGTAGTAGAACGTCATCTTCGTTAGTTATTGATTTATATATTTTCATGTCATCGGCAAAAATTAATAAATTTGTATTGTGTACCTTGGGGTACCCCAGATGTTGCAATAAATGATAAAGATATACTATTCCTGAAACGTATTTGATATGAGCAGTCTATTAAATAAGATCCAATCCAATTTACAAAGAATTTAGAAAATCCAAGAGCATTTAGTTTGGAAAAAATTAAATTGTGAGGATGTTCATCGAAAGCTTTACCACTTATCCACTTGATTTCCAGATTCTAAGAGTTTTATTATTTACATCATTTCTACAGCTCTTTTTAAAAATTGGGCCTATTAATGAATTTTTTCCAAAATATAGGAAAATTACTTTCATTGATTGATTTATTAAATATTGAACACAAAATAGTTGTAGCAAAATAGTTCATAGTAAAATTAGTTAATCAAGATCGTTATCAATATATAGTCTGAAATTAAATCAATTTTCGCATACAACAATTTATTTAAAATAGAAAAGTTGGCTTTTGCAAAATTAAATTCATAAGCCTTGTCTGTGGATTGACTATTAATATAAATAAATAAAATTATGGTTAGAGACGGATGATATGAATTAATTTCCAATAGTACATGAGCAGATTTTAAAACAACAGGATTGTTACTATCTGTAGTAAAGACCAAGATAAGTTGTCGTTCAAGACAGTTATTAATACAACTTACTTGTTGTAAGTCAGATGGTATAGTATCAACAAAAGCTTGTTATTGTCGGGTTTTAGAATTAGACGCATAATAATATGTGTCGTCATCAGAATTTTACCATTTTAAATCAGGTAGATTAAAATCATCTAATAGTAAAATGTCGTTAGAACTACTGAGTAATTCTAATATAAAGTCAATAGACTTAGACAAAGTCTCATAAACTTCTACACTATGCATTTAAGACGTACACACAGAAATTGTGTAGTATTATCTTGACACAAATACGTTCTAATGAGGAAGCAATAGGAATTTCCAATAAGGAACTTACAAAACTGTTCTTTATTGCAATTAATATACCACCACCGACTGGAAAATTTTCGATATTAACATGGATATGATTTCTAAATTTAGATAAATTCCTTTAACATTTTTTTAATGTATCTTATGTTATGTTTTTAAATAAAGGATAAATTTATACTTAATGTAGGACCTGCCAATTTGACATGCCTCTTACCAGTTTAAAAAATATTGTGTTCAGTATTTTTTCATTGCTATTACTGGAAATTAAAAATTTCTAATCTAAAAATATCAATGACAAAAATGTAGTAAAGAATGATCAAAATTACAAAAAAAAATCGAAAATAATATATGTTTACAACTGAACTTATACATGTATTTAAATGGTTAAATTTAATTTTCAAAATAGTTTGCTTTTATTCAAAATATTTTTATCTGAATAAATTGCCCTGTTCGCAGCAGCAATAACACTTCATTGTCTTAAATAATGTAATATAAAAACTCTCTTTGAAATTGTAATGTTAACATTTACGTGACGCAGAGGTACAAATAAAATTATCTTATTTTCTTTTACGCATTCAATTGCGCTCATCGCTTCATTTGCATTGTCGCTCATTATGCATATGTTTCAAGTATACTTTTTGAAATTAACAAAATGCCTTCTGTTCTGATCATCAACTAATAAACAACGATATTAAATTGAACGCGCAAAATCTTGGTTTTAATTATTTTGCAAAATAGGTGGTGTAAAATAACACCCTCCTCAATACATTTGGTGACCCCGACGTGATCGGAGCAGAAGTCACTTCGCGTTGTTATCAGTTCGGATAATAAGTTTTGCATAATTTTCGCATAATTTTCTGCATTATTTAAATTATATTAAACGGAGCAAAAAAATTGAATTCGAAACTCTCGCTGCTTCTTTCGCAAACCGGGTTTCATATACATTCAAGTACATAAAACATAATTAAAGTATACCGCTGTTCATGTACTTATTTACAACAACGATATGCCTAAAAACCATAGTGCAGTTGCATCGAACAACGATGTCAAGTTTTTTAAGCAAAAATCTGCAGCGGTCAAACAGCAGCTAGTCGAGCTGAATGATTTTATGACCGTGCACCTCATTTAAACTAAAAGTCGATCTGAATTTTTCGCCATATATTTTGACATAAAAGCAAAATTATCACGTCAATTGAATTCTCATCAAAGGGCAAACGTCCAACATTCGTCAACCGTTCGTCACTTCGACTTGGAGGATGCAACATCTACATTTTCTACAACTAATCGAAAATCACGTCTTCCTGAACTTAAAATTTCAAAGTTCAGTGGATCATACACCGATTGGCCAAATATCCTCGCAATGTTCAACAGCGTCATTGAGAAGGATCCTGATTTGAGTAAGGTTGAGAAATTTCAGCATCTGCGCACCAATTTGCAGGGCGCTGCGCTGGAAACTATTCGCTCTCTAGAGCCCGTCGAACAAAATTACGACAATGCTGTTGCCTTACTAAAAAATCGATATGATAACAAATTACTTATATTTGAGTCACACATAAAGGCGATTTTCGAGCTAAAGGGTGTAGTGAAGGGTTCTGCAAGTGGTTAACGTGAACTTAGCGACAAATTTAATTCGAATCTTCGTGCTTTAAATACACTAGCGTCGTCTCAGGAAATTTCTGATTGATTGTTCATATATCTCATCGCTCGCATATTTGATCAACAGACACAGGAGAAGTGGGAAGAAGATTTGTCGATTCACCAACTACTAACATGGTCAGATATGTCATCATTTTTAGAGAAGATATGTCGCATGAGGGAAAATTTGGAAAATGCTATGGTAATGCAAAGTCATAGTAATCAGGTGGGAAAAAATTCAAATAACATAAAGATTAATAGAAATGTTCTAGTAACCTCTACAAATAACAATATTTCACTACATCAGCAGTTGCTCACTTTTCTTGAATTTATCTCCATTTTTACGTCACAAAGAAGCTAAAAGGTTGCACGTGTGTTTAAACTGTTTACGCAAGGGTCATATCATGCAGTGGTGTATGTCGAGTCATTGTCGTCATTGCTCGTCAAAACACCATTCGTTGCTGCATATGAATTCTGCCCCTACTAATTCTGTAGTGCCCACTCCTTCCTTGGATGCTGTTAACACTACGTCTAGCGCTTCCGCAAACACTTCGCAGTCTGCACTTGTCTCATCATCATCGATATTCCCTCCGCCCAAAGTCTCGAAATCTACCCCTTACAACAATAATGTGTTGCTAGCTACAGTTATAATATTTGTTAAAAAACACACATGCAATTTCGTTACTTGCCGCGCCATCCTTGAGTCCGCATCTCAACTAAATTTCATAACTTCTCGAATAGCAAATCAATTGCAACTGAAATCAATAAATTCGCAAATATCGATCTCGGGCATAGGTAAATCAAATTTCGTAGCTGACAAGTTAGTCTATATTTTTGTAAAATCGTAGGATGATGGTTACTCTACTTCGTTAACAGCAGTTGTCACTCCAAGCATAACAGATTATCAACCTAATTTCAACATAAATACTTCCGATTGGAATATTCCATTAAAACGACTTCGGGTTATTCTTTAAATGATATGATGTTGGCAGGGTCAACCATACAGCCTAAACTATTCACGCTAAAACTATCACACGCTTTTACGGTTTCGCTTTTTTAAAATTGCTTTATGCGGTGACGTCTGCAAAATGTATCGATGCATTCTGGTTTCGCATCCAGACAATTATCTGCAGTGCATATTGTGGCAAGATCATCCCCAGGATGAAATTAAAACATACAAACTTGACACCGTAACATATGGTACCAAGCCTGCTGCTTTCTTGGCAATTCGTGCTATGCAGCAGCTGTCATCATTTCATTTCACATCATTTCCTTTAGGCGCTGCAATCGTTCGCAGTGATTTTTATGTGGATGACCTAATTTCTGGTGGTGATTCCATAGAACGAGTTATTGAACTTAGGCAACATGTACAAGATCTGCTACAATGAGGAGATTTTAAAATTCGCAAATGGTGCTCTGATGATTCAAATACCTTTCATGAAATTGCTAAGTCAGATCGTGAAAAATATATAAAATTTCACGATGGCACTGACGTTACAAAAACACTCGGATTAGTATGGGACCCCATCACTGACAATTTTTTATTGGCCTTCACCTCCATTACAACCAGCGGACGTATAACTAAACGATCTGTCCTATCCATAATTGCACGTTTTAATGACCCGCTTGGTTTAATTTCACCGGTCATCACTAGAGCAAAAATATTTTTACAGGCACTTTGGAAAGAAAGGTTGCAGTGGGACGAGAGTCTACCTCAATCATTGGAAACTGCCTGGACTGATATATGCGACCAGTTCAATGTTGTAAGCAGGTTCAAATTTCCTCGCTTTGTTCTAACCCCTCGCTCTACTTATGAAATTCACAGGCTTTTGGTGCCTGTGTGTATGTTAGATCTGAAGACAAAGGACATATAAAAACATCTTTACTTTGCGCAAAGGCAAGAGTCACACACTTAAAGACTTTAACTATTCCAAAATTAGAGTTGTCAGCTACCTTACTTCTTGCTGAGTTGGTAGCATCCATATTACAAAATAGTGAACATTCATACAAGGTTCACTGTTGGTCATATTCAATGGTAGCAGTGTCTTGGATACGGGAGCAACCATCAAATTTTAATGTATTTGTATCAAACAGGGTTGCACAGATACAAACACTAACCAGTGACATGACTTGGCACCATGTACCGACATCATTGAATTCTGCCGATATTCTTTCGAGAGGATGTTCTCCAACTAAGTTGCTACAATCGAAACATTGGAATAATGGACCATATTTCATTATGCAGAAGCAAATAAAGGATTATGTGAAAAATTGTTCAAAATGCCAGGTAAACAAGAGTTCAAGGCTGACGAAGATGCCAATGGTTCTAACTGATACGCCAGTCAGACCCTTTGACAAAGTGTACATGGACCTGGTGGGTATTCTTCCTGAAACCATTTCAGGGAATAAATACATATTAACGTTTCAGAATGATTTTTCTAAATTGATGTGCTGTGTGGCTATACCCGATGCGGAAGCCAACACCGTAGCAAAAGCATTCTTCAACGAAATAGTTAACGCCACAATATACCCAAAGTATTGGTAACAGACAATGGATCAAACTTCGTTTCCAAACTATTTTCGGATACATGTAAATTGTTAGGAATTAAAAAATTACATATAACACCCTACCATCCACAGGCTAATGGGTCATTGGAACGAAGTCATCGTCCACTAGCTGAATATTTACGTAGTATTGTTAAAGAGGATGGGTCATACTGGGAACAATGGTTAAATTCTGCAATGCATGTTCATAATAACACGGTGCATACGTCGACGGGTCAAACACCATTTCGTACGTTGTACGGGTTTGACTTCGACATGCCTACGATTTCAAAGCGTAAATGTTCACCTTTGTATAACGCAGAAGACTACAATAAGGTATTAAAGTACCAAATACAGCGATCACACGAGATCGTCAGGCAAAATCAATGTAGGGCCAAGGAGGTGTCGAAAAAACAATACGACAAGAACCTCAATCCTATACAATTTAAACCACACGACATGGTTTTAATGAAAAACCAAACTAGGAAGAATAAGTTCTCTCCAATTTGGAAGGGACCCTACGTGGTCGTAGAGGGAAGTGGGCCCGTGACCACGACGATATTGATCATAAACAAAGATAATAAAATTACAATAATTTGTTAAAGGCATATCACAAATAGTGTATGCCGTTAAAACTAACAATATTATAATATTACCATAGGTTAGAACCTATAAAAGTAACAATATAAAATCAATTGCTATGCGTTGACAATTAAACTCGTAGATTGCAACATTATGAAAACATATAGAAAAAATAAATCTAACCAGTAAGGAGTAATCATCATTTAATGTATTAACTAAATAAATGAATAAATAAATAAATAAATAAATAAATAAATAATTAAATAAATAAATAAATAAATAAATAAATAAATAAATAAAGAAGAAATAAATATAAATAGTTTAGGAAAACAGTAAGTAACAAACAAAAGAAAAAATATAATAATAAAAAAAATAAAAAAAAACATTAGACATATTAAAAACAATAATTTAGTAATAAAAAAATAAAAATATATATATATATAACTATTTTAGGAGAAGAACTTATTATTTTAAAGTTAGAAAAATTGAGAAAAAATTAAATTAAGCTTCATTTAAAATTAAATGAAAATTCGTCATAAAATTGTCGTATTCAATGCAGATAACGAAAACCAACAAGTGCATTACTGACCTATATTTAATAGCGCAAGCTAACAAACCTTGAAAAGGGTCATTACACCCAAGTGTTTCATGCTGAAGCACATATGCAATATGTACGAACGAATGAATATCATACGTGAAGCGAGCGTTCATAGCTGGCATATAAATGCAGATCTTGCAGTTTGTTTTGATACCATAAACAATGCAAATAAACAATATAACTTATATAAATACACGAAAATAATATAATAACATATTAAACATGTTTAAAAAATAAATCGCAACTCCAATTATATTTAATTACATGCAGAGAAATCATAGGTACTTTGTACATTAATATAATTCAATTTGAATAAGCTTAAATATAACAAATACATTTTAAATGAATTTAAATAACTTACTAATAATAATTTAAATTACTTAAAGAAGAAGAAAAATATCAGTTAGTATTCAAAAAAAAAAAACAGAGATATATAAATATTTAGTACATTTAAAATTAAAAAAAGGAACAGGAAAATATAATAGTAAAATAAATAAAATAAAAAAAACAGGAATTAAATACTAAATTTATAACAGATATAAAAAAAAAACAAAAACAGAATTTAAAATTCAAAAAATAGGGATTTATGCATTAAAATATTTAGTGCAGTTAAAATTACAAAAAAAAAGTTTTATTAATTGAATCGAACAAAAAAAAATAGAAAAATTATTATGAGAAAACATAAAATGGAGAAAATATATATATAGGTATTAAATATTAATTTTTTTTTTAAAAAAGGAATTTTAAATTTTAAAGAAAAAAAAAGTGAAAAAAAATATAATAAGAAAAGATGAATAAACAAAAGATAAATATGAAAAAAAAAAATAATAAACATGAAAAAAATGGGGAATTAAAATTAAAAAAAAGAGGGATACAAATTTTTATTAAAAAGGAAAAAAAGAGAAGAAAAAAAAAGAGGACCAAAAAAATAATAACATAAACTATTAAATTTTTAAGGAATAAAAAGAGAGATAAAAAAATATATATATGAAAAAAAAGAACTAAAATTAAAAAAAAAGGAAAAAATTTTAATTAAAGAGAAGAAATAAAAAAGAATAGAAAAAAAGAGAAGAGAAAAAAAGAGAAGAGAAAAATTATGTAAATAACAGTCATTAACTATTAATTTTTTTTTAAAGAAAAAAAAAAAAGAAAATATATATGAAAAAAATAAGGGGAATTAAAATTAAAAAAAATATATTTTTTTTTTTAAATTTTCATCTAACATTTTATTTTATATTTGTTGGAATTAATGCATCACAGCAACCCAATTGCAATCTGTTCCCACTAATAAAGGGAACAGATTGCAATAAGCCTCTCATTGTGTATGTTAAAAACGCTGGAGAAAATTCTTGACCAAAACATTAGACTAAAACTAAATGATAACAATCTATGCAGCTATCAACACGCCTACCTTGACGGGAAATCCGTTGAAACAGCACTGCACGAGGTAGTTATGACAATTGAAAAGAACCTACACTACAAGGACATCACACTAACAGCATTTTTGGATATCGAAGGAGCGTTTAACAACGTAAAAACGGAATCCATAAAAACCGCTTTAGAGAAAGTTCAGGTAGAAACCAAGACAACACAATGTCTCTATGAAATGTTAAACAACAGAATAATTAATTTACGGTTGGGTTTTAGTAAGACACCGAAAACAATAACTAGGGGTACACCGCAATGAGGGGTTATATCCCCCCTTCTCTGGCTTCTTGTGGTTGATGAAATCCAAGGAATACTTAAAAATAAAGGTGTAAGCAATAGTATATGCAGACGATGTAGTAATTATGGTAAGCGTCGACGTTTATTGTCTGCAAAGATCAATATAAAGATTTCTATTCTGATGCCTTTATATTTGGGAGTCCTTATTCTGAGACAGAGTATTTGAAGAGCATCTTCAATCAAATTGGTCGATCAATCGATTTCATGTCGCCGCAAGTCCGCGAAGTTTTTAGAACAAAGCATAACTCCCAACAAATCAACACCGCTGTCATTGTAAAATTTTACTCTCCCTTTGACAGAGCACGAGTACTCAAGGGCTTTGCTGATTATAGGAGAGGATCCAAAGCTGCTGTTCCGCTGTGGGTTGCTGGTTTTTGACCTGGACAATAAAGTATTTATCTTCGAGAGTCTAACTGCGGATGCAAGAAAAATTCTACACGCAGGTATCAAATTAAAGCACATCCAGAAATTACTTAATGTGTTCTTCATTCGTGGAGTTAGTCATGTAAGAGTAAACAAATTTGATGAAGCAAATGCTGTGCATTGTGAAGACATCCTCAACTCCTAGGTATCGACTTACATTTAATTGTTTATCTCCTTCACTATTATCTCTTTCTATTTATTTTATCCTCTTAATTTTTTGTTAACTATTATAATTGTAAAGATATTTGGTTTTCTTAGTTTGGTGAATTACTTCACACATTTTTCTTTTCTTTATGGTAACGTGTTGAAAAAAACGTTTAAACGATTATTGTTTAAAACGTACAGCAGAGTTAGAAGAAACAGCTCAAATAGAAGAGGAAAACATAAAATTAAAAAATTTATTGAAAGAAAAGAATATTTCTGAGGAATCAATAAATAATTCTGTCAGACTCCAGGCAAGGGAGGAGGAAGCGAACAACAAAATACAGGAGTTGAACGCGCGTATTAGATATTTGAACGAGGAGGTTAATACAGCGCACGAGACATCCTTATACCACAAGGATACCATATAAAGTGACGACATCACAACACAGGGCAACATGGGATTAGGCGAAGTCGCGAAATTCGTTAAAAATGCGGTGCCAGATTTTGCAGATGCAGACTCATCATCGCTGAGGATGGATCTTCACCGTTTTATTGAAAGATGTGAAG